>CM067086.1:39264506-40464506 GCA_034008185.1 Gorsachius magnificus | reverse complement strand
TTCACATTACAAAGACTGGAGATACTTTATAGAGAGAACTTTTAAATATGGATATGACTGGCATTTATTTTTAAGCTTACTTCTATTAGAAATAGACTTGTTCCTGTACAGGTGATGCTTTGTCTATACCATATACAGTAGAAAAATAAATTCTTTAGCAACCTAGAAATAGTTTATAAAACTCTTGAAGTTTCATTTGCTTTGCTAAACATGCCAAGATCAGACTGACAACTATAAATAAAAGCTATATAGACAACAGGTAAAGTAGAACAAGTTAAGAATACTACAATTTACAGGACAGACTTTATTGTACTATTAATTCCTGTGTGCTTTGCAATAGGAATAGGGTTGACTTTTCTTTTTTGTTTATGTTTTCTTAGAAAAGATAATTACTTGCAAGAATATAACACAATATCAAGATAATTTATAATATACATGTACTTCAAACAGCAGCCGGGTCTATGGTATCATAGTAATCTAGAATGATAATCCAAGTCATAATCAGAAGTACAATACCTAGGACATAAGTGGGAAAGGCAATTTTTATTTTGGGAAAATGGAGCAAATCAAACTCTTAAAAGCCTTAATTCTCAAAATCATCTATTTACTATAATACATACAAGACGATCTTAAATCTTGTTATAAGTGAAGATTACAACAGTGACCATCATAAAGCTTTTGTTTGTTTGTTTTAAACTACACAAAACATTCTAGCAGCTGAATGAGCCAAAACCGTTTTCTTCTTTGCAGACCTAAAAGGCTATATTTTGAGCATGAAAGAAAAAAAGCTGCTATGAAAAGTCTCACAGGTAGTGTTTATCTATGGTCTTCCCTTTGCTACAATTTGTAACCTTCTAAATTTTTTACCACTAACAAAATATTTAACCAAAAGATTTGTTTAAATTAAGCAGCATTCTTTTACAGCAAACTTGGTACCAATGTAAAAGTAAAACAAATGGAAAAAAAAAAAAGAGATAATTTAAAAATATGGTGCAAAAAAAAAAAAAGAAGAAAAAAATCAGTCATTTGAATTTTTAGTACAACATACCACAGGAAAAAAATATGAATACAAGTTTATGTGATTTTATATATACACACTCCAAAGAGGTTAATTGTCAGTACCCAAAGTATTTATTGCTATGTATTAGCAATGCATTTTTGTATATCTTTAAAGGGTCACATAAAAATAGATTTAAAGAATAGATTAATTGAAGTCCTAGATTAAAACATTGTTTGGTTTAGAGAATTTTACTACAACAAAATTCATGTTTATGTATGAAAAGTTATATAACCTTATATGAAAATGTCATGAACTATTTTCTAAACACTACATGTATTCCCAAGTGGGAAAAATTAAAATATCTAAAATATATTAGATTAAGTTTACAAGACCATCAATGATCTTTTAAACATGCAGCTGTTTACAGAATTAACAGTTTTACAAAATGTTTAGTTCAGTAATGGAACATAAAGAAATAGGTAGGCAACATCAAAATTTTTGTACAATATTTGAAACTCACTTTTACAACAAGCATGTCCTTGGTATTGTGCTGTAAGAAATAATAAGCAAGTTCACCCACCCTTAACAAACTGTCCACAGGTTTACTTACAAGTAAAGATGGATGGTGAGGGATTGTAAAATTCTCAACAGTGCATTTTGTATTCTTCCATAAACCATCCTAAGCATACCATCATATAAGTAGCCAGGAAATTACAAAATAAACTATAAACTAAACTGGGCTTTAGTCGTTTACACAGAATGCTTGAATGTGAATAAAATTGCCAAAAATAGCATGTTAAATAACAAAAACAGCCACAAAGCAGGCTGTAAGCATTGAATGTTTCATAAATGTAATTTTTTAAATCATTAAATTTCTATAGAAAAATTTTATTCACAATATATTGTGACAAACCGTCACAGGAATGATATAGTGATTGCAATAAGGTATCATGCAGCAGCAGCTTTGTACTTTATAGCTATTTTTGCTTTTAAAA
Source organism: Gorsachius magnificus (assembly GCA_034008185.1). NCBI lineage: Eukaryota > Metazoa > Chordata > Aves > Pelecaniformes > Ardeidae > Gorsachius > Gorsachius magnificus. Next base: position 40,462,511 of record CM067086.1, on the reverse strand, counting down.
ATTAAACCTCTCCAGTCATGCTTATCACATAGTTTTTATCTGCAGTGTGTACAAATGAGGAACACAGTACGGGATATAACAAAAAGATGTCCAATCAGCTGGATGAGAATTATTTTTCATAAATATGAAGTACATTACTGTATCCTGAAACATGCATGTCTATAGCTTGACTTTACTGTCCAGTGCCAGGCTGCCTGCAATCATCTTCTATTTATATAATACCAAGAGGGTCTGCTGGTAATTGCGACTGTATCAGCTGGGGCTGCAGCGGTGGTGGTAACTGAAGAGGTACCATTGGTTCCACCATCTGCACTGTGTTGGAAGGTGGTGGCTGACATGCCACTGGGTTAGGCGCTTCTACGATCTCTCCATTGTAAAAGAAAAATTGACACTGTTGAATGAAGGTCTCTATAACCGACTGGTGGATTTTGGTGGTAGAAAGGAACTCCCTGTTTTCAAAATCAGGTCTCATCAACGTCGGCCAGAAACAAATCGATAAGTTATCTGCAGTCATGAAGTTGGTTTTATATTGCTGACTAACCCTGAAATGAGAACGACATGCACAGAATGAATTAAAACCGGTATGCAATATTTTCATAGCGCCCTAACTGTAAGCATTATTATTAAGCAATCTCAAGATTTTTGCTACTTTCCCCCAGCTCTCCATTAAAACAATCATTCTTCTTTTCTTTAAGCAATTATGCAGAAGAAAATTTAGAAACCATCACTCTTTCAGATTTGGATAGCTAAGAAATATTAATCTGATTAAGCTTTTAATTGCAAAAGAAATTCAACATTCCACTAACATTTTCAAGGGACAACAATAAATAAACTTTAAATTTCTCAATCAGCTACGGGATGTTGTAAAATTAAAATTCTGTCCATTAAAAGGTCTGGAAGAAAAATGACAGAAATGGCTTCTTAACGCAGTACAGTCAGATATTAATTAACTTCTATGGCACTCAAAGAAAAAGGCATCACATTAGATCACATGTTAAAAATAAACAGAAACCCCCAAAAAATCAAGTGCTGATTAAAGCACATCTCCACAGATTTTTTTCCTGCTGGCCAGCAACAGAATTTGGCCAAGCCATAAAGAACACCATCAGTGGAAATTTCACTAATATCAACACACATTAATTTTGTTTTATTTTCCAGTGCATAACACAAAGTTTTCCAATTGGGCTTCTCTTCCGAGAAGTTTCCTGCTTTTAAGCGGGGGCTGAAACAGGTTCTTCATTTATGATCTAAATTCATTATTACAATACTATTATAAGAAAAAAACAATATAAAGAACAAACAAACTTGTTAACAAATTTATCATCTACAGTTAAATGTCTAAAAAAAGACACTGCTAGAAATAGAGCCAGGATATTTTGTTTTCCAAACCCACTCTGCATTCTAAAGTAACATCATCATTTTATCTAGAAGTAACTAGTGAGAGATACATGAAAAACTGTGTGTTAATAAATGTGACAAACACCTAAGCTATTCAGCTGGGAACATGCAATGCCCCTATTACAGTAAATAGCACAGAGGTAACTGAGATACAGTTGTCCTGCAGAAACAGACAGAAAATAAAACTTCAGCAACTTGTCAGTTACAGTTTTGATGACTAACAAGAGCAGACTGCAAGAATTTCTGACAGCTGGCTGTAGTCCATAGATTCAAAAGCTGTGAAAACCATAGTAAACACTAGAATTAATGCTGTAAGAAAATATTTTCACTCATTTACAATGCATGTATAGGGGTAACTATAAAGGATAGGCTTCTATTTTAGCATGCGCATTACTTATTCCAAATACTGTGAGGGTACACAAATATTGCCTCTCAATCTGTTTTGAGTAAGTTTGGTCCAAAGGATATTTGGACACTATTTCTGAGTGACAGTAATATTCATATCCTCTTTCCTAAAAGAATTACATTTTAACTTTATTTAAGGATTAAGAAACCATGAAAATATAAATGTAAGCTTACATTTTGCTTAGCATTTTTATTAGTTTTCTTCCTATACAGAATTCTGTGTATAAATTCCTCCTAAACAATACTCTAGAGATAGAACAATGAGCAAGACTGTCACAAAGAATTAAATAAAATTTAAGTGTAAGATATTGTGATGGGACAATGAATGTGTCGGAGTTTTGAATCAGAACTGCCTGTACCTTTTCCCTAAAATGAGTACAATAAAAAACACCAAAAGGGATTTCAAACTGTATAATAGTGTTTCGTTAGAGAAGAAACTACAAGGTAAGTTATAAAATGGGAAAAAATAGCACCTGCTATGTAATAAAACTGAAATAAACCCCAGATCATCTGTTTTGCAGACTGCTTTTTTTCCTGTCATTTTTGCTCTGAATTTAACATCTTTCCAGAGGCTTCTTCAGTTGCATAGGCTAAAATGTATACCCTCCAACATACTTAAGCACCTCTAGGATTTGATTATGTCTTTGGTCTTCTCATGCACCTTTCCTGCCCCTTGTCATGAGTTCACTGCTTGCTGTCTCTCTCATATTGTTTCTTAAATCTAATCTGATCTAGTTATAGACTGCTGCTGCTGTGGAAAACAGGCGAAATTTCATTCTTCCCATCTTCTCCCTCTCCACCAACTTTCTGGCATCAGACCACAGGGTGGCCACGGGGTCTATGAGGTCAGCTAGTGTATTCTGCAGAAAATTAGATTTCCCCTATTTCTGTTTTCCTTTAGAACATGCTGCAGCTGAATAATCATTAGATCCAACAAATAAAGCAGTGGGAACCTACGACTAGAAGTGAGAAAAGGGGAAGAGCCATTGCACCTCTCTCCCGGTTGCAGCTCACAATAAGATTAAACATAACAAACAATCAATTTTATTCTCTCCTGTCTTTAAACTTTACCTCTGTCCTTTCTAAGGTAAACAAAAATCTACCAACCTGTATGGCCATCTCCTACCAAACTTTCCCAAGCTACTTCAGAAACTTCTTGTAAGTGCTTAGCAAACGTCTATTCACTTCCTTTTATGTTCATTCAAAATGAAAAATGAAAATCTGCTTCTCTTGATCCCGCCACCTTCAGGAACTTGAGGCTGTAAACCTGCTCTATGATCAGACTTTAAAAGCTGTACACATGTTCTCCCTAGACTTCAGAAGCATATTATGCCATGTTAGCCCTTATGTATAACAGGAGTCATTATCAAGGACAAACACAAAACACAACTAGTATCAAAAAACCCAACACTGTCCTGTTTCAACTCCATCTTTAAAACTCACTTCTGCTTTCAGTTATTCAACCACGAGTAGGTAGCTAGTATCCTCTGAAAGGTGCTTATCACACTAAATAAAAATTCATCTCACTGTTGCCATTTATTACATTCTCATAGTTACTGGCCTCTCATATTTCAATAGCAAACTCATCTGGATAATACTTGTATTTTTTGTTTCAATAACCAAGTCCTATGCTTATGGACACACCAAAATAATATCAATCACCAACCACTATTAACAATACAATAGCACATCTCTTACTCTAATCACATATGATGTAAAAACTAAGCTTTAAAACATCAGTTTGTGAAGAGAACTCTTCTGTCACGTAGAATAGTGTTTTACCTTGTTTAACAAACAATTCATTTGATGAAAATTTCCATTTTAATTATATACCAGCAGTAATTTACCACAAATTAATCTCTCAAAAATAAACATTGATGGTAAAGAATTTAGTTACAAGTTTCTTTTAAGATCCTGGATCCACCTATATCTACCTCTATGTATATGCAATTGCTTATGCTCAGAAGTTTCTGCAATGGAAAAATTGATCCATGTCCCTGCAAAGGAAAATGCATAACTCTATAAAGCTTTAGCAAAGTCATATTTGTGACAGAGAGAAGTGTAAAAGTAGGTGACTAAATTCTGAAGTTTCTCATACATTCAGTGAAAAGACTCCTTCCCAGCTGCAATAGAGAGCATTTACATTCTCTCTTTTGACTAAATAGGGAAGTTAAAAGGTCTCATTTCTGCTCCCATATTACACGCCCAGTAAGACTGTTACAAACACCTGCAAAAACACAAACACATGCACTAGTCCAGACAATTTAACAACTTAAATGTCATGAAAAGCTTATTGGTGTATATATACAAAATTGTCTGGCTAGAAAGCACCATTGCAGAGAAGGACCTGAAAGTCCTGGTGGACAACAAATTGAACATGAGCCAGCAACGTGCCCCTGTGGCAAAGAAGGCCAACAGCATCCTAGGCTGCATTAGGAGTGCTGTCAGCAGGTCTAGGGAGGTGATCTTTCCCTTCTACTCAGCACTGCAAAGGCCACATCTGGAGTATGGGACCCTGGGCTCTGCAACAGACACATGGACATACTGGAGCAAGCCCAGTGAAGGGACACAAAGATCATTAAAGGGACTGAGGATGTCTCAAATGAGGAAAGGCTGAGAAAGTTGGGACTAGAAAAAGCTCAGGGGAAGTCTTATCATTGGTTGTAAATATCCAAGAGGATGGTGTAAAAAAGATGGATTGAGACTCCTCTGAGTGGTGTCCAATAACAGGACAAAAAGCAACAGGCACAAACACACACAGGAAATTCTGTCTGAGCATAAGAAAACTCTTTTTTTTTTTTTTTTTTTTTTTTTACTGTGAGGGTGACTGAGCACTAGCACAGGTTGCCCAGAGTGATTGTGGAGTTTGTGGAGTCTCCCTCCCTGGAAATACTGAAAACCCAACCGCACACAGTCCTGGGCAATCTGTTCTGGTTGACTCTGTTGAAACAATGGGGTTGGACTAAACAATCTCCAAAGTTCCCTTTACAACCTCAAGGATTCTGTGATTCTGTCTAAAAATGCAGAGAAAAATATCACAAGCTAAGATTTAAGTGACCGATTACTGGTTAACAATGTTTTTTGTTAAAAAAAAAGTTATTTTAGTTTTGGTAATATTGATTCTATTTTTTAATAATGTAGTTAATATGATTCAGTGGATTTCAGAGAATAATCCCATTTTAGCTGAAAAAGAAACATGAGTAAGCTGGTCTTTTTCTTCCTGTTTCTTATGACTGAATATCATACACTTGTGTACATAAGGGGTCAGATTATGAGGTAGCATACATCTACTAATATCAGATTATTTTAGTAATATAATTTTTAAAGAGTCCATGCAAGAGGCAAGATTTAGGAAGCAACTGTAACCAATTTACTGTTACTTATAGCTTTGTTCTACATTTTAGTTATTCAGCAGGGTTTTTGGGTGCTACGTTTTAGATTGTGACTGAAGCTAGCCCTCCTTTAAGGGGCGTGTTTAGGCCAAATGACTTTCAGGTCCCTTAACACCTACATTTGTCTACAATTTTAATAGCTACTTCCTGAAAAGAGGGGGGGGAAAAAAAAAGATAACTGTAATTGGTGCATAGTTATTCTTCAAGCTTTTCTGTTATATGGACCAATCATTCTTACAACTTTATAGCAGCGATGATGCTAGACATTTATACGTCAACAGAACCTCAGAACAGAACATACAAACCTTTTCTGATCAGCCTCTAACTCCACATTTATACTAACAGATGAGCAGTGCAGCATGAAATTTTCAAGTCTAGTAGTCAATTCATCGTTACTAACACAATTTTTTTGCAATTGTTACAACAAACAAGATTTTAGTAAAAAAAAGTACTAAACCTGTTTAGATGCGTTATTACATATTTGAAGACATCATAGTTCACTGGGTGGAATTTCTTCACAATTTCTTTTAATTCGTGTAACCGTTCTGTCTTATCCAAGATTTCTATAGAAATAAGTGACATTTTGTGATACATCTAGAAAGACATGCCGAATAAAGTGTTGCTAACTCTTTTTCCTAGTATAATGTAAGATACCCACAGAAAAAAAAGTGAGGAATTTTATCAAATATTTTCTATCTGCATATATTATTGCACAGAATAACTTTTTTTATTATAGAGGTAATATAAACACAAAAATATTTTTCTGTATTTAAGCAGAATTATTTATCTGTTTAACAGCAAGGAATCACATGATTAGCTCATTGTTGGCTTGTAGAATGATAACTAACAATGTGACAGGGTCATTTCTCATTAGATTTTCCTTTGCTTGCAAAATGTTGTGACTTAAATATATCTCTAAGATTTCTTTGGACTGAAGTTTTATAAAGGTTTGGGGGAAGGAAGACATTCATATGAACTTAGAATATCTTAAGCTTATCAGTTATCCAAATAATTTTAAAAATTATGAATGAGCCTGGTGCAGCTATTTTAAATATACTGTTTAAAGGAGAAGAAGGATTTTCACAGGCCCAAGGGACATTATTTATGCTTCAGAGATGAAATAAGCAAAATGTAAGAAAGGACTGTGGAATAAAATAACAATTTTTTAAAAAAAACCCAACCAATGCTGCTGCTAAAACACTTGTGGAAAATACCACTGAAGTATTATAGAACCATACATTCTGCAGAATATACTTCTATTCCATGATGAAATCCAAGCTCACCTCTATTACTTGACTGCATTGCTAAAAAAAAATTTGATGTACCCTAGTACCACAGAAATAGTATTAAATATGGTCCAATATATCCCAGATAGAAATTAAAGCAGTATTAATGGCATTTTAAAACAGTAAGTCCATTTATATTCTAAGCTGTTGCACGTTTTGACTGAAATTTAACTGATATACTTTTAAGAAAAAATAAACCCTAACTAGTTACATTAAACAAACCTGAAAAGTACAGCAGACATACCACAAATAGGTATCTTCAGATATTGTCCAAAAATACAAAATTTCTAATGGACTATATATTAATCACGTCCAGGCCCAAGACTTAGGTTTACATGAGTATTTTCATGTTTTGACCAAAAAAGCATTAAGAATACTGTATGTCACAGTTGTATCCTGCAAAAATGCATAGCAGTCTTTTTCTGAAACAGTTTGCTGCCAATATAAGAGAGAGACTCTTTAAAAAAAGTAAGAGAACCATTTACTCATTTCACTTGGAAGTGTCTGAAAAATGTTTGCATGGCAAACAAAATTAAGCATTTCATCTTATAATGATTTCAAAAAGAATTTGAAAAACATCTAAAAGGGAATTACCATAATATTCCATAGATGTGTCTGGTTTCTAAAGCCTACTTTGAATCTAAGACTTTACGAATTCAAGTGGGTTTCCCCCTGTTAACAACTGCAATACAGTTCCAAAAGCTTTCATTGTATGCAGCACTAACCCAGAATGGAAAAAAAAAGTAGATTTCTCTGATTAAATTTTCTAGGAAAAGGGGAAATAAGAAGCCACAATTCAATTTAGAAAAAATAATATATTACATTTATTTCATCATATAGTTCTGTTCATTTTAAAGAATATAAAAAACCATACGTTTAAGCAATTTAAAAAATATTTCCTTTCAACTTACAATTAACTAAAAATGGCAATAAGGGCAATCAATATAACATAATTAGGTCAAGACAAGTTAGTTTATTACTTACTTGATGTTTCTAACAACTCTTGATGCAAAGAGTAAGGAATTAATGGATCTGGCAGATCTGCAAAAAAAGCTTTAAGAGCCCCAGCCACTGCATTTACCGTTACTCCCATAGACTCTAGACTGATATTATGATCTGTAAGACAAAATTAAACGGCAGTATAAGTGAAAACTACAGCTATCATTCCTCACAGTATTTATGAAAACAAGCATTTATTCAAAACACTGAAAATGAATGTTGCCAAACATTTGTTAAAAATGCACTGAAAGGTGAAACAATTAAGCTGCCATCACTCTGACCAATATGAAACCAAATATAAGAAAAACTGACAGTATAAGAAAACAGTAGAAGATCAGAAAAATAAAGTTGTCTAGTTCTCCATGCAGACTTAAATACTTTTCTGTTTGCCATTGACTGGCTACTGATTAATCAATTTTGCCCAATAATAAGTTTTAAATTCTGTTTCCCAAAATTTTTTTAGAAACTGATATATCAATTCGCAGAATTCATGTGATGGTATTCATGTCACCACATGAAGCCTTTTAAAAAAGGACCACAAAACATACCAGTGACCACACATGGACAAATCTAGTATTATACTCAGATTATCCGAAACAGCATAGTGAGGCATAAAAAAAATAGTACATTTATTTTCGTTATCATCTAGGAGAAATTTCACTATTTTTCACAGGCTCAACAACATGTTTAATATCCAAGAACTTTTAAAAAGTGTTTTCATTTTGAAATATCAACTAAGATCATAAATTAAATGAGAAAACAGAAGGAAAAAAATAATGCTGACTTTCTCTTTTAACACATCAAAGTGAAAAGCATAATCTACCAATCATATTTCAGTATATTCTAGTATGAAAAAGGTTGTTAGAAATTTATTATCAAGATTTAACTGTTATTCTATATAATTCAAGAGAGCTTTCAATAAAATAAGTATCAAGAAGTACTACATTTCAAGGGGATAAGGGGGAGAAATGAATGCCTTAATGCCTAGGATTGATGAACACAAGGAGCAGCTAGGACTGCATTTAAACTCTTTTAAACACTAGAATACCACCTAGAAATTATTTTAACAGCACTTAAAACTATCTGTAACAAGATTCTATCTTATCTTTCATTTATACACTGCTTCATTGGTAATAACCTGGACTATACCAATACAAGTTACCAGAACATTATCTACCCAGTGCTATTGAAGTCAGTTTGAAAATGCAACCCTTTTATATTGCACTGTGAGAAATCCATAGAGAATTCAAGTTCTGTTTTGGCTTTAAAATAATAAAATCTGTCATTACCTTGATCAAACTGTTTCTGAATGTTGTCTTGATCTGTTTTATTCCCACTAACACGGTACAGGCCTTCAGTACATAATCCTTAGAAGGGAAGGAAAAAAAAATATTCAAAACCAAGCGTATATACTAGAGAGCAAAACAGAGCCAGTCATAATTATGAATTCAAACATCAAAAGTAGGAATAGGAAACTTCAGTGCCTAAAAAGTAACGTCAACCATTATAGTGATATGGACTACCAAACCACAAAATACCAGCTGTCTATCAGGTCCACTATTCCATTCAATGAGTCAGAGGAAATCACACTGTAGGGTAACAAGAACCTGACTGCAGGCAGTTATGGAATAATTTATCCAAAATTATTTTCTTTCTGATCTCTAGGAGACTGTTGTTACTTCCACCTTTTTTTTTAATCATCAAAAGTATCAATTCTGGGGTTTGGTACCCACAGAATTTACATTTTTAAAAACTGTCTTCACAATTTGGGTTTAACAACTTTGGATGGCAGACAATAACACACCAATAAAATACTCTCCAGAAAAATCAAGCATTTGTAGTTGATTCCTGATTTTTTAATTTCATGGTGTAACACACTCCTTTATGAGACAAGGACTTAATCTTCTAACGTACCTTCCCTTTTATGATTTATATTTTATAAACTTTGCATCCATTTCTCCTCACTTCTTTGCAAACGTAAATTATCATGTCATTTACAAGTCTTTCTTTAAGGGGTGGGGGAAGAAGGGAGAGGGAGAAGGGTGTTAGGAAGCAGAGGTTCTCCAGGCTTCTCATTATTACTTTGTTTTACTATGCGTTATGGAGTCATCATAATTACAGCAGCCATTCTAGGTAAACAACATAAAAAAACCACACCTCTATTATGCACACACACACTTGCTCACTCCACTCCAGTGATTATGCTTCCTATCACACTGCTATCTTTTTTGCCCACAGCTACTCACTGAAAGAAAGTGTCCATCCTGCTCATCACACCATTACCCAAGATCTTTTTCTTTGTTAATTTAAAAGCCTTTAAGGAATACAAGCAGTTTATAGTTCCATAATTCTCCAAGTTACCTTTATGGGTGCAAAATTATCTACATGCTAGATCTCCATTAGAGTACATGGTTTTATTTAAAAATTCACAAATTTTAGAGCTTTGTGAAATCTCTCGGCTTTTTACCATCACAGCCCAGTAACTGAATGCATTTTAGATTATCAGATCAATACATAACTCCTCTGTCACACCACAGTCACTGAGTGTGCCTTTTAAATTACCAAGAAATACTAGGAATCCTGTTACAATGCTCAAAGTACAGAAAGCACTTAACTGCTTGATACTGTTGGGAAATTTATACCAATTAACTTGATATCAACTCTTTTAACTCAATTTTTCCTTCTTAATGCCTCAACAATTCACATGTCTCTTTACTGGCTGCATCAATGCTATTTTAAGTAAGCTTTTCTTAAATAAACTTTTATAGCTACCATTTAGCTTTCCAAGTCTGTTGCCAAGAGTTTTCTCTTGTAAATATATTATCTAAACAGTCCTTTCAAAAAAACCTGAGCCTCTTTCACTGATGCCCTCAAAAAGCACCAGGAGGTTTAATTTGGTAGCACAGGGCAAAACGTGATTTCAAAGATTCAATGGCTTCCACAGCTGGAAGGAGTTTCAAACCTGTCTTCAAAAGAATGCCCTGAATGTGCTACACACTACCACAGACAGAAACACTTTGCATTCCTCTTCCAGAAGCTGTAAATAAAGAAATACAAAAAGTCACTGGTAGATAAGAACAAGCTAGGATCCGATTCTCTTTGTTTAGTATGGGAGAATTCTCAGTTGGAGACCCCACAGCCCCAGGGTATTCTGTGTTTTATCCAGCTACTACTCAATTTCTTTCTGCACAAAAGGAACTGAACGTGCTGCAATAGCATATTCTGAGAAGTTGGATCCAGTCACTATTTAGTATTTAAACCTTAAATACTTGAACTGGGGCGCTCTGGAGATAGAGATCCTCTGTTGCAGTATCTGGGCTTTTTTTTTTTTTTTTTCCTTCCTGTTTCTTTACATAACAGACACATCTTTGCTCAGACCAGTACAACTCTGAGAAACACAGAAAGACAATTTACAGTACTTCAGAAAATTTTCAGGTTAAACAAGGAGATGCCTACTGAATTTAGGCATCTTCCAAATATAGCAAAGTGCTGCAATTCTGGATTAAGCTAAAATTGTCTTTTAAATTCCTTGTGCAAAAATAATTTTTCTTGCATGTGTATTCTAGAAAGTAACACTTGATGAAATGGTTGGTCAACTGTCATTATACTGTTTCTCTCAGGCACACAAGGAGACAAGTTTAATCTGTTTGTGTGCACACACACATCTAGAAGTCTGAAAGTATAATGTTTAAGTAATGCTTCAATTCTCTGTTGTTTTTTATTATCCAACCAGGTCTCTGCAATGCTTGTTACATCAAGATCTTCATCAAGTATAAGACACTCTAGTACACTAGTTTAACTTTTAAACTTCTCATGTATCTATAATGTATATCCATATTGAGAGAGAGTGAGCATGCAACATTTATTTTTTTCCTTGATGGCTTTTTTAAAAATTCAGTTCCTTCATCTGCAAGCCCGTAGATTTTTTTCAGAATTCTTATCTATATTCTTATCCTGCTTCCTTTCTGGTCCAGCTGCAATTTTCAACATATCCTTACTGGACACAATGGCTGTTGTAACATTGCATATCAGAATCATCTGATTTATTTGCTTCTCTGTCCTGCTAGCTTTACTACACCTTTAGGTTTAAAGAATTAGAACCTCCTTTTTTCAAGTCACAGTAGCCTATATTGACTTCAGGACAGAGCTCATCTCCTTTGTCTAGACTATTCCTTTCTCAAAGTACCTCCTAGTGCCTAATGAATTCTCTTCTTGTGCCTTCTTTTATGCTACCAGTTGTAATCAGGGTTCCATCCCATCTGACTGGAACTTCACATGGGGTTCAAAGCAAAGAAAATGAGCAAGGTAGATCTGCACCTATATGCATATTTAATTGGTAGGACACTTCCATTCTTAGGTACCAACATACTTCACAACTCTTAGTACCTGCATAGAACATACTAACTTCAGTGCAAGGGCAGACCAAAGTCTACCTGGCACACTATCCCATTTCCACACCAGCTAAGTAGTATATGCTTGCGGAGAGAGGTAGGAAAAGTAGGAGGAAAAAAACCAGCCATTTCTCTGTGGTATATTCTCCCAGCTCCCTGCAGATGGTGGCTTACATAGGCTTTTGCATCAGGTGTTGTAATAGCCACTTGGGGATTTATCCTCCACTAATTCATCCAAACTCCTTTAAGTCATTTCCTTGTGGTGTGTAACAACCACCCACGGCAAATGCAGTTCTGTAATTCAGGAACGTATATCATGAAAGCACATGGGGTTTATGCTCAGTACCTGAAGATTTCATGAAATCTTTTTTCTTGATTAACAGGGGGCAATAACTTCTCTCTCTTTCCTAGCACCAGTTTTTAATATTTATATCATTTCCTTCCTCAGAAATTTTCTAAGCTAATCAATTCAGTCCCTCTTTATCCAGGAGTGACTATTATTGTCACATGCAGCACCTTTTCCAATTCTTTTCTACTCTTAAGACAGACTGACCCAAATTGTAACCTGTATTCAAACCGTGTGCATACCATGGAATTACATAATAGCACGATTTTTTCCCCGTATCACTCACTCTTAGAATTCTTTTAATTCTTTTTGCTTGCTTGATAGCAAGTACTGAGAGTTGAAGTTTTCAGACAGCTCTGATGATTTTAAAGCCTTTTCCCGAGTGACAACAGCTATATTAATATTTAGCCTGCAGAGAAGTCACACAGTATCTGCCAACTTGACATTCGTAGCCAGGTTCCACTGTCACTGTTCTGTCTACATTTCTGAGTACGTGCCACCTAATCACGGCAAGTCTGTATCTCCCCAGTTTAATTCCTTCCCCTACAGCGACCAATCAAACTTTTCAGGAATCACTCTCTACTACAATAGCTGAGACTATCATTCCCACACTTACCTTTGTGAATTTTGTGATCTATATCACTCTATAATTTTATTCCACAGATTGACCTCTTCTCATCCCCTATGCTAGTACACAAGACTAAAGGAACCGCCACCTTACTGATCCAGAATGGCAATTTCTATATACACCTAGAATATATGTAATTACAGAGCAAAGAATCCAAACTCTTTTCAAGTAGGAAGAGTCTAGCACTAAATTTAATTACGTAAAATACATTTAGAAGTCTACATTTAACATCATCTTATCTGTGCATATCAACATTGGCATTTAAATATCCATGACATTCAATTCACACACTGAAAACCAGAACCAAAAATAAGTCTTACTGCTTCTTTTAATAATTTATAGAATACTGAAATGTTCAGTAAAAAGTAAGCAGTGTAAGAAAATAAGCAGTACTTTTAGAAAGACTAAAAAAATAGGAAGCTCTCATCCAATGCTGAATTAACATTTCTATAATTTACATTAAGCAATTATTAAACTTAATATGACATGACAAACATGCCTAGGAAAAGGTAGGTGCATTCTTTACTTCATTAAAAATGGGTAACATCTGAAGATTCCAGACATAGTAGCTGTTTGGCCACTTTGGGCCTGGAGAAAACTACAGGAATAAGAGGAACAGAGTAAGTCCCGTAAGTACTCTGTAAAAGATACTGACATCTTGGTCCTATCTGCATTGTTTAGGAATTCTTTATATAATTCCCATGATGTTTCCTTTGAAGAGATACCTTAATTAGCAATACAGCTCAAGTGCACACCATGTGTTTATGAATATTTCAAAACATATTTGTTTACAGTTTTCAGTGATTCTCACACACTAATAAATTAACGCATGTGCTCCTCCTCCATCCGTCTGGTAGTCAGTCTTCCATTAGGAGAAACAACTGATGCCTGTTTTCCCCTCCTCTCGAGTGTGGACAGGGTTTCCTCCCTGTTGAATAATTTCAAAGTTGCAAACCACAAACTGGTGTACAGTTTCCTAAATACTGAAACCTATTCTATGCCAATTTTGAAGTGATCACAGAAGAGATCCTCAGGAGGTTATCCAGTCCAGCCTTCTGCTCAAATATGGATCAAAGCTGAATTCAGATTGTTTTGCTTATCTAAATCTAATCTTTAATATCTCCAAAGACAGAGAGCCCACAATCTCTTTGGGCACCTCAATCAGTGCTTAAATAATCCTCAGAGCAAGATTTTTTCCTTTCTTTCTAGTTGGAACCTCATATTTCAATAATCATTGTCTCTACTCCTTCTGCCATGTACTTCAGTACTTTAGCCCGGCTGCACCTTCTCAGTAACCTCCTCATAGGTATGGGAAGCCACTTTTACGTATCTCCTCAGCATTTCCCTCTCCATGCTGAACAAACCCACAGGCCAGGAGCTCCAGCCCCTGACCCTCTTCTGCTAGACTCTATCAAGTTTGTCAACACCCTTCTTGTAGTATTTCAGATGAGGTGTAACAAGTGCAGAGTAAAAAACAAATGATCACTTCTGTTGCTGTAATGCCTACCCTTCTGTTGGGACAGTCCAATACAGAAGGCAGTGTCAGAAGGCTGCACACATGCTTAGCCTATTCTCCACCACAACCCCCAGATCTTTTTCAGCAGCATTGCTATCCAGCCAGTCAAGTCCTGAGCATGTACCTGTGCGGGGGTGTAGTCCTTGCAATTCTAGTTGCAGGACTTGGCATTTGTCCTCACTGAATTCCATCAGGTTCCTGTTGTCTCATTCCTCCAGCTTGTCTGCATTCCCCTGAACAGAAGCCCTGGCCTTGAATGTCTTAACCACACCACCTACTCTAGGATCACTCACAAACTTCATGAGGGTACAAAATGTATTGTAGGGCTATTTAACTATATTGTTACTGTATATATCCAGAATCAAGAGTAACAGAATCATGGCCTATGTGTTCTTTTGCTAAACTTAAAGTTTCATGGGCAGTTGAGTCAACTTAACTCATCATTATGACTGAAAAAGATGGTCTAACTCCTTGCCTCATCAATCACTGCTTCTGTCCTTCCCCCACTCCTAGCTGCATAGTCCTGCTCCCTGCCTTGCACTTGTTTTGACACATACTTGACCCTTAACTTACCAGCTGTAATACTAAACAGCAGGACATTGACCAGTTTTACTGATGTAGCTTTCCAAGACTGTGAACTCCACTGACTCAGGGATGTCTGACAAGCACCCAAAATGAAAAGTGGCAGAAACATATAGCATGAGAGGATTTTACTGGCTGTTAGACTGTTTCTTATGAAACTACCCTAAGAACACTGGGTCTTATACACCAGGCCAAAGGGGATGGCCACTTGTCCCTTTCTGTTCTCTCTTGTCCAACAGAACAGACTCCTAAAAGCCTCTAGCTCTCCTAAGCCCTTTGAATAAAAGGGGAGATAATCCATCTTGAATTTCTGGATTTTGTAGCCACTATGAATATATTTCAATGATTTACCAGCCTTTTTACCTCAAGTGGCACTGCAGGCTCATTTTCTTTGCCTATTTCTACCCAATCCTCATTCTCTGGAGACCAACTTTGCATTATCTACACTTTCAATGTCAAAATCTGGCCTCATGGCAGATTCAATGTAAAAGACCTGGGTATAACTTAGGTGAGAGGGAAATTCACAGAAGGCAATATTCTCTTACTCAAATTACCTTTGAAATTGTAAATTTAACAGCATTACAAAAAGGTATAAATATCAAAAGCATTAATTATTGTACATATACTGAGTACACAATTCGTTATTTCACCTATAGCTCTCCACAGAGTCAATGCGAGACATTAAATGAGAGGTGGCTGTCAAATTATTCTTCCTTCTTTCTTCCATTCCTTGTTTCACATAAATTGAGCAACTAAATTATTAAAATACATATTATTCTAATTAGCTTCTCTTCCCTCAATTGTTTCATGTAGAGTTAACACTACATTAAAGTTATCAGTTTTCTATGAAGTACAGAATCTAAAACTTCTAATCTTGTCAATGAAGTACATGGATACTGATATTCTACAAAGTTTTTTTTTAAAAATATTTGAAAACCCAAAGAAAAAAACATATTAAAATACTGCTGTTATTATTAGAGTTGAATATAGTCAAGAGCTATGTTTACTAAACAGCAAAACTGTGCTAATATTCATAATATTAATTTGATGCCTCCTTCCTTGGTAAACAGAATAAAATGTAATTTATACCAAACTTTCGACCAATGCATAATGATGCATACAAAAAATAAATCCAAAATGCCAATTAAAAGAATACTGAAATATTAAAAAAAGCCCTCATATGCTAATAATATCAGATACCATGAGTAATTTTTGCCCAAATTATTATCAATTTGGGAGAGTTGAAAATAATCAACAACAGTATGTATTGAATAGCACACAAAGAGTAATCAAAATCAAGCTGGTGTCATGTAAAACAGCATAAAAATGTTACTAACAAAACACTGGAGCTACAAACTTGCCATAAACTCGTAAACTTTTTACACATAAAAAAATCATTCAATATACATTTTTACATGGTATGGCAAAATAAAATTCAAATCATACCAACATTTTGTTGAAGTTAAACATTAAATCAGCCTTCAGAAATCTGCGCTCCTCTTTCTCAAACAAAACTATCAGAGTACCAGAATATCCTCCTTATTCTCTACATGATAATTCTTAGAGAAACACAGAATTCATGCTATTAATACTGTTAACAAACAGTTTAGCTCCAAAAATTATCTCAGTTCTGCTCCCTACATTTAGAAAAAATTAGTTGTACTAAAAAAAGTAATGGTCTACATTGGACAGAATTTTTTTTTTTAATTAGCAGGTGTTTTTTTTCTAGCACATCTTATTGTATCATAGCACCATTACATCTATACAAAAACAGCCACTACAATCTTGTTAAAAATCAAAACTGCACTCTAGTTTCTCTGCTAAATACATTCCCACAAATCCAGTTTGCAGAAAACCAAAACGGTTAAAAAGTTCATTTCAACTGATGTAACAAAATGAACACCTATTCAGTCCATCAGGAGAAAGCAACAAAATACACCAGAACAACAATCTTCTTTTGGAAGCCTGTAACTGAAAATAACTACTAATGTCAAGAAGTCAATTTAAGTAGCTGCCCTCAAGAGCAAGCTACACACTGGTTTGCAAAGAATGTGATGAAGGTAAAAGCATACAAACTTCAACAGCGTATACTTTATGCTATGTCACTAATGATAGAAAAGTGTTTATACAGTTTGTAAAAGGTTACTATAAACAATATGTTTGATAAAACATCATTATCAAGCTACTTACCTGAGATAACAATTCTTTTGACCATCTTGTTCAATGAACCAACAAGAAAAAGCTATGACAACCAACCAAAAGATTACTCATCCTGCTATAATTACAATGAATTCAAAACTGAACAGCCTGGATAGAGAAGAGGTTTTCCTATAATCATGGACAATGTGTGACTACACAAGCAAAGTTTGTTTATGATATTTACCCAAGCTTTCCTCATTCCTTATCCAGAAATGACAGTGTTATTACATTTAAGATAATCTTACATGGCATTGTACAAAGTTTTTTTTTTTTATCAGTAGGTCCCAACAAGACAAAGTATTACACGCTATTACTGCTTTGTTCTACTAGCATCAGCAACAGTATGCACTGCTGTTGAAATGGAGGTTCTGACACATACTTACTGCTTCTTAGGTTTAGATCTGCTCAAGTATTAACCACTTTGCTCTCCCAGTTTCTACTTCCAATACTACCAAAAAGATTCCAAAGAGATTCATGCCCTAGATTATCTTTCAAAACCAGAAATTAGCTGTCTCCATAAAGCTAAACCAGTTCAGAATAAATCTAAACAGGAACACACAGAAAATACCTACATCTGTAGGCCCTGACTTAGGATCCCTTATCTCTACCAGATCTCCCTTTACCCTGACAGGAGCCATATGGCTCCTTGAAAAGAAAATCTGTTGTAAAAGGCTAGAACTTTTCAGCTCCTGGATTTACTTCAGATTTTCCAACTTGTCCCTCTTCTACTGATGCACTTTTTTTTTTTTTTTCAGGGGGGGGGGGGGGGGGGGGGAGGATATTCCAGAACACTCTTAAAGGTTTATGGTAGAGTAAGAATCTTCAAAGACACTTTCTGATATTATCTTCTCATCTTCCAGAACAGTATGGTAAAACAAAAATCTGATGGTATTTTCTGCATGTGCTCAATTCTTAAAGGTTTATGGTAGAGTAAGAATCTTCAAAGACACTTTCTGATATTATCTTCTCATCTAAGCATCCAAAAATCCAAAACAAAGCAGAAAAAACTGTTTTTCACACCGAGTACTTTCCAGTCTCAGTCACAATTTAGATGAGTGGGTACAAAGCACCATCTTGTATAATTTCATGAGGCAGTGATAGGGAACATTAAAAATTAAGATTAGCTCCCCAATTTGAGATTAATCGTATCTCTGCAAAAAACCTGCGACCCAGACACAATGCAAATTACATGTGGTAATACAAAGGGAAGGAGCTGAACTCCATGAAAGTACCTTAAAAGGAAAAGCTAAACAAATATGTCCTCTGTAAGTGAAATATACTGATTAGCCTCATTCAAGAAGAGTTGGAGAAGACTGCACTTCTTGATGAAAAACACAATGCTAGTAAACACCGGTATTCGGTTCAGTTAGTACTGATAGCAGGCTGACTTGCTCAAAGACAGCTGTGGTATGGGGCGACTCCCCAGGGCTGAGCGGCTGATACAATAGCTTTATCAAATGGGACTGGTACCGCTCTGGACTCCAGCCTGAAGCCAATAGGTCCTGACTTGCCTTCTGCAGACTGATCATCTCCAAAACTGTATTTATGGAATTTTCTCTCAGACAGTCCCAAAGTCAGTGATGTGAATCTATCTCAGTACAAGATTTTAAGGCAATGCAAATGAACATCCTTTTCTCTCAAAGGCAACAAACACATTCTAGCAGAACACTGCTGAAACTCATCAAATACCTACAGAATGTTAACTCAATATAAAAATAATACACACCAAAAATAAAACACCCACAGCCAAAAATGGAAGTTGAAAAGAACAACCAAAGTTACTTGTACAGAATCCAGAGTAGGATAAAGGAAACTGTAATAGAGATCAAAAGTAGAAGTTTGTTCCATCTTTACTAGGTGCTTAACAGAAACAGCAGGACAACTACTGTCTTCACAGCCACAAACAAAGCATGCAGATGGCACAATGTTTGTCCAGCTTACACATATGGCTAGAATTAACATTCTTCAGCTTTCAGTAACTGCACAGCAGCTTCCCAGGTTGAACTAAAATATACTGAGCCAGCTAAAGGAAAGGCAGTACCTCCCGAGTAACCACTTTCAAGGAGGCCCTCACATTTTGAACACATCAGTGGCTTAACTAAATATCTTATCCTTCAAAGACAGGTCATTAGAGGAGTATAAAAGTGTTAAATCTTCTGGGTGCTTAAGTTATTTGATGACTATGAGGAAAAAGAGATAAAGAATCATGTTCCCACACTATTTAGTTCTCTCTCTCACTCCATAAGCTGGTGAAAATCCTTTGACAGAAACACTAGACTTTCTTTCGAAAGTCTACCACAAAGTGAACAGGTATCAGACATTACTTTTAAGCAAATACAATTTTCTTTAGATCTGAATTATAATTTTGTTGTTTGAAAGTATTCTTACAAAGTTAAACATACTCAAAATTAAGATAATACTTTTAGATTCTACAAACTCTTCAAAAAGTCTTTTCATCTTCATTACTGGGGAATGTCTCGTTTATATAGCTATACATAGTAGCTGTATTTAGCCATTTTTAAAGAACACAGATTCAGACAGTGACTCATCCATAAAATTACGCTTTGTTTTTTGGGGTTTTTTTGATACATGCAATAGCAAACGCGAAATATACTTTAGATTGTCTATACCACTCTATTAATCCTTGCGTTTCCTCCTCCTTCCCCAATTTTTCCTGGGTGAAATGGGGAAAGCAAAAGCAAGAGGGAGGAAAATACAGCTCTTACCTTTAGGCAAGGAATCAATAGGAGGGAAAGGTCAAAGACAGATTTATACTTTTCATCTCTGACTCCCAAAAGATCAGTGCCTGAGGTTTCACCTAATTTTTTTGATTACAATAATGCAGTATGTAAGTCTTCAAAAACAGCTATTAGGCTCACCACCTGTAGTAGTAGTTCTGGAAACACTACTTTTACAGATGGCAGTAAAACTGAATTTTAGTTTAAGAAAGAAAACCCTTCAATTTTACTCTTGCTAAAACTGTTACTGTCATCTTACAGCCAAAATCATATTACAGAGCTAAGAAAACGTTCAAAAGAGGTGCTGGTTTACTTTATGCTAAACAATATCGAACTGCACACACCCACCCAAAGATGGTCCTGCTCACGTTTCAGCTCCCGTCAGTCAGTCTTACACTCTCATTTGCTTCAAATACAGCAATATAGCATTTATGCAACTTCAGAGCAAGCAAGATCTACACACTAACTGAAAACTGGTGCTCGCCATCTTTAAAAAGAAAAAATAAAAAAACCAAAACCCAGCCACAGGTCACTCCCAAACCTCAAAACAACTCCCCACTCCCAAATGTAGTCTTCTGTTGGATGGGCAAGATCATCCTATTTGCCTCATGGTCATACAGTAAATAGGCTGAAAGCAGCAAGAGAGGGGACAAACACACAGCCAGGGAGAAAGGAGAGAGATGAAAACCATACTGCAAAATTTCACCCTAGTGCAAACATTTCTGTTAATATTTTACCTTAAACTGGAATCTGCAAGTTAAACAAATTGCTTAACATTTTTCATAGAGAATTACACAGTATTTAGAAAAGAAATGCTTCTGTCTCTGTAACAAATTCAAATGCAAAACTAGGTTTGCCAGCAAAATAAAGCAAGCAACCTGACTAATTAAGCCATACCAAGCACCTGTTTTCTGCAAATGGAAAAAGTGGATTTCAGAGCTTTTTAATATATGAAGTAAAACACAGTGGCAAGTGGAAGACTGGAATGCCATTGGCTTACAAGTCATTTGGCATTAGAAAGTGATATCAGGTTTTTTTAAATTACAGGAAACAAATGTCAAACTTCAAATGTTTGTCGAAAAGAAATTAAATATTTGTGTAAAGACAAAAGACCATCACATATTAAGCATACAATTCAGAGAACATATTCTACTTTTAAATGTGCTTTTTCCATAATTATTTCTAGGATAAAATTCTAGAAGTACTTTAAAAGAGAAAATGAGAGGCTTTAGTCTTTATGAAAAGTGGGAAAGCCTTTCCTCCAATAATTCTCCTATCTTACCTGTATCTTCAATGAATTGCACACATTTTTCAACAAACAGAGGTATCGGTTTCTCAGGTGTAACCAGATCCTGTAGGGGCATCCCAAAGTAATTACTTTCCCAGTTTCTACGGATTGGAGGATTGAATGTCTTAGTTTTCTTTTTCGGCTACAACAAAACAGAGTTATTTAAGTAATATTCAAGTAATATTTTAACTAGCTCATATTGCAACCATTCAGTAAAAACAAACAGATCATATGTCTATCAGACATTAAAATTCCTCTATGGCAAACTGAATAAAAATAAGTGTACTTTTAAAATAGTATACATTAGATAAAAAGCACTTAAATAACTTACAATGATTAGGTCATTTTTGTATCACATTAGGAACAGGGTGACCCAATGCACCAGTAACTAAAACACTATAGGAACAAAACCAAACACAGTACTTGTTTAGAGTCTTACAAGTCTTTACATAATAACATTCAGCACCACTCACAAAGGAATCTACATAAATCACATTTGAATCACACCTCTACAGAATTTTCTAGGATAAGACTGTAAAGTGTCATATCACAAACAAAACCTGAGTGTCTTCTGTATGCATCTCACTGAAGTTACTAAATAATCTTTATATTGCAACTATGCTAAAAACTTGATGATAGCAATCAATCTCAGAGTTAGAGTTGTAGCATGATTGCTTCGTTACATGCACAGGATTTTAGCCAAAAGGAGGCTT
Organism: Gorsachius magnificus; assembly: GCA_034008185.1. Taxonomy (NCBI): domain Eukaryota; kingdom Metazoa; phylum Chordata; class Aves; order Pelecaniformes; family Ardeidae; genus Gorsachius; species Gorsachius magnificus. The sequence continues at coordinate 40,440,630 of CM067086.1, read as the reverse complement.
GCACCCAATCAAATCTAGTAAATTGATGACTTTCATATGGAGTTTTCTTGCTTGTTTTGATCCCTTCCCCCACCCCACCCCCGATAAGGACTTTAATCAGTTCAACTGATAAATCACCTTTGGAAGATTACAAGAATTGTATTGTATCAGATACCACATTTAATCTCTGAATGCTGATTAAAATATTCAGAGATGGACATATGAAGTGGTCAATCAGTTGGCTGTACAGTGGCAACTGAATGTGGAAACTGAATTAATATCACCATTAAAAACTAGCATTTTATCTTTGTTTATATACAGTAAGAAGTTAGTTAAAAGCAGTTACATTTTCATATAAAAACTCTTCAGTCAACATCTAATAGTACAAAACAAAAGAAACAAAAAAGCACAAACAGCCAGATTTAAATTTAATGACAAGGTTTCTAGAATTGTATAAATTTTAAGACTAAACGTCATTTCTATGTTTTACATCTACTTATTTCTATGTTTTACATCTAAAAGAGCCTTGAGTTTCAATCACTTTGTGGAAAAAAAAAGGGGGGGGGGGTGTTAACTTCTAGAATTTTGTGCCATCAAATTTACTTAATCAGCCCTTACAGACTACCTAGAACATCAAGTTAGCAAGGTACATATTCATAATTGACTTGCCCACTGAGAATTAATGAGCTGAACTCTGTGGGGAAAACTGGAAACTACAGCCTAAAGAACATTTCTCCAACCATCACCCTACAGCACCTGTAGAACTTCTCCAACACTCGATAAAACAACCTGTTAAACAAAGCCTTTCAATAACCTAATTAAACAAGTAAGGCTTTTTATGTGGAATGCCTCTTTCTAAGACAGCTTGTGCTTCTTGAAATCAGCAGCAGAGTACCCATGACTGATGATGGTAACAGAAGGCTAACAAAAAATTAGGCTTATCTTTCAAATTTAGGATTTCTATAAAAGGTTTGGCACTTACAATTTAGAAGGAAGGGATATTTATTAGAGAGTTCTTCAAAACATTATAAAGAAATTGCTCTCCAGGAATTTTTACATTAACTGAAAATTTAATAAAAAGTTTAGAAAAAAAAGCTTAGGATAAAACTTTAGGATTTCATGACTAAAGCAGACGATATCTGAAAGCATTCTCTTCAACTGTTAAGTCTTTGCATAACTTTTATTCATCTTGGATAAAATATCGATGGTCCAACCAGTATGTGCCTTCAGATTAGAAACAGCTTTTTTGTCCTCCTTCCCAATGCAACAGTCCCCTGCTTTGAAGTCCCCAGTACTCAACCTAATTTATTGGCCATTTTCTCTTTAGTGGTAAAATCCTATTTATTTAGGCAACAAATGTATCCATCCAGTTCTGATGAGCAGCAGCTGAAAGGGCCAAACTGAAGCTAAGGAACAGGTAAGACTGAAACATTTTTGTCAAATGTTGAATGAAAGATCATTTTAGAGATGCATTTGTTAACGCAATGAAAAAAGCAAAAACAAACTGAAATTTGTTTTTTTTCCCGAAGTGTTCAGGGCACATCCCCACCATCTTAGAATAAATGGAGCAAAACCCAGACTGTATTTCAGACCCAGCAGATAGAAAAAAGACCGTGCGTTTCTCTTTGATTAAGACATAATATTAGCATAACATAATTAAATATAAACAAATTTTGTTGGTGTGAGTGGAAAGCAGACTGGTTAATGGAATAATAAACTAGGGTTTCACAGAATTTTTATGACAATTATAATAGTAATGAATATTATTATCTGTATAGAATACCTGGAAATAGCATGAAATATCAAATATGTCTGCAAAGCTGGAATAAAGACTGTTTTTCTCTAATAATTGTCCTGCATTTATCAGAATGGTTCTAAGGGACTGAGTTATCAAGTATGACATTACACACTCAAAAAAGCAAAAACGTTTCTTAGATGTAATATCTACCTGAAATGATCAGTTTAATCTCCAATTTGGAAAGTGAGAATTTGCCTAAAGGATTTAAAGAACAACGAAAAAAAATCCCAAAGTCCTTTTCAAACTGATCTAGGAGTAGGAAAAGAGGTTATCATTGCAGGGCTATTCCATAAACATGAAATGAGGATTTCACAAGGCAATGTTACAAAAATAATTTTATCAGCTATTTCCCATTATGTATCATTACGTATTTTGTGTCCCTCCTGCCCAGTATTTATTAAAATATCTCCCTTACAGTTTCCCTGTCTTTTGGGGCATGTGAGTAAGCTAACTCCCCAACAACAGCGCAGATCAAATCTTCCTGGAAATAACACTATCTGCACAATCTTCACAAAAAAAAAAAATACTTCTGCAAATTAACAACAGAACTTTAAAGTATTAAAAAACCACCATGTTATTTCCTGTTTTGAGATTTCTGTACTTTCCTTAGTTGCAAGTCTAGACTTCCTAAGCAGAGAACTTGTTCTGAAAGCAAAGGCATGTTACTGTGAAACAGACCTGATCTTTCCCAAAAGATCAACTGACTTCAGGAAAAAAATACAGGTCTTATTTCTAACAAAAATAAGCTTTAGTGAAAGCGTTTTTTTAATCCCTGTTTCCCACTCTGAGAAAATAGCAGCTTTTCTCATCCATCAGTCATAGCACAGAACTCTTCAATCTGCTAGTCAAGATAACGAATATCATAAACTTTTCTATATAAAATTAACTTTTAAAATTTCTCTAATGAAACAGTATTTAAACAAAAACACTGTTAAACATTAAATTATTGATTTAGTTAAACAGCACCTGAAAAAGGTGAATCATTTCTAAATTCCTAGATTTTGGCAGAGAGATTATGATTTTGCCACGGGTATTTTTAGTTCAACAGTTCTGCCCAATACACTTACTTCCCACAATACAGCAGCCACCTAATACTGCATACAGCAAGCACTAATCTATGTACAGTCAAAGACAATTTTCTATGTTTCTTCCACATCATAATAAAAAGGGACTAATAGGTACCAAGTTAGAGAAGGCAAGAACCAGCACAAAAGTTTTGTTAGTTAATCCTAGCAAAAAGCTCATTGTTTCACATACCACTGCGTCATGTTAGTAATTAAAACACAAGCCCAACATCATAAAGCTGAAATCCTTAGTTTTCATATAAATCTGGGGTTTTTTTTATAATTGGTTGCTCCACTAATGTTGAGCTTTCCAGCATGGGTTTCACTGTTTGCTTCTTGCCAAAGACAACTTCTCTTCATACCATAACAGAGGTTAACACCAAACCTCCAGCTGATGCTTATACATTTTGGCAGGAAAGCATTTTAACTCTGAGAATCCCAAACTTGCCTTTCATTGCAAACTTGCCATTCATACCAAAAGAATTTACCTGCAATATTGCTTTAATTACAGTAATCACTGAAACGTGTGTTGCAAAAGAGTAGCTGAAGTCCTCTTAATAAAAGACAAGGTAAACATGAAAACATGTATTCTAGCACAGCACAGTATCCAATTCTTGATTTCAAAACTAGAAATATTATCATAAAAAGCATAAAATTGTGAAAATGTAGATTTAAAGTATACTTAGGATTATTAGCCCTCTTGACTGTAGGTACCAGGGAATCAGATAAGCAGCACTCATGTTTTAAAGGGAAACTAGGCTGAGACTTCAGCCAGCTATGAGTCTTGAGAGTACAATGCACTTAAATGCAACCTTTTAAAATTAACTTAGAAAACTAAAAAACTGCCCAAGCTATTTATCAACCCCCTTTATGGATGGGCCGCTTACTCTGGCAAGTCCCCTCTGTTCAAGAGGGGCTCCCCTTCTTTTTTTCCTTTCACTTCAATCCCACCAGAACTACCATATCATTTATTTATCAAAGGGGAAATTCAGTCACTTCTCTACTTCCCGCACACTTCACTACTATTTTTAATACAACAGAAATTTTCTGCCTGCTTCATTTGCAATCAGCTCTAGGGTCATGGAGGGCAAAGTCAATATTTTGGGACTATTAAAATACTTCATAAAACCACGTACCATGAACAGCATTCATTTTATAGGCTTAATAAAGCATTTGTAATCTCTAATTCATGGCTAGTTGGTCAGAAACTATACAACATATGAATAATAGAGATTATGGTCCCTAACATGCTCTCTTTCTTCCCCTCATGCTTTCAGCCATTTTTAGAGTTCCAGCTTGTTACACTAAGTTTTAAACTAAAGAGGCTCAAGAAGGCATATGGCTCCTAATATGCATTTTAAGAGTGCTAAATTTGAACAGATGAAAACCGAAAGTACAGATTTTATATTTCCTATACTCCTCAGGAGAAAGAAAAAAAATCACTGCACATTCCAGTCTGAAGTAGACAGCACTTTGCTAAGTCAACCATTGAATTTACACAAGAACAGCTAACAAAAATGTAAGCTGATCTCCCACTTATCACATGTTTACCATACTCTTACTAAAACTGAGATCAATACACATGGGCTATACAGTTCCTGACACTATTTCAGTAATAGTTTCAACATAACATTTCATATAGTTTTGAAATAGTTTGAGAACAGGGGAGGTCCCAGATGACTGGAGGTTGGCAAATGTGACGCCTATCTTCAAGAAGGGCCGGAAGGAGGATCCGGGGAACTACAGACCAGTCAGCCTAACCTCGGTACCGGGGAAGATTATGGAGCGGTTTATCTTGAGGGTGCTCACCAGGCACATGGAGGACAATCAGGGGATCAGGCCCAGTCAGCATGGGTTCACGAAAGGCAAGTCTTGCCTAACCAACCTGATTTCCTTCTATGACCAGGTGACCCGCCTGGTAGATGAGGGAAAGGCTGTGGATGTTGTCTACCTGGACTTCAGCAAAGCCTTCGACACCGTCTCCCATAGCATTCTTGTGGAGAAGCTGGCATTTCATGGCCTAGATGGATGTACTCTTCGCTGGGTTAAAAACTGGCTGGGTGGCCGAGCCCAGAGAGTCGTGGTGAATGGAGCTAAATCCAGTTGGCGGCCGGTCACAAGCGGTGTCCCCCAGGGCTCAGTTCTAGGGCCAGTCTTGTTTAATATCTTTATCAATGACCTGGATGAGGGGATTGAGTGTGCCCTCAGTAAATTTGCAGATGACACCAAACTGGGTGGGAGTGTTGATCTGCTGTAGGGGAGGAGGGCTCTGCAGAGGGACCTGGACAGGCTGGATCGATGGGCCGAGGCCAATTGTATGAGGTTCAACAAAGCCAAGTGCCGGGTCCTGCACTTTGGTCACAACAACCCCATGCAGCGCTACAGGCTTGGGGAAGAGTGGCTGGAAAGCTGCCTGGTGGAAAAAGACCTGGGGGTACTGATTGACAGCCGGCTGAATATGAGCCAGCAGTGTGCCCAGGTGGCCAAGAAGGCCAATGGCATCCTGGCTTGTATCAGGAATAGTGTGGACCAGCAGGAGCAGGAAGTGATCGTGCCCCTGTACTCGGTGCTGGTGAGGCCGCACCTCGAATACTGTGTTCAGTTTTGGGCCCCTCACTACAAGAAAGATGTTGCCTTGCTGGAACAGGTCCAGAGGAGAGCAACCAAGCTGGTGAGGGGTCTGGAACACAAGTCATACGAGGAGCGGCTGAGGGAACTGGGGTTGTTTAGTCTGGAGAAGAGAGGCTGAGGGGAGACCTGATCGCCCTCTACAACTACCTGAAAGGAGGCTGTAGTGAGGTGGGGGTCGGCCTCTTCTCCCTGGTAACAGACGATAGGACGAGGGGGAATGGCTTGAAGCTGCGCCAGGGCAGGTTTAGGCTAGACATTAGGAAAAACTTCTTCACCGAGAGGGTTGTCAGGCTCTGGAATGGGCTGTCCAGGGAGGTGGTGGAGTCCTCATCCCTGGAGGTCTTTAAAAGAAGGATAGATGAGGTGCTCAGAGACATGGTTTAGTGGTGGGATGGCAGTGCTAGGTTAACAATTGGACTCGATGATCTTAAAGGTCTTTTCCAACCGAGGTGATTCTATGATTCTATGAAATTAGAATGAGAGCAAACAAGTTTAAACATAGAAAAATAGATGCCAAACCTGTACTAGAAATACCATGTTCTAAAACAAGTTCGAGTAAGGTATGCGAGAATTCATCTAGGTGCTGGTGGATTTTGCTGAAATACCGAGACAAGTTTTCAGGTTAATTCAAATTAGAAGGCATCTTACAACCATCTTGGTGCAAAGGAAAATGGAAAGAACGTAATTCATCTTTTGGAAGCAACAAATGTTGTTTGCAAACAAGGTTACAAGGCAAAATGTTTTAAAGTTCTGTTTTTCAGATTCAATTTAACAACACAGCTGGAAACTCCAGTCACAAAAAAAAAAAAAAAAAAAAAAAAAAATCAGACCTTGAATAATAAAACTATTGACTATTGGCCAAAGAACAAAAATAGTGAAAACTTTTCAGATTTAATAACTTTTAACAATAGCATGTCAAAGAATTATCACTGGTCAATTCATTTACTATATGGTTTACAAGATCTCTGTAGTTAGGATTTGTTTTCAGAAGTATTTCAAGTATTTTTTTCCATACAAAAAAAAAAATTAGATACTCATACTAATCTTATTTCTACTTTTACAAATGTATTAACAAAATAATTCTCCTGTAACAAGGCAAGAAGCCTGCAGAATTTATTTCAAGATGAGGCTCTGCCTTTCCCTTTGCTGTTATTCACGATATTTGCTGTTCTTTATATGCTGGGGAGGATAAAAACTAAAATAACTATAAAAGGGGAAAAAATACAACCTACATTAGACACTCAATATAACTCAAAGTGTTCACAAAGATAAGAGCTCTAAATTAGAGGGGTAAATTTTTAATACTCATCAATTCCATAGTAAAGCTAAATAATAAGGGTATTAATGTAACTATATGGAATAGCTACAGGCTTCCAGATCAGGCAGGCTTCCTGATGTACAGGGAATTACTAAACTAAGACAAGGGTCAAAAATAACTTGCAATTACTTAATGTAGTAATAATAATAGATAAATCAATAATAGTTGATAAATAATTTAAAAAATATTTCTATCAAGCTTGTTTACACATGAGAAGAACATGGTGAGAACAATGAAAAGCCAAGGAGCACTGCGGTTTGGGCCTCATATCAATGCAACTTGACAGTTGCAGCTTTAGGGTTATTGCACACACATGAAGAGGTTCCTCCTGTCTGAGATGTAAGAAGGCTTCCTCCAGAAAGATCCTTATCCTCTAGGAATGTTCACTGCCCTTTCATGTTCTGAAATTTTCTGCATTTTCTCTGTTGCTCCATATCTCCAAACTCAAGTTAAACTAAAGACAAAATTAATTGTATGGCCTGCAAGGCTGCTGCTTTTAAAGAAACTGCTGTGTACCAACACACAATAAAGTTCTATACTAGACCTCAGTATTACAGTGTTAAAGATTCTACTTGAGATAAGCATCTACTTGTAGTTCTCACTTGCAATTTTTGAAAAAGACACAAAGCACACATCTGGGCTGGAGAGGTCTAACTTGGCAAAGCGGAAAGAGCTGAGGCAAAGTTGACTATGAACATTGGACTCTCTTAGTTCCTCCAAGTTTGTAAACACTGGTAAGGAAACCAACAATCAAACATAGAAAGCGTGTTGATATAGGGGAGAATTCACTCTGGAAAATGCATTTAATCTGAGAGATATTTTGCATAATAACAGCAGAAAGGACTAAGTGATTTTACACAAAAAGCTCCACGGGGGGGAAAAAAAGCACATCATAGCTTAAAAAATATGGGCATACAACATGCACTTGAACGCTTTCAAGCAGAGTGTGCACACACAGCTCCACGCCAACTTGGCTAAAAGGTCCTATGACTCTGAAGCCAGTCTGCTTTCTTTTTTCTCCATCTCTCCACTTTTCTTCATATACTTCCCTACCAGAAAAAGTTTAACGGTCCACATGCTAACAGGACATGCAAGGCCATACAATAAATTTTTCAGAGCAGTTAGAAACATGGTAATAACGTCAAATAGAATAAAGGTGGGTGCATCACAAGTTAGACTATGCTAGACTGATTAAAACCTTCTCCCTTGAAAACATGTATTCTTTTCTAGATGCAAAGAAACTATGAAGACCAGTTGGTTTTACCAATCTGGACTTGAGTAAGGCATTTGATGGTGGCATGTAGTAAACTACTGGGACAATTGGATTAACATGAACATAATGATATTCAACAAAAAAAAGGACAAAGTCCTAGACTAATGGAAAAATCATGCACTGGAATGTGCATTTACTATAATGAACACGTACTATGTGTATATACTATACGTGTGTGTATGTACTAAAATGTGTATGTACTATAAACCACCTGTAACAATACAGTAGGAAGTCATTAGCCGGAAATGATGCAGATGACACCAAACTGGGTGGGAGTGTCGATCTGCTTGAGGGGAGGAAGGCTCTGCAGAGGGACCTGGACAGGCTGGATTGATGGGCCGAGGCCAACTGTATGAGGCTCAACAAGGTCCTGCACTTTGGTCATAACGACCCCATGCAACGCTACAGGCTTGGGGAGGAGTGGCTGGAAAGCTGCCTGGTGGAAAAAGACCTGCGGATACTGGTTGACAGCCAGCTGAATATGAGCCAGCAGTGTGCCCAGGTGGCCAAGAAGGCCAATGGCATCCTGGCTTGTATCAGGAATAGTGTGACCAGCAGGAGGAAAGAAGTGATCGTGCCCCTGTAACTCAGTGCTGGTGAGGCCGCACCTCGAATACTGTGTTCAGTTTTGGGGCCCTTACTACAAGAAAGATGTTGCGTTGCTGGAACATGTCCAGAGGAGAGCAACAAAGCTGGTGAGAGGTCTGGAGCACAAGTCTTACGAGAAGCGGCTGAGGGAAGCGGGGTTGGTTAGTCTGGAGAAGAGAAGTCTGAGGGGAGACCTGATCGCCCTCTACAACTACCTGAAAGGAGGCTGTAGTGAGGTGGGGGTCGGCCTCTTCTCCCTGGTAATGGACGATAGGATGAGGGGAAATGGTCTGAAGTTGCGCCAGGACAGGTTTAGGTTAAACATTAGGAAAAACTTCTTCACCGAGAGGGTTGTCAGGCTCTGGAATGGGCTGCCCAGGGAGGTGGTTGAGTCCCCATCCCTGGAGGTATTTAAAAGAAGGGTAGATGAGGTGCTTAGGGACATGGTTTAGTGGTGGGATGGCAGTGTTAGGTTAACGGTTGGACTCAATGATCTTGAAGGTCTTTTCCAACCTAGACTATTCTATGATTCTATGAAATTACCAAGGCCAAGAATAGGCCAGAGGTTCCTAAAGTGACAATAACCGCAGCTAAGAAAAAATTGGGTGCAATCACACAATTGCATCAGGTAATTTCTAATATAGATCAACAAACATTAAGATTATATGATGTACGGCTATGACGTTCTTTACAATACTATACACAGTTTCAGTCATCCTCATTCAAAAACATAAGTTCAGAGAGAACTACAAAACTTTTTTTTAATCTTCTGAAACTCAGGTCAAAATCAGCCGTATTGTTCACCTGTTTGGAGGTGACAGACGTCACAAGAGGAAAAAGGTTACCGCAAGGGAAGGTGAAAATGGGAAACTGCAAGAAGATTCCTCACCAATACAGAGGAAACAGAAGTTCTGGAGTTTTACAGAATAGTGAGAAGGGGGGATAAAAGTTTTATGAGGAATTATTTCTGTGACAATTGAAAACAGAGGTCAAGGATGGTTCTTCCAGTTCTGACTGGAAGTTCTGCTGTATATAGAAACAAGATCTGAGAACATAAATGCGGTGCTATGGACAACAACAACAGACAAATAATTCAGACAAAAGCACGCTCACTTAACTGGGCTCAGTTTTAAATTGCTTCATTTCCTTTGGTAGTAAGCAATGTTAGAGGACCTTGGCAAGTAACATTACCTGCTTGCCACAGATTTGCCATTGCTATACTTTCCACAGTAAAACATTTTAATTTTTGCTTCCAAATAGCAACAAGTATAACAATTCTGAGTATTTACTTCTGCCTTTAATAATGTGTTCACAACAGATTTTAAAAAAAGTTTGGTACATATGTGTTAGCAGATCAGCCAAACTACAGCTGTTAATTTCAGGGTTGTAAAAAGGAACTGTTGTTCTTCCTATTCCATCCTTTGCCGAGCCTCCCTTCCTCCTTCCTACCCATCCAGCTCTTGCCGTCTTCCCTTCAATTTCTTACCCAAATCCTACGATTGCTCTACATCCATGCCCTGCCTCCCTATATCTGTCCTAGTGCCCATACCTTTATATGATTTCATCTTGTAAGTTGGGAGACTGGGGTCTGAAAGCATCAGGACAGAACAAGCATCCTTCATAAAGGTCATGACTCTTTCTTAAAGGTTTTCTTATTCTGGGCCTACCTTTAAAACATTTTCCAGAACCTCCAAGAGGAAAGTAAATACTACTTTAAGAAACTTTCATTGTATTCAACTTTAAAGTCATTGTCGTAACGGGGGGGGGGGGGCCCTCTGGATGAAGTGCAAAACTGAAGCACAAAACCCACAAATCACTGTGCATAAGAGCTTTCTGCAATACCATACAAGAAACCCACCCAGAACCACTACATCTCAAACTCCTCAAACCAATAAAAATGAAAGGAGTATCAAAAATGTTACATCCTGTTTGGGCTTTAAAAAGCAACAGCATACTACAAAGCTGATTTTTAAAGAAATAATTAACTTTAAAAAAAAAGATCAAGTTGTAATCTTTGACAGACAATGAGGACCTCAGACTTCAAAAGGCTGAGTTTTTCCAAACAATTTCATTTTGTTCGTAAGATTTCTGTATTTCAAAATCACTATAATTACAGCAAGAATAGTTACATGTGTATCTTATTTTCCCTTTACATACAGCTGAACAATTTAGAAAACTTATCAGTAAGAGCTTTAAGAAATATTCAGAAAGCAGTACAAAGTTTTATTGATTCCTTCCACATTCAGATTCCTTCCACATTCAAGTGGTCAAAATTCTCAAAAAAACCCCAGCAAGTAACCTGTAAACAGTGGTGTACTAACGTCCCTCCCATGGACTAAATAACACTGAACAAGGAAAACATAATTTCATTCATTTTTGAGTTTCTGTAATTAAAGACTGCTAGCTGCTCATCTAAAACACCACAGGAAATCACAGTGAATAAGTTCCAAAACTAATAAAACTGCATCTCTCTTGCAAAAAAAAAAAAATATCAACAGTTAAAAAACCAAATATTGCAAACTAGAATGACTCATCACTTAAGCACATAGAAGTCAATACTTCTCAAAAGCACTACGCACTCAACGTTCTCAGATACTGTGAATGCTTACCAACATTTTAGCTATCAAGCTAAATTTGCTTTCTACATCATTACAATAACTTGTACTTCTACTATTAAAGCTTTCTCTGACTAACTTGAAAATATCAAACCCAGACCACAACTTGCAAGTAAAAAAAAAACTAAAACAAAACCCAACAAAAAAAACCCAACCAACTGAACCAAGAGGCACATTGAAGAAAACTTGAAACAACTGTTGTACTCTTCAGGAGTCTTAACCACTACAAAAATTTAGAACAGCCTGAAACTTCTGACTCAGGCTGCCTCTCAACAGGTCAAAGCCAAAAGCAGCGGCTTTGGTAAAGATATCAGGGGGTTTCCTAAGACCATGCCAGGAAGGTAAGATCCCACTATACTAAGTCAATACAGTTTAAATATAAATATCCAACTCGGAGGAACTTTCTGTCAACTCAACACAGCTATGACAGTAGTAGGATTATGAATATTATATTTCAATTTCTGTGTAGCAAGATTATTTCAGTCAAAAGTGTATAAATTTTTGTTTTTAGAAACACTTAAGTTTCCCAAAAAGAATAACTTCAAAGTATTTTTAACTGTATGATTTTATACCCACAAGACATCATTATCTATGCTTATGAGTAAGTCTTAAGAAAATTTAGTGCCCTTTAAATCAGTCATGTGTAATTCAAATTACAGCTGCATACTAGGAAGCGCAATTCAGAATTCAATCCATTAGTAAAATTTAACTATGGTCTACCTGAACAAAACTTATTTCTAAATGCTATTCAAGTACTATCAGATTTAAACTAAAAAGGAAGTTTTTAAAATGCTAAAAAAGACAGTATGAAAAAGGTCGACTTATTTTGAGACAAAACCCCCGTATCTAAGTGTCTAGGAACACTCCTGATTTAATGTTAAACAAAAACTATATGCAAGACAATGATTGCTAGCGTAAAATTAAAATCTAAACTATAAAGGGTATACATCCAGTACCCATACAACACTACCTTGATATAATAATTTTTAAAACAGTCAAAAAATCAGTAACTATCAGGCATAAAGATCAAAATAAAACTTAAGACATTTTTCAAGCAGAATGTCACATTACTATTTAGAAACCCACACTGGGCAGGCATTTTGTTCCCTTTATTTTGTTTGACTAGAGAATTGTACAGGTAGCACAGCTTTCAAGCTAATTATTTACTTGCCCACACCAGGAAAATACAGCAGTCAGTAAAACCACTATACAAAGTTTCCTTTTCATGTTCTTGTTCTAGAGTTCCAGGTAGACAATTGAGAATTAAAAAGAAACCACTCCTTTCTTTCACCAGCCCTAAACTTCATTCCAACAGCCAGAACTGCAAGAACTGAAAGAACCAGTTCTACCCAAGAACTTATAAAGCAGCTTTTTTTTTTTTTTTTAAACAAACAAAAAAAGATGTTATGATTAACAAAGGATCTGTGGACCAAATTCTCCCTTCACTTACTCATATGAAAGGGAGACGTCACATGTACATACAGAGGTGAGAAGAACTGAAACTTACTGAACAGCTGATTAGGTAGACAAACCATCTCATCCCCACCAGTTTGCTAGTTCTGAGCAAGTTAGAAACTTGAACAAAAATCAAACAATGCTAAGAGAAAATTTTAAAGCATCTGTTTCTAAATAGGGGCAATTCTTTTCCCTTATTACAATGCACCAGAAGTTGTAAATAAAATTCAAATCAGTTGACTTACTTTCTTATCTTCTTTTGCTTTGTGGGTTTTCTTTTTTGTTTTTTTATCATCCAGTTCTTGATCCGATGTAATAGCAGGGTTATCTATGCCACCCTTCCATGTTTCAACAGGTGAAAGAAGTGGGTCTTCTTCACTTCCACGATGTCTTCCTTTTCTTTTAGTTTTAGAGGTGGTGAAAGCCTCATCATCACTTGCATCCGAATGTGTTCTCCTATAGTAAGACTTAGCTTTGCTGAACAGAGTCTTAGACTTATATTTGTATTTTGAAGGCCTTCTTTCCCCATGACTTCTGGATATTCTATCAGAAAACCCATTTTCTTCCTCCCCTTGGGTATTTATAACAATTGAGTTTCGAACTTTAATAATACGATTCTGACTATCATCTGGAACTGCGTAGATATCATCTGCAAAGCCTTTATGTTTGAAAATAGTGTCAATAGGTTCAGCATAGTTGTCAGATTGGTCTATATCTTCTGGTGGTGCCGCAGGCACTCGAGAAGGTTGTTTCCTGGGGTTTTTGCCAATACCTGCCTCAATTGTTTTCAGGAGGTTAGGATCCAGTTTCTTCACATTCGTTCTTGGAACAAGTGGTTTCGGTTTAATTGGAGGAGGCACTTTATGGTTGCGTTCATGGTCATGACAATTGAGTGGTGTACTGTGAATAGGATACTCATTTCCTTCCAAATCCAATCTGTACTTTGAACGGTCACTAGGGGCTGGGAGTAACCTTACATCATCACCAATTGGACTGTAAGGTGGTGGTCCTTCAGCATCATCCTCTGAATCTGGATAATTATAGTCAAGGGAACTTCCTCTGGGAGATCTTGGAAAAACATCTTCACTTGTATGCGTTGTTTCCCTCGTGCTGTCTGACATATAAGAACTTTCAATCATGTTTTTCTTCTCTAATACGTCACTGAAGAACAATGTGAAAACCTCAGTTTGACGATGATATTGAGATAATGAATATAAAGCTGTAAACTTAGCGGTGATCTCTGTTGCTATGTGTTCCCCTTCCGTCATGAGTTCCTTGATTGCTTCATTCTCAAAGAAGTCTGCCTGGCTATCAGTAACAGCCACTAACTGGACAGGGATTGTATCCTGAACTTCAGAAAGAAATGCCCGAAGCATTCCCATGGATGCCTTCCGCTTTGCAGAATAGACCAGTATATATCCGTGAACAAGTTCGTCTTTCCTTACACCAATCGACGAATGATATGATAATATAGTTATCTGTATTCGACGCCTCTTTTCACCTATTATCTTATCAAGCATCAGAGAATTATTCTGGCCAGCCTGAGCAGCACTACAGGAGTGAGAGTCAAGGAAGGGTGAAAGAATAAGATCCACACTAAAGGGATCACCACACATGGCACACATGACGATTCTTAAGTCAGCTTCTGACAGATCTTTAATGGTGGGAACTGGACTTACAACATCAAAATTGTGTTTAACTGCTTCCAGTACTCCCCTCAGAGCTTGTTTTATTTGGGTCTCATTAAATTTGCGTGGGTATGTACCAGCAGGCACATCTACAAAAGGACATTGTAATTTGTTGGCCAATTGCTGTCCCTGATGTCTCAGAATAGGTAGATTCTTGCTAACACTGTCCCTCTGGTTAGCCAGTATTAACGTAAATGGAAGATTAGCCATATACTTGTCTCTCCTTATCTGAGATGCTTCAGCCCTTATTTTTGCAATGCACTCCCCAATAAAATTCAGTGATTCAATAGAGTTAAACACACAGAAACAACCATGTGGTTTGAAGGTTGAGGTCCACAACTGAGTCAACAGGTATGGGGATTTTGCATCAACTGGCCTAAGATCTAGTTCATATATTTTTCCATCTAATGCATATTCATCATCAGTGGATTGTGTCCGAATTTCATTTGCCAATTCTTGTGCAAGGCCATCTTTGCCCAAAATGAAAAGATTGACTTTATCAATGTTGGCACTGTCATGGTATAAATTCGAGCGGCCATGGTCTAGTTGTAGAAGACTGTTGGCAAGTAACTGCTCTACTTTAATGTCCGTGCAGTTTTGGCCACTGAGACAAGTTTCTTTAGTTGGATGATAAACAAATCCTATGTGTTTAAGCAGAAGAGATTCTCTATCAGGTGCAAGTTTCTGTAAAGCTTTGTATCTAGGTTCTTCACTCAGAACTGCATGAATTTCACTCATTTTATCTGAACTTGGTGTCGCGTTAAGATCCAGGTCATAAAACAGCTCTGAATGTTCAAAAAGCATTTCCTGAAACTCCTCTTTGGCTTTTTCAACAATCTCCCTCTGATGCCTACCATACACCTCCTTACTATCTGCATCAGTGATGTATTTGAATGCTTCATCCTCCACTACAAAACATATAACTTCTTCCCATGGCTGTCCGGGTGAAATGAACTGGATTTTCTCAAGAGTTTTTTTGAATTTCTCCTTCATTTCAACCCTCCTTTTTTCAGATATAAGATGCTGCACATGGTTTTGATAAACCTTTTCTGCCTCTAGTGTAGTGAGAAGGTCAAATGGAATCCTTCTATCATTCACTTTATCTATATGGTCAGTTTCATCCCAGGGTGTTTTTTCAAGCACTACAAAACAGGACTGGAAGTCAGGCCTTTTCTCCATTAACTTCAAGGCTTCTGACCAGCTCAAGTGTTCAATCTCATCAAGATTTGACAGAAGAGTATTAAGGGCTCGTGGCAATGCATTAATGTATTCTTCTTTTCTTTTTCTAATATGTTCCTGTTTAAGCTGCTCTATGTGTTTTGAAAATGTATTTTTGGCCTTTTTTGTTCCTTCCAAATTTATGTACTCTTCATAATCAGGGTGGTTTTTCAGTTTGTTACTAACAGTTTTCCAAGTTGCATGATAGTCTCTCACAGTTTGGACAAGTTTTTCAAACTTATCTGTTGCTGTAACAACTAACTGTCTTTGAGTTTTATAGGCATCCAGATAGGGGATTATTTTAGGTTTACCACGAGTTTTATCCATCATTTGTACCAGTGCAGTAAAACATGTTTCAACATTGACGTTAAATCTTGCCGATGTTTCCACTACCACAAGGTTCTTCTTATTTGAAGCAAAGGCCTGAACCTCTCGCAGATAATGATCCACACATTCATCACATTTTGTTGCTGCTATTATTATGGGTTTTTTAGATTTTGACAGCTGGATATAGAGATTATTCACAAATTTAAGTTGATCATCAAACTTCCTATTGCATCCTTGGCTTACATCAATGCACAATAAAAACCCATCTATGCTTAATTTCCCTTCAGGCATTTGTTTTTGCTCAAAGTCTTGCTCCAAGCCCAGCTGATCTGTGCAAATGTACATTAGTTTTTCTGCTGACTGCAGTTTGGAGGCAGCTGCACGTTTTATGTATGGTTGTAAATTCGTACTCCGATGAGGCAAGAAAGTCTGATCATCAATGAACTCAGTCTGTTCAATTACATGAATTCTGCACTCGATTCCATCCTCACCACTTTGTGTTACGTCACCCCAGTACAAAAAGTGATCATTGTTAACAACTCTTCCTCCAAAGTCAATTGTGCTAAGCACAGAGGTATGCTCAGGATAATATTCATCTGCTTTTGAACGAACGTATCTATTGCACAAACACGATTTTCCAACTCCACAATTACCTTTATCCTTTTCAGTTCCAGACAGTCCAACAACACTAACAGTATAAGATGGGGGACGTGGCTCTTTGTTTTTTGCCATCATAACTTTCCTCTCATCCTTTTGTAATTATCAAGGTAACTGTATGTGGTTTTCATTCTGGAAAGGTTCCTACAAATTTAAGTTGTATATCCAGGGTTCCAGAAGTAGCTTTCAGTTGTTCTTGCTTTAGCTTGTCATTGAGGGAACCTCAGATAATTAGGATGAGGAGCATCATCTTCCTAAAGAAAACAAAGAAGGGAAAAAAATTTAAAGATTGCAGGTATTTCTTTCTAATATTCATGAAAGAAGAGATTTTAAAAAGCACTTTTGCTTGCTCACCCTGAAATTGTTTTCTATGTATATGAAAATTTTACTGTTACTTTAAATGAGATCTTAAACTAATCATTCATTCATGTTATTCATATTATAATTTTTAAAAAATCACCTATTTTGGTAAGTGATCAGCATACTTCTAAAAAAAAAAAAAACAAAACACAAAAAACCCCACACCCCAAATCCCAAATTATTGTTTTCCTTCCTACCTTATAGGCACTAAACGCTACAAAGAGTTTTGATCTACAGTAAATACAACACAAAAACTCTAAACCCAACCCAATATTCACATACACGCTCATATTCCCACTAGATACCATGCTCATGTATGTGAATAACACAACTTTTGTGTGCATTTGTAGGTTTGGTTTTAGGTTTCAGTAAAGAAACTTTCAAAATAACAAGCTGTAAAACCAGGAAGTTGGCAATGTGGCTCAGCCACTACCTATTTGCAGAAGTAAATTACTTTATTTGTATACTAAAAGTAAACTGCTTATGTCTGAGATTTTAAGATTATAATGCAGTATCATTCCTTCTGTCTCTAAGATAAACCAAAAGCTTTTAATAACTGTAAACAAAAACAACTATATCTACACTCAAACTTCCACAGAATTATTACAAGGTTCCAGTAGCTTTATTGAAACTGTCATCAAGTATAATGATTACCACTAACTCTCAGTTACTAACCAGAAACCTTTGCTTACATACAGACTGCAAATGGAAAGATATTTACTGTTTTAGAAACAATTACATTATGAGGAAAACATAAAAAATTGAATGGCTGGGTCCAGCAGATTGTGATCAGTGGCATGAAATGGAGTTGGGGGCCAGTAACTAGCAGTGTACTCCAGGGGGCAATACTGGGTCAATACTGTTCAACATCTTCATTAATGACTTGCATGACGGGGCAGAATGTCATCAGCAAGTTTGCAGACGACAAAACCAGGAGGAGTGGCTGATACACCAGAGGGTTGTGCTACCATTCAGGGAGACCTCAGCAGGCTGAAGACATGGGCTGACAGGAACCTCATGCACTGCAGAGTCCTGCATCCAGGAAGGAAAAACTTCATGTACCGGTATATGGCTGGAAAGAAGCTTTGCAGAAAAGGACCTGGGGATCCCAGCGGACAGCAAACTGAACATCAGCCAGCAACGTGCACTTGCAGCAAACAAGGCTAACGGTATCCCAGGTGGCATTAGACAAAGTATTGCCAGCAGGTCAAGGTCCTTCTCCTCCATGCAGCACTGGTGAGGCCACACCTGGTGCACTGTGTCCAGTACAAGAGACATACAGAGCTACTGGCGTGAGTCCAGCAAAGGGCCACTAAGCTGATTAAGGGACTAAAGCATCTCTCATATAAGGAAAGGCTGGGAGAGCTGGGACTGTTTAGTCTGGGGAAGAGAAGGCTCAGAGGGGATCTCATCCATGTGTACAAATATTTGCAGGAAAGGTGCAAAGAAGGCAGAGCCAGACTCTTTCCAGTAGGGTTCAGTGACAGGACAAGACGCAACAGGCACAGACTGAAACACAGGAGGTGCCATAAGAACATCAGGAAACACTTTCTTATTGTGAGGGTGACCGAGCACTGGCACAGGTTGCCCAGAGAGGCTGTGAAGGCTCCCTCACTGGAGATATTTAGAACTCGCCTGGTCGTGGTCCTGGGCAACTTCCTCTAGGTGGCCCTGCTTGAGCAGGGAGGCTGGACAAGATCACCTCCAGAGATCATCCTACAACATCCTACAACCTCCTACAACGTTCTATAATTTTGTGAAAATATTTTGGTAAAAATACTTTTCTCATTTTCTGGTGAAAAGAAAGCTATCACATGGCACTATAAATGAAAGGTACAGACTACTATACTTAACATACTTTGGTTTACATTTGTAGAGTACAAAACTACAACATAAATGTATGTAAACAAACCTGTAAATAGCCCTTATATGAAGGAAAAAATGTAACGAGCATCAAAACTGAAATTCTAGTCTTTTGGCTTTATTTGTTACATATTCTTAGCCACAATTTGTTCAGAATGGTACTGTAGTACCTTCCTTTAGCTTAAAAAAAAAAAAATCATGTAGGATCTGTCACCCAAAAAGCTCTCAAAATCTGCTTTAATACTTGTAAAGCAGCTTCATGTCTGCTAAAGCATATCTGAGCTTGAAGACATGCAGCAGTAAAAGAAGCACTTGTATCACTAGAAGTTGCAATAGAAGATAAAAATATTAAAACCTTTAACATCTTGTATAGAATCAATGCCTGGCCAACATAGCTTTCCAACTTACTAATACCTAGAAATATAAAACTGACATTCTGATCAGAAACATACTATTTATACAACAATATTTCTAATGAAATTCATTGACCAAACATAAAATAAAAAGCACATATATAAAACCAGCTTTCAGTTACAGAAGTCACAGTTAAGGAAAGTATCTTTTTATAACAAAGTATCAATTTAATTACAAAATGAAGAGGAAAGTAAACTCAGTCTAATTTTTATACTTGAGAGTTTTTATATTGCAAGAACTGAAACTTCGATGCTGCATTTTAGGAATTATTTTTCTTTTTTGTTTAAATCAATTTATTCAAAGACACATTCAGAAAGAGAATTTGTATTTTAAATTTTGCTTTTTACTGTTTCCACTGTGTTTTTTATACTCTTAAAACACAGAATTTAGAGCTTACAGAAAATGGCTCTGGGAATAAAAATACTTGGCAAAAGTAAACCCTTCACAAGCACTGTTTATATACAACAAATAAACCCAGTGTTTTCTTTCTAAAGCAAAGCTTATCATAGTAGCATCATTCAGACTATTAGAATGAGAATTTTAGTCAGCACTTCCACTATAAAATGTTTTCTGTTTACCACAGCACAACACAGATTTGACATGGACTGAACTAGAACACAAAAATCTTCATCCTCAGGATTATTTAATTTAATCAGGAAGACGCTGTCAATTTGCAACTAGTTTATAAGAAACAATCAATACTTTCAGCTAGTCTACATCCTCACATAGCACAGGTTCTTCCTCCTCCAGCAATAAATGTTTTGTCAAATCGATACATTTTTAAGTAAGTACAAAGAGTAAGGTGAAACGGGACAGTGACAAAGTGAAAACAGTCTCACAAAATTTCTGACATGGAAGATTTTCACCATAGCGGGAGTTGAATCACTAAAGATATTTAAAAACAGTATGGTTTTCTTTTCATTTTTTCTACAATTTCTACTCTGCGCTGATTGTACAAAGCAAAGTCACAGAATGAAATCTATGTTCATTTAGTAATAAACCTGGTAAAAACCTGACATCATAATGGCTTCACATTTAATATGTAATCGTTATTAAATTGCTCCCCAAATGGAAGATTTTTCTTTTCAGTATACTACTAATTTAAAGGTACTTTATAGTTCTGTACAGTTTTAAAATACACACACTGGAAATCCATGGTAAGTTAGTTCAATTATCTTACTTCAATCTGCCTAATTCTGTTATAATAAATTGAAAACAGTCCAATTCATCGCTTCCCCGCCTTCGCCTTTGTTACAGATTCAAAGGAGGGGCTGTTTGATTTCCCCAACTAATTTCAGTCTTCAAACTGAAAATAATAGAGCATTTCTATGTTTAAATAGAAAAATCCTGAAGAGCTACAGAAGATGCAAAGCGCATGACATCACTGCAGGAAGAATCTCTGACCTTATACAGTTGCACCATAGGACCTTGGCTCTACAGGCTTTTAGATTTCCAAATGTAGCTATAAAGAAAAATAAGGTGTATCATCTTGTACTTATTCACCCACCTCACACCTTAAAGACAGGATTATGAAGAACTAAAGCCCGAACTTACCCTTAGGAAAACAAGGTGCAAAGCAAGATGATTATCCTGCTGTGATCTTCCTGCAGTAATGTCATACATTTAAACAGTGTCCTTCAGTAAGTCCTTCCCTGAGGGATCTGAAATCAAAAAGCAAGATTTATTAATAATTTCAAAGTTATGAAAGCAGAAGTAATAATCAGAAAAGGTACAGCACTTCACCTACACATGAGGATTGTTTTCCTCATTTTAAACCCACAAACAGAACTTGGGAGCTCAAGCTGGTCTTCCTCTAAACTTAGAGGGTTTAAATCCTGTAAGCGCAGCTATTAATACTTGGGACAGAGAGGGCACAGTTCTTCTTAAGTGACTGTCATTTCATAAGTTGAATTTGATATTTTAACAACACCTGGTCTGCAGAAGCCTCTTCCGAAAAAAATGAATATAGTGTCGCAGATAACACACACAGTGTGAGATATAAAAATCACTAACCACTTGCAGAAGAATTTGGAATTCTAAAATATCTAGAATGTAGTTTTGCAAGATGAAGTCGGTATAGTCAGTAAGTACAGAATATATAAAACGAATGTAAATCTAAATACATGTATATAAATTTTATTACTAGAAAAAGTAGTCTACCTCAAAACCCCTTTACCTGTAGTACAGCATTTCTAAATTAAAAGGTCTCACAGACTGTGACAAATCAGAAATTGAAAGCATAATTATATTTGAAGATTGTGAATTCTCAACTAGGATACAAATTATTAGCATGACCTTGATAATTGTTGATTTTATGGCAGCGATGCTGCTACAAAGTAACCACAAATGAAACTCTTCCACAGAACTTCTTCAGTTTGCATCCACACAAAACCCAGTGATGCATATATTAAGACGCAGAAAAGGAGAGGAACTTGAGGCACTTGCACTGGATCAGTCACCATCCCTGGAGGTATTTAGAAGACATGTACACATGCTGCTTAGGGACATGGTTTAGCAGTGGACTTTGCAGTGGTTGGACTTGATGATCTTAAAGGTCTTTTCCAACCTAAACAATTCTATGATTCTACCTATTCTATAGTAAGCTACTTCTAACTAAGGAAAGGTGTCACTTTTAAGTAAGATGCCACACTGTGCTGTATATGTGCTAAACATAACATCAAGAAGGTATGGCAGAGCTTTTTCTTGTTTTGTCACTTATGATTATATTCTTAGTAATTCCACTTTGCTTTGGGAACAGCATAGCTAACTGAAAAAGTCTAAGCTTTAGTAAACTTTTATTTTGGAGAAAAAAGGTTCAGCAGGTAGTGATAAGCAATATACCACAATAATACTGCAATTCTCAACTTGTGCTACCAAAACCCACCAAAATCATTAGGCAACAGGATACAGGTCCTCCACTAAGCCTGGCTAGCTGCAAAACTAAGCTTTACCACTTGAAAGACAGGAAGTAAGTCACACTCCCTGCCCTTACCTCCTAGCTGTGGCACTCCTCTATGTCCACAGCTAGGTGAGCAGAGCAGGTAGTTGCACCTGAGGAAACAGACTATGCAACTCTGAAGAGGAGGACGTGGAAGAGCAGAGAGACTGAGAGAAAAGTGCCTGCAAGAATGCATCTGGGGCTTGGGGGAGGGGGACACCAGCCACTTTGCATTGCACTGCAATGCCACAAGAGAAAGTTCAAAGACAGGCCCCCACAAGATCAGCCTGCAGCATTAAGAGGCCACAGAAAGCCCTATTTTCAAATACATGTCTCCCAAAGTATTCTGAGATGAATTCTAAACATTAACATAGAATGCCACATTATTACCAACTAATAGACACTAAAATAGTTATCACCTATCATTACTTAGTAATTGTGGCTGCACAGGAACTTGTAGCTGGGTCTATAGCCAAGAAAATCACTTACAGATAAATACTGAGTATTTCTGAACACCTTCCGAAATTGCTTCCTGAACCTAAAAGTGTTTACCATCTGCAGACCTAACATGGCTGAAGCAGAAATGTTGTCTGAAAGACTCTACAGAATTGCTCATGACCAGAACAATTTAAGCAGGGAAAGTAAAGAGTGTTTTCCCACAGTCCTTTACTCACTCTGTAATGTTGTCTAGATGCTATAGTTTATGGACCAGTATTTTTCAGGGTTAGTTTCCACTACCATAGTCTTGTGGTAGGGTTTGTAAATTAGCTGGTCAAGCAAAGAAAAGCACACATGAAAACAAGGGCCACCACAGTCTAGTCTGCTTTGCAGGGTATAAGAATACACCAACAGAAAGTTACTGTGACCTCTACAGTGGATCACAAAGTAAATTCAAACATATTAGATTTCACTGAAACAGTTTGTAGGACAACTTTTAAACGCACAGCACTTTCAAATATCAAAGACCACGATTCCAAGGAAGTTACAGCTCTGGATTCAGGTTACTGCTGACAGTAAGTTTTTATACCAAGCCATCCCTCACTTCACACTTTCTAAGAACCAAAACTTGGCATTGGAAAATATTTAGCATGGTATCTGAATTCCAAGACCTATCAGCACATCAGTAATTACAGCTCTACCCAAAACATACCAGAATAACAATCGAACCATTTTCACTTCAAGAACCATCAAAAAAAAATATAATGTTGATGTAGCTTAAGGTAATGTTGTTACTTCTCATTCCATATTTACAGAGAGGCATCTTTTTTACCTACACAGGCATCAGAAATCTCTTCAAATCAAAATCCTTTTTAGAAACTAAACCAGATACAGAGTATACCAATGCCATTTTATCAACAATTTCAATTCACCAAAGTCTGTTGAGGTCCTAGCCGCTTGATGTGTGCTCTCCTCTTTACTAACATGCCAATATTCTTGCTTTCACAAGCGCTGGTAATCTTAAGTAACTGTACTTGAAATCTTATTTGTAAGTAAGGGTAAATACAGTGCTCCCTGGTAAGATTCCACAAGTACCAGCAAACACTAGGAAAAAAAGATTCAGATTGCTTGCCAGGAAATAAGCTCAATCAAACAATAACAAGATAGTAAAGGACAATGCCTTAAAACATCTTCAATAGTGATACTCTGACTGAAAAGGAATACAGTTTAAGTGGAATGGTGATTAGTCATGCTAGGTAAATGAAGGATGAGAATGGATTACCCCAACCGCTATTCATTTCAGATTCGGTTAGTATGACGGCCAACTACCATCCCTAAAGGAGTTACGTAGCCTAGATAATTCTTTGCACACAAAAGCAAAGTAATCAATTTGTTAAAAAAGAGAAAAAACCTGAGTGCCAAACTTCATATTACAAATCAATGCAAAACCATGTTTAAACCCAGAAGATCAAAGCTCTTAGTTGTTACTAAGTTTAGTAAATTTCTCCTATTAATAAAAATAATGTGAAGAGCACCAGTGTATTACCTACCCAAAATTAAATCAAGGCCTAAACTTTATTTCTAAATTCAAAACAAAACATCATTCTTCAGCTGGAATCTAGCATTCCAGGGGGCATCTATTATCACTGTTGCTGTTGACAAAAAACAAACAAACAAAAAAACAACCTACACAAATTAGATCAAGGTATAACAAACAGCTAAACTGCAAAAGTTTAAATTATCAGCACTGCACTAGTCTGAACTTAGGCCTCTTCAGTTATGTATCTACAGATTTCCGAATATCTGAGAGCATTCAGTATAGGTTCAAAGCCTATATTTTAACAGCAAAGGAAATAGTACAAGTCTACAGGAGAAGTAAATTCTTAATTCTTTTTGCACAGGAGAAGCTCCTACTAAAGGACATGCATACTGCTCAGAGGAGCCCCTTAGTGCAAGACTACCTGACCAGGCTTATTTACAAAGTTATTTAGGAAGAACATAAAAGAACTAATGGAGAAATTTTACAAAGGCAATCCAAGAAAGAACTGATAAAAACAGAAGAAAAAGCAGCAGAAGAGGAAGAAGGGATCAAGGTAAGGACAGAAGAAAGGGCTAAAATGCATTTCCTGCAAAAAGAAAAATTTATATCCTGGCAGTAGCAACTTCAACAAATTTCACTGATCCACATATCTGGATCATTTCACATTATTTTGCTTGATGAGAAACTGCAGTGTAGAATCCAGGACCTGACACCATAAGTTTTGAGAGTTAATTCAAACAGCAGCTTGTTGTTTGACCTTGCACAAGCCATACACGTAATTTTTACCTCTGTAAAATGAGAACACTGGTTATCCACTTCTTTTTTAAATTATGAAATGAGCAAGTGAAAAGCCATACATAAGCAGCAAATATTCTGCATAATAATTAGCCAACTTAAATAAATTAATGCCAAGCTGCAACAATATACACATTTCCAAAATTGTGCATGCAGGTACTGGTTTTACTTTTTTAAATGCAAACATTCATCTGTTATGCTTGTATGTCAAGTGATGCAGAATTGCAAAAATGGGTGGGAATTGTAACTCAAAGCCAAAGAAACAACTCTAATTTACCACAAAATGTAATGTGCAGAACTAGCCATGGATTAATTAAGTCGGCTTCCAATATGTGCTAGTGACTAGAAAAGCACAGTTAATACTCAAATTCAAAATAACTTCACTACAATTGCTTCAGATTTTCCTGCGAGGCATTTTTAACACATTTGTGTCTTTAAATATTTCATTAAAATCCATAAATGTAAGGAAGAAATAACAAGGTTCAAACAATAATCTGTAAAATGCAGTACCCTTAAAACTACTTTTTAAAGCTGATGGAACAAACCAAGAATATTCCAGCTCAATTACACTGACTTGTAGGCTAAAAATTCTCAGGGAAAAAAACAACAACAAAAACCGATTAAGTTAGAAATAAGGGGGGGGGGGGGGGGGGGGAATCCAGACAGCCCCAATACGGAATTCCCAGTGTTACTGGGACTACCTGAAACTAAACTTTTTCTGACGGTTACGAGTAGGGTGGGGTGCATTAAAACCAAGGGGAAGCTGGGGCAAAAGGCCCCTTGTTTGCTGGGAACCCCTAGCTACAGCGGGCAGCGAGGCTCGGCCGGCGGCAGGAGGCGGGCAGGGCCGGCCCGGGCCGAGCGGGGCGGGGCGGCCGCGCTTACGGAGCCCCCTAGCGGCGCAGCGCGGGGCAGGGAGCTCGCGCCAGGACGGCGACCTCCCGGCCCCCCCAACGCAAGCCCCTCCGCAAAGCCTTCTTTCCTTATCCTAGGGCCAGAACGCGTCATCGGCTTCACTTGCTCAGCTACGTCACGTCCACGAACGCGACGCTTCTCGGTTTGCTCACCGGCAGAACCACGCCAGCAGAACCGAATGCCGAACATTTGGCTGCACAACCCCCCACTCTTTCAGCGAAGGTCGGGGAGTACCCGGATCCCTGCGGGATGCCTTGCGTGTGTCAGCTTAAGAGCACCCCACACGCTACTCTGCTAAAAGCAGTGATGGGGAGCATTTTGAAGTTTTATGCAAAACATCCCTGAAGGATGCCAGTACATGGGATTTACCCTCTGTTAAGAAAAGTACTTTTGGAAGTCTTAAGATACCATCAGCATCCTCTTAATATCTTTATTAAACAGAATGGAATTATTTTTGCACCATCTACTCAAATAACAAGTCCCAAAGGGGAAACTTACACGGAAACAATCCATTATGGTGATGGGTGCTTTTCCTTCCCGCAAAGTTTGCGCATGGAAAAACACCAACAGCTTTAGGAAAGCACATTTTATCTTTAACCTCAAAAACATGTGCAGCATTTGATTCTGCTAGTGCTAAATATAGCATTTTAAAACAATTTAGTCTGAGCCTAAAGCATTTAATTGGATTATGTTACGCATGCAACACCTTAGCTAAAATAAAGTCCAATACCAGGGAGTGGTAGGCATTTACTTGCAATTATTTACATTTTTACAACACTGGCAGCTGCTTCATACAGGGATACTTTAAAATTAAAAATGCATACCATTTAAGCTCAGTACGTTCCAAGCTTAAAAGCAACTTGTTATACTAAAACAAGCTGGCGATAATGTATCAAATGCCTAAACAATTTCTGATACTTTAAGTACTACAGACTCTTTAAAAAACCTACCCTATTTACATCAAACTTCCTAAGCTCTAGTAGCACCGAGCTTCAGTCAAGTACTATAAATAGAGTTTTAAGAATTTTAGCACTTCTTAAAAATAATTTTCAAAGCAGCACAAAGGAAAATAAAACCTTGTGAAAATGCACCTGGATGGATAACTGTCATATGCTCATTTCAGATATGTGCTATAAATTTTAAATGCATGTGGGTTTTTTGAGAAAGCACTTAACCCTGGTCACTGATGTCACTGCTGAGAACAGCTGTCATACTGAAGCACCTTGGGAAGGTAAGGCAGCACAAGAGAAAAAAGCTACCTATTAATTCCTCATTCATTTATGAAATAAGTATACAAGCATCAGTGCTGTAACTGGCTTCAATGCACAGGTTTAAAATGGACGTCCAATTGACCAGCAAATGCTGTTCCCTCTTTACTGTTCTTACTCTGCAGTGTGGAGTTTTTAAATTTCTGTCAAGGATCTTTATTAAGAAAGAAAAATCCTCCAGTTATCTGCATGACACTAAACTAAAGAATATACACATACCCCCACAGGCCTATTTTGGTCTAGATTAAAAACGTTTCCCTCCTACTTATTAAGGAAATATTCTACACTGATATCAAAAGCGCTACAGGAGAGGGCAAAAGGGGGGCACAGAGGAAGGGTGGGGTGGATTCTGGGGGGAAGGTGACAAGTCTGTCTTCCTTTTAAGTAAATGATCTTTCTTCTATTTTTAATTAAAACAGTGTTTTATATTCCTTATGTCCTATATTTAGAACACCGTGGCATTATATCTGTGTATCTCTGGTGCTTTCCTTGGGTGGAGAGAGTCTAAAGGTTATGCTGGTTGAAGGGATTCAAAATGCTTGAAAGCTGCAACACTGCAACCAGCTACCCTATTTCAAAGCCTTAAAATCCACCTGGTGGAAAAACAGAAATGCACACACATCATTAGGAGAGTGAAGTTTTCTGAAATTTAATATCGAGCAATATTTGAAGGTGAAAGGAAGGAGGAGAGGAATTGACAACTGTTCAAATTTAGTAGAGAAGGAAAAGAAGAGAGAAGACGAGAACGAGTAGAAGGGGGCGATAAGGAGGAAGGCGGTGGGAATGGAAGGGAGGAAGCTAAAGGAGTAGGGGGAAGAAGGGAACGAGGAAGGAAGAAGAGAGGAGCAGGGAAGCTCTCTTCCTGCCTTCCTCCCTCCCTGGAGAGCCGTGACCAGCTGGCAGCCTCGTACGGCAGGCTCAGACCCTCCCATTGCTCAGGCCTTCATCACCTGTCTGGGACCAGGCACTCCGCTCCCTGCCCTTCCTGCCTCCCCTCCCTCGCGTGGAGCTGCCGGGGGGCCGAGGGGGCCGGCTCCCCCCCCCGCCCACCCGCCCCGCCCTTTGAACGGTTCAGCCGCGGCCGCCCTCCGGGCCGCCGGGCCAGCCGTCCCCGGCGTCCCCCCCCCCGCGGGGCTTTCCCTCCGGCCCGCAGCTCCCGAGCGCTCCCGGCCGCCGCAGCCCCGTCCCACCTCTCCGTTCCCTCCCCGGCGCTCTCGGCTCAGTAATGGCGGCCGCCGAGCTTCCCCGGCTCTCGCTTCGCTGACGGAGTCTCTCTCTCCCCCTGGCTTCCCGCCCCCCCCCCTGGGAAGCCTGGGGAGTGCGCGCGGCCGGCCGCCAGCTGCGCGCGCACGCGCGCCGCTCCCCGCCCCTCCCCTCCCCGGCCCGCGCGGGCACGCGCGCCGGGGGCCTTGCTTGCGCCCCGGTGGCCGCATGGGTAGGGCGAGGAGCCGGCAGGCTGAGGGCCGCGAGTTCGCCCAGTTCGGTCCCGCCTGGGACGGGGAGGCGGCAGCCCCCACGCGAGAGTGGCTCCGAGGCGCCGCCGTCGGCACGGCACGGCGCGGCGGCGGCGGCGGCGGCGGGGCTGGATCCCGAGCCCGGACGGCTCCGCGGAGGGGGACGGAGGCGGCTGGAGCCCGGCCTGCGCTCCCAGCCAGCAGCGGTGCCTCCAGGGGAGGAAGATGGCGCTTGGCTGGGGTGGAATTAAAAGACGCCAAAACACTGTCGGTCTTCGCCCACTTCTCCCTTGCCAGGCTGCGTGTAACTTCCCACCATGTTTCCCACGTTAAGCCAGTGTAACACAACACTTCCTACTTTTTTTTCAATCGTTAAAAAAGTGAGGACTGGCAGCAGAGCCCGCGCCGGTGCCCACAGACGTAAGCTGCACGGCGCCCGCGAGGGAGGCGTCGGACACCGCTTCGCAAACGCTACCGGGCGCCTTGACAACGCGGGAGTCCGATGAAGCACCCGAACGCTTTTCACCGTTGTCCCCACTCGCCACCGTTTTGCAGGTGGCTAGTGGGAGGTAAAATCCCTCTGCCACCCGCGGAGGCCTCCTGGGTTGTAATTAAGGCCTGCGAAGCACGCGCGCAGTGACGGTGGTCGGAAGCGGCCAAGGCGGGTATTTGGGCTTCTGCCGCGGGAGCTGGGTTTTCCACAGGCAGTGGCAGGTCAGGGCACAGCGAAAAAAACTAGTGAGTAGGTGCTAATCTATGCTACCCACTTCAGGGAGCAGGGCATCTGTGGGCACGTACACCTTATTTCTGCGCACGCAGAAATGCGTATTCTATGGATCGTTTCTTACTTAAGATCGTTTTCATGTATATGTACAAAGGAACAAGTATTTTACTAGCAACCTTACTCCTGGCAGTCCAAGTTTTGAGTGTTTTACTTGTAACCATAGTATTTTGTAACAATATTGTTCGTTCTGTGCAATTTTACATATTGCATGCACATCTTAAAGTTTTACATCTGAAAATTAAGAAATAAAAAGGTTTAAAAATTCAGATCCTTTCTAAAGACACATTGCCTGTAAACTTGAATTTTTGAGAAAATTGTAACTAGCTAGAACATTTTGTGTTAAATTTGAGCTAACAGCCTTTTGTGAATGCTGCCTTACAGGAGCATATTTCTATAAATACTCAGGTAGGTCCACACTAAAGAGATGTAAATTTATTTAACACTGTAATCGCAGCATCTGCTCAAGAGGTTTTGTGGTCACATCCTAGTTCTTAAAAAAAAAAAAAAAAGGCAAGCTAAACAAGCCTAAAACCAGAAGTTAATTTTAATTTGAGTTGCCTGATTTTGAGTTTCTTGTATTTTTTTTTTTTTGTTCAATACGCATACCTTGGGGTATTAAAGCCCCACTTCACATTACCAGAATCAAAACCTTATGTTCATATGAAAAAAAATCTTTTGAGATTTCTTAGCTTAATAAAACAGACATTTAAAGGAGGGACATCTGTATCCTTCTGAAAGTCTGCATCGGTACTAATGACTTAAGCAGTTAATAGTAGTGAATTTTCATAAAGTTCTGTCATGTAGAAGACCTCTCATATAGGAATTGATTGTATCACTTACTTTGATCCTGATCCAAGTCAAAAAATATCCCTCAGCAAAGCGAGGAGGCTTACATAGGTATAGTTGCAAAAAAAAAAAACATTAATGAAGTGGGACATGAGCTTGGGAATAGCAGGAAGCCTTTCCCAGCAAGCTCAAACCTGAAGCGTGCAAGGACAGCAAGGAGCGCTTCAGTTAGAAGCAGATGGCAACACCACCAGTTACAGGGAGGGTGGAGGTACTCTTGTCGCAAGGATGCACAGCAAGCAGCCAAAAGGCAACAGGCGCAAGTAGCTTCCTGTGATGTTAGTGCCCAGTAGACACACTGTTGGCTCCAAAAGCAGTCCTTGGTGAAAGAAAGGAACAGGTTTCCAGGCAGAATTAGATCAGCTAATTCTTCTTCCGCTGATCCTAAGTATTCCCCCAAAAATTAATATAATAGAGCAAGACTATAAAGTCAGAAATTGATTTTCATATAGATTTCCTCACTTCAGATCACTGTAAGAAGAAGAAACCGATGTGCAGAAACTCCATTTGCTTGTTGCCTTCCAGGAAGCGTGCAAAGTTCTGGCAGGCTACAGTAGGCAGCTCACTATGATTTTGCAGAGCTTCTTAAACCTTTTGATTTTGGATAAAGCTACAAAAAGTCAAGAATTATGGCCAATGAATCAGCAAGCACGGTTATAAGCAGATTTATGACACAGTGTTTTTCCTAGACTCTGAAATTTATAAGCTTTGCGGTTTAATGTTAACTATCGGGTAGAAATATAAGCATAGCCCATTTCAGATGCATATTAAGAAGACATGCAAGGTTTATAAAGGTTCTACAGGGAAAGTGGTGAAAAAACTGCAAATCCATCAGAAAACTGTAGATATACGGGTAGTTTTATGCGCCTATGAGAGCACAATAATTAGAGCTATAGGGCTACTTAAAGATTTCATGTCACTAATGAAGCAATAAGATAAATGAAAACAACTTGATCAAAGTATTTTTTAAGATGAAATTTTATTAAAATTGTTCAGAAATATTTGCAAATATTTGTCAGAAGAAATCTTTCCAAAAGTATTTTCCATGATTGAGAAGAATACAGGGAGCACTGTAACTTTGAGAAGGTGTAAAAATAAAGTATACTGCTGAAATACAATTAATAACTCAGCTAGGTTAATGTTTTGTTAATTATGCAGAAAGACATTCCAGAGAAATGTTTTAGTAAACCTTGAGAAACTCAGAAGAAAGTCATAAATGATGCGCAACATTTGTAATTTATAACAACTATTGTTATTTGAGCCTTTTTCTGTAGCAGATTTCCCTTTAGAAACACTCTCAATGCTGCAAGGGCCAATTATAAACACAAATGAAGTAAGCACCTTCTAGATTATCTAGAAGCCCATGCAAAGCGAGCAAAGAATGGATAATTTGCTTCTGTCTTTCCTTTTGGACAGCAGGGCCCTAGGAATAGAGAACAACAGCAGCAGCAGCAGCGATCCACCATTTCCCAGCCTCTTTCTGTCTCTTTCATTAAGCAGGGCCAAATGAGATAAAAGTTCATATCTCACTTTCCCCACGCTTCTAGAATTAGAGGATTTGAAACCACAAATCAAATCAGCAATGCACCCACTTCTCATGGGTACACCATTTTCTTAATTGCCTTCTCTCTTCCATCATTGCTTTCTTTACACCACTTGGAAATGCAAAGGAAGCAATGTTACCAGTGCACTGAACCAAAAATCAGTGTGCTGTTGTTGGTTGTAGAACATGAAATCCGCACATATTATTTTACCGCAAGCTGCTTTTCAGACCCCTTCCCCAACATCCCTCATTAAACAGCAGAACTGCCAGGTCTGTCTCACTTCAAGGAAAAGGTGCTGCTTTGCATAAAGTTTAAGAATCAATGTTACAGCACCTTCTCTGTGACAAAATCTTCACACACTTTGAAATTGTTCCACTATTTACGCTCATGTTAATTCATTGCATCGCGTGTAAAAGCATTTGTATGCAGGAAGAGAGGACAAGATAGAAGCGTAAATACTTAAACCGTCATCCCAAATTATTAAGAAAAACCTGTTTGGTTTCTAATAGGAATCATTTAGATAAATGCATTTGCTGACTGAGACCCACACCACTGCATAATTCCATGGTGTTAAGGGGAAAGCTCACCAGCATTATTGGTTTCCTGATCATCAGTACACCTGACGAAAGAAATAACAGGTAGAATATCCCCCTTTCTTTACCCTTCTCCTAATCTCCACCCTTGTTCTTCTTTGGGGGTTCAGGTTTTGGGATTGTGGTTTTTTTAAACCTTTTACACATTTTTAAATTTAACACTGCATTGATCACCATTTTGTATTAATTTAGATGATCTACCATTTCAAAAGGAACGTCAGGAGCACGATCAGTGATTGCACTGAACCTGACTTATGCAAAATCAAGCATTTTTTCCCTGCAGTACTCTTTCTCTTAAGGATTCTTCACATAAATACAAAAAGCAATTAATAATCAATTAGCCATAGATCACTGTTTGGGTTTCTAGAAGTCAATTACTTTGGAAATAAATTATAGAAGATTTTCTTCCCTTAAATTTGGATTGACTTTTTGTGCAGCAGAATACTATTTTATCTATTGAAAACTGAAATGTAAATAAGTATTTGAATACATCAATGCACTGCTTTATACAAGATGGTTAATATGCGACAGCATTTTCTAAAGTCGTAATTTCGTTTAATGATTTCAGTGTCAAGATTATTATTATGTATACTCACAAAATGATGTACTTGTTTTCTTATTCTATGGCTTTGCTATGGTTTGGTTAAGCGTGGGTGACAGAACCATCATTCTTTCCACATCTGTAAGAAAATCAGGTAACATCCCAAGGTTTTTTGGCTTGCTTTTGGGTTTTTTTTTTTCTCCCCACAAAATCCATTCTTTTAGATGATATTGCCTCATAGCAGGCAGCATGTAGACAAGCCATAGGAAAGGGAACTGAGCATGGTCAGTACCTCTGCTACTGCTCAACAGGTTCTTTGGTCTTCTTATAGGTGCTGACACACCATGTTCTTGTCATCCTGATCACTCCCGTGGACCAGCATGGTGGTACATAGTCATAGTTCTCTGTACTACCAGAAAAATGTTCACTTTGTAGGGGTAAAAATAAAGCAGTTTTGAAGGGGGCTTTGAGCAGAGCATGTTGTACAAGAAAGCTCTTTTTCTTGTCCTCCCTGTGGTCCTGAACAAGGCACAAAAAATTCTGCTTGAAGAGTAAACTGGAATCTGCCATACAAAATAAGTCATCCCATGATTTAAATTGGACTGGTGATCAACACATCTGTATCACACTCCAGTACAGGAATGACAGCTACCAGATTCACCTAATCAGCTCTTTGTGCCATAACTCCCTGCCTTTTTCTAAGCCACGCTACGTTACGCTCTGCCAATATGGAGTCTACCACTCCTGAAGACTGGAAAATCCCAGAGGCGTGCAGGAAGATCCAACAGAGCGTGGGAGAGAGACAGTGTGCAAAGATATAGAAACCAGTTCTACTTAGAAAAATTAACCGGAAAAGAAAATTAGCCAGACACCTTACATGTTTTAGTTTAGATAAAGAAAGAAAAAATGCCTTTTGGGATAAGTTTAATGCTTGTATATATGTATATACTAATGAAAGCTAAACACTCAGGAGAGAGCTGTTGCCTAGCTGTTGCCTAGAGAAGGAAATAGCCAATTGTTTCAGTTTGACATTTTACTTATAATGAGCCAGTTTTAACTCCTGCTCCAAACCCCTGGCTGCTCTAGCCCAGCCTCACAGAAGCCCTGGCTCCAGCAGAGCACCGGGCCACCCACAGCACCCCGTACCCTTTGCTGGAGGCTTGCAACCGGCATGCCCGTGGCATCCTCTCCAGCCGACAGAGGTTACTGCTGTAACCCATGCAGGTTTGGGTACCAGTTCCTATGGACTTACTGATGAGAACTCCTTTTAGTACAGGCATCAGCTTATGAAGGGGGAGGAGGATAGATTTTTGTGAACAACACCTCTTCTGTTGCTTGCTTGCTCATTGAAATCAGTGAGTGAAGCATTGGGAGCTGCTGAGAAGAGATTACACTTATCACAGGTGAACAAGAAGAGGGCTGCGAGGCGAAGATACCAGAAAAAACTCCTGGGCACAAGGGCATAAAGGAGGCTTGCTTTTGCTATTATCCTGTCTCCCTGTGTGCTTTCAGACACCTCAGGCTTTTCTGTTTAGAGGCACATTGGTTGTAGGAGTAGGGGAGAAGAGATAGTTGGGAGTAAAAAGATTTTCTTGATTGCTTTCTGCTAAGTAATTAGTATCGATATGTTTTTGTTTCAGATGCCTCAGGGATAATAGAGCTTTAGGAAATGGGTGGATTTCAGTTGCCTGTTTGCTTTACAGCTATAATTGAGAATTTCTTTTTCTAAAAGGGGGGAAAAAAAAGACGCTAAATGTGCCTCAGGAGAGGTGATGGAAAATATTATGACACTAGTCAAGATGATTGCAAACATGGTAAGGCTGAAATGTGTTCAGCTGACCTAACTAAGCATGAATAATACATTGCTTCATTTGACTACAATATCACTGGTCAAATTCCAAACATATCAAGGTGATTTCAATAACCAAGTTGTTGTAGTATCAGATACTAACAGTTTAGATGTTACAAGAAAAATATGCTAAAATATTAAGCTTCTAAAAAAACAGTACTAAGCACTGTGTTTCAAAGCAGTCTTCCTTACAGAACAAGCACTTTTCCTTCTCTAGTAAAAAGTTGTCAGGCACTGCAGTTTTTTAATGTCACAAGAAGAGCAGTTTCCTTCAAGTTGCAAATATCTGAGGAGTTTTACAAATTCTAGGGGAAGGAGCAGGGGGAACTTCCTTTGTACCAACACATTACAATTAGAAAATGATCACACTATTGATTATATTGACTTCTACTATTGAAACTATCCTCGTAAAGATATTTTACTTATTTAGAAATTGTCTTGAATAGCAAATGTAATAGAAATAAAGATTGGTCACCAGCTACCAAGAATTTGGTTGTAGGCTGCAATACTTTCAAGCCAAATTACAATTACAGGGCTATACCTCCCTGAGTCCTCCCTCCCTGGATGTAAAGGGAGAGCTAGGAAAGAAGTATGCTGGAAAGGATTGACAGATCTTGCGTTAAAGGTTGGAGAGGCTGAATAGGCTTTTGTTTTGTATAAGTATCAGTATCCTGGGCAAAAGCAAACAAATACAGCTACAAAATACATCATCTGGAAATCTACTGTTTGTGCATATGTGTTCTCTTTTCTCACCAAAAGCGTATGTGGCTCTTTTTCCAGTGCAAAGAAAACAAAAGAGCCATTATTTTCCTAATAGGTGTTAATTGCCTTCAACAGAGAGTTCTGTTCGTTTGCCCAGTGGTATGAATCCAACATGTAGTCAGATGAGACTACATTAGGAGAATTCAGGCCATCTGAGCTCATAGTAAGTTAACAAAACATTAAGAACATTGAATCCTAAAACCTGGATTCTGAACTGTGACTCCAAAATGGGTTCTATATGCCTATGCCAAATACTTTACACCTAAATCACACATTAAAACACGTATGCATGAAAATAGTCAGTTAAATTAAAAGGTGTTGCCAAATAAAAGCCCAAGTTGCTATACACCTACAATAAACAGAAAAAAGATCTTTCATTGTCATTGTAAAATGAGTTAATGGATTCATATGAACACTTTTAAATGCATATCTAAATTTATTACTACAGTGGAATTTTGGAAATTATGCTGAACACCTCTCTTTTAAGGTAATTTCTGCCATGAAGTACAACAGCCCAGACTGGGAAAGAAAAAAAGCAAAGCCTTGGTATCTTTAAATCCTTGGCGTGAAGAATGTGTTTTGGAGTCCCTGGACAACAGAAAGCAAACACAACTATGGAATATATCCTCTAGAAACCTATTGTTCATGCACGTGTGTTCCATTTTTTTCCAAAAAAAAGGTGTATGTGGCTCTTTAGCCTGTGTGAAGAATGCAGAACAGCCATGTTTTCATAATAGATGCTAATTGCCTTGAATAGATAGGCAATTCTCTCCATTTGCCCAGTGGTATGAATTCAGGGTACCAGGCCTATTTTTCCCATTCTCTATATAAAGACTTTACAGACTGCAGTCAAGACAACTACTCTACTGAGTAGGAACAACTTACATGCATATACGTTTATGGGAACTGTCCCAATAAAGAACAACATAGACTTTTTTCTCAGCTGGTGTCTGAAAGTCATTCTTTGCCATTTTTTTCAGGTGCATTTTTTTCTTGGTGATTTTTTTAGTTCCCAATGTTTCTTCCTTGATAATTTTTACACTGTCTTTGCCAATTGCATGACTATTTTATATATATAGAGAGAGAGGTAAAGCTGAGAAAAGTCATAGGGTAAAATTTTGATCCGGTTGGTATGAATGGCAAAATTTCCACTGACTGTTCAAAAGCCATGATTTACCTGACAGGGTGTTGCAGAAACAGAAGTAGTGGCAGAGTACTTTGTATAGGTATGCTGTGTTGACAAAAAGAAGTTTAAAGAAAGCCAGAGGAGAGGTTCCTTTCACGTGGTTCTTTCATATTTAAAACCTTAAAATACTTTCCTTTTATAAAACTGACATATTTACCTAGTTCATATGATAATCAGGGCTTCCACTGTGATCTTTTTTTCTACATTCCTGCCTTTCCAGTTACAGACGCGTGCGCACACACTCGCGAGTACGACGTCAAATGGTACAGCAACTGGCTGAAAGGCTCTGCTAAGAAGGTTTTGTTACTAAACAGCTGCTCTCCTCCTTCAGCATTATTCATGAGTCTGCCAACTTCTTCCCCTTCTGACAGTGAATCTGTTGTGCACATGAAAGAGGTGTGGCACTCCTCTCTGTCTTTGAACACATGAATAAGAGAAAATGTGGTGTTTATTAAACAGTAGCTATCGTTATTACCATTTTGCTATCTTATAATCTAGTCCTTCTTTACAGAATTTCATCCTTAATAAGGCTGAAAGGAAAACAGAGTATAATCTTGTTAAGCAAAGGATGTAGTTATGGCTTATAAACCCTATTACATCAAACAACTAATATGGCACCAAATTACTTTTGCAATTAGGGGAATTTTTATTTTCAGCAAAACAGAAAATTAAACAGATTTCAGTCATTCTGGGTATTCTGAGGTAAATCAAGCATTTGAGCTGTATGCATGACTTCCATATAGATTTCCCTGTATAAACCATTTAAATTAGAGAAGCTACAATGATGCTATCTTTTTTTAAAAAGCAACTTTTTTTTTTTTAAATCAGCCACTCTTCAACATGTGTCTGAAATTTTGGACACTATAGCTATAAGCAATAATAAGCACATTCATCAGATTCCTGCTCACAAAAGTCATCTCTGCTCCTAGGTAGCTCCTTGGACTTCTATTGTGCCTGTCAATTTTTTTAACAAAAAGAGTAAAATTACACAGGAATTTAATTTAAAGTAAATTCATACAGTCCAGAAGTGAAGTAATTAATATTTTATAGAAATGTCTGTATTTTGAGACACATTAATCACATAGATTGCATTTGGAAAGCTGACTAGTTGATTTTGCTCTTTGCTTTAAAAAAGAACATTTATTTTCTCTTTTCTAAAAGTGTCATTTTAGCTTCATCTGAGAAATAAAAGTAACAGTTTGTTTCTATTTCCAGTTAAATACATTACCTGGACTACTTAAAGAGTTGATAGGATAGCTAATGGTTGCCTTATTTCAGAGGCTTGCCAGCTGCAGGGCAAGTCATTTTTGCTGAGAAACACCCCACAGGAATCCATCCGTGTCCTTAGTCGTCACAGGATTCAACTAAGTCTCCTCCTTAGTCAGTGGGATGTTTGCCAATAACTCCACTAGGATCCAAATTTCTCCCATCGTGCATGTATAGGATTCATTAATACAATAAGATGCAAGCGAAGCGGTGAGTGGCAAATAACCCCCTGAGCTGAGCCAAACCTCAAAATACCTGTCAAGAATACAGATAGAGGAAGAAGTCTTGCCCAGAGACACACATGGTTTCCCCACCTTACATTGGGATATGAAACCCATTGCGGCCAAACAATGAAAAAAATCAACTCCTCTGTCAGCTGTCAAAAAACCCCTGTCTCCCTCGGGAGAGATAACCAGATTCTCTGGCATTTGCCAAACCTTTGTACGTCACATGAACTGCTGACATCTGCCTCAGGCTTTTAAAATTTCTTTCAAGAGCACTCTGCAGGAGTTACAGTTGCTGGTCACGGTACGGAAGGATGTATTAGTTTTGCCATTAAATTGCTATGTGGAATCAACAAATTGCGTAGGGCCAGATTTTAAAAATAATGATACATATATAAAGCAGGGCACAAACATATCCAGAAAAACCCTATCGACCTGCTGTCAGATCACTGTCGTATTGCCCAGTGCATTTCCTTAGGAGGCAGGAATCCTGGACTCCAGTTCCAGCACTGTAAACTATTTTGGTTCTTCTATTGTTCTCTAGCGATTGTCTGACGTAGGATGGATAGGAAGACCAGCGTTTCAGCATCCTCCCTTACAGCTAGTGTCCAAACCATGGTGTCAGGCTCTTCTTTACTGTCATAGTAGTCATGTGAGCCTTTCCTTCCTTTCTGCCTGGTGGCACAGCTCCAATAGAAAACTCCAAGGGAAACACTCGCCTCTTGTCTGTGGTTTGGATCTTTCCACGGAAATAGAAGTTTGAATACTCTCCATCTGAAGAGAAAAGGTGAAGACGACATTGAACACTTCTCTGTTTCCCTAGTTGACTTTCTGCTGTGCTCAGCTCTTTGAACTAAGAGGTGTAGTTGCATATCCTCTAAGGTGGCTTACCTAACTTCCTTTGGGCATCTTTACATCACTCTCCATTCACCAGACGGTGCTTTGAATAGCAAGTCCGCATAAATTGCTAAGGGGAGCCTGACCATCTAGTCTGGTTTTGGTTCCCATTCTTAGCACCAGGTGCCTTAAACTTACAAGTTGTCGCACCTAATTTATAGGTGCTTTTGCCCTTTACTGTAACTAATTCTTCATTTTTACAGCTCAGATTTTCAGCTCAGATCCACAAACAAATTGCAATGTCATCTCTCAGGTTATTGTTAGGCTTCATTATTTTCAGATCTGTAAAAAGCCTAGAAACCAACAGAAAAATGCAAAGTGGTACTCTTGCTATCATTATTTTTCTTTAAGATAATAGGTGTGAACATCCCTGTATGTGTTATCTTTCTACGTGTTGGCAATTCTTTTGAGCCAAGTTCAACATGTGAAGTTTGTGCAGTTAAGCATATATTTCACTGATTACAGGGTCACAGCTTCTCCCCATGTAATGGATAAGAGGAAAGCTGGTGAGGGGTCTGGAACACAAGTCATACGAGGAGCGGCTGAGGGAACTGGGGTTGTTTAGTCTGGAGAAGAGGAGGCTGAGGGGAGACCTGATCGCCCTCTACAACTACCTGAAAGGAGGCTGTAGTGAGGTGGGGGTCGGCCTCTTCTCCCTGGTAACAGATGATAGGACGAGGGGGAATGGCTTGAAGCTGCGCCAGGGCAAGTTTAGGCTAGACATTAGGAAAAACTTCTTCACCGAGAGGGTTGTCAGGCTCTGGAATGGGCTGCCCAGGGAGGTGGTGGAGTCCTCATCCCTGGAGGTCTTTAAAAGAAGGATAGATGAGGTGCTTAGGGACATGGTTTAGTGGTGGGATGGCAGTGCTAGGTTAACGGTTGGACTCGATGATCTTAAAGGTCTTTTCCAACCGAGGTGATTCTATGATTCTATGATTCTAAATGACATTAAAAGAAAGAACATGCATCATTATTTTTCCATGCTTTTATTTGTCTGGCACACACTTAAATTCCAGGTAGGCACTTAATGACTAGATAGGTAGATAAAGTGGCTTTACTAAGATATGCCATAAATAGCAGAATGATTAGGTTCCATTTGTACATTAAGTCTATAGCAAACAATGCATAGAGAGCCCTAAAATACAGAAAGTTGTACTTTCTGGTTGCATTTTCTAAAAAGGAAGATACCTACCTTATCTGATTTAATTTCAATTTGGTAGCTGTAAATTATAGATTGTGTTGTGAATTTCTTTAACAATCCTGACTGGGCAATCTGAACAAAGAAAAACTAATAATGAATTTGCTCTAAAATAATTTGCAATAATTTGCCAAAAAAATGAGGACAGACTTTTTAGTAGGGCCAGTTGTGATAGGACAGGGGGTAATAGTTTTAAACTAAAAGACGGCAGATTTAGACTAGATATAAGGAAGAAATTCTTTACAATCAGGGTGGTGAAACACTGGAACGGGTTGCCCAGAGGGTGGTAGAGGCCCCATCCCTGGAAACATTCAAGGCCAGGTTGGATGGGCCTCTGAGCAACCTGATTGAGTTAAAGATGTCCCTGCTCACTGCAGGGGGGTTGGGCTAGATGACTTTTAAAGGCCCCTTCCAACCCAAATTGTTCTATGATTCTATGAATTTATAAACACGTGGTTTT
The DNA here is from genome assembly GCA_034008185.1 of Gorsachius magnificus. NCBI lineage: Eukaryota > Metazoa > Chordata > Aves > Pelecaniformes > Ardeidae > Gorsachius > Gorsachius magnificus. The sequence goes on along the minus strand of CM067086.1, from coordinate 40,399,884 downwards.
TTGAGATTAATGGAAAATTTATTCCTTCACATATAAGTTTAACATTGTGTAGCATTCTTTTTGGGTTTTGTTTTGTTTTGGTTTTTTTTACTGAGTGGTTGCTATATTCCCTTTCATATGCTCTTACAGCTGAAGTGAGAATACTCTGAAAACAAGTTGCTCTACTGCAGTTTTCATAAATCTTAGAAAATCATGTGCTTAATATAACACTCATGCTTCTGAGTAAATCAATAAGAAAATCACTACCATTGGTTTAATTTCCAAAGTTACAAGATTCAACAGTAACTTGAGAAGTTAAGTTAGCAATATTCTACTTTATCTACCATTTAAATAAATGCAATCTGTCAAATGATTGCTATATGTTCTCCTGTGTCAGGTAAGGTTTCTCCTTGGTTCTTGGTAGTTTTCAAAAATACCATATAGTCATCTTCTTTATTCTTCTTTTAAAAGTGCATTTTTAATAAATCTTCCAGAAGTATGTAAATCTGTGGGGTTTTTATGATCTTAGGGTATTTCAATAATGTATATACTGTTCTTATGGCCTTTTACATTTTAATATAAATGCCAGTAGTTTAATTCAGTTCAGGCTGTGTGTTTATTCTTATGCTGTAATCCAATTGAGCATTTTCACTCCATTTCCTCTCATTCAGATTCCTTGACTGTTTGTACTACAGATAGAGTGCTACCTTGATATGGATACTCATTTTTCAATTTGTTTCTTTGAAACATAAGCTCTTTAACTCTCTTCCATGTTTTCTAATTAAAGTCCTCCCATACATACTTCCTGAGGCTGAAGAATTAGGTCCAAGCCTGTCATTAAAAGGGGTAAACACAGACCTAGACATAGCCTGCCTGGGAAGTGCTGCAAAAACTCACTTCCTCAGCCCTCAGAACGGTGCATAATTCTCATGAGTAAGCCATTCTGATAGGTGCCACAAGTTACACTGAAAATTGCCCAGAGATGGGGCAAAGCGCTAGTTTATAGAAATATTTTCTACGCTGAAATTGTAATCACAGGGATTTTAAAGCGAGCTAGTTGAGCTGTTCAAAATCTCTTGCTTCTCCCCACAATTAAGATTTTTAAGTGACTTGATGTCACTTTCGATGTACTTTGAAAATAGTCAGGAGTTTTTATATGGCACATTTTGAAAATAAATTGATGGACCGGATAGCAGAAATACAATCCTTAAGAACTACTCGACCCTAAAGATTTCCTCAGTCCCTCCCCATACATTGAGGGTCCTGTGACTGCTTGTCACTCTTGCCCTTTCGTATGCCAGAAGTGTCAGCAGAAAGTGCAGAAGTGGTACTAGGGAAAGTGGGCACAAAGTGATGCAATGTGAAGGAACCTGTTTTTGCTGTAAATTAAACTCCCATTTTCCTGAAAATGAAAGCAGTAGTTTCAACTGGTCATAACACAGACAAAAAACCTTTGCTTGTCAAATCCAGGGTTTAGGACCAGGGTTACTAACAAATTCCCAGATGGATCCATATATTACAGAGGAGTGATTACTTAGTGCTATGTTTTAAGTATTTTAACAGTACCATCAGCCGTCAGCTTGCAACTGACCACGAGAGCATCGCTATTATAACATTAAGCCAATTTTGGCAAAATTCTCTTTATTTTAAAAGACCAGACAATACTGTTGATGAGTAAAGTAAAGCTATGTTCCAAAGTTCTTCAAACAAATTTTAAAGATTTTTTTTCCACAAGTATTTCTTTTAAAATGCTAATAAAATCAAGTTTCTAGTGGGATTGCTTAAGACCTTCAAGGATCTGTGCTGAACAAAGAAAACCTACTTTTTAAAAGATTTAACATATCAGGAAAGGAATTTCTATTCTTTTTTTTTAGTCACTTTCAAAAATTATACGAGCCTGTAAAACCACATTCTGATACCATCACCTCTAGCAGTTTTTACCCAGTATTTGACATTGACATAGTTTTCAGAACTTTATTTTCAAAAATAGAAATAGTGAACGTCTCAAAAAAGAAAAAAAAAACTGGCTCAAGCATAACCTGCTGAAGACAGCATCACAGAAGTACATTAACAGAAAAGAGCAAAACACTTAACTAAAACCTTATTTGAACTCTAAGTAGGACAACGTGCTTTTACTTGTCAAAAAAGTGGTTAGCCCAGGAACTCACTATTTCCTCCTTATAATCAGCAAGATAAATAGCAAGAAACATTTTCTACTCTCTCCATATTCCTAAAAGAATGTGCATTTTCCTTTCCTATGAGAACTTTTCAACCATGATGTAGAAATGTGACCTTTTTTGCTCCTACTTATGGTTTTTATCCAAGCGCTGTTAAAACCTGCAGGCAGGACAAAATGCTCAGTAGCTGCTTTTGAGAGCACTTCACCTGGGATGCAGGCGACTGTGTATTTTTAAGTTCAAACAATTTTTTTTGCAGCCCCCATAACCTGGGAGCCTGTCAGTTGGATTCTTCAATCTACTAAGCCTGGATTAAAGAGGATCTAAAAGTGTGCAAATGACTAGGCTAAGGAGGCTCTGGCCTTGGTCCAGGCACCCCCTGGAAGGCAGCAGCCAATGCCTTCCCCTTCTTCCAGAACCTACCTGAGGTGAAAGCAAGCCCCGACACAAGCTAGAATTCTTCCGTAAAAGCAGAAAAACTACAGGTCTTGCAACCAGCCACCAGTCATGGAGGGAATGACACTCCTGGTTTACTCTTCCATCCCCAAACTAATCGTGGCAAGTCCCTGTGGCAGGGACAGCAAGGAGAGACACGAAGCTGCCTTTGGGCATCTCAGGCTTCCTTCATGCCAAAGGTACCCTTAATAGCACATTTAGAAATGCATTGGAGTTACTTTATGCCATTTTAATGTGCGCTGGGGATCTGTCAGGAAGATGTAGAGATTGCATCCAAAAGGTCAACAGACCTAAACAATTCTTTTTTTAGCTGTCACTCACTCACCTGGCAAGAGGTGACTCAGAAGAAGGATCAAGGTTCATGGCAAATAACATCTGAATACAAGTTACAGTGCAGTGGTTTAAGGTAATCTTTGTACAGGCAGGGGATTACCCTCAGTGATCTGCTCTAGCTCTGTCTGAGCAGGACATTGTTCCAGACAAGGTCTGGAGATCCCTTCCAAACTACAGGACTATCCAATTTTACGAATGTCAATCAATATGACAACATCACTAGTACTTCTGAATTTATGCTTGGTAATGAAAATACTAAAAACCTATATACCCTTTTAGAATTTGCATTTTAAATCAGAAAGACTTTGCAAAAGAGTTGCAAGCCTGGGCAGAAGTTTGGAAAGCCTGTCTTACACTGTACTTTTTACTGCTCCAGTGTACTTCGGAAACAAAATAAGAGCTGACTTGTTTATGCCCTCTATGTATTTGCACTGGAAAAGATTTGGATAGTAAAGGACTCCTTAGTCTTGTCGTCAAGAGAATAATGATTATAGGTTGCTGACTTTTTTATTTCAGTAATCGATTCACTTGATGTGAAGTAGTGTTTCAGAAGAACCAAGAAAATTACAAATTTCAGTACAAGGTGGCAAATGTATCTGAAAAGAAAGAAAGATCAATAGAAATGTGAGAAATTTTTAAGATACAAAAATATTTCATGTCAACATTTGCTAAACATCTTTCAAAATCACTTCAATGTTTTCATTAAGACATTTTTAAAATTAAGGTTTAAGCCTTACCTGTAGCACCTCTAATGGGAAATCTAAAAATGTTTTAGAAGAAAAAAGCTTAAAAGAGTTTATTTAACCAGTTGAAGAAATAATTATTTTTCTTTATTGAAAAGACATTATGAATTAACCCCAAATATTCTTACATTTTTTGTGACTTTGAAAATAAAAACCAATCTATATTTTCCCAATATGAGCTTCCACCAATATTTTATGCAGACTTACAGGCACATTCATAGGGTTCTGGATGGATTAATATCTTGTATCTCTTGAAAGAACAACCATACCGCTTGCCCAGCTTAAGTAAGCGATACAGTGGATGAAAATGATCAAACTAGATAATTGGGAAGAGAAACAAGGTGCAGATATTTAAATGTAACAATATTTAATCTTTAGGGTAGCTTACAAAAGCATGTGGAGTTTTCTATGCAAACAAGATTGTATCGTTCTTGAAAATATGCTCTAATTCAGTTAAAGTTATGGTCTGTGCTATGACGGAGCTGAGACCAAATGGTACTGTTCTCCTCTAGTCTTAAAAGATCAATGAATCTGGCCAATAAATTTCTGCATCAAAGGATTCTCAGCAATCAGCCACAAGTGCTGAATCACTTATTTTAAGAGACTAGAGCAAGTGCTTCTCTGCTGATTTTTACATCCAAAATTGACCCTGTCAAAATCAAATCTCAAGCTTTCATTTCCAGAAAAAAATGAAAATGGAACACAGTGGAGACAGGGAATCACCTAGAAGAATAAAAATGTTTATTTTGTGACTAAGCATTAAGCTAGTAGCAATAAATATTTACAACAAACTAGTCCTGCAAAGACTTGATGCTCCATGCTGGCTGGAGGCTTTGGTTCATAGCAGAGTTATAGAATTTCACGCTCTACCTTCATTTATTCATGCAAAAATGACTAACATTACCATTGCACTGCAGGACTTCATTGTATTTTACTGCGGATATTTATATTCATTTAGCTCTGTTCATTATTGTGGCAGTGTAATGTATACTTTTGAATATATTAATCACAGCTATAATGGGACATAAAGGAAACAGAATATGTTCCTGTAATAATATATTAGAAGTTTAATTTCAATTTTATATGCTCTAAAATCAGACAAATTATAGATACAAAGCATTTAATTAAACTGATTACTCTGGCTGTGCCCATTCTATCTCTGTTAACAGCACACAGATGCCTGTATCATTTGCCAGACCCCGTTCAGTGCCCTGGCCTTGGCAAAACCCATCAGGTTGTCCATCGAATGCTTTGGAGGGAGCGCCCTGGTCTATCCCACGGATCTTTGCAATCTACAACCAGAAACTTTTCTGCTATGCAAAGTTCAGTAAACTCCCCCGCCTTGGATATCTCCTGTGATCAACCCAGCGTGCTCTAAATAATCTAGACCTCATTTTTTGCTGTCCTTCGGGCTCCATCCTGAAACTGAGGGGCAGCCAGCTTACTTTACAACCACCCTCATCGCCATCAGGTGGCTAGGCAAATGGGGAGGGATCTAGCATCCTCACGTGACCCGTACCCATGCACAAGAGAAGAGCAGGCCTGCCTCTGTCTGTAGACCAGGCTTCAGGTGTAGTCCAAAACAGTCTCATTTTTTGCGAGTGCCAGGCATGGACAAGAGAAGCTAGCACCAACCACACAGCACTCCAGACCTGCCACGGCCAGAAATCTTTGTTAGCTGTGGCAGTGCTTGGACAAGTGTGAAGCATACATGTGCACAATGCAAATCTAGTGCTAAACATTCCTCTCTGCAGAAAAATTAAGAAAATTACTTTCATATTTTACCACTTCAAATGTACACCTACATCCAAGTTAACAAGCCCATATAGGATGCCTGAAAAGGGTGCTTCCCATGTTTTCTCACTTTCAAGTGGCTCAGGTGCTACGACCAGTTATACTAACCAAGTTCACCTTCTCCAGTCCAGGTATTCTGCTCTTTTTCAGCACACATAGGGTGGTACTCCCTTCCTGACAGCAGAGGCAGACATTCGTCATGTTGAGCTACCTACCTGCCCTGCAGATGGTACAGTCCCTGGGCTATGGATCATATGGCCCTAACTAGTCTGTCAGAGTCCACACAGGGAGTTACCCACAATACTCCCTTCCCAAACTTCCTTATTCTTGGAGGATACACATTTGTGAGCTGTACTAATGGAGTGCTTCACCAAGGACCTGGCAGCATGGGGAGCTAGGAGACAAGTGGGTGGGACATTATCCAAACCTGGCACATAACCCTGCTGTTGTCCCTTCACCTGGGATCACTTCCACAGAAAAAAGCAGCATTCACCAACTTGTCCTACTGTCCCAGTGGGTGGCCAGGAAACTCCTTTCTCCTTTCTGGAGTTATTTGATACTCTGCAGAGCCATACCCTGTTTTGCTAACTGAGCTATCAATGGGGAGGTAAAGCAACCAGAATATGACCAAAGTGATGCATAGAAAATTCCCAGGGGGAAGGATGCTTAACTTGTGCCTCACAAGCCCATGACTAAAGCCAAGGCCAGAAGAAGGGGGAGAGGTGCCTGAGAGGATGTCTAGGTGGGGTGGGGAGGGCCTGATCACGACCAGATCACACCATGTAATCGTAACAGAGCCCTGCCAGGTAAATATTTACCAGTCTGAATGGTGTGTTTTCATTCAGCAATTGTGCAGAACAACTTGAACATGCTGCTATGGCAGCTAATCCAGGCTGGCATAGAAGCGGTAAGGAGGGTTGTGTGCACAAGTCACCTGCAGGTGCCTGGGAAGGTCTATGTCCCTTGGGAAAGAAATTGTCTTCTAGCACTGTAGTCAGCCACAGCAGTAACCTGGCTGTGGCACAGCTTGCTACCAGGTGGAGTTCCCAGCCAACCTGCTACACTTACCACTGCTTCTCCTGAGTACAGAGCATGGTTCCATCTATGAGCAGTCCAGGATTCCCCTTCACACAGGAGAAGGGGAGAGCAGATGGATAGGGAAGGGGTGAGTTGTTTCTGAAATGCTCCTTTTTTCCCCTGAGAGCGCTATGTCTTACCTCTGCCTTGGGCTAGAACTTGCCCATCATTATCAGATGACCCAAGTCTAAGCAGAGTGGTCCTCCATCACCTACACAACCCTTGCTCCCCACTCCCAAAACATTAAAGATACTCACCACAACCCAGCTCCTCTCCAGATGTTTAGCTGGTCCACATGTCCTGATTTCAGCTCCCTATGAAGGGGAGAGGAGAAAGCAGTTACAGGTGGCTTTCCTGGATTCTGGAGACCTGCCTGTCTGCAGAAGTTAGTGTCATCTGCAAAGGTTGGTGTCACAGATGTGGATACTTCTTTGGACTTAAATGTAACTCTTCCTAGCTTTGTGAACAGCCAGCCTAGGGCAGCTCTGCTGCGCTCAGAACACAGTCCTGTCAGGCAGCCTCCTTGACAGAGCTGTGATGAATCCCCATCTCTGTACTGATGAGTGCCCAAATGTCTTCTGAGCTTAGGTTGCTCTTAGGCATTTTGCTACTTCTGTGGTGCCAAATACATGGGACGGACTGGCTTTTTACAATGTGTGCCTGAGGACTGTGAATGTGTGCAAGGTGTGAGGGCTTGGTGACGTTTAAGGAGCTATGAAGACTTGCAAGTGAGCAGCACCTGCTGTTATGTTGCCCTCTTTGTAGGGAACACTGGGATGAACATAACTGCATTATGTGCAGCACCTCCACCTGCTGTGGTGGGTTGACGCTGGCTGGACGCCAGGTGCCCACCAAAGCTGCTCCATCACTCCCCTCCTCAGCTGGACAGGGGAGAGAAAATGTAAGCAAAGGCTCGTGGGTTGAAATAAGGGCAGGGAGAGTTCACTCACCAATTACTGTCATGGGCACAACAGACTCAACTTGGGAAAAAAATTAATTTATTACCAAGCAAATAAGAGTAGGATAATGAGAAAATAAAAACTAGATCTTAAAACACCTTCCCCCTACCCCTCCCTTCTTCCCGGGCTTAACTTTACTCCCAAATTCTCTACCTCCTTCCCCTGAGAAGCACAGGGGAACAGGGAATGGGGGTTGCAGTCACTTCAACATTTGTGGTTTCTGCTGCTCCTGCCTCCTCAGGGGCAGGACTCCTTACACTCTTCCCCTGCTCCAGTGTGGGATCCCCCCCAGCGTCCCACGCGGGCCCTTTGGGGCAGGGTCACCAGCCCTGCCAGCAAACCGCTCCAGCCTGGGCTCCTCCCCCTCCACAGGTCCTGCCAGTAGCCCACCCCAGCACAGGCTTCCCACAGGGTCACAGCTTCCTTCAGGCATCTCCCTGCTCTAGCATGGGGTCCTCCCTGGGCTGCAGGTCGAGATCTGCTCCACCTTGGACCTCCATGGGCTGCAGGGGGACAGCCTGCCCCACCGTGGGCTACACCAGGGGCTGCGGGGGAATCTCTGCTCTGGTGCCTGCAGCACCTCCTGCCCTCCTTCTTCACTGACCTCAGTGTCTGCAGGGCTGCGCCCCTCACAGATTTTCACTCCTCTCTCCAGCTGCAGTTTCTCTTGTGCATTTTTCCCCCCCCCTTCTTAAATACACTATCCCAGAGGCACTACCACTGTTGCTGATGGGCTGAGCCTTGTCTCTGTCTTGGAGCTGGCTGGCATTGGGTCTGTCAGACACAGAAGCCACCCCTGTAGCCCCCCCAAAACCTGGCCACACAAACCCAATACACTGACACAGGTTGCCTTAGAAAGGGAGCCCAGGGTGCTCTCCAGCACACCTCGGTGCCTAGGCAGTGCAGATTTCCAGTGGCTTACAACTCCCAAATAAAATCCAAAATGCTCTGCTTTGGCAGAAGAGATGAACCCTGAAATAATGTTGCTGCTAAAAATGTAGCACGCCATCATTGGAAAAAAATAAGTCTGACCACAAACTTCAGGTCAGACTTGTCCGTCCCTTGCCACGTGCCTGCTGACACCCCTTCAAACCATGCCTTACATTCCGGGTGTGAGCTGGGAAGTAGGAAGCGAGCGGGCCTGACACTGAGAAAGGACAGCTTATTTTGCATTTCCCCTCTCATTCTTTACCATGCGAATCATTTGTATTTGCCAGAAAAAACTGACAAAGGGAATGAAATGTTAGGATGAAGTGAAATAACACAGGAACTTATGGCAGAATGCTGTTCAATCAGAGTCGGAGCTAGAAAGACCTTCAGAATAAGTGCCTTGTGTTTGAAGAGAGCCATGCTAATTCCTTGTTTATGTGATAGACAGAGCTGTAGCAGAGCTCCAGACGAAAACGGACTTCTAGGCTCTGCTGATGTTATATACACAAGCTATCAAAAAAGGTAACGCCAAGAAAAGCATGATATTATGTGAAACCAATCCATATAAATCTTTCATATTGTATATATCCTCCCTGGGAAGAGTACAAAGGATATGTGGTATGTCTAATGTATTGCTGAATTGAATATTCTTTTGTATTTATTTACTAGCAGACAGGTACAGCATACTGAATTTATTAACTGAATTTTGCTTTTCGGGTTTGTGAGTTCATAATAAGTGTGTAAGATATTTTCACTGCAAAGATACTGAAAAGAAACTTGTAACTTGTCTTACAAAGATGGCTTTGAAATTAAGAAAAATATGGCACAAAGTTCTATCTTTTTCAAGTTCATCATTATTAATTATCACCAAAACTGCAGTTCATCATTTAAAAAAAAAAAACCCTATATGAATGATTTTCTGGACATTCAAATAAACTGATATGGCTCAGCTGTATCACATTTCTGTAACAATTATAGAGGGGTTTTTTTTCTGCTGATATTGCTATAATCAGGCAAACTTTTTATAACAAAGGCTAAGTAGTACTTTGTAGGATAACTCTAAATAGCTGGCAATCGACACAGTAAATTCTTGAAGACGATCTTGAAATTTTCTTGAAGTTGGCTCCACTGGAGAGAAAGAAATTTGACAGAGAGAGAGGGGAGACAGAAGAGGTGAGAGATCAGAAACTAAATGAAAGATGGGCAATGGTTGGTGCGGGAATACCCCAGAAAAGTAAAATGCTGGATTCACTGACCTGCTCCTCTGCTTGTTCCCTATCCCTTCCCCGAAAGGCTCATGAGTTTTCCCATGTTTTCTATTGTAAAGAGAGAACCCCCCTCTGCTTATGCTTGCAGACTCTTCCTTAGTGACATCGCTGTGGTTGCATTTGCAGTACTTTTATTGTAATAGATGGTGGCGTGAAAATGAAGTGCAGAGGAGAGACCAACCCTTTGGGCAGGGCACTGTAGATATAAGGCATTCATTTTCTTTCTTCTAAGATAATAATTTTGTTTCTCAAATGCAGTATTTGATTCTTTTCCTACTGAAATAAACTCTCACAAATTTAAGTAGTAAAGCAGCTTTGAACTTATAGCCACACTACCAGTACAGGAATTTTTTTCTCTACCACATGCTAAATTTGATCATTTTCTTCACTGTCGCTGTTTGGTTTTGAATCTATGATCCGATTAGGAAGTTTTATACAGAGTATTTTCACTTTAAACCAATTTCTCTGCTGTTATAAAAAAATTTTGCTCTAAGTATTGACTGTAAAAGTCATAGAGCTCTAGATCATTTCCCCTTGGAATTTTTTAGTATCCTTCCAATTAGTCAGTCAGTGGGATGTTCTTATAAACATGATAGTTTATTCTTCTCTAGGGATTTCCTTCTACACTCTTCATCCAAGAGGTTTCCAGAAGAGGAAGAAAGATTTTAAAGCACCTACTCCCCCAGCACAGCATTTATGGTGACTAATATGCATCCCATGCTATGAATGATAAAGAAGCAACTGCAGTGATTTGCTCTTTTCTTTTAAAAATACTTGCTGTATTTTATTTCTAGTCAACTGTCTCTTTTGGTAATACTCAGACAAATGACAACGGTAACCAACTACCCTCACTGACTTCCACCAAGTATTTTTCTAGTGATGATAAAAATTATGCATATTTCCAGTTACCTAATTTAATATAAATTCTTACTGTCTCTAGTGCATAAACACAAAGTTTCCATTATTGATATCAACACTTTTTGTTATTATGCTTTTTATTAGATTCTATTGCCACCCCATATGAAGTAGGCTGTCACTGTATTTACATTCCAAAATATATGTAAATTTACATGCAGAAGATACGTAGGATTTGTATCCCAGAGACTTCAGATGATTTTATTTGCATCAATTTTTTTCATTCTACAGAAAAAGTCTAACAATAAAATCATTAGAAGGTCCTTCAGGCAGATAACTGTCTTCTAATTAAAATGAATAGATATATTTGCATTATTTTACTTAAATGTAATATATTTACATAGAATTAAATTCCCCAGTTAAAATAAAGGTCTGTGAAAGTTTGTATGTGTTTCTTCAGTCCTATATTACACATTTTCTTTCACAGAAAGAAAATAGAAACTAGTACTGTTTGTGTCTCACCACTTCCATTGTGGGTAGGACAGGCGCCAGGAGCTTGGAGCCCAGGTGATGAGGATGCTCACTCCCTTGCTGCTGAGGGTGACCCACCACAGCCATGCCGAGAGCGCCCTGCTCTGCTGCCTGTGTTGGCCAGCCCCTTGTAGTGTGATGCTGCAACTTTACAGTCTGGCCTGACAAAAATGGCTGTAAGTTCTGGTATTCAGATCAGTATGGCAATATCGTCATGCAGGCTTGAGCCAAAACTCCGTTAGCACCCCTACGCCGGCTTGTCAAGAGGGATGACTCTGGCATAGGTGGGGAAGATTCAGAGATCAAAACCAGTGCAGCTCAAAACCTGCTGCTACAGGCAATGCAGATGCAGCTGGCTCGAGCGGCATGGGGCAGGGGACTTCGGCCCAGACATAGCTAACATCAAGAGTAAAGAACCGGCATTGAGATGCTATTTTGTGCCATACATAATCTGTATGGTCTGCTCCTCATTTTGCTTACATTCAGCCTGCTAATACAGTGGCTGTAGGGTGAGTTGGACCAGCTTACTACTTGAGCAGAAACCTGACTCGTTCAAAGCAAGACAAAAAAAAAAAAAAAGATAATGCAAAGTAACAACTAAAAAAGAAGATTATGCAAAATAACAACTAAGATATTGTCAGACCAGTGAATTGAATTAAGTCACTTTTCAGCCCAGATTTTATATAAGGGATGGAGTAGAAATATATGGGACAGAGAGACAAAGAAAACAGAACTGTCATTTTTAGCATCTGACTGCAGGTAAACCAAATGGTGTGTAACACAAAATCATACCCTGTACTGAAGAGGGCAATTAGGTGAGCTGCACGACAGATTTACAGCGTGTTTTCAAAGCACAGTTCTACAAAATGTCATCCCCTCAAAATGAAAGCGCCTAACTTCAAAATGACCAGGAGTGAAATAGAGTTTTAGAAAAGCTATTAAGTTGAAAAATAACAGAAGTGTATTCACACAGCCGTACAATCAGAGTCAGAATTATTCAACAGAGGTTTTTATTAAATAAAAGAAGTATATTTAAAGCCAAATTCTCACCCTTAGACAGAGCTCAAGTAGACCTGCCTTTCACAGACAAACCCTAATACATAAGCTGGTAAACAGCATTTTCCAACTAAGCTGAAGTTTTCACAGTTGCAACCTAGAGAGTGAGCCAGTGAATTTGCATAGTGACATGTACTTACACAAACCGTATTTTTGCCTCATTTTAAGTCCTGTGAACCACCTTAAAAAGGAATGACAACAAATAGCAATAAATGGCATGTATGAGTGCAGCTTCTTTCGACATGGCGTCACCTACACATAGCACTCACCGTGCAAGATGCTGCTGTCTCGGGGGCCTGGATTACGTAGGTGAGCTTTCAATCCCCAATATACACTTTTGGGTCTAATGTATACTACCATATTATTCAAATCTTGGATGAAGCACCTCGTATAGCACTTTGGTCACAACCCTAGAGAAGAAAGTAAAGTTTGATTTTAAAAACAGACCAGGTAGAAGACAATATTTTGGTTGCTATTTTGCATAATCTTTTTTTTTCTTTCAGGAGTTTTGTTCTATAACTATCTTTTTCTTTTTCTAATTTTTGGTTATTCAGAATGGTTCTTGTAGTAGCAAAAAAGCTGATACAGGAAGGAGCTCATAATAATATAGAAACTTTCAAAAAGGAGGAAATGCTTTTCTTGTAAAACTAACAATTTTGGATCATGCAACGTTTTAGCATTTGATGTTCTTCTTCAGAACAGTCTTTGTTCTGGAGAAAATATCCAGTGAACACTGAATGTCTTAAGATACTTCTAAGACAACAGAAAAATAAGTAACACTAGAGATTTGATACAGGCTCCAGAGCCATAGAAAAAAACAAACAAAAAAATGACTTAAGTTCATGTTTATATCCCTACAGTGACAGGAAAAAAGAACTCTCTTAAACATGTGTGGTTTGCCTTTTATTTCTAAAAAAAATCTTTAGATCACAAATATTACACCCCTTCAAACATGTGCTTGTAATTTTTCATCATAGCGGCTGCCCACAGTGATTGTCAACAATACCAGAGCCTGAGTCACTGGACCCAGGAAAGCATTCCTGGCAGAAGATTCTTGATCCCTCTCCCATAGAAAGTCAGCAGTGACCTTAACCCATGAGGTCCCCTGTAGATGACTGCTCTTTGGGACCATTCCATCAACTTTTACCTGTGCAGAACTCCCAGGATGGACAGTGTTTTATTTGCATAAGCACCTCAGGCCCAGGACTTGAGTGCCAACACAGTGCTTCACAGAGAGCAGTGGCTAGTCTTCTGTTCAGTTCCACGAGTTTCCAGCGCTTCTCTCACTATGATGTCTGGGCAGCAAGTCCAAGATCAGTAAAGGTGTTTGTTTGCCATTCAGTTTTTCTACTATCATCCTATGAAATGTTTACTCTAGTCTCACTAACCAAACACATCTTGAGGAAAAAAATGTGTATAGTAAAAACTTTGCTGACATAAATGATCAATTTATAGGCATAGGTAAAGTTTTAGTTAGACACAAGAGCATACAGCAAGGGTTCATGACTTTGGAGGAGATTTGGTCCCAGGAGAAGTCCATGAGATTAATGGTGCTTTTGGGAATTACGATCCCAAACTCCAGCTTTATTCTGCTAGGCCAGGTGATGTAAGTGGGAATGATGCTGTGATTCAGAGCTGCAAAAAAAGTGTTGGAGTCTGTACAAAAGCATTGCAGGCTCTTTCTGTGGTGGCCTTCTGTTGTGTTTATTTGGGATTGGGCTGCCAAAGAGTTCACTGCAGGTGTCTATACGGCTGTGCGCTACCATTAATGCGATGTTGAATGTCAGGTCGTTGGTATGTTCAGCCCCTCATCTTACTGCCTCCCTTTTGTCCCCTACTCTCTTTGAGCCATGAGCTTTGCATTTCTGTGTTCATGAATACTCTAAACATATAAAAGGTTGCAAATAGTCTGAGAGCTTTTTAGAGGTCAAATTCAATTAAGATTTGGGGTAAGGAATACCCGAAGTTTATAGGTGCAGAGTTGCTGTCAAGGGGAACGGGGAAAAATAGCACAACGTTCTGCATTTCTTTCAATTACTGTTAAATGAGTTAAATTTCTAAAAAGAGTGACTATGCATGCTCATATTTGCCATATGCATCATAATTAGAAAATCTCCAATATTTGTGATTAATTCCTCGATGATTAGAGCAATTGAAAACCAGAACGGAGGGGACTATCATAAATCCAGACGGCACTCTCCTTGTGGCTCTGAGCATAAGCTCTAAGGATGAGGTTTGAAGACTCCTGAGAGGTGTGGCACCTCCTGTCCTGTGAAACCCCTGTGACTGAGAAATTGCATAGGCTTTGTAGTGTCAGGCATACAGTAAGACAAGAAACAAAAATCACTATGATTTTTCAAAATGCCTGTATGCCTGCTCCCCGGGAAAACTATAATAAGTAGACACCGCACTAAACTATTTAAGGCTTAAGTACCTGTAAAATCCCTTATTACCCAATAATTTTTACAAAAACTTTTTAGCTACAGAGATAGGTTTCGTTCTAGTGAGTTTGCTGTCAGACCGGGGCTCACCATCTAGCCATATTGCAGCAAATTTGCCCTAGTGTTAGTCCTTATGCTGACACTTTGATAAACTAGAACTCCAGCTCTGATGAGAAATAGTGTGATAATAATCTCTGGCAAACATTCACAAATAAAAAAGAGAAGTAGGGACAGCGGTGTAATATATTGCTTCCCAGCATCAGAGACAGTTCCTACTAGAGACATCTGGGCAGTACATCGCGCTCTTGCTTTCTCTCTCCCTTGCACTTTCTCGCTCCGTCTCCCCCTGCTCTCAGCTTCTCAAACACTCTTTTAATTTTGGAAATCAGGAATGTAACAAGATCCAACCCATAATTTAAGGTTAATTTAGCATTAAGTTGAAACAGAGAGTCTGAAAACGATGGCATACCTCGTTCTTTAGCATAAATCAAGAGCAAAGAGCTGGGAAATCAGGCCCTATAATCATAATGAAACAGAAACACTGAGCAGGATCAAATCAAACCGTAGTTTAAATATGTGTAAATTAATTTTATCAGTGAATCACTTGATTTATTTAATTTATCTCTTATAATGGCACTCCTTGTCAAATCACCTTCATTACTTAATTGTTAACCTAGGATTTTTGATCAAAAACACAGAACCCAGGACTGTATCTAAAGCTATTGCTTTGGTAAGCCATGCTGGGTTTTTTAATTTAAAAAGACTCACAAATTCTTGAAGATGTTCTTTCCTTGACGCAATCAAGCTTCCCAGGTTGCTTACAGCTCGTAGCATGGCATTAGTTACGGGAGGCGACAATAGTGACAGACACACTCCCAAGCATCTTCCCCTCCAGTAATGCACCCAGTTGATGTACAGTGTCACTGGCTGCTTCAAGCACTCAAAAGAAAAAAAAAAAAAAGCAGCTAAAAACTCAAGCAGAAGATAGTGTGTACATACCTTTTGGCCCCTGATGGTTAATTAGTATTGTTAGAACAATCAGAAGGTTCCGGTCACAACTAGGTACAGGCTGAACAACTGTACATTTTGTGTGCTTGTTCTTTCTACGGGTGCACCTTGTATAAGATGAAAGTAAAAACCATGTTCAGAAGAGATAAGAACCAGTGTTGTATTTGTGGGACAGTACCATAGGGCTTGTATTTTGAGTTTCGAAGAATTTCTATATGTAGATGTTCGTTCAATTATTTAGTAACAGATGGATGCAATACATCAAAACCATGAAAAAAGGCTACAGACTAAAACTTACAAAGACATACAAATTGCTTTAGGAGCCTAAACTTCATCTTGAAACTTGACTCAGAGCTGAATTTCCAGCTCTCAGGTGTTTAAAAAATGTTTATATAACCAAAGATGTACATAGGCATCTATTACTGAGCTTTTAAGTATCTACACCTGCAGAGCATTTTTCAGTATCCCACTAGGGTCCTGATTTCCAAAACAACCTCACTGTATTGTTTCTAACAGAGGTAAAGCCCTGTATATTGAGCACCATCTCTCCAAAGAAGGTATGTTAGTCTGTACGCATAAGCGTTCTTATATTAAGGCATCCTGAAATTAATGTAGGTCTTTTAAAGTGTGTAATGAAAATGCAGGCTAGGCCTAGATCTTGTGCTACAACTGGAAAGTTCACCATAACTAATTTCACTTCAGCTGATACTTCATCTAAGTAACTTTTAATCATTTGCCATTAGAACAGTAAGAGATATAAGAAAAAAGACTTAAATGGTAAGAAACATTTCATACTTTCCATCTGGTTCAAGAGAAAATAATATTAAAATAGTTCAAATCTCTTCTGTAATTCTTACATATGCTCGCTCCAGGCTTTACTGGACCGGAAAGAAATGGGTGCCTTTATTAATACAATTCATAAGAAAGAAGACATCAAAATCTAAGCTGCTCATCTCTTAAATTTGTTGCAAACCATCCATTTTCCTCTGTTGAATCCTCATTTTGGAGTAAATGCAGGATTCCCACGTCCTGTGGCTCCAGCTTTCAGGAGGAATTGTGAAGATGCCAAAGGAGGAAAATAGGAAGAAAAGGGCGGGGTGTTAGGACTTTCCTACGTGCCTGCTCTTGTTCCGCTGTTCCATCTCCTGTCAGAGATGTGGAGTTGGATTCTGATTTTAGTGACGATTCAGTTAGTTAAAACTAAGTTCACAATAACTTCACTGGTTGGCATGAAGGGTTCCTCTGGATTGAGAAGCAGGCCCACAAAGTGTCTCCTTGCTGGCTGAAGGAAAGGGAAATAAGTGTTTGCATGGAGCTAAGAGGGAGAAATGGGAATGTACGTGTCAGAAGTGCCTTTTTACTACAGCACTCCTTGACTTCCTGCCTCGCTCTGAAATGGAGAGGGAGAAATAAAGGAAAGAAATAGAATAGAAAGGAAAACATTTAAAGTGCCTTCTGTTTTATCTTTAATTGAACTGTGAAGTCTTCTGTTCTACTTTTCATTATCTATGTATTTCACTAATACAAGTCTAGTGAATAATTTGAAGAATAAATGTACAAAATCATTAAATTTAATTACTCATCAGCTTTCATTAACATTTTAAATGCATAATTTTTATTATTTCTGAATAAATGCAAGGACTACATTTTTTCTTATTTTAATGTTCTATGTGTAAAGAGCTAACTGGAATACTTTTATTCTTTAAAATAATTAACATGCAGACTGTACCAAAATAACAACATACATGAAGTAAAAGCAAGTAGAATAAATATCACATATTAGTTATCACTTGCCTGTGTGCTGGTATATCGTCCAGTCTTCACATTCTGAAACACTATTGAAAATATGGCAGACTGTGAAAAGAGCTATGATGAGTACTGTTCCCACCCAACATTCGTGGTACAAAAGTTCATTTCTTTTAGTCTACTGTCCAACAAATCTTTTCTTATTCATATTACTCTCCAAATCTGAAAATATGCTTTTATCTCATTTTTCAATTTTTGAATAGCACTATGGGCTCTGAAGATAATTTTCTGTGAGAGGACAACATGAAAATTATAAACAATTTATGTTCCTGACTGTGCTATGAGAGAATCTTTAATTGTTAAAGTAGAAACAAAATCTTCCCAGCCTCATGCAGAAGCACGAGTAAATAGGCCTTGGATTTCTAACACTGCAGAGATAAAGGTTATTAAAAAATTATCAGCTTTGGGGTTACAAGAATAAACCATAACAAAAACATTTATATTGTTCTTATGGTTGGGAAAGGCCTCTTAACAGTCTACACATTTGCCTGAGTTTCATAACTTCGAATTTAATCTTAAACTATTTCTTAATTTGTCTTTACATTCCCCTGGGTAGATCTGAGGACAGTGGAATAAATGTTTTATATTCTGAGTCCACTACCAGGAACAACTCCACCTCACACTGCACCAGCTTAAGGAAAGCTGCACGCTTGAGCAACGTCTTGCTGCAGTGTGTTGCAGCTGATCAGAAGTCCACCGCTCTCCATCTTGCTAATATTTTAGCCTGGGAGAGACTGAAAAAAATACGAGGAATACAGCAGCTTTTCAGTAGTGTGTGTCCTAAACCTTCTCTGAGTAATTTATCCCCCCTGAGAAGACCACGCCCCTTAACTCCATGACCTAAACTGATGCATAAAGCTGCACCTTAACTCCATGACGTAAACTGATGCATAGAGCTGCACTATATTGTCCAAGGGTTGTCACAGATGGTTGCCCTTAGGTGTGGGTGATTTACCTTCAGGAGGGTCATATCTGGGCACCAAAGGACTAACTGCATCTACGTCTGCTGCAAGAATAGCAGTAGTTTTGGTCCCTGTCATAGCAAGCAGCATCTTCCTGAGCAGATATCAGACGGAGATTATTCAGAGTTGGAGTCTGAGCTGTGTGGGGAAGAAGGGATCTAACAAGAACCATCAGCTGAAGAGGTGGACATGCACACCCATGTCTTTGATCACTAGGCCCTCTTCCAAAATGGCCCATCCAGTATATGAGTTTTCTGTAGACTTTAGAGTGGCCCAAATTCAGAGAGATTCTTTTTCAAACTTTCCCTGGACCTGCAGCCTTTGTGTAGTGCTATAAGTACACAAGTGTGGGAGGGGGGACTGAGCTGGATTTCCCTTTTGTTAATATCCAGGACCCATCAGAAGGTCGTGCTGCATCGGTTGATTTAAGTAGGTAAGCAGTTATCACTCAGGTATGGCACTGGCTTATTAACTGCCATTGTATTTTAGAAATGTAAAAGAATCAGAGTGGTAAAACATACTTTCAATTCCTATTGAAATTTTACTTAATCCTGCTTAAATTAAATTAATCTTGCTTAAATGCTGATGTAGAAGCCACAAAATGAGGCCCCCAAATACATCCTTATATCATAGCATTTATTTGGAGAAAAATTATAATAATCTTTAGTCCTTTTATCATCGTGCTAGCAATTCATTATTCCTCTGCTCAAAGGGATTTTAATACAGTGTATGGAATTGACCCTTCATTTCTACGGGAATCATATCCACAAGTTATTTTCTCAAATTTTATTTCATAGGTTGCATTTTTTTCTCCCAGTTTCAGACTCCTATTTGTACATGTACTGTACATTGACATAAAACAGCAAAATAACAACTGACAGGCACTGTAGGATTGCAGTAATTATTTTAAAATAAGGCTGATTTGTTCTACTGCTGCTTTCCCTGAGGCCAATAACTGGAGGCTAGTTATACTGCAATTCAACAACGCAGAGGAAAGCACCTGTTGCATATGATTATTCTCTATTAAAATGCAATGAATAATTCAACATGAATATTTTAAAAAGCAGCATTGTTATCATGCCTCTCAGTTCTTAAGAAAGCGTCTGTAGCTGAGGAGAGAGAGAGAATCGGGTCAACCCAAAATATTGGTTGTGTCCTATCAGGTATATTAGTCCATCTATTTTCTTACACTTACCAAATACACAATTATGCTTTTCCCCATCATTGACAGAGCAGAGATACAGCTTCATTAACCTGAGTTCCACTGATTTTCTGCATTATATTATTATGTACATAGATGCAAGCGAGCTGAAAAACCCAAACTGAGCAAGATGATGGATTCGTACAATTCCAAAGTTAAGGCAGAGTAACTAAGGTGAATTTTATAGTGGTACGACTTCGGTTTCATCTGAAATAATTTCCCATTCTTCTGACTGAATCAACAGGTAAGTTACTACTGGATGCAGCGGAACCTAAATAGATGTTGCTTTCCAGGCCAGTGTCTCAGCATATTTTCCAAGAATTCCTTTATTGCTAAAATTTCATGAAAGCCAGGTAGGGGATTTTTTGCCATTTTTAGGCATACATCATCTTGGGATCACCAAAAGCTCAAAAGATCATAAAGGGCTCAAATATGCCAACCAACTAATAGAAAATGCTGATCATCCTCCTTAAAAGTACGTCAAGAATGCTTAGCAGCTTGCAGCACTGGGCTTTTATGAAATAAGAGAAAAATTCTTACCAGTACAAACAGATACAAAGTTAATATACATATTTATTTATTCTCACCCAGCTTTAATAATCTAAACTCTCATTTGTTTCAAGGTAGGGAATTTGCATGTTTTCAGCCTCAAGGAAGGATCTGCTGAAAGAGAGGTAGAGGAGCTTTATTCATTATTAGCAGTAACCACAGTAATAGTCGTACGTCCCTTGACTCCTAGAACACTGGCTAAGCCATCTACACTCTGTCATGGTTCAATTTTACCAAGCATCCTCCTGAAATTCAGACCGGGTTGCTGTAAATTTAAATCACCAAAATTTCCACTTCCCACTTCTCATTCCCTCAGAATATGACTTACAGGGCCAGGTTATATTATTCTTTCTATAGCTTTACAGATTTACTGGAAAGACAATCAATAGTACCCATGATTCACAAAGGGAAATAACACTTTTGTTCAGATGCTGCCTACTGGCAGATCAGGCAATGAATTCAGTAATATTTTCAGTGACAAACCAGTCACTAAATTCATAGCCTCAGAGGGTGGCCTAATCCTGATTAGACCTGTATGAAAATGCTTGTATTCAGGGGAAACAGACACATTCTAGCATTAGGAATGATATTTCTAATGGTTCTTGTGTTTTAAAAAATATTTATTTCTGTAAATCAACATTTCTTCTCAATACCATACCAAAAAAAATGTTCTGGCTTTAAGATTAGGTAGAAAAGATGTTATCAAAATTCTCACTGTAGACAAGTAAGGAAACTCCTCTTGCCACAACTTCTTTAGTCTTTTTCTACAAAATGCTCACAGCTACTTAATTTGCAGCCTGTCTCACAGCACTCCTAAAGCACTGTAGCAGGCTTTGCAATCATAAGTAACTTTAAACCAGTTACAGATAGCATCTCTGGAAATGGGCAGTTCTGCATTTTTTTCAAGTTTAGGACTTAGAAAGTTTTCACAAATTTTGACTGGGCTGGGGAGGATCATTGTAGATGGTCTCTATTTTAATTTTCAAAGTTTTCTCTAAGCCATTTTGTGCAATGTTTCATGCTCATGAAAGTTGTTAGCGTGGTTCTTCCAGCAACTACAATTTTCATGTTGCCTGTCTTCTCTTTACCTAAGAAATCCATACTGAGTCAGAGCAAAAAGCATGTTGAATGAACCTTCTTTAGGTCAGGAACATGAGGACTTGCTAAATGAGATGTTGAATTTACCTGATCATGTTAAGAAGGTTACTTATTTTTCATAGATTATGCCAAACATTTTTTGGATTAGACAACATCTTCAGTTCCACATCCGAACTCACACAATTGCACAACTTCCTCTAGTTTGTTTTAAAACCTAATTTCATCAGGTTCCTCTTTATACTGTAAGGCATATTCATTAATTATTTCCCGTTTTATTTTTGCATCTCTTCCATGATATTATGGATGCCTGTTGTCCCCCTGAAGTTGTCCTACTGTAGCTTCATGCAGAAGTTATGCAAAACATTTGATTGTTTTTATTGTCCTGTTCTGTTCTTCTTTCCTAATTCTTCTATATTCATTTAGAGATTAAATCATCCAACTTCATGCAGTGGTCAAGATGTGGGAAAACTACAGGTCCACAAAGTGTTATAGTAATCTTTTTTGTTTTGCTTTGAACTCCTTTTCTAAATTTAATTAAATCTCCTATGGATCGTTGTGTTGTTTTTGCAGAGAACCCTGCAAACATTTCACAGTATTTTCCTGTGGCACTGCAATTCAGTCCCATAGATGTCTCTCAGCAGTCCATTTTGGCATCCAGCAGACAAGTCCTCATCATCACCACGCTGTCTGCATTTCTGATGAAAAAAGCTATATAGCATCATCTTGCTTCCCAGATGTAATGCCATCCCCTGTAGTGACCTCCTCCGTGTCCGACGAGTTGGTTTCACTGTATGAGTTGATAGGAATATTTCCATAATTACATAGGGAACCATTAGTAACCTATCTTTTTCCATAATGTCACTCTATGGGTGTCTCTGAGTGTCCACCCAGAGCTTCTAACTACATACGCTGCTAGGCTGCCAAAGCCAGCCCTTAGGATTATTGCTCTCATGCACAGGAAATTATTGCTAGCTAAGAAATTTTAACTTTTATGTTTTAAACAATAAGAAACCTTACTCTATGTTTATTCATAAAAATGATATCCCTAGAATTCTAATGTGCTTGAACTGCTTATTTGTAGAAAGGATAGTGGGTTTCAGCTGTCATCTGAATCACAAAGTGTTTTCATGACATACAGATGAGATCATCATATTTCCGGTACTATTACTTTTCCTAAAGAGAAACTGGCAAACTACTGCTGCAAGCTACAAGCGCATGATAAATACACCACATCCTTCTGTGCTTGTTTTACCCTTCCTGTATTGGTTTGTAATTTTATTGCATCTTTTGCTATTAAGTTAATTTAAAAAAAAAAAAAAACAACCGACCATTCTATCAGAACACAACACCATAATACAATAACACCATAATACTAAAAACTGATTTTCCTTGAGCCAGTTTATTTGGTAAAAAAATTAATGGCTAATATAAAATAGTGTTTTACATTAAACATTGAAAAAGACATGTGGAGGCAGAATTTACCCCCTACCATCTCTGAGGTTTACCTCAGCTTCCTAGTCACAGAGTTCTACCACCATGTTCTTTCTCCTTAGCTCAGTGAAATATTTAATCACTTTTCCACTCCTCTTCAATTGTCCCTTTTTCCCCATTCAGAATATGCTGTGCATTGAGAATGCTATTTGATTCCCTTAAGCACTGGAAAGAAAGGGACTGAACCTGGATCTCTTAGTGCCCTAGACTACTGTAGAAGAAATGACACGTGCTTCTTCTTGTGCCTTAAAAGAAGGTAGCGGCTACTATGAATTTATTTTTAGAGGGCTTAGCAATATTAAATGCATTCCAGAAATACCTACAGCCTCAAGCCCCTGAGAAGAAAAGTGTCTACTCTCTAGTTTGTGATTTTGATTAGATATGAGCACAGAATTTAGACAGTATGGAGCTTGTGCAAAAAATGCCTGGCAAGCTCTAGATCAAAAGATAAGAATTCTGGTATCTTCAAGATCAGCTGACAAATGAAGCAGAGGTTTTCAGCACTAAGATATTGGAAACAGGCATCTAAATTCCACCTAAGTTCCACCTAAGGTGCCTAAAAGTTCTTTGTTGGGTCTGGCTCCAAATTCCTTATATGAACAGGAAGGAGGAAAATCAATACTTCAGGCCCAAATGTGTCTGGAAATAGAGTTAATCCATTACATACACATTGTGTCATACTGAAACAATATAAGAATTCTTCTCTTACTTTGGAGAACTCACAGCTGCAATATTTCAGCTCTACTTTGCAGGCTTTTATCACAGTTTTAATGAAGTGTAGTTGGTTTTGAAGCAAAGTCTGTCAGTTTTCATGAAAAGAATTAGATTCTTGTCTTGCACCACCGGATCAGCTTTAAAATAGGGCTTAGTTCTCATTATCCTCTGAACAATATATTTTAAAGAAATTAATTGTAGTGATACATTTTAACCTGATGTGACAACAAGCTCATTATCAAGAGTAGTATGCTAGCAGGCAAAGATGGATTATCTAAAACACAGGCTCATGGGAAGGAAGTTTAAAAGATTAGACTGTCTCCTGGGTAAAAGGTCTTTTTACCAAAGTCAAGAACCTTTGGGAATGCTCTACATTCACTTGCACTTTTAATAGAAAAGTTGCCTTTCATTTCTACAGAAGAGGCTGTAAATACCACAAGTGCAATTTCTTAGACCATTATTTATTGGTAGGAGGTAAGCAAAGATCCAAATAGAAGGCAACCCGATAGGTAATTGCCTGTCTTCTGTGGCCCCAGCACTCTAGAAAGTACCATGCCCTCAAAGTGGGAAGAGGTCAGTATTTCCATTGAAATTTTCAAATTTTGATGATACATGGAAGACATTAGGAGAAGAGGAAGACAAAATAATTAGACTTTTACTGCCCCTGGTTAGAGCTTTACCACCTCTAGGTTTTCAGCAGTTGCTATGAGCCCTCCTACTCCAGACGTCAGCCTACTCAGCTCCTAACCATTCAGTTTGCACCAAATCCTCTGCTGCTATATTTGCCGATTGTGTTGGCTCTGACATTAGCATCCTGCTTCCTGTCTTCAGTCCCTTGTGGCAAAGCTCTCACCTGGGACTCCCCCTGCAGTAGAGGTGATCCCCCAGGTGTGCTCTGGCCCCGTTCCTCAAGCAGGAGCATACCTGCCCACGCTGCACCCATCAGGCCTGGGCATCTGCCAAAGCCAATAAAAGACTTGAAATGGTCATTCCTTAAAGAGAAAAGCTATACTACCCACTGTCTGTCACCAGTGTCTGTGAACAGAAATGGCCATGCTTTATACATTCCCTCCACCCACACCCAACCTTCATCCGAACATTTGTAATCAAATTGAAGGTCGTGATCAGGCTCATTCAGAGCTGGTGAGGGAAAAATTGATACCTCATAATGCTGTGCAGCCAACCCTGCAATCTCTAGTAGCAGCACTTCTCTGGAGGGAAATAGGGAGATACTTTAGTAGGAAAATATAGTATTTGCTTTAAACAATCTTAACTGAGGAAGAGTTACTGATGCAGCCTAGTGGCTTGACTAAATTGGAAATGGAACAGGCTTGAGAAAAATCTGTCTCAGGCAGTTTTTCAGAGGGAGAAAAGAGCATGTCAATATTTTTTGTAATCTCTCCAGCACTGTGAAACACTAGTTACCAGAAGACTGCTCTTAGAAAGGCGAAAGGGGAGGGAAAGCTAAGAACTAAACCTTAATAACACAGAGCTTGTAAAATTCCAAGAAAAATAAAGCCTTGAAGGAGACAACTCCCCCCCCCCCCAAAAAAAATTTAAATTTTAAAAAATATTATTGGGTATGTGTAGGTTACACAGGAAAAGAAAAGAAACAAGGAAAAGAAACAAGTCACAGGAGAAGAAAGAAAGACTTTTAGAAAGAATCTAAGAATCCAAAACGTCTTACAAGAGAGAGAAGGGGAAACTCCCAGCAGGAGACCACCTCTGTGATTAAAAACAGAAAAACTAGTATCAACAAATTCCACTAGTTACCAAATGTTTTTCATTACTTCCGCAGTGGAGGCTTCTGCCTTGAACTATGAAAAATGCTTTGACAAATAGCTTCCAAAAAACCAGCTTGAGGAAGCCACAGAGTTGTTTCATTCATAAGCAGAGACTACAAATTACTGGCAAAAAGTCTGGCTTCCCAGCTGCAAGACAAAACACCCCGAAATAGTGCACTCAATTAGGTGGGCTTTCTGAAGGAGTGGTTGCTGCCTGGCAAAAATAAGGGAACTGATTAACGTAATGTATCAGGCAAAGCACGCTGAAGAGCCAGCTGCAGGTTTTGTAATAGAAAGAGGCGATACATTTGAAAGGGGCTCTCTCTCTGAGATTATAAACCATTGAAATATTTTATTGATGGTGGTGGTTAAACTTCTCTACAGCCTTCTTGAACACCACCAGTGACTTCTGCAGAAAACTTTTTATCAGCAATCAAAGCAGAGGTTTCTCGACTTTTTGTCTTTTCTTCTTTCTCCCTCTCTCCTCTTTTGCCTTTCCCTACATACACATGGAGAGTAAAAAGGAATCAAAACCATGGGTACATAGGTAATGCCCAACCTGCACCTAAATAGCTTGTATTAGCTTTGAAGAACACTGCTCAAAAATAAACAGTTTTATGAAGATTTAGATTTTCTGAATGGATGAATTTTTCTATCAATATCTGTAATCAAAACATTTTTAAATGAAAATACATTAGGGTGAAGGTTGAACTGCAATTTAAATGGAGCAATCAAGGCCTCATATTCAAGTTAAAGCACATCATGAGTGTGAAAGCTGCACAAAACCACTTCCCTCCTCCTTAACTCTTCCCTCCCTACTTAGAAAGCTTCAAACTGGTGGATTTTATTTGCCCTACATGTTTTTTACCAACTTGTTTCAGAAGGAGTGATAAAAATTGCTATTGTTCTCAGAGATATATAAATAAAATTAATACGAACACAAATCTTTGTGTTGTACAGTTAATATTCTTGGTTTCCTTTTTATATTATGACATATATTTAAACAGAGTGGCTGGCGATCTACTACCTTTTCTAAAACTTACCCACAGACTATCTGTGAATTCAGGCAGAAAATATCCTGACAAAACATGGAATATATATTCTACATGAATATGCAAGGAAAACTTCTAAATTTGTCCTTTGAATTTTCTCCCATTTTGCTTCCAGGCACCGATTTTCCACCCTTTCAGCAAAAATTTTGAGAATACTAAATAAATAAATAAATAGCAAACCAAATCCCATAAATAAAGCACGAGTTCCTTAAGAAACCTGGTTTTCATCTGATTTTCATTGAAGGGCTGTCACACGAGTAAACAGTGCATAGGAACAAGGATGGGGTTTATTCTGTGACCTTGAGAGAACTCCCCCTGACTTTCTTTGTTACATTTCATCTTGGTGATACCTAAGAGCATATCCCTGAAGTGCCGCTCATCTACAAGTCCATAACAATTGCTCCTTGACTACCAGCAGACACTGCAACAGCTAGCATCTCTGCCAGATACATAGAGAAGCGTTGCAAAGACTCATTACCAGTTAGAAGGATACAAAAGTAAATAGGCTCATTAGGGTCAGTGTTGATGCTATACAAAGAGATAACCTTAGGGTACCGAACTGAAGCAGAAGGTCCATGAAAGAAATAGCCATTAATTGTTTTCTTTTGGATCAGGAACAAGTGATGTATCTTTTCCATCACAGGACAAATGAAGATATTTAGGAGCAAACACAGCCAACTATTCAGATGGTAGAAAAAGCAGCAGCCAAAACAGAGACTATTGCCTAGGAACAAGTGACAAAATGAGGTTTAGTCAAAACCACTCTCCCTCTGACCAAGGACTATTTAGAGGAGATTCCGTGTGCATAAAGAGAAACTTGT
Organism: Gorsachius magnificus; assembly: GCA_034008185.1. NCBI lineage: Eukaryota > Metazoa > Chordata > Aves > Pelecaniformes > Ardeidae > Gorsachius > Gorsachius magnificus. The sequence continues at coordinate 40,372,799 of CM067086.1, read as the reverse complement.
GGCTTTGGAAGGAGACAAATTGTAAGTGACATTAGCTTTCCAAGCAAAAGGATTGAGAGAAATGCCACTAATAATTCAGAGGCCAGCTATTCCCCAGTACAATAACCAACAGATACTTTCTTCAAATAAAAGCATCTAGTTAAAACAATGAGACAGAATTCTATTTTAAGCTTGGTTTTGTCAGTATTGAGTACATTTATAAAAGAATTTCACTGTAGGAAATAACGTGGAATTGAATGATCTGAAGCTGATGCCATTTAAATTGAATGGAAGAACAAACAAAAAGCACGGGCTGTAACTCAGCAGTCTGTAGTAAACTTGGGCACTAGTAGGAGGTGAAGTAAAGCAGCCTGGAACTCAGGGAAGGTTGCAAAAGCTACCTAAGAAATAGAGTAATTTAGCCTGAGCAAACCTAACTGCTACAGTTAGAGCAGTGTGTGAGTAACCTAATTTAAAGCTGCCATGGATATTTACACTATGCTATTTTTGCTGCCAGAGATGCAGTACACATAACAGTGAAAGCTCTGGACTTAAGAGGACAAACTTTAAGGAAGTGAAGGGACTAGGGAAGTCAGCCAGGCAAAAAAGCTCAAAAACCCTTTCTTCAGGAAGGCGAAAATGTCATTAAGTCAAAGGTGGCAATCCTATCTGGAACTGATACACTAAGGCAGAATATTGTAGGAAAAGTCTCAAAAAAGTTACTGAAGATAAGGAAATGACAAAAAAAAACCATCAGCCAGCCAAGAAACAAACATCTTGCTGGTCAAGAGGTGTAAGAACAAAGTCAATATATTCAATAGTCAAAGGAAATGAAAACAATGCCCTTTAGTCATAAAACTGAAAAGCAGGGAAAAATAAAATTAGGCTCATTATGCAAGAAGGAAGAGGTAGATATTAGAGAACATATAGGTATGTTCCTAAAATTAAGCAGGGACAGGTTGGAAAAAGGGTATGGAAGTTGTCTTGTCCTGGAAGCCAATCTCCATGTGTGAAGGGCTAGGTCATATCCCTGACTGAATTTCAAAAGGAGGGCCACAGAAAATTCCAGGTCTGATGCCAAGTATTAGCAATAAATTGATGAATGGTACCAAGTAACCAGAAAATCACGGATGTAGTAGCTACATGCGAAGTAGCAGAGAAGGCGAAAGAAGAGTGGTCAGGGCCACTACAGGCCCATTAGACTGATCCAAACAAAATGCAAAGCTTTTGAAAGAGTTTTGAAGGTAAGACAATCAGATCTGAAGGCACAATGAAAATGGAATGGAATACAACAAGAGCTTACTTAATATAGTTAAATGCTAACAAAACCTTTTCTTCCTTTTCCAAGATAACCAACTCTCAAGCCAAAGGTAATGCAGTACACCTACGCTAATTAGAGTTCAGTAAAGCATTTGATTCCAAAATCAAATGAGAAATGGTTATTGATGCTAGATAAAATGTTTCTTTTAATGAAAATAATACGGTTGATAGTGATGTGCAGCAATATCATGTATGCCATAGTTTTATAGCCCAGACCTTCGCAAGCACTAAGGAAAGGCTGAGAGTGCAATTTCTCTGCCCAACTGCAACAAGAATTTCACCGATATTGTTTATGTTTTCAATATGCTTACCAATCCTGGAGCAACTTTTTGTCAGTTAGATGAGACAGACACTGGGAAAACGGAAGATCAGATGATATTTCATGGCAAAGTAGAAAATGTTTTTGAAAACAATGCTCAGCCTGAATTTTCACCATCTTGCTACCTGAACACCCAGATGGAGAGCAGTGGCCATTAGTAATGGTACCATTTATTGTCATTCGCATACTTGTATATGACCACATAAAGTCATAACAGGAGAAATCAGACTATTGTGTTGATTATAACAGATGTACTATTTGTTTGGCTTTTCCTTCCTCTTCCCATTGTTACCAGAATGCTATTGAGGAAATAAGAATTTACTGAGTTGCTCCAGCTGTTTATTTTCCACCAAGCGCTTCAGGAGAATTACTTACTCTTTTGTTAACACTTGTTTGATGCTATACCCAGATGTACATGATGGCACGGCCTGGCAAAGGTGGCTAACACTGACTGACATTCCTCCTGCACCGAGGAAGCTGGCTCTTTGCCTTTTAGCCCACCCGGTGCTACCAGTCAATGAGAGGAACGAAGGGTAACTCTAGCTGCCATCCATAGTCAGCAGAACACAGACCTATCTCTCACTGGGCTCCCCTTCTTAATGCTATTTATTTATGTAGCGTTTTGGAGGAGTAATGAAGTGAATCGGGAGAAATCCCTTCTAGGAACAGACAAAATGTCTCTCTTACCCTTGTGAATTTTTCTGTTTGACATAACTTCTGTCTAAGAGCCACAAATAATGGCCAATCCACCAGTCCGGGCACCTTAACAGATTACCAGGCAGAGGATGCAATGTGCATCCAGCTATTGTGGAGCCGCATATCATTTTCGTAAATCTTTATCACATCATGTGATTCACTGGAAGATTTGATATGGAAAATCAGCTGGAAATTTTTCTTAAGAGAGAAGAAAATAGCCATTCTGCAAAGAAAATAATTTATAAATGCTTTGCTAGGTCTTATTTATAGTGCTTAGCCATTATAGTACTATGGGTCTTACCGAGTACGTACTTTTACAGTTACATGCAAGTTATGATAGCATTCACAAGGGGGCCATGCATAGTCGTTGAGGTAACGTCGCCATTGCTGGCATGTGTAAACCAAATAAGCAAAAGAAATTGCAGATACTATCAGAAATGTCTTTTTTCCACAAAGAAAACCAGAAGAGAAAATAATCGTGTGAGAAGCTGAAAGCAGAACATCGCTAAGCTAAGAAAATTCTCCTGAAAGACCATTTCCCATGTGAGATAACCCTAAATTCAGAAATAACCCCCAAAAAGCAGGGAAATTGAAATAAAAGCCAAAGTAAGATAGAAAGCCTCTGGGATATATTGTCAAAGTGACTCATGAGGTTTAAAGTCAATAGAAGTTGACGAGTGAGACCAAAATTCTGTGGTAGTGCTTTAAAAATATACCCTAAGGTACCAAGCGAAGAAACCAAGAGCTAATCCCTGCATACAAATATCATACTGCAAACTTTACTTACACTTTTTTTTTTAAAAAAGGTCACAAGTAATAGATTTTTCTGCCTGCCCTAGAGGGCACAAAACATTTGGAAAGAAGCCTGCCCTGCAGAGAGAGGAAGCCCAAATCTGATGGTTTAAGTGAAGTTTCAGTGGTGTCCAGCTCTCCTTTTATTCCTCTTCACTTCAGACTATGACCCATTACTACTGGTATGGTTATCTCTGAAGCACATGCACACCTGCTGTTGTGCACTTTCGACCTCTAGATCCATGCACAAATCTACGATGGTCTTTCTTCTCACTTCTCCCTTGCCTTTCTTGTCTTCAATTCCTACAGTTCCATCGAAGCATGTAATAAAATGATCTGTGGCTGAAATATTTCAGAAATCAGGACACTTGATTGTTAAACATATGCAAAAAATTATTGCTTTTGCAATTGCATTTTTTAAGAATTTATTCTGTTGTTTGTGGTACAAGCAGGGAACTGAATGAAATTTCAAGTAATAAAAACCCCAGACAAATCTGCATGCAGGCATCTAACAAAACCTATTCAATTGTTTATTCTTCTGAGTCATGCTGCAGTTGAGAGCGAAGGAGAGACAGAAAGATGACCTTTCTATTTACTGAACTCAGTGCTGTAGATGCCTAGTGGAATTTGTATCCTTTTAATGACAATTTTACTTCAGTACCATTTTCTCTGCTTAATTTCTCACACGTTTCTATTTAACATGGACATCAGCATGAAAATGGGACACTTCCCCATTGATGACTTCCCCCACTTCAGTTCAAGTTTCTCATCTGGACTCCAAGGACGATGACATTTGACACAGGAATGTGGCTTTCTGGGCCATGTTTAGCACGGGCTGAGATCCCATGTGTGATAACGGAGAGCGCAGCCCCAAACAATGGCTGGCCCCATTCGCTGGGTGGGACGCACAAGTGGGCTCCCTCTTCCCTGCTGAGAGATACTGGTTTGTTTCTCTCCAAGAATGTGCTGCGTGTTTACAGAGCAATTGTTGCAGTGGATAAATAAATAACCATATGCTCTAGACTTTTGGGCAGCAACAGCGTAAATGGTCACTTCCTCAGTTACTTCCTATGAGCATGTTCATGTTATCCTAACCACATGGACTACAGGCAATAATAAACTGCTGCTATTCCAAAGAGCAGAATAACTTCAGTCCTCTTCCCTAGAATTCAGGCATATGACTTTAAACTTTGCTTGGTTAGTTTAGCTGCAAATTATTGCTTAAGAAATTATTCCGGCAGGAAGGATCTCTAGTAGGCTGCTGCAGTGCTAGTTTGGTTTTGAAAGGCAACATTTGAAGAACCAAGCGAACTAAATTCCAACAGGACAGCACTCCTCAAATGGCGACATTTCCAGCTCTCTACCTGCAAAGGCACTTCTTGAGACTGGACGGGCACTGAGAGGTTTTCCAAAGGCATATTTCTATACAATATTTCTAGCATTGCTTTAAGATAATGTTCTCTCGTAACGCAAAGGGATTCAATTCTTCTCTGTGTGCCAATTTCACTCAGCTGAGCAGCAGATGAAGTCATTAAGATAACGCCCATGATTTAGGCTGATAAGACCCTGTCATTAAAGTAGCAAAGGGCCTGATCTGACATATAGCACTGTCATAAAAGCCCTTACGAGCGGCAAGTCAGTGAAGTATAATAGGGTATGCAGTTCTGCCCCAGCTCCCGTCGGATATACCAGTGCATGGACACCTACCCTCTCTGCTCCATCATACCCCAAGGGTGCCTGGCACAGGTGCTGCCTTCACCAAGAGAATAGTTTCTGCCAACCACTTCAAACACAGTCCATCCACTTGGTCCCTCTGGAGAGCCAGTAAGAGCTGGGCTGGGCACCCCTTCCAGCATCAAGCACTTTCACGGGAGTCTCAAGGACCAACCATGGGAATAAGCATGCCCCAGCTGGGGCAGAGCCATGCAGCTCAGTTCCCAGGGGACGGTCTAATTTAGGACTAGCAGATGGCAAGTGACATGAAGCAGAAGTTGCTATAGTCAATTGAGTCCAACCAGGCATTAGGAAATGAGTACTCGTAAGATTGTTTTTACCCATGGCTCTCTTTCAGACATGACTTTGTTTTCCTCATGAGCAATGCTAAGTGTTGCACAGGAAATTCTTCATAATGCCCCCAAACAATCTATTAGGTAAGCTAGAATATTTTTCTACTGCTAATGCAATGCACAAATGTTCCCCCCCCCAAAAAAAAACCCCCGTATCTGTAAATTGATCTCACCATTTACATTGCATCTACTTCACCCTCGATGCAGCTAATCTGCTCTCCCCAACAACTCCCATATCTAGTCTCACTGGAAAATTTGTAGCAAGCACAATGAAGAGAATCAGGGGCTGTCACTTGGACAGTGAAAGCTCTGCCCCGATGGACAGACCAGTGCCACGGGGTTCAGGCTTGAATGTGAACTCTGCAGGGCTCTGGGGGAAGCAGGTTCACACAGCCTGGGTCCCAGCCACACCATTAGACTGGAGTGCAGAGGCTGTTCTCTGCATAAATCAAAGCCTAGCCTTTAACATCTAGAAAACCTTTTTGGTGCATCACTGATTAGATCGTGATTGCCACAGACATGAACTTACAAGAAACCTGGAGCTGACACAGTGAATACTGTTGCCTGAAACTAATGGTTAGATTCCTGACAGAAAAAAAAATCTATTTTAATCACTAGCTAATCTGATACATGATCTGATTTCAAGTAATTTATCTTTCTACTTCATTACCTATTATTAGTGACCCTTTTTCTTTCTGTTCTGTTCAAAATGAAAAATGTTTACGCTGATTAAATTCTACCAGCAAAAAGTTTACATACAGGGAATATTTGATGCCAGCTCTCACTTTTCACATCACTGGAGTCTTTTCTCCAGCATTCAAAAATATGTTCCGCCTTACCATAGTACCATTTAGGAATACTGTAATCATAAATATGTATGTGTACATACACATACAAATATGTAACTATTGTTTTACATGTAAAATGACTGAATGGAATTTTATTTTTAAATGAAAAATTTGGACTTAAGGCTGGAAGTTTTAGCTTTCATTTTCAATGAGGCCAATGTTTACCAGACCTGGTACCTGTGAAGGGAAAAGAAAAGGAGACTTCTAGTTATAGAACAACCTGCAAGAGATGCAAACCTACAATAGATGACTCTGTTAATGGACATAGCATGTCTGCGGTCCATGTCTAGAGCTATATGTATATTTATATGCACACTTAATATATATTTATTATATTAGAATATATAAATATATTAGCATAAAGAAGTTTATGCATGCTAAATAGTCTCAGGTATTTACTTAGATATGCATGGTTATGATTAGAATCTTTCAATAACATTTATGACAATTAACTGCCAAATTATACTAATTAACGTCTCTCCTTCCTCCATTATAGATGAACAACAGCTGCATTTTAAGCTATTTTACACTTAAATTACACATTTTAAATATATTTTTGTATACATTTGTATTTATTTATTTAAGGCATTTAAGAGTAGACTATAGTTCTTCCCCTGCATTTGAAATGCAAAAATTTTAGTGGGAGTCAAATATTGTGATGTTGTAATTAAAAATTGACATTAATTTCCCCACAGACTGTTCACCTCTAGAAAAGAAGTTCATACAGTTGATTTGTTCTTTCCTGCGCAATGATGCTCTTATTTTATCTGACATTCACTAAAAATAAATGCGTGTGAATGAAGGAATTAGGTCACCTAGTGACATTACTGGTGGTAGAAGAACGTTCAAGAAAAAAAGTTTATATCTGTGCCCACCAAGTAGTATAGTTTTATGCAATAAAATGACAGGATGGGCACAGTAATTGGTTCCAGTCCTGGAGGAGAGTGAGGGATGCCATGGGTACTGGAGGCAGCGGTCCCTCCTGCTAGCAGGCAGTGCTCTGCACCAGGGTGTGTGGTGGCATTGCACATTTGCTGCCCAGAGGCTGTGGTGGCTTTTGGCATAATCTGGGAAGGGCGAGTCATTTACAGTCAGGTTTCTACCCCCAGGTGCCCAGGGGTCTCTGCTGCTTGGTACGCAACACTCCTGCCAATGGCAGAGCAGGGCAGGGGTATGCGAGCCCTCGTCCCCACTGCCCATGCAGGGAATTTTCACCCCACCAGAACCTGAAAAACCCCTTTGTACCGCTCCAGGTGCTTTACCTGCTGTGAGGAATGAGACAAACTACAAGCGCATGTTGGAGATAGCAGTAACAGCGTACTTGGTCCTGCCACGTCACTTCACTCCCCGGCTTTTCAGCCAGCTCTGTGTTTGTTCAGTGTTGTTACAAGGCCTCTGGATTCTCATGGGGTTTTTTATTTTGGTGCATGATAGTACATGTGAGCTCGTGACCTTGTGCGCCACCAGCCTTGTTTTCTGAGAATCAGGCCTGTCAGAGCACATGTACCTGCTAGAGGTATTTTATCTGATGGCTGGGATACCCAGTATATATGCAGCTAATTGACTTCACAACTTGCCCGTTTGGGCCTTCCCTGGTGCAATGCCTGCTTTGGAATAGGATTAGACAAAAAAAGACAACTTCAGTCCAACAAGAAAGAAGTTAGTATAAAATAACCATCCTGGAAGACAAGATGAGGCTTCTCCTTCATCCCCAGTTTTTAGGATGACCATTACGTTGTGGTCTTTCTAGGAGAAGTACTTAGCAATAGAAAGCAGATCATAGTAGCTTCATAGTAATAATAATGTAATTGATTCCTTAAATTATGAAAAGCAGGGGGTTTTTTACTTAATCGGTATGACAGATTAAAAAGAAAAAAAAAAAGCTTTAGGGCTTCCTGTGGAGTCAGGAGCTGTACAAACCTGTGCACGTTCTTTTTGACAGACAAACCTAATGCAGAGTTCTATTTATTTGGGGAAGCAAAAAATTTGTTGTGTAAAACAACTAACTGTTAGCTGCGGTGCTGAGTCCAGACAGGAGAATACTGAAGAGCCTTGACCTTCATAGCTCCGATGACCGAGCAGTATGTAAAGAGGAAGAGGGGGCCTGCTCCCTAAGTGCAATGTATTCTTTAAATCATCTTCACCTCCTTACTCAACTGGTCTTTTATCATGACAACCTTCCCTGTGTCTGAGAAGCATTGTTATATTGGGTTTCATTGCCCTACACCTCTGCCTCCAAGACTGCAGTGTCCTTCCTAAAAGACAAACCCGTTCTCTGTGTAAAACTCACGCAAGCTCTCCTGGCTTAGGGAACAAGTTCAGGACCCAGACCTAGTTCCCTGTACATGCTTCACCACCAGTATTTTGGGAAGAAATCCTTTCCCGTTGTAGTGCTTGCAGTGCTTTTATAGGCATCTCAGGATTTATACAATCATATTCATCAAAGCTGCTGTACACTGAGTTTGTAGTATGGTGGTAAAACAGCACAGACTAATATCTCATGTTGCTAGAGCTGCCAGACACAATGGCCCAGCTTATATGAAACATTATACTGCCAGAAAACAATCAGAATGACCCAGAAAAACTGCATGTACAGTAATCTTTATATATCCATTTACACCGGAACTGAATTCGGCCCCATGCCTGTTTGATAAATGATGAGCTTTAGCAATATTACAGTGTTTGATTCACTATGATGAGAGTCATGTGCTGAAAAACTCTGTGAGTCAAGAATCTTTCAGTGCAACGAGGAAACGCATCAATAATGAAAGAGCAAGGACAGGTCACTTCTAACAGCAACATGGGCCTTCACAAACTGCAGTCAGAATGCAGCGCTTTTGCTATAATGTAGAAGGGGCAGGGATCGTGTGCGTACTGCTTTTGTAGTGCAAGACCACCCTTTCTTTAGCTATGGTACAAAAATGGCTCGTGAAGAACAGGAAAGGGCAGACATTCAGCAAGGAGTTTTCTATTTTCTACCCTCTATCTGTACAGTGTAGAAATCCAAGAAGGAATTAATGCCACTCACCATGGGAATTGTTTGTAACCCAATACCAGCCAAATTACCTTGAGCAAGGCAAGCAAAAGCTGCGCAAGCAGATCTCCTTACCTAGGTCTACCTAGTGGACAAAGGTGAAGAAGCCTCCTCATACCATGGCTTTCCAGGTCCCTTCCTCTTGAAAGCAACAAATTTCACTGAATATACACCCAAAAGGTTTGGTCCTCCAATCCCCCTCTGAGGAATTTTGCCATTGGGATGCAAAAGTAGCCTCAGAGAGTGCCTCCAGGGCAGCTTAAGTCCACCTAGGCCTTTCCCCCTTGTTCCTGGCTGTGTGTTCCTAGCCCTGCTAGTCCAGAAAGCTCATCTAACCAAGAAGTAATGACTTTTCTCATAGGATGGGTTTTCAGCACTTCTCTGAAACAACTTGTTGTGCGGCCACTTAAGCACCAGGGCCGACACAGGGCAGAGCAGAGGACAGGGTCTCAGCAGCCTCAGTCTATAGCCTGAGATGTTCCATATGTGCATATTCAGTATCTTCGGTTTCCTAACACTTCGTGAAGCAAAGTCACAATCCATGTCAAAGAAAATTTTCTCTGTTGTTGCAATACACAGCTCATCAGGTAACTGATCAGTGCTCATACACATTAATTATTCTGAGACTGTTGTCAAAAAAGCAAGTGTATTTATGGGCTGGTTGTCTAATGAAGCTTACATGAAATCAATACAAATGCAAAATGCGTACTCAACTCAGAGCTGACTTGCTTTTGCAGAAGAACCTAATTTCTTTGGCCATAGCAAACTTAACAGGGTTCCAGGCCAGCTTTATTTGTGCCTCAGCTCCATGCACAGTTATCTTTTCATAGCACAGCAGCTGCCATGCTGACACGTGCAATACCCTTACACCGAAATCACTATCTGTCCTACTAAAATGCTCTGATTGGCTCTGATTTGCTGTGAACTGTACATTGAATTTTGATGACACAAGGTTTTATTGTGATCCTGATGGACTGTGTGGATTGTTTTGTTTTTCACAGAGGTGAAATCTCAAGCTGAAATACTATTCTGAACCTCAGACAGAGAATAGCAAAAGATCTGTAGTGAGATGTGGTATTGATACAACTGAAGGCTGTAAAAATATCATTTTGGAAGTGTTCAACTCTTCCCACTACATATCATCTAACTCAGATGAATACTGTTATTGCTAACATAATGCATTCTTTTTTAACACCAAATCCTTCTCTCAGGCATATAAATTACTGCTTGCACAGTTTTGTTTTTATTTTAGTGATCCAAACAGTTTCCAAAATAAGGAGAAAGCTGAAAACAGAGTGCTTCTGTTTAATACTGTAGGACATTTTTTCATGCAGCTGCTAAAACAATGGCCAATATCATCCCTGTCCATGAAGATAAAGTTGCTGGACCTAACACTGCCTTAACTATCAATGCTTTAGCCACGAATGTATTTGGTATGAGCGGAGAACGGAGAACACCAGAGCAACAGGAGCAGAGACAGTGGTCACGAGGCCTTTCAGAGAACAGGCATTATGGGCTTTAATGTAACCTGGCTAAGGAGTGGGAATCTTCACTGAGTGACAAAAATATTTTTACCTTTTGGAAATAAATCACTACTGTGGTGTAAGTGGCTGTATAAAGTTTACAAGGATGTTTTAAGGTACCTTGTTCTTTATTTCCTGTGGCTGTAAATGCCACTTCAAAAACCAGAAAGTAAAAAAAAATCTTGGTAATTTTGCCCAAGGAAACACTGCTTTTCATCCAGCATGCCACTAGAGATGAGTTTAGTCTTTTCCACTGTATTTTAATAGTACATAGGCAAGGGTACAGCCATGAGGGCTTTTTTCTTACAGTCTATACATTTAAAACTAGATTTGTTAAAACTCTTCAAATACAGATATCTAAACAAAAGTATCTAAAGCCATATGGAGTCACTCCTGCAAAGCTGGACATCCTTGACAGGTCCAGCTAAAAGGATGTAACCTTCTCACTGTTCAGCAGCGCTTTGGAAAAAAAAAAAACAGAGCCTAATGAAGAATCTACCTTGTGGCTAAGAAACCACAGCACCGTGTCCCACAGCCCCTTGGCCAGCCTGCAAGTGCTGAGCACAAGCCTGCTCCTCGCTTTACAGCCCTAAGGCAAACTTCCGAAGTCCTTTTTCAGTACATTTCTGAAACTCTCCGGCTGAAACAAGCCACTCATTTCTCTTCCCAGAGTAAGAATTTGTGTCACATGTAACCTTTTCTATTCTCTTTTTCTGCACGTGTGTCTGAAGCAAGGCCAGGTGAGTGGAAGAAAAAGCATGCTTATCCTTACTGGATCCATTTACAGCACTGGAAGCAGCAGACCAGCTTTTTAGCATCTAAGCTATTTTCCAAGCCCTGAAGAAGGATTTCTGTGTTCGAGGCCCTCTTTGCTTTCTTTATGTCCTTAGGTGGTCATAGCTACAACAGCAGCATTACTACAGCATAGTAGGTATATCATGTCTGACATAAACATAGCACATTCATATAGAACAACTAATTTTCATCCCATGAAAATAAATCTCTGTCTTTTGGGCATGTTTTTTAGGTTTCTCTTTCTTTTGACTAAGGAGAGAGCCTGTTCCTATCTTCTCTCATGCTCTAACACTTGCATTCACGTGGCAGTTTGAGAAGGATCCATTAGGTCCAGATAGACTCTTCTTTAATACAGTTCTTCAAGGCCTGTGAGTAGGAAAAGTATTTGTAGAAATTCAACAGCCAACATCTTAAGCCTGAGCACCTGAAGTCAGGTACCTTTGGTCATACTTACTTACATATTTGTGAGATTTTTTGCAAGTTTGCAAGGCCTGCAAGGACAAAGCTACAGCTTTGAACAAGCGACTAAGCAGACTGCAAAGCCTTGCCCCAGAGCAAGAGGAGGGAAGAGGCCTTCTCAAACAGACCAGAAGGCCACTGTATGGATCCTAAGTCCTGCCATGACCCCCATCTCTTCCTATTTTGTCAGGGGAAGAGCTCTGCCCCCATGCATGAGAAAGGAACCGATTCCCAGGAGCTGAAGGTCTCAGCAGCACAGTCAACCCCTGCCATAAGGGACCAGAGGGCAGCAGGGGGTTTTTGTGTCACCGCTCAGGTGCAGAGTGTTGTGTCTGAGATGCCGCCTCCATCTCTCAGATACAGGTTTCAGATCTTTTATCTGATTTGTCTTCTACCCGATGGGATGAATCTGGGCTGAAAATGCGTGGTTTGGGTTTTGCATTGAGGCTAACATATTCAGCTTCTGAGAAGTCAAGACGAGGACAGAGGGACTTAATCTGTATCCAACAATTCACACACATGCACATATAGACATGATATAGTGTGCTGACATCAAATGTAAACATTTAACTATTCCATTTATAAGGAAAAGTAAACCTCTTTCAAACACACCAAAAAAATATTACTTAACAAGATTTTTTTTCTTTTTATGATTCAATTAAGGAAGCGATCAAATATATTTTATTTCCTTACTCTCTTCCTTCTCAAGTGATATTCTTATTACCAGTGTTTCCCATCATCAGAGTAGACATGAAGGAAGCACTGTGAATAAACAGAAGAGAATTTGGACTTCAGGACACACTTTACCCCAGGCTTTTAGCATGCAATATAGTTTGCTAGAAGGCAGCTTTGATGCTACTGTTCTTTCCCCAAAGACATCCCTCATTACTGAATGCTACATGTTGCCCTGTTGGTCTGGAAGAAACATTTCATTAACTACAATATCACTATAGATTGCATCTAGTTGCCATAGAAACTTTAGAGAAGAAGCTTGGGTTTAACCCTTAGAATGGACTGAATTTTTCATCCTTACAGCATTATAACTTAAAAAGACACCGTGTCTTTTATTGGCCTTTATCTTTCAGTATAAAAACTGACAGCTGCTGATAATTCGTACAGAGTTGATGGCTGTCAAATATTTTTATTACGATATCTCCTACTTAACTGGGACACTGCAGTGAGGGACAAAATTGCTGTTGACTTCACTGAGGCTGTGATTTCCACCTCAGCCATTCAAAATCACAGGCTGCTGTAAACCTGACATAGAAAACCCCTTTTAGTGCTATGTTCTGGTGGAAGAGAGAATGAGCCAGCAAAGGTGGGTGCTGGTCATGGCTTTGCCACAACTTCTGTTGGTCACAATTTGTTTGCCAAATGGGCATAAGGACACTGCGTATTTCTGAGGTGCTTAGAGATCCTCAGGTAGAAAGTGACTGCTTATGGTTACTCGTTTGTTTTCTTCATGCACTAGAAGATGTCGAAGAGCTTGCTTTCTTCTGCAAATAAAGATAACTCTTCAGCCCAAGGCTACAGGCTGATCCATACATCAGGCTCTGTAGCTCCCTAGGCAGCAGCACTGCTACTAAAATGGTGTTTTCTTTTAACTGAGAGTCCTTCCTAGTGTGCATGGGAAGACCAAACTTCACAGCATTTTCACACAAGTAATGCACTGCTGTGCTCAGGATCACACCACTTTATCTGATAGCTAAAATCTCTCTCAGTGAAGAAGCATCTGCTCTCTCTGAAACTGGAGCCACAATCCCAGATCTGTCAGGATACTTTGGACTTGAGCAACAGAGAATTTTTTTCTTTACTGGTTTCACTTCTGTAAAATTAAAAGACTGTAGGTTATGGCACTTCCCATTCATATAAGCATAAGGGCAAATTTTGCAGTGTATGCTATTAGCACTCAATAAAGGGTTCCTTCCGCCTTGCCAGGCTACAAAAAAATGCAGAAAGCCTAGCCTCCAAAGCATCTCAAGTTCTCCATCTCCCTTTTTCTTGTGTTCTCGTTTCCTCACTTTTTAGAAATACATCAACATCAACAAATGATAGTTTAAGGTTACAGCAGTGGAAGGGTCTGGCTTCCTCTCCTGCCAACATTCTTTGCATGGTGGCTTCTGCACACTAGCACTTTTGTTCTTTTTGCTACAAGCTCCTTTCAGTTTGTAAAACTCAGCCTCTAGTTACAGCTGGTTTTGTTCCGAAAGAAAAACTGGAGGGGGATGTGTATGTGTCTGCGGGGATGGGAGAGCTTGCGCCCATGCAGTTTTGTGACTATTCCGTGGCAGGGTTGTGGTGGGGGTTATATTTAACTTGGTAACAGAGGTTTTGTTATTAAGATCCTCTTAACTACATTGCACAGTCCTTACTCATGTTGGTGGACCAAGTTGTGTCACTGAAGTCAATGAGGCTGTGGTGCTTTATTATTTCAAATCACATAATGATCGCTGTAATAGGAATGATCATAATGAAACACTTTCATTGGGAAGTCAATGGATCTATTTGTGCAAATGTTCACAAGCATGAATGAGAATTGCACATACTATTTTCTGACAAGTTCAGTATCTTTTCTTGATAAAAAGTCCATGCATAATACTGTCTCACAAGTGCGAACTGCACAATGAACCTGGTTCTGCTTGGAATACCTAATTTGTCTCAGTGGCATTGCTCCAGAGGAATGTATTTAACTCTTTGGAGCCACTATTAGATTGGGACAAATTTGATGCTTTTAACTGATTGACGAGGGATGATTTGAAAAAGGATTTTCTGTCCTTGAGAAGCACTGGCTTTAAACAGCACTACTTCATTTGAAATGTCTCATAGCTGAAGTAGTGGCTTAAAATGGCACACCTATGGAAATTCACATGAAGGAAATAAGATTCAGTATGAGAATTCCTATTAGAGGACAATTATATGACTTGAAATAATGAGGTACCACAGTGAAAACCGTCCAGTGAATACAGAACTCATTAGCGAGTAGTTTCATCTTTAATTAGCATGCAGGGTTTTGAAATAGGAAGACAGCCTGCTACCCAGTTATACATTCAGATTTAGCATTACAAACACCAGTAAACCCAGTAAGCACAGGAATTCTGCAGGGTGCTGTTCTGTCAAAGGTAGACCCAGCAGCACACATAAGTAAAAGGTTTAATTTGGCTGGGACAGCAAAACTCTAAACAGAGCTGCTTATCAAACATCCTGTTCTTGCATCAGACCTAGGCAGATTTTAGGTTATGTGAAACACGCACCTTATTTTTCTGACAGTGTTTGGCATTACACACTGGATAACTCAAAACTGTTATTTCTTTTCTCCTGTTCTGCTGACAGCCGACTATCATTCCCATCTTGCTCCTAAAATGGCAAAACTTGAACAGAAACTAATAGTTGCCAAAGGGATTAATCTAAACTTCATGTTTTAATGCAAGTAACCATCTGAAGGGGTGAGGGAACTTCATACCTTCCGGTGGAACAGGAGTGCAGGACCCGGGGGGCTGAGACCACAGAGGAGCAAGCTCTTCCACACCACTTCTCATCTCTGACTGCAGGCAGTCCTTGCAAAGGGGATCAAAAAGCATGAGGAAACCACATTGCTTTGTTCACAGAATGAGCGACAATCTAATTCTTCTCTGACTGCTGTGTGTCTGAGTTGCTCTGGACATGTCTGGATGTAAGAGGAGGACTCTGGCTATTTTTCTGGATGTCTGGTATCCTGGTTGGAGCAGATAAGAAATAAATGTGCTCAGGCTGACTCTAAATGTATGCACAGTAAATCTGACACATCCAGAAGTTGGATTTATGGTGCATGAATGGCATAGTGCATGCACCCAAATGTCTTCCTTGCAGAAATCCTGGACAGAAGTATGAGACCTCTGCATTTTGGAGAGACAAGTTCAGTAGGGTAAAGCTTTGAATATCTGAAGAAGAGAAAGTGAAAAGAGTTCAATGGTCAGTAGATACCAAAGATAACCAGCTCAGTATTTATTGATACTGACTGATTCAAATACAAAAGTGTTCTTTGAACGGAAAGCCTATCCCATTATCCCACTATGTCATCCTAGTGGGACAGGGTGGTGAGGATAAGCACTAGTGTGACCTCTCCCATGCTCATCCATCCCTACAGACTGACTGGCCAGCCGCGGAGCGAGCAGCCTCACAACCAGGCAACCGTTAAGTCTCAGTATCTCTTACACCGCTCCCTCCGGTTCAGGAGTTTTCCAATTTGTCTGTGACTTGAGTCTCTCATAGAAAAATTGCTGTATGACAGTTCAGGTTCTCAGGAGCTAAGTGTCATATTAATGATCAGATTAATCTGTCCTTGTACTTTCAAGATGCAAGCAGAAACATCTAAGAGAAAAATCTGATCTGAAAAGTCCCTAAATTCTCACACTCAGTAGGCCGTTCATTTAAGAAAGGTCAGGATTTGTGTACTTATAAATTTGTTGTCTGTCGCAACTCTAAAACTTTGTGTGCTTAAATTATGTAGCAGACGTATTTCCACAGCAATCCTACCTGCAGACATCCTGCCACAGAGAGACCAGATGTCAGTTCAACATCAGAAGGAATATCTCTGAGCCTCAGAAGAGCAAATAGTTCTTATAGGAAAAAAGGAAGAACATCTGTCTAAACAATCTTACAAAAACACTACAGAGGTCTAGAAAAAATAACCTCAAAGCCTGTAGCAACACTTACTGCATTTACAGAGTCCCACTACAGAATGTTATAGGATATTATTTTCAAGTTGCTACTGTTTGGGTTTTTTAAAACCTGCACCTTTTGAAACATGTTGAGGCATCTTTCCACAGAGTAAATGGTCATATTATCTATTAAAGCTTGGTACCCTAAACTGGTATCAACCAAAATCAAGCCATTTGTGAAAATCAATGGTTTCTAGTATTATTTTCCTTCGGGATAAGATTATTTTTATGTACATGTGTATTTACCAAGCTGAGTGGTGCAGTAGATATGTCAGACAGCATCCAAAGAGACCTGGAGAAGCTGGAGAGGTGGGCCTGTGTGAACCTCATGAGGTTCAACAAGCCCAAGTGCAAGGTCCTGCACCTGGGTCGGGGTAACCCCCAGTATCAGTACAGGCTGGGGGAAGAAAGGATCGAGAGCAGCCCTGCCAAGAGGGACTTGGGGGTACTGATGGACGAAAAGCTGGACATGAGCCGGCAATGTGCACTGGCAGCCCAGAAGGCCAACCCTACCCTGGACTGCATCAAGAGAAGCGTGGCCAGCAGGTCGAGGGAGGTGATTCTGCTCTTCTACTCTGCTCTGGTGAGACCTCACCTGGAGTACTGCGTCTAGCTCTGGAGCCCTCAGCACAAGAAGGACATGGAACTGTTGGAGCTGGTCCAGAGGAGGGCTACTAAAATGATCCGGGGTCTGGAGCACCTCTCCTATGAGGCCAGGCTGAGAGAGTTGGGCTTTTTCAGCCTGGAGAAGAGAAGGCTGCGAGGAGACCTTATTGCGGCCTTTCAGTACTTAAAAGGGGCCTGTAGGAAAGATGGGGAAAATCTTTTTAGCAGGGCCAGCTGTGACAGGACAAGGGGTAATAGTTTTAAACTAAAATAGGGTAGGTTTAGACTAGATATAAGGAAGAAATTCTTTAAAATGAGGGTAGTGAAACACTGGAACAGGTTGCCCAGAGAGGTGGTGGAGGCCCCATCCCTGGAAACATTCAAGGCCAGGTTGGACGGGGCTCTGAGCAACCTGGTCTAGTTAGCGGTGTCCCTGCTCGCTGCAGGGGGGTTGGACTAGATGACCTCTAGGGGTCCCTTCCAACCCAAAGCATTCTATGATTCTACGATTCTATGATTCTATGATTTAACCTAATTTGAATAATAAATTGATAGCTACCTCTAAGATACAACAGAGGAGCTCATATATGGATGATGTTTTAATTGAATTTAATTTAAGTTTAAAAACAATATATACACCACATGTGTCGAACAGTGTAGTCCAATATCTGTGTTAGATGGCAGGGGTCCTGGCTTTGTATAGATTTGCAGGTGTGTGCTGTACAAGAGAAGGCACTCAGATTTGTGCTTCAATTTCCCTTGCAAAATGGGGTTAGCTTTACCTCGGCATGCTCACTGAGGTGCCTGAATGAGAGTGTACAAATGAAAACCATCCATGCAACTTGAGCACTTTAGAACTAAAATCATTAGTCATGTTAAATTAAGTTTGTGAGTGTTTTTTTCACTCAAAGTATCCCCAAGTAGGGAACAGATATTTTTGTCTGACCCCATCTCTCTGACTTGGACTCTGACAGCCACCCAGAGCAAGTGTCTCAAATAGGAATGCCAAGGAATTGGCAGCATATACTAAGGGATGTAAATTCCTGAAAAAACAGGAATTTCTGTGTATTTCCTTAGTAATTGAAAACTAAGCTGTTAAAATTGAATCCTCTTTCATTTGCTTTTTGTTAAATTCTCCTCTTATTGACTAATTTGCACAGCATAGACACCCAAGTGTTGTTTGTAAACAAATGGTTAAAGGATTAGAAATATACCGCAGTCACCCTGCCAGCCTTATTGACGAGTTTGCAAACAGGCAAGCCCTTGTAGAGGGATTTAAGCAAATGAAAAGCATTATTTATCTATAGAGACTGAGATATGAGTGAATTGCACTTGCTGGACTGCAAACAGTACTGTATAGAGGAAATAAATAGGGGTTTAATTCCTAAAGGTGAATTAGGTTCAACATTTTAAGGCATAACTTTTAAGCGTCCTGCTACCTAGTGAGTCCTGGTCCTGAGCCCAGAGTTTCATCTTTTATAGAGAGAAGTAGGTGCTTAAGAATGGGGTTCACAGACATTGGTTAGGAGACCAGGCAACAACCTAAGCTTTCTAGCAAGAAACAAAGGCTGGAGCTTGAGTGCTCATGGACTTTGCTGCCACTTCCTAGACTGCCATAAAGATTCACAGTTACATCCTCTCCTAGACTCCAGTGCCCATGTCACATCACTCCTGTCTTGCAAAACAGAGCATGAAACCGCTCCGAGCACGGCAGGCCCTCTGGCACTTCACAGCCTGGCGGAGCTGAGGTGAGCAGTCAGCAACTTGGGGAGAAGCCAGGGAAAGGGCAAGGGCTCTCCCTTGCTTTTTCCACTTCCCTCCACCACACACTCTTCATATCAAGCTCTGCCCAAGCAGTAGACTGAGATGGGAACAAAAAGCAGGTGGGAAAAAAAATATTCTGAGAAAGTAGGAGTAGCTTCCAGCTACATGTTCACATTGCTGCTACCTACACTACCTCCTTCCTTCTCAAAGCCTTCCCTGGCCACTTAGCACCACCACTTCCAGCTGCTAGAGGAGATTGAATGAAGCCATCTGGATAAAACACTTAAATACACATTAGGGCAAAGAGTTTAAAAGAACAATCTAATATCCTTAGTAAGGACACAACCTGGGAAGACCTGGGCTTCAGTCTCTGCTCCAATGGGATTACCAGTACTTACACATAGCAAAGCAACATTCAAAGCAAAGTTCAACAGGTATTTCTTGGACTACAGACATATAAACAGTTTTCAGTCACTCTATGCTTCTTCCCAAGCCAAAAGAAACCACGAAAAATATGATGGACAGATCCATTGTCATCCTTAAGTGTACTGATACGCTGAAATACTACACATGACACCCTGTCGCTTTTAGCCTTTGGCAGTTTCTTTGGAGCTTTTCACTTCAGCAAACACAGCCCATCCCGACTGCACCTGCAGGCTGACGTGTCGTGACAGAGCTTCCTTTGCAAATATAGCCTCACTCTTTCACTGTTCTTGCTCTAAGCAGCGCACCCCCTTGGTCAGGCAATGAGGAGGGGGCAGTCATATTCAACTGCTGGCTAGCAGCATCCCGCCGGAGAGGCCCACAAGCCCTCATCAGATGAGCAACCACTTGTTTGGGGGAGCAGGGAAAAGCCCTTTTTCTTCCTCTTCCTTTATGATTAGGTTGAAATTACCCAGTAAAATACCTACAAAGGTGAATCTTGATTCACCAGGAGGGCAGAAATTTATTCACAGCCTTAGATTTTGTTCCGTGCTTCTCCCTGTAGGGCAAACAACCATTACCAATCTTGTTGAATGATGGAATTTCCTGTTCTGCTTAGCACTACAGTTAAGGTTTTAAATTATCCCCCAACTGAATGTTTTCCTGGTTTAATTGCCAGGCTTTGGAAACAGGCCTAGCACCCAGGCCCTGACAGGAGTGCAGCTATGCAATATCCAGCTGGCTGCAGTCCCAAAGCAGTTAGAGCGGCCACTGCCTAGAGAGAGATTTACACCCCCGTGGGCTGAAATACTTGTAGCTTCCCTTGCAGAGCTCTGCCATCCTCTGCTACTGTAACCCGCACTCCCCAAGTGACTGCGCAGAACAACTTGCTGGGTTTTTTTTTTTTTTTGCATTGCATTGACCCTGAAAGCCTTGCCAAGCCTTGGGAGAGCTGGACAGGCAGCTGGCTGCTGTGTCGGTCTGCGAATGCTGCTAGAGGGCTGGATGATGCTGGGATCTGCCCTGCGTGCAGCCTTGCTCCATGCTGGCTGAAAAATCTTTGCAGCTGAGTTTCTTCATGAGGACTGGTGGTAGAGAGCTACAGTTTCTGATTTTCTTTGACTTAAACAAAGTATTTCCACTATTACTGATGCATAGGATTCACTTGTTAGTTAGACTACACCCAGAAAAAAGATCTCACTTCTTATTAACATCAATGTGATGGCTAATGTGCACTCATTTGATTTGCTTATGATGATGGTATAAAGCCCCTTGTTATTCTTTTCATATTGTCCCTTTATAGGCACAGGGGCTTGATTCTATCCCCAGCTCCTTTGATTACTGCTATTTTACTCCTAAGCTGAGTTTGAAGTAATTACTAGCCTCACTCTTTTATTTTCAACAAATGTTCAGTAATTTGGTCTCCTCTGGATTGTTTTGCCTCTCCTGGGATAGAAGGGGTGACAGAGAGAATCAATCATTCATGTGAAAAGGCAGTGGCGGCCTCAGAGCGTTTCTCTGTAGTTTATCCATAGCTGTTGTGCCAATATTACCAGTGTCCTCTCTGGCTGTCACCGTGCTGCCCCACGTCCCACTCACCCCCTGTCCTTTTCTGTGCAGTTCTCAGGGAGCTACTGGTGTCCCAGCACAGCAAAATCTCCTGTGCAAACTACGCTGAGTACAGATCTTAGGAATAAGACTCAGATCCTGGTGATGTAAACCACTCCTGACTGTGCATTGGTTTGGGAGCAGACCTCTGCAAGGCCACGACAGCAATCAACCAGGCACGGCGATGGTTGCAGCTGCTTTAGGGGCCAGCTCCGTAATTTTCCTGGTACTTGCACAGCCTGTGCCTGTTTTCCAGAGCTGGTTTTACCAAAGAAGCTGCTTGATCTTTGTCATAGTGATAGGGCAAGAAGAGTTTTAATGTCAAGTGACTTAAGCCAGAAGCAACTCAGGACTGCGCATCGGTATTTAAGACCTGGGACAGAGACCAGAGGCCTCGCACTGCACCTGCTGTTCAGCCACACAGCAAACCCCTCTGCTGCAGCCAGGATGCTCTTTCTCCGACGGACAAGGAAGTCCTTCAGCCTCAGAGGGCTCGAGGCTTATTAAGAGGGTCTGACCTTCCTCTTCAAAGGCTGTACGAATGGAAAAGTACAGGGGCGTCAGTGCCAAGCTCCTCAGTTTGCTTGGGAAACAGCTGTAGGAGTTTAAGAAGTAAATATGTCACAGCTGCTCCACAGTAAATTCCTGCTGTTTCAGTGTGATGAGAAGCAGAAGGTGAATCCATGAAAACTCTTTAATATATTTTGCTACAAAGTTAAATGATTAGCAATATGGTTTAACCTAACCTGTCTGACTTGGCACTGCAAGGGGCCAGGAGCAGTAACCCAGTCAACCCAAACTGCTCCTCAGCTCAGAGCTGGGAACCAGTAGCTGAGAGTTCAAGGATGCAGGACAACCCCCATGTAGCTGCAGTTGTTACAGTAAGCCCTGAAGGTTTTGAAACAGAAGCACAGCTTTGGGCTTGGATTGTTCCTTTAACACTGTGTTGCTCAGGCTTGGTGTTTCAAAGGATGATGGGGATGGAGGGGGGGGGACATTAAACGGCTCACTATACCACAGTCCTAATCCCAGACCTATGGACACAATAATGCCTTTAGGTTTCCAGATTACTGTCTTTTAAAGGCCCTCGTCCAAGTGATTAATTAGCCTAAAAGGTTAAAATATATCGCAAATGAAGGTTGGGGTTTTGAAAGAAACCTGATGCGTTTAGGCATTCAAATAGTATTGAACTTCACACCTCAGGCTTTATTGAGCTGACCTCCCGGCAAAACACATACATGACTGAAGTAGGCTTACGGCTACCTGCTGTTTGCTGCATAGTTTCCCTTATGGAAAGAGACATCCAGAGATTTCTTCAAAGAACACGGGTTGTGAATAAAATAGAGATGATCTTGTCCACCTCGAGTTGCCTTAATGGCCTGAGAGACTTCTGGTGAACATTGCCAAAGAAAATGGCGGGGAAGATTACACTGAGACACAAGATGTCCCAGAGAAAATACAGACAGATGGGAACTCAAAGTTTTAGAGGCAGAGCAGAAGCAAGGCAGAGGAGCGTGGCTTGCTATTTGTGCATTACTGATTTTGAAAAGCAACTTACTGGCTTTTCTTTGCAGGCCACATTGTTGCAGGCTGTTACCCTGACCCTCGGGAAGCCGGGTACATCAATGAAATGCCACTGCAAATTATGTTTTTGTCAGCTCCCAAGAACATCGCATTCTTAAAAGAGGAGCTGGTAGAGTTTGACGTGCAGTTAGTGAGGGGGAGGGTAGGAGCCGTCCCCAGAAGGGAAAGGTCTTGAGGCAGGCGTTGCAGGGAAGAGCCTGATAGATTGTAAGAATAGAAAGCAAAACAAATTGCACCAGAAAAGTAAAGCTCTAGGCAACGCATGCCAAGAGATGGACCTCTACTGCTGAAACACGGGCTTTTTGCAGCACCAAAGGAAGATGCTTTTCATTTTATCCCCTGGCTTCTCACTCAGAGAAATATTGATAGATAAAACAACATACATGCACAGGGAGGAGAAACTTGGGTTCTGCCTTGGAATATTTCTCCTTCAGCTTTGGTGCAAAGTATTATGTTTGGTGGCAACATAACTGCGGTGCAGTATTTCAATCCATTGAGAAAAGGAAAACCTCAGGACAAAGTCTCAGTAACATTTCCAGAGAAGTTTTACCCCTGTTGGCCCAGCTCACTGTTCCTCATCAACATATAAGAGGAATGAGCAGTGATCTACATTTTGTCTGCCTGGATTTAAAGTGTGTGCAGAATGAATATATCCTTCATATTTCCGTATTGTCACATCTTGCAGCTGTGGGTCTAATAAACTGTAAGTCAAATTACTCATGGTGTATCAGGAAAACAAGGGAAGGACAGAAGGTGAAGCTGAGAGAGAGAGGACATTGCCTGAGGAAGCAGAGTGACCAAAGCCCAGCTGCATATGGAAAATATATTCAGGAAAATTTAAGAATATACAGCTTTGGGAAGGGATGGGACAGAAGAAATAGGACAGTATCAAATGAAGAATGGAGTGGAGATCCTTTTCTGATAATGTTTGGCTTTCATGGAGAGCAGTGATCAAAGATGTATGGTCAGGGGATCCTGTGTTTCTCCTGGCTAAACAGGGTAATTAAGTGTAATTAAGTACACTCATTAAGAAGAAATACAGTTGACTATACTGAGAAGTTATGAAAAGTAGGAGTGAATCAGGCAGCAACTAGAAGACCGTTAACCTCATCCTTGCACAAGCCAAAACACATGATAAATGAGCCTCCGTGAGAGGGAAGCAGCTGAGCAATATGTAGCGCAATATAGACCGTAATGTTCAGCGATAAGAAAGCACAAGCACGTGGGGTATACATGGCTCGTGGGGAATGTCTGTGATGTGATAATAAGTTTGGCAGCTGTGCGCACCACTAAAAAAAGAAGTTTCTCTTGTTTCTATTACAGCTTGTGCAGTTAACACATTCCAGGGCTGATAGTGGGACTGAAACATTTCATTAAGGAAATGGGTCTTACTTGCATGTAGCCCTTGCTGCTCGTCACTTTTTTTTATTTATTTAATTCCGATTACTGCTGAAGTAGATGGCCAAAATTCTCCAGAGAGGCAGAGTTCTCAGTCACCCTACTGAGTTGTATGGTGACACGCTCGTTCCCTTATAGGGAAAAATGTTTCTTATCATCGCTTTTTGCTCTCTACACTACATCTAATGCAAATGAGGTAGAGAAACTTGGACTATTAATGAAGCTCATCAATTCAGATCAATCGAGTTAACATAACCTTGCTCTGACATTTACATTCAACGCTTTGGCACCAAGACTGTTGCATCCCTGTTATAACTGAAACATGACCGGACACAGATCATGTGCACGTATTTACCAGTCAAAGGCTGTAATATCCTTGCCCTCAACTGAAAGACAAGTTTTTTCCTAGGAGATTATTTTGAAGGAGGTTAAGAAAAGTCTCTATTGGCTTTGTGACTGCTACATTATTATATACTGTTCTTTCATTAAATATGTGTTCATTGTTATTTTAAAATGTAAAGAATTTAAACCAGAATGTAAATATTTGTATAAAGAGGATAACGTTTAAAAAGAAAAGACATACAAGTCTTACCTATTCAGTGGCATTCAAGATCACTGCCTGTAGGAAAACAGTCTTTTTTTTCATTTCACAAATCATTTCACATTTATACAAATTATACCTGATCCAAGTTGGTAAAACAGTAATAAGAATATATATATGGGGCAAATGTGTAGACCTTAAAAAAAATATTTATACTACAAATTTCTAATCTTCCATCAAAGTGTATTTATGAGAGCTTCTCCTAAATGAAAAGATTTTAACTTTTTTTTTTTGGGCTTATTGATAATTAAGAAAAAAGATCATTTTGTTATATTGCTTTTTATTATTAATAGCAATGGAGAACATGGTGTTTCTCTGTTCAACTTTCTCGGGTGTTAAACCGTTGACAATTATGTTCTTGCAGTGAACGCAGAGTCTGCCAGTTCTGAGGCTGACTCCACTGTGGGCAGGATAACATGCCTGAGCCTGTTTCCATGAAAGACAGGAGAGAAAAACTCCCCTGAATTTTCATGGTGCAGGATGAAGACTTGTAAGGATGATCCATACTGAGTGGGTGTTAGATCTTTGTTCAGAAGTCTCTCAAAGTTTAAAATGACCTCATTTGGTTGCCTTGAATCAATTCATTAGCATGGTTTCCAGTCAGAAACACACACCCATCTAGGTTAATGTGATCTCTCGAAGGACACCAACATTTTCCAATGGCCTACTGATGGTTAACACTGCAAATATAACACTTGAAAAATTACGTGGTGCAGGCAGCTCCTAGAGAATATAGTGTGTGTAGTGGCTTTCTGGTTTAGATCTTCTAATGGCAGCACATTATGGGGTTTTATTTGCTTCGGGTTTTTTGTCTGTTTTCTAAATGCTGATACAGGTACTAAGTCCTGCTGTTGGGTCAGTGCTTGAAGAACTGGTATGTCCAAATGGAGAAAAATTTCAATTTCAGTTGAGAGAATAATAGTTGCAGGGTGCTTGGATCCATTTCATATTATTTTAGTGAATTCCAGCCTTACAACACAGGTGACATCAGCTAATAACTGAAGGTGGAAAGCAGATAGGGAGTTTAAGTGCAATTACTACAGCCAACATCTGTAAAAGTACAAACATTAAAGACATTCATGGAATTTAACCCATCCTCTATTTATCTGTTATCAACACTTATTCCTGTTGATATGGCAACGGAAAAGTTATATTAATATAATGAAAGCAAAAGTAGAAGCTTGGCATTGCCCACACCCAGTAACAGGATCTGTGGCTCAGAAGGGGATTTTTCTGCTAATCTGGCAAAGGAGTAATCAAAAGGATTTTTGCTGATAAAATAGAAGATGGTAATAAATCTGAAGTAAGCAACTGTGCTAGAGAAACACCCCCTGTCATATAACTGGTTTCTGGATTATGCAAAAACCAAGAAAAAGTGAAATCTGCTCACAGGCACCTTATGACATCTGCTCACAGAGAGCTAATTAAGAGCAGATCGCTTAAGTAATCATAGCGAGCAACCTAAAAAAATAAGATATGCGAAGGAAACAATAAGAAGAACATCCATTTACAGTAAGACAGCTGTGAGCCTAGGCAAACTCAGGAAAATCAGCTATAACAGGAATTCACAAGAAGGTAAAGAAAGCATCAGTTCAAGTGAGGAAGAAAAATCTCAGTATCCCCTGCTGGTGTTCAGCCTACTGGCTACTGGTCAGCAGAGCCGTACAGACAGGCCAGTGGAAGCAAGCAGTGAAGACAACTTTGAAGTGGAGTAGTTGCTTTAGTTGTTTAGCTTATTGTATGTCTCTTGAAATGCAATCCAGTGTTTGTTTTCGTAGACTGAACTCTGCACTATGATCTCTAAGCATTTGTAACTTGTCTAGTATATAACTTGTGCTGCCATAAATAAACACAGAAAAGCAATTTTAATCCACTTCTTATTCATTCCTAAAATCTCAGCTTATGCAAATTTTTACTGAATTTAATGGGAATTTCCCCTAGGTAAAGGCTGAAAGCACAAAGAGATCATAAATCTGCTTAATATCAAGCCATTATTGTTCTGGTTTTATACGAGCGCCTATTCACCTGCAGAAGCTGGATAAAAATGTGCTTGACGGGCCAAAGCCAGGAAACTCCTGTAGTGTTACCTGGGGTTCAGGTGTCTGCAGCCGAGAGCCTGCCAACACACACCTCGCAACAACGGGGGCAGAAGTTGCGGTACCGCTGTGAAACTGGGCGATTGTCTTCTCCTGTGCTCTGGTACCTCCCCAGCTGCTTTGGCTGCAGCTGCACAAATAGATTCCCAGAAGTGACCCGAAGGACCATCCCCTGACTCCAGTGAAAAGCCTGCCTCTCTTCGCCATCATTCATCTCTGTCTTCTCCACAGAGAAGACACCAGGGAGACTTCCTCCACAGAACCACCACCTCCTTGAGTGAAAAGAGTGTGTCAGTGGGAACGCGGTATTTCAGTGTAACCGCTAGCCAGGGCATTAGCAGTCCTATTCTACCAGGAAGAAAAATGGAGAAAGCTTTTGTCTCACTCCCTCCAGAAGCTGTGCCTGAAATAGAAATGACCGGCATCATGGTTTCCTATATTGCTTCTCATGGACTTCAAAGGTGGCCCTGTTTTTTCCCCCGTGTTTCTTGGCATTACTGAATTTTCGTGGCATTCACGTAAGGATTTTTTTTTTTTCCTCTGTGCATGCCATAGTTTTCTCTTTGGCAATCATGCCTATCTTTTTACAAGTCTTAGAGGTTCTTCTGAGTTGCCTTATCTGTGATGCCCACTCTCAGTCCTGTGCCATGGCCTCTTCTGGCAGGACAGAGTAAGGTGATGGTCCCTTAGGAGGCTCAGAGCTGAGCATCAGTCACTGAGAACAGCCATTGCTGAGCACAGAAGAGCTCCACAGGAGGGAAACAAATGCTTTCATAGCTCTTGCAAACCTCCCAGGATGGTGATATTGCATAATATCCTGCAGAACATTTCCATTTGCTGATGGCCAGGTGCAAGTTTGGGTGAATCAATGGGTGTGCCGTTTGTCCTACACTGGGAATGGCTGGAAATAGTCCCTTGGTCTCAGCCTGGATCCTTTATGTTTTCACTGGTGTATTTACAAGAATGTGAGAATGAGGTCTCCAGGCATGACCGATGGAAACAGTAACTAAGGAAAACAATGGTAACAAAGAGAAACTTACCCAAACCAGGGGGTTTGCACATATTAGCTTTAATGCAGAAGC
The DNA here is from genome assembly GCA_034008185.1 of Gorsachius magnificus. Taxonomy (NCBI): domain Eukaryota; kingdom Metazoa; phylum Chordata; class Aves; order Pelecaniformes; family Ardeidae; genus Gorsachius; species Gorsachius magnificus. The sequence continues at coordinate 40,345,109 of CM067086.1, read as the reverse complement.
CTGGAGACACGAGAACACATTGCATCGCCTCCTTCCTTTCTCGGTTTGTTCTTGGTTTGTTATTTTTCCTGACTGCTGCTGCTGCATCAAAGCACTCACACAGAAAAGGGCCTGGCATGACATGCCAGGAACAAGATTGTGCTCAGGCATGAGGCTTTGATCTTGAAGACTGTTCAGCTGTGTACAATGCACAAAGGTGCAGCCTTGGTACAAACTCACAGAGAGGAAAAAATTCCAGCGGTGAGTTTTGCCTGGTGACAGAAAAGTTAGCGCAGGTCAGTCACAAATGCTGCGTGCGCAGTTTTCCATGGCTGACGCAGTTTTAAACCACTGAGCATATGCAGAGGAAGTCCCAGCATGGTGGTAAATTGCTGCATGCAGATTTTTTTGAATCTTTCTATGTATTTTTAGAGATGTACAAGAAATGAAATCTTCAACCAGCAGGAAGTGTGAAAAGAACTTTCTTTGCAATACAAAGCCACCAGTGTTTGTAAACCAGAGAGAGAGAGAGAAATAAGATAGAAAGGTAGAGCAAAATGTTCAGATTTTCCCAGGTTCCTCCACACATATTAATACCCAAACCACCCCTAGAAAATTCTCTCTACTTTACTCACCGTTTTAATATGATGTGTTTTCAAGATTTCTTTGATCTCTTGATTTACAGCCCCAGGGATGAAAACCAAACAAATACCTTTCCTTTGTTTTCTAGAACTCCATGCTTTGTTCCATTACAAAAACCAACCCGACAGACTTTTATATCATGGAGATAAAAAGGGAGATACAGAATGTGCTGTGAACTGCGAACTTCTCTAAGGATAAGTGATATCGCTGCGAAATAAACAAGCACGTGTCTCCCAGGGAGGTGCAGCATATTTAGGAAAGGCTGGAACCTCACAGAGAATTTTTCAGTAGCATTAGCGTGATGCTATCTGTGAGCTCAATCTGGCGTGTATCTTTTTTTCGTTCCTTTTTTAGTCTGATCAAAGATGGACAGAACATCAACAGGCATTTTTAAGCCATCATCAGTGAAATAAACTAAAACTATAGCTACAAATCTCAGCGTGCACATCAGCTGGGTGGTTTTGTCAAAAGCAGACGCGTAACAGAGAACAGCACAGGCTCAGCATCCAGCACACAAAGTTTGGCCCAGCACACGTAGCTCCATAAAGGCCAATATATGTACCTTAACACTCAGGGTAAGGCTTTAAGTGGTAAGGCAGCATTCTACCTTTGCGTTGGGTAACTTCCACCTTTACAGTTACAGCGATATAGCGGCACTTTTTCTAGATTAAAAACCATTTTTCAAGTTTGAAAAAACCTGGGTATAGCTGATAGAAGTGACAGTGCGTTAATGTCGACATCTGATGAATACAAAATGCAGGGGGAATTGCTTGTTTCTGAAATACATTAGATCATAGCAGCAGCAAAATGTAGCAGTGAGACGCCACCATCATCATTTCAACGTCTGTTCCGTATAATTGCAGAGCGACTGTAAGCTAGCAGGGAAAGCTATCTGTCTTTGGGAGTCTTGTAAATGACATGCTATTTAAAATAAAACATCGAGACTATGAAAAACATTCAGAGGCTTTTCAGCATCTATTGAATTGTGTACAGTCTTCGTGGAACATCATAAATGCAGTTCTCAGAGGAAGTAAATGCTTGTCTGAAGACACATTCCTACCGATGCCATTAACACAACTCATCAGCTAACAAGAACATACTCATCTGTCTAGACACAGATGATATTAGAAAAGTAATCGCCATAGATCATATTCATGTCACAGTCCTGAAGGAGCTTTGTGTGGTTTGATGCTGTACCTGCCCTGGCCCGCAGTCCTGAATGCAGCCGTCCTCGCTCACTGATGGCGTTGGTTACCCAAGCTCTGCATGAGCAGTGGAGCTCCTGCTGTCTGGACCTGATGAAGTATTGGCCTGGTGCAGGCAAAGAGAGAGCTCATTGCTGAACCAGAGCTTTAAAATGCCAGAGAAATAGCTCCTTGTCTCTCCTTCTCCCCTGGCACTACAGAGAATGCTTAGAAGATTAGCCGAGATTAAGCACCCAGCTTTTTGAGAGGTAAAGAAGAAGGACATGATTTTCATCCAAGCTGTTAAGACCCTGGTCCAAACACAGAAGCAAAAACATTTGCTTTTATATATAATACTCTGCTAATCATAATGCTCTGTTTTTAATATAATGGCTATCATAATGCTCTGTTGCTCATCATTGTATTCAAGCAATGTTTTCTGCTTGAAATTAATTTGTATGTTTAATCCTTTTCTTGAATTTTTGTTAAACAATTTGCTTGGAAATTGTTTTGATTAAGAGTCCCCAAATCACATTGCACCTTCGTGAATAAGTATTTCCTTTGATCTGTTATTTTGCCACTTTCTTTCCCCTTTGTCTGTGTTCTATTGTAAATGTGATTTCTATTTAAAAATTTTTTTCACCAAAAGGGTTGTCAGGCACTGGAATGGGCTGCTCAGGGAAGTAGTCAAGTCCGCATCCCTGGAGGTATTTAAAAGAGGGGTAGACGAGGTGCTTAGAGACATGGTTTAGTGATGAGGATGGCAGTGTTAGGTTAACAGTTGGACTTGATGATCTTAAAGGTCTTCTCCAACCTAAACGATTCTATGATTCTATATTTGGGACAGCACAAATACAGCTGTGGCCCGTTTTCTTAGCTTTGCTGTGTAAGGGATATCATCGGTACAAAGCACATTTGTCCTGTCTTGCTATATAATGTAGCAGAGTCGCAAGCAGAAGCGGTTCAAGTCTCCTCTTGAAATTGAATCTCTAATATGGTCAGTAGGGCACTATCTTAGTTTGCATCAAACACACATTACAGAAAAAGCAAAGACTCAGAAATTAACTCAAATTTATTGAGGAGCTTTAAGCTGGCCATTACGACTGTGAGCTCAGCCTACAGACACTGCCCTTGGAAGATTTATAAGCAAAAACCTAGAGATGGAAATGATGGTACTTAAATAGTTTCATGTAACTAGCAAGCTGAATGAAAACTTAAATATATTATGCTTAAATGAGAGAAATAATTGTCTCGGGATCTGTTTGAACACTGTAGAGGTATTGGAATACTCAGGCTGTGAAACGTCTGTGGCAAAGGCTGGTAAGACATATGTTCATCCCATTACAGATTAGAAAAATGCATTATATTATGTCTGTATGTCTTCAAAAATTGTACCAGATATGTGAAAATATAATAATGGCTCTAGTGATTATTTGTTTCAGCAATAGCTTTGTATGATGGCAGACTGAGGTAAATTCTGATGCCATATGAATATAAAACATGAATAGCAGACAAATAGTGAATTTTTTCTGTTGCAGAAGTCTTACACTGTCCATGAGTATCTATGCATTGGTCAGAGTACATTTTGTAACGGTCTTGTGTCAATTTTGATTTGAGAAGGAGAAGTACCATCTTACATGTTTGATATCAACTCACCTTTTTTTTTTTTTCTTTTTTCCCCAGAAGTTATTCCTCTAGTAATTTGAGTTGTAAAAGATTTGTAGTTGGAAGGGTTATCAAAAGCTGAGATTTAAAGTCATTTAAATTATGTAGCTTTGTAAATAACTATGACACAATTCAGTAATACTACCATAACAGGGTTGGCAGGAGCAGCATAAGCAGATGATGATTTTGACACCTACATTTTTAACATCTGCAGGGTGAATATTTCAAGGGAGTTATTGGAGAGAACTATTTTTAAAAATGGCTAATAGAAGTTTCTAAACAATTTGTGCTTGTTTATTCCAAGTGTGGCAAAATAGCCATAGGGTTTAAACAAACCGTAGTGCTCAGGGTGATTTTGTGCCTACTGAGTCACTGCAAAAGAAAGAAAACAAGAAAATGTTTGGAAAGTGGCATACTGGCTCCTCAGCAAAATTCTTCATGCACAGCTGCTGATAGATAACCGTGTTTTGCTCACAACTGAGATTCAGATAGACTGATGGAAGAAACGTACTCTTTAAAATCCACATTTTAAAAAAGAGACTAAAGAAAGGTTAATATAGATCAATAAACAATTCCAAACTAAATCAAAACCTGTGTTGGACAACTTTTTCCTTGGGGCAATTCAAAAACAATATTCAAAAGCCACCAGTGCTGTGTTATCCAGATCACAGCACCCCATCCAGAAGGAGGCAGGCTGATGTATCTGGTCCCATATGAAAGTCTGAGTTCTGGGAGCAGAGCTAATACAAGATGAAAGTACAGATTCTGCCCCCAGTGTAGATGTCCTTACATCAACTTGCCCAAGAATGACACTACCAAATGACTCTGCTCTTATGTAGGGGAGGAAAACCGAGAGTCAGGATATTCCTTCAGCTTCATCACCAGTACCTGGTCAGTAAGTCGCTTCACAGCTCCAGTTAAGACATGAGTAAAATGCAAGTGCTACCACTCTTTCGGGATGTTCTCACCATCTCCATTCAGAACATGGAAAACTACCAGAGCTCTTGTGAGAACAGGAAATTTAAAGAAATCAAACTTTGAAAGCCACCAACTTTCATATTCTGCTGAAAAGTGAACTCCACCCATTCTTACTGTCACTGTTATTAAACTTCTGTCCTTTTTAGGACATTTTAATATCTTTTAATTATATTCTTTATATATTTAATATCTGTTTTTTTAATACCCCCATTACTATTCCAGAAAGAGGCTGCACCTGTTCCCAGATTTGAACTCAATATATCCCACAGATTTGTCCCTCTCCTGCACTTAAGAATCTAGACAACTGTGCTGGTTTTGGCTGGGGTAGAGTTAATTTTCTTTGCAGTAGCTGATGTAGGGCTACGTTTTGGATTTGTGCTGGAAACAGTGTTGATAATACAGGGATGTTTTCATCATTGCTGAGCAGGGCTGGCCTTTTCTGCTTCTCACCCCACCCCACCAGCGAGGAGGCTGGGGGTGCACAAGAAGCTGGGAGGGGACACAGCTGGGCCAGCTGACCCCAGCTGACCAAAGGCAGCCATGACCATATGATGTCATGCTCAGCATATAAAGCTGGGGGAAGAGGAAGGAAGGGGGGGGATGTTCGGAGTGATGGCGTTTGTCTTCCCAAGTCACTGTTACGTGTGATGGAGCCCTGCTTTCCTGGAGATGGCTGAACACCTGTCTGCCCATGGGAAGTGGTGAATCAATTCCTTGCTTTGCTTTGCTTGTGTGAGCAGCTGTTGCTTTACCCATTGAACTGTCTTTATCTCAACCCATGAGTTTTCTCACTTTTACTCTTCCGATTCTCTCCCCATCCCACTGCTGGGGGAGTGAGCAAGTGGCTGGGTGGTGCTTAGTTGCCAGCCAGGGTTAAACCACAACACTCCTTTTTGGCACCCAGTGTGGCGCTTCAAAGGGTTCGAGATAATGACAGATTTGATTGGAATGTGCTAGATCAAATTTGTAGCTGTTACTGCTGGTTAGCTATGAATCGGCAGGCTCCTGTGCTTGCCATGGGGCTTGCTTGCCTTGCTGCATGTTAGGGTCCAGTGCTCATTAGTGGCTGCTTTTTGCTTTTGCTGCTTGCTGTACTGCTGTACTGCTTATCATCTTACTCTGCTGTGCCAGGGAACATTTTGATAACAGCAATGGCCATATGCCAGGGCAACGCTGCTGTTTCTGTGCTGCTGTACTGGATGGGCTGGAACTCCAGTATGAACTTGAGTTGAAGGGACTGTGACCTGTGCATGAGTCCACACAGGAGCAGGACATCCCAAAGCATTTGTGGCCTGGATAGTCCACCCCAGAGCAGGTACATCTCAAAGCGTCTGTGCATGGTTATGTCTGTGCCACAGCAGGTACCCTTTAAAAGGTTGGCCCAAAGCATCTGTGGCTGAGGATAAGTCCATGCTGCAGCAGGTACACCCTGAAGCATCAGTGGCTGTGCATGAGGTCATGCTGGAGCACCTCAAAGCTTGTGGCCATGGCTTTGACTGTGCAGGTACATCACTGGAGGGACTGCAGCCATGGGTAAGGCCACACTGGTTTTTCTAAGGGTTACTGGAGCAGGTCTATCTCTGAAGACATTGTGTGCCATGGATAAGGCCATGCTGGAACAGGTGCACCAAAGTGACTGTGGCGGTGGGTAAGTCCATGCTGCAGCAGGTATGCCCCTGGAGAGACTGTGGCTCATAGATAAGGCTCCGCTTGGAGCAGTTACACCCCTAAGGGACTGCAGACTTAACTCAAGTCACAAGGATTTCTCCAAAGAAAGAGATAAGTTAACATTAAAAAAAAAAAGTTTCCAGGCAGACAGATTTTGTGTACTGTGGAAACCTATTACTGGCACGCAGGACAAAAGCAGACAGCACAAAACATCATGAACTAAACTTAACAGTTAGCACTGAGTCTGCCCCCAACAGCATTGATCTCATTAGCGAACTCACAAAGCTTCTCCTGGTTCAACGCCAGCACAAGCTGCACAGTATGTGCCTGAAGTTATTTAGTACATCCCGACCAGAGAGGAAACAAAGATGGACAATGCTCTATTCACCTTCTCATCAGACACCAGACTTCAGTCAGGCACCCCAGATGAAACCAGCTTCATTACAGATTGTTTATGTCAAACTAGATATCAGAGAAGAAGTATATCCAGAGGTAAAGAAACTCTCATCCCTTTTGCAGTGGTGGTAAAGAGTCCACAGGTTTGTCGCCTTTAGACATTTCAAATACACCGAAGCAACAAGGTCAGGACTCAATTGCCAAAGCTCCTCTCCTCATTTGCTTCCCTAAGACTAGTATAGGCATCCCAGATTCGGGCATTATATGCAGCCTTGCTGTGCTCCTGCTTTTACTCCAAACATCAAGGAGGACCTCACCAGAAGGCCTTATCACTAACACAGTTGCCAGCGCTCTGGTAATAAGAATCTCAGTTCCACCAGTGATCCCAGTTCCACCACAATAACTTCACAGGTACTGGCTCATTCTCAGCCCACTAACAGGCACCGCAGCCAAGAGCCCCCACTCACTCCCTGCCATTTGCTACCTTTGCCCGTGACATGCTGGGCTCTCCCAGCTTCCACACGGATTTCCACAGTTTTCTGACACGTCAAGATAGATGAGGAGAGAAAGGTGGAAATGTGAAGTAGAGAAAAATGGCAGAGAAAAATGAAGGCTGATACAAACAAGCTGAAAGATAAAAGATGCCTCAAAGTTTATCCAGCAGCTTTCCTGTAAGGTGAGAGAATTTTCTGTTCTCCAGTGTTGCTGCCACGTCTCAGTTCCTTGAGATACTTTGAAATGATAAATCACATCATCAGTCCCAAAGAACAACATGCAGCAAAGGCGGACTTTAACTGCTGCAGACACCAACCACTCCTCTGCAAAGATCCCACGTAGCTCAGGAAGATTTTCTGTAACTGGAGTTCTGCCGAACCTGTGTCCGCTTGCACATCTGAATTCCTACGTGGTTTTATATTTATGCACTTCATGTACTTATTAAATATTCAGAATACTTAAGTACAAGGTGGTGCTCATCTCCTCATCTGTACCATCAACTCTTCATTGCCCTCAGCACAAGAAGGAAACACACTGAAAGTGTAAGCTGGGTCACAGAAGAATGGACATAAAATAAAGGCAGGGACAAAATCAGAAAAAGATGGAATGAGATACAATTAGGAAGAAACATCCATGGCAACAAGAGTATATTTCTATAAATAGGATATTAGTAAAAAGAAGACCAAGAAAAGAGTTGGTTTGCGGCTCTCAGAGGAGGAAAGCTGTCAGCAGAAACTCTGAAAGAAATCAAAGCATCAAATTCCTTTAGCTGTAGTCAGTTTGCTAACACTAGTAGTACCAACAACGCATGGGTTAATATCTCTGCCCAGAAGAGGGAAAAAGACATTAGATAGTAGATGGATGTTTTCAGTTCACCTGGCCAGGCTGATTTCATCATGGGATGCTTGAAGAAGTCAGTGGAATAGTGTCAGGAGTATCAGCAATTATCTTGTGGAGCTCAGGGATAGCGACTGATGAGGTCCAGGAAAAGGAAAAAAAAAAAAGCAGTATCAAGCTCTTATTTAAAAGAGGTGAATTGAGGGGCTAGGAAATTTCAGGCCAGTTTGTGTAAATGTTGTAGCAGCAGCAGAGTTTTGTAGCTCAGATAGTGTAGAGATATACACCAGAAAGGGCTAATAGGGCGAGTTAATGCAGATGTAACTATTAAAAAAAATCAGAGGTTTCAGAAGTGAAAACCCTTTTATAGTAGTCAGGAAAAATACTGGAGCAAGTAAAGAAACTACTTCAAAGAATTTAGAAGAAAAAAAAAGAGACGGGGGAGACATGAGTAAAAGCCAATAATGGATTTGTCAAGAACAAGTCATGTCAAACTATTGCAATTTCCTTCTCTGACAAAGAAGCAGACATGGCAGATGATAGAAAAGAATAAGTGCATATCATATATCTTGACTTATTAAGGCTTTTGACACGGTCTTGCACGACATTCCCTAGCACAAACAGGCTAGAGAAATACAGTCGAGATGAAACTCTTCGAAGATGGGTGCAGAACTGGCTGGGAAAAAAACTTCCATACTCAAACCCAGCAGCATGTCAGAGCCACAGTGAAAGATACGGAGAGTGGGCAGTGGGATCTGCAGCGGTCTGTGGGTCTCCGCCTGGGTCTGCTCCTATCGAGTATTTTCAGGGGCAGCCTGAACATGGGGATGGGAAGTGCGTTTATTGCAGCCGTGGGTGACAGCACGCTAACAGGGCACAAGCCATCTGGGCAACGGGAGAATTAATCAAACCCAAACCACAACCAGCCCACCCCGCTAACACCACTTACCCACCTCTCTAAAAACGCCAGTGTCTTCAAGGTCCCCCTGCCCTTGGGCTTAGCAGGCTCTCTGAGCAGAAAGGGGAACAACAGAGCAATTTTTCAGACTGGATGTGCACGTTTGAGGTTCCTCTAGGTTCAAGGAAAAGTGTAAGCCATATGGGGAGCATTGCAGGAGGGTATGTGTTGGGTAGCTGGACTTTGGGAAGATAGACATGAACCAGGTGAGAGCCTGAGTTCCACTGGAGAGGGGCTGGACCAGGAGGCGAAGAGGGGCAGAAGACAGGGCAGTGTGGCGAGAGCCCAGGCGCGGGCGCAGGCAGCAAATCACCCTATTCACAATTAATCACAACTTCAAATACTGTTGCCTAGGAGAGCGTGTGCATGCGTGAGCATAACGAGACTGATAGGCCACAAGACCCACATATCCCAAACTCCGGCTCATCACGGCTCAATGCCGTTTCCCTGCAGGTCTGACCATGCGCGGCCGTGCCCTTCAGACAGCTCCTTCTGGGCCATCCGGGATCCCCAGCCTGACATCAGCCTGCACGGCCCCGGGGACGCCTGTGCAGACCCTTGTGGCTAAGTCTGTCACTGATGATATGGTCTGCCCCCAATGTGCCTGCTCTCGCCCATATTTCAGCCGAGAAAATCCCCAGCTGCTCCTAGGTAAGCTCCTCGAGGCCATGGCAATCCCTTTCTTCTCTCTGCAGGGGTCCAGGGAGCTCCAGTGAGAGAGATCCTGATAAAAATCTGTAACATTTGAAACTTCTCCATGATGGGAGTTTGAGAATCTTGTTTATGCTGTCTCCAAGAATGATTTCATGCTGTATTATGTTGAGAGTTGTGGAAGTCCCGTGGGTGGGCTTCACACATACAACGTCTGGGATTTGGGGCATCCCTTCGTTGTGTTTACGTCCAAACTCCTGCTTGCAAATAATGCATAAAGTAAAAAAAGCAAGGCCAACCCCCCCGCATCACTAATTTGAATCTTTTCCTCCTCTTTTTAATATTTTAAATGATCCAGTGAAAACGTTGCTGTTGTCTAAATGCCCGAACAGTCTTTAGAGGCACCAGCCGGGAAGACTGATGGGGTGGAGAGCTATTGCAAAAAGCCACTGACAAGGTACACATTGACATCCTAATAACTGGCATTAGCTTCTGAAATCACATACTAGGCACAGTAAAAATTATCAGTGCAGAAATTATTATTGTAGCTAAGAGGCAATCCCTGAAAAACACTATTCATTTTAATGGCAAATTACTGGATAAGTCTCAAAGCTGAAGGAGGAACAGTTGTACCTCGTACCATTCCTGTATAAAGTGACAAAGATTTATAGCCCATAGGATGCGAAATTTTGTGTCTTACACAGACCAATTACTGCTATGTACAACTTAGGTTTGCTCAACTCTTGGCCAAGGAAAAATGATTTCTATGTCTATTCTGCCAGGGTAAACCACTGCAAAGGCAATGGGAGTGGGTAGAATGAAGGGAAAAGAAAAACAGGGGAAAAAAACAACTCAGGAAAATCGATGTAACTATGTTTATAGTGGTCATTTTTCCTGTCCTATCCCAGCTGAGAGGTATGATGGAGCCCTTTATTAGAAACCAAATAGCAAAGAATGCACTGCAGAATAAACACAGTTAATTTGGTTTTATATATGCAAAAACATAGAGCCAATATTTAAAAAATATTTTTATTCATCTACTAAAAGATATAACCTAGCCTCTATTTATCAAGTAAGCTAGCTTTGCTCACCGATATTCCAGCTGAATTTTAAAAGAGAAACGACACACAGAAAGAATTTACCTCTACTAAAACTTGGAGCAGAATGCTTATCTTTAAAGTACACATAATTTTATTATGACTGTTGAACTGGTGCATTGCCTGCGGCATTTACTACCCAGAATCATAGAATCCTAGGTTGAAGGGGACCTCAAGGATCATTTAGTCTAACCTTTCTAGGTAAGAGCACAGTCTAGACAAGATGGCCCAGCACCCTGTCCAGCTGAGTCTTAAAAGTGCCCATTGTGGCGGAGTCAACCACTTCCCTGGGGACATTATTCCAACGGTTGACTGTTCTCACTGGGAAAAATTTCCCTCTCATGTCCAGTTGGAATCTTCCCAAGAGCAACTTGTGTCCATTCCCCCTTGTCCTCTCCATGTTACTCCTTGTAAAAAGGTAGTCTCCATCTTCTCTGTAGCTACCCCTTAGGTACTGGTACATGGTGATGAGATCCCCTCTAAGCCTCCTTTTGTCAAGGCTGAACAAACCCACTTCTCTCAGCCTACCCTCAGAAGTTGTTGCTTTCCACAAATGAACAGTAGACGTCAGTAACACGGGCGCGTACATTTTGCACTGGATTTGGTGCCACGAAGCAAACGAACGAAGCTCATCGAGTCGCCTATCTCAGGACTGTTTTCACCGTTCACACCCAGCTGGGTTTACGGTGTAGGAGCAAGCATTTCACAAAGGCAATTCGGAAATGTAATTGGTTTAAGTCATTGCCAAAGCCAACATGGGCACAAGTTTGTAGGACAACTGGCACAAATACTACTTGTATGAAAACTACTGTGCGTTTAACTACATGGAAATTAGCGTGTAGTGGCAGGCTAACAACACAGTGAGTACCATATCATTACAAGATTATAGCCTTCTGAACCACAAGGCAAGAATACAGGTTATATGCTAATTAGTTTTGGATCGACTAAAGGTAATTACATGGTAATCTCCACATAGTTACACAGTGTTTAATAGGAAACCCTATTAACTAATCATATAATTAAAGAGTAATTGCATGATACTCCTGCCCTGTGACATCCATGGTGGCCGGATAAATGAAAACTGATGGATTTTCATGGCATAGCCTGTTCCTGTTATCAGACATTTGGGCAACGCCGTGCCTCTCAAGGCAGTGAAGCAGACAGGAAAATGTACCAAAAGTCAGGGTGCTTACTGCTCTCTCAATACACAGCAAATAGCACCTTGTACCCAGAACCACCGTTCATTTCAACAAAATGACTAGGAAGGGAATCTCACCATGTTCTTTGGTTTTGCCGTCACTTGATTTTCCTCTTTCTTTTCTTTTTTCCCCACTTTTCTCTATAATTTCAGTTTCTGTAGCCTCTCAGCCACAGCCATCCTGTCTTTTCTGTCAGCATGTTTGAGGCAGCACTGAGTCACCTGTTGCTCCTTCACCTTCACTTGCCCAGACTTTTTTCCCCTTTTCTTCCTCTCACAAAGTTTTCAGTAATTTTGCTACTTTTTTGTTGTGAAAACTTGATAAACTGTTTTCTTTCTTTACTTCTCCTTTCCCTTCTTCTGCTTTCTTTTCCTAGGGACTCTCTTTGTCTCCTCTCTTTTCTGCAGAGGACACTGCCATCCAAATAATAAATAAAGTTACTGAAACTCTCCCCCCAGGCGTTCCAAACCCAGGACTACAGCCAGCGAGGCTCCTCCATTTTCCTCCTGCTCACCAGGCATCCTCTCTGCCCGTCCTCAAGAGAAGTTGCTCACTGCTGCCACACTCTTTTCTCCAGGCTGATACTTAGACAACCTTTCTAATGATTCCTAGCAGGTCACACCACTGACCACAGCAAAAGTCACACAGCACAGCCAGCTGGGAAGGGGAGGACGAGCAGTGCAGACCAGCCCACAGCACATGAACTGCTGATGTTGCAAAAATTGTTACATTCCAGACTGGACTGAAAAATTGGAATTTCTCACAAAACAGCGTAAAAATCCAGTAAATCAAAATGTTTCATTCTTATTTTCACCTTTTTTTTTTTATTCTGCATTTCATTTTGTTCCAACTAAGATCAGGGTTCTGTAATAGTATAATCTGCAGCAAAAAGCAAGTGCAAAAAAAATATCAATACCTATGTCCCCTGCCCAACTCTGTTTCAATGAATAAACAGTTTTCAAAGGAAAAAGGTCTGTCCAAATGTTTCCACCCATATGTAAAACTAAGCATGTTTCTGGGGCTTCCCTAGCCTGTTGGGGATGCAGAAATCTCCATTCAAAAATGTGAAAGCAAGTGAAATGTCAGACTAATAAACTGCTAAGAGCACAATGTGCAATCATCCATGATACCATGGGCTGTGAAAGCACTGTGCGCTCTGCTTAGTTTTAAAATACCAAGTCCCATTCACTGCCCTACTGAAGCCCAAGCCTCAAAATGTTGCTGAGCCCATCAGGAAGGAAAAAAATGCCCCCTACTTTTTAAAATTTTTTTTCTTTTTTTTTTTTTTTTTGGATAGACCTCATTCTGTCTGATCAGAGCACAGCACCAAAAGTGGGTGCTGCTCCCTCCTCAGCAAGTGAGGAACAAAATAAAGATGGGTATGAATACTGAAAAGAAGGGAAACCCCTGGAAGCTTCACCGCGGTAGAGCCCCACAGAAAGGCAAGTGAAGCTGTGGGTCAGTGCAATGCTATAGGAACATATATATATAAAAATAGAGCTAGTAATACTGTCCATAAAAATAGAAAAGACAAAAGAGAGCAGAAGAGATGATCGATGGTATGATTCAATAGAACCAATGCTCTGTTCTCACGTTTCACTTTATGATTTCACATTTGTTCCCTCTTTGCTTTTTATAAATACCTAGAGCCAGATTTGCCTGACAATAACCAAAGCCCCTGGGGAGTCTGCCGTTACCCTTGAACTGCCCACTGCAGCCTGAAGAGCGAGGTGTGCTGGGAGGGAAGAGAGCCAAGATAGGTACCTAGAAAATGCACTTTTTTGGTCTTTCTAGTGTGCTGAGCTACAGCGGCAGAACTGTCCTCCCACCCGAGGGGGTTTGAAGGAATGCACCAGACTGCATCCAGTCCACTGTGCCAGTGAACTGGTGATGCTAGGAAGTAGCCTTCCTTTCGGTAAAGCTGGCCCACAACTTTTAGTTGTTGTTAAGCCCTTTAGAAGGACTACTGCAATGCCTATGAAGTTTAAAGGCAGAGGTAACCTCTTTCGTGACACCAGTTGGTAGAGCTGGAAAGGCTGGACAAGTTTTGGGGTGTCTTCAGTTCTACAGCAGTACTGCCATATGAGTATGTTGAGTTTATACTGAAGCTTCTGTTTCTAACCCAAAGGCAAACATTTGGGGTCAAGGGCTTGATCGGTTTTTTCCAGTTCTCCCAGCTCGTCTCCTGAAAAATACTTCCTCCATCTGCAAACTTCACATGGCTGATATTGTTGGTCGATCACCACTGCAGTGAAGCCCCACCTCAGGCGGAGGCAGCCTCACAGTGCCCTGCTCTTGCAGCCCGAGCCTGCGGTATGTGCAGGCTGGTTCCTGACCAGCCTGAATGAAACCCCTTGGTTACATCCCACCGTCAATCGGGGGTCATCGGGGTAGGGCGCTGTATTTTGTGCTAGGAGCATCAATACTCATGGTATCACCCTGTTAGCTTGCCAAATGACACCATCTGCTCTAACTAAAGCATTGGGGGTTTTCTTAATTTCTTTTTCATCTTACTTTACCTGTATTTCAGTCCCATAAGCTCCCAGTATAATCCTCTGAAATACAGGTTCAGAGGCCATTGTGAAGCTAAAGGGAAGCGGGGGGAAAGTAGCAACTAAATGTTTTCATGGCCGTTTCTACCTCAGCGTTGGAAGGGAGGGGAGGAGGTGTGCAAGCCATGAAAAGCACTCCCAAGTCTCAGGGCAGGTTTTATGTCCTGGATCTCTGAGTACCTAGTGGTGGTTCAGAGAAGAAGAAAAGAAAGGACTGTACGTGTCAGGAGAGTTCCCTGAAAGGGAATGTGACATGGAAAAATTATGTCTGATTGTGAAGCATTTTGGCACAGAAACAAGTCTGCCAGGCCAGCATATTCGCACTACCCAGCGGTTCCCACGTGCTCGGCGTTCAATGGGCAGCGTGCTAATGAATAGTCCCCGGGGAGCAGGGGAACGTATCAGCGTATGGACTTGGCACCTAGGGTAGTCACTGCCGAGTCAAATGTCTGGACAATTAAGTAAAGCTAAGCAGCAAGCACGAGTAGCTCACACTATTACTTCAATTTAGAGATAACAAAGACTCGTTAATTAACGGCAGTGATTACTAGAGTAAAAGAGGCTACCAACTTATCCTTTTTTTTTCACTATAAAAGTCTGCATACTGTGCTGATACTGACACTTTTCAGAAACGCAACTCCATTTTATTAGCACACAGAAATAAGCTTCCAAAGCAGATTATGGTTTATTAAAGGACACTGGCGTGAAGAGATGATTCCCTCCCTCCCTGCTTCTCTTTCCACCACCACTGGGAGCACCACGACCCAGTCTCACCACTTCAGCCCCAAAGTCATTCCAGTGGTGCCTTCTTTCTCCCCGCTCTGGGTCACCCCTTTCAGCGGCTGGGGAGCGGGGTGAAAGCACCGCAGCCCTGGTACCCCAGATGCAACCTGTGAGGGAGCTGAGGAGGGAGCAGCCCTGCTCCTCACAGGCAAGGAGCAAGCAGCTCTCTGAGCTCCCAAAATGATTTTTCCTCAGTGGTCTGGTCACTATTTCAAATATCCATTATCTCACGATTTATTAACTAGTTACAAAATCTCCAGAAACCCTGGGGATACCGTGACTGAGGAGTACCCGGGGGTTGGTGACATGTAGCACACATGGTCAAAACTAGCTGCACCAAAGCCTAATGGAAATGGAAACCGACGGGACACTGGAAAAACTGGTGCTCTCCTAGTCTGTGTGAACAGTCAGTCACCCTGGGCTCTCAGGGTGGAAGGGACACCTCACATACGTACGAACGGTACAGGAATCTGATGGTGAGCTTTAAGAACTGCCACTTGCCACAAGCAGCAATTTTGGGCCATGCCTCTAAATTTATGCAGAAAACACAGACTCACTTAGCAACTGTGATCAAAACATTTTACTTGGCCAGAACCCCCAATCTTTGCGTGTTTAGTAGATGCCGATTATTAATGCTAATGTTGTGAATATGCTTCCTCATGTGTCCTTCTTTTCATCTCTCCCTCCATCCTGGATGGGAATCTCTCACTTCTTTGCCCTTCACCACACACAAAGGCTGTTGTTACTGAGGAGCTCATTGTGCCAGCACTCTTTTCTCGGACCAAGGAAGAAGAAAGCGAGAGGAACTGCAAACAGAAAAGCATCGCATATGAATAAAAACCCTGAACGAAAAGTCAAAAAAGTAAATCCATATAGATCAGTCACCCACCCACCTCTCAGGTTGCTTATGCACATTTGGGGCAATGTCTGAACCTGAGGACATCAGGAGTGCTGTCAAGATGAAGGATTCTAAGAGAAGGTAAAAACCTCAGCAGAATTTATAAATATATAATCAAATTTAATTTTTTAAAATTTAAAGCATTTACAAGCCCAGCAGAAGCAGGGCCCAGGACTGGGGAAACAAAGGCAGAGAGCCTGTTTGTAAATATTTTCAATTAAAAAGTTTAACTATGTGGACAAAAAAGGAAAAAAGGTAGACCTCGAGGTTGTGTGTAAGCTGTGTACAGTAACTCCTAGGTCTCAGGGTTGGTTTTACTTCCTGGATCTCTGAATGCCTGGTGCCAGCCTGGCAAGAAGCAGAACTCGGACTAGGAGATGCTACAGGCACGGGAAGATTGCAGCACAGGTTAACTGGAGGAACAAAAGGGATAAGAAGGTAGGAAGGAGGGGAGGACAGGAGCTAGAGAGAGGGAAGGATGAGAAATGGAAGTTAACATGTGAAGATTTGGTTTTAGTCAGTCACCACTTACTGATGAAAAGCTATTTTTCCAGAAGGTTCCCAACCAGCTGACCTGGTGTCTTATGCACCAGCGACACAGCATATTTCAGTCTCAGTGTTACATGTAGTGATCCGCTTGGTACAAAAGAGCAGAAATCAGAGCAATTAGGTTATTGCACAGAGCTCTCACCAGCCATTTCATTCGAGCGTCAGTAGGACGTCAGGCGCAGCTCTGAGAACATCACCCACCCAGCATCCTGCCCCTGCCTGCCGCTCCTGCAGCACCCATGCCCACCAGGGCAGGTTCGGGCCTCCTGCAGAAGTAAATACATAGCTTGTGGTATTCCCCGAGGGCAATTTTCTGTGTTTTGTCTAACGTCAGAGGGGATGAGGAAGTTTGCATCCAGCAAAAGTCCCTTATTTTTTCACTCTGGTCCATCTAATTCAGGAAATTGGTGACCTCCTTCGAGAGAGTCACTCTGTCTGAGGTCTCCATTCACGTAATATTTCTAGTTTGTCACATCGCAGCCACTGCCTGTTTGCTGCCATGGGATTTCCTCCTTCATTGATTAGCCCTAATTACATCCTTATCCATCCAATCGCCACAGCAGCTGCACTAAAATAGGCCTACAGAAAGCTAATCCTTTCGGTCAGCATCTAAGCACTAATCTAACAGCAATGGGGTTTTGCCCCCTATCTCCACAACCTGCAGTTTTGCCAACTCGCACAATTGCATTACAAATACTCCTAATTTTTTTTCCTCCTTATGCTGCAGCTCTGGGAGTTTATGATGTTGACTTCCATTAACACAAAATAGTAAGGTTCTGGTATCCACAGCTGCAGAAACCTGTGAATACAGTCTCAAACAGAGTCTCAAAACTGGGAGGCAAATAAAAAGGTTTGTTTTGTTGGTTGGTTGGCTGGTTTTCTACTTCTCCCTAAGCAGATCATGAGTTTTGTGCAGCCTGATGGTTTGCAAATTCAATTTTGGCAGTACTGAGTTTGGGATCACTCCGAGTCAATATTAGTGCTTGACTTTCCGTTCTCACCTTCACTTTTGTTTGCCTAGAACTGGAGGTCACACCAAGAAATATAAAACACGTGTTTTAAAATATTAACATTTTTGAGCCCTTATACTGACTTTATTTTAGCCACTCCAACTTCTTTCTCCCCTGGAAATAAAGCCAGAAAAGGCCAGCGATGCCTGAACTCTCTCTTCACAGCACCGGCTGGTGCCAGCTGAAGTCTGCGAGGGCTGTTTGAAAGCTGCCACAGGAGAGGAACCTTTTGGTGTCTGAAGTCATCTGGTTTCAAGTTGGATAAAACAGCGTTTTGCACTTGCCTGTCACTTCTCATTTCTTGCTTAGCTTTAATTGTCCCAACTTGTGCAAATACACCAAGCACTCGCACGGTCGGCTACTTTGTCAATCACTCAGATCCTTATTTTGATAATACCCCCTCTGCAATGCTGTTTAAAGCGGTAGGTCAGAGAAGAGACTTCAGGATTTGAAATTTTCCATTAATTCACATTGTGCAGAAAAATCAATACTCAGCAAATGTCCAGGTGCCCCGACAGGCCACATACAGACTGCACCAGCTTGACAATTACCATTTCTCTAGTAGGTATGCCATGCATATAAGGAGGTACAGCATGCATAAAAGCACATTGGAAACAGAGAGGTTGCAACTAGCTCATCAAAGCTCCAAGCCACAAGGAAGTAACTTTGAAACACAAATCCAAGTGGTAAAAACATAAGCTCTAACTAACCGCATCTCAGTATGGAAGAAGAAAAAAGAAATCAGTAACAGCCATCCGCAAATATCTGGATGCCTGGGCTGTTGCAGGCTAACGCCATCGTTCTAATGCAAAATCATAAAGCAAAACCGAGTACTGGTTTTGCTTCTTTAAATTATTCACAGTCAACGGTGACCTTCCAGGGTTGGGTTCCCTGTTCAGCACTTCACTGTCTCACTGTATTGAAAAGATGTTTTTCTTGACCTTTGCAATTTCCCCTTTTGTGTGCTACCTGGTATCTTGGTAGAATACATAGATATCTACAGCAGATACAAAGACAAAAAAAAATGCAAACTCCTAACTATTTTCTCACTTCTCTAAAAAGAAAAAAAAAAACAAAAAACACTATCTCAAACATAAATTCTTAATGCTTTTTACAAAAAATAATAATTTATTAAACAGCATGTGCTTATTAATAAATTACAAGGGAACCAGATGTAGAAGTCACTTTCAATGTGTGGTTGAAGGTGTTTATGCTAATGAGCATAAGCTGAAGCATTTTTAGATGTTTGTTTGCATGGGGAAAATATGAGAATAAGGCTGTGCCAAGCAACTTTGAAATAGAAGTGATGAATAGTTACCTATTGTTCTTAAAGAAGATCCGGCAGTATTTGTTCATACACGCTCAGGATGACCTTTCCTCTTTAGAAGTGATTTCCACTCACTATTTTCCAAACCAATGGCTTGGCAGCCCCCTATGCTATAAAAATGCATTTCCATCCTTACATGAGTCACATCTAGACAGCTTAATCAATATAAATAATATCACTTTAATAGATAAAGTATTTTAATTGTTCTGTAAATGCAATATTAAATCAGAAACTTTTTTCTTCTTTCACTATCTCTGGCATAACAGAAAAAGTTATGGTGGTGAGGAGAAAGAAAAGGGCTCCCATCTAAAGGAATAGGAAAATTGAATTCTTCAAAAACGTTGAGGTTGGGCCTTCATTTGGTTATTTTAGCATAAGAGCAGAAGAAGGTATCTCTTATGTTACAGCCTTTTTGGGAGTACGTTTTATGCCCCCAAACAAACTCGGGGTTACCAAAGAGGAGCGTGAGGCACAGCAGGACGCGGGCGCAGGCAGAGACACCAGCAACGCCTGAGCGCAGGCATTTAGCACCGACCTTTACAGCCAGGTCTATAGGCAAAGTAAATAGGAAAGCATACAGCAGAGTTTAGGTGGAGTACTATTAGGCACGAGACATAAATAAACGTACCAAGTACTGTGTCCTTACACAGAATTAGCTACGCAAATGCCTTGTATTCTTGTATGTATGCTGAAAGCAGGCACAGAGGCATCCGGACTGAAAAGCTTTCAAATAGTTTTGGTAGCGCTGTTTGCAACCCTTCCTAGGGACAGGCTTATATCTCTTCACAGGCATTCAGATAGTCCAGACCTGTTTGTTCCCTGGAGCAGGAATTCTTCTGTATGCCAAATTTGAGCATGTGGGTATTTTCTGTAGAAGTATTATACCTTCTAGGTATGCAGTCGTCAAGTATTCAGGGTGCAAGTGAAAATGGTATCTTTGTACAAGCTGTATCTGAGATTAAGGTAATTCCATTTCTTCTGTGTATTTTTTTTTTAGCATTACAAAATTGGGCTAAAGCCCAGTTTTCCTCCTCTTGGTGACAGCTACCTAATCCAAGCTGTGATCTATGCCATCTCCTTGTATTTTACTTTAGCAATATAACAGAGCGGATTTCTCAGATGACACAGCTACCAAGTTTCCTCGCCTCTGCTGTTAACATTTGTGACAAAACTATTTGTTCTGCAAATCTCAGGGGAAGGCTCCAGGGGCATCTGATCAAGCCACGTCAAAAGTAGACACAGAAACCCAGAGGTCCTAGCAAGGCAAATCTCTTCTTCAGTCCATATTCTGGTACTTTACCTGGCCACGCCAGCTGCACTTTAAAATGGGGGTGGAGAATTGCCCCCTTTTCTTTTTTGAAATCTCACTATTAGCATAAGCCGGGTCAAAATAATGCTGCTATAAATGTAAATCGCAGCATATCCTGAAATATAAATCGTATGCTTTTAGAAGGGAACATCAGTCGCAATCAATTAGTTGGATTTAGAAGCAATTATACGTGGTATATATCCTATCATTATATATTTAGCAAAAGATCTGAAGCAACCGCACACCTCTCTATTTTTGTCAAAGCCTTTCAAATTCACACACATAATAGGAACTGCAGAAATAATTTTAACAATGACCCAGTATGCAACATACTAAAACTTGGAATAAAAGTCCTTACAAAATAAGCTGCAATTCATTCCAATTTGAAAACCAAAGCCTTAATATTACCAATTCTGGTTTGAAAAGGTACAGAAAAATGTACACATATTTTAGAAGAATAAATAAATGTCTTGAAAAAAGCTTCTTTTAACATACTGTATGGGTAGGCATTAATTATGAAATTATCAAGGAACATAAGTTTCTTGGTAGCTGTCATGAAGATAAAGCCAAGAAATATGGGTGTTTTCTGGTAAAGAACCAAATTAACGGAATCTACCTCAAATGTCTATATTGCTCAGGTTGGTGCATTCTGAAAGTTACACCCAAATGCTGCTGCCGGCTGCAAAACCTCCTGCTATTTAGAACTTAGACCTAAGACCTAGCTCAATGTTCTCCATTGAATAACTGAGTCACTTAAAGAAAGCAGAAAAAGATAAGAACTAGGGAGGTTGGTTTGGTTGTTTGTTTTTTTTAAATGAAGAATAACAAAAGAAAAGTCAGTGAAAAGAAAGTCGCTGATTTTAGAGAGAGGAATATTTTTTGTGAATGAAAGCGTTCATTTTTCTTGCATCTGTCTCTTTACAGACAGCAGTTTACGTTTTGTGTGCTTAGTTGCAAAGAAACAGTTCAGCACATTTCTAACAAATATAATCTGATTTTTTAAATCCTATTCCTATCAAAGATAATTAGATAATCATGAGATAAGCAGCTATGCGTTGTTTCCTTCTTTTACTGCCCCTTAAAGAAACAACCTTGTTGATGGAGCACAAGGACTAGGCAATGGCAGCCATCCTACCGCAAAATTGTATCTGCAGAGCTGCTGCAGGCCTCAGCGCCGTGACTTTACTCCCATGTTAAAAGGGCGACTCTACACGACACGACAGCTAAACGTACTTGTGATCTGCAAGCTCTTTGCAATGCAGAATGAACCTCAGGAGTAAGAAACCTGCCCCCAGGCCACTTACTTTCTTTTAGATTAGTAAAGGCCGCTATTTCATCCCCCAAAAGAAGAGCGAGATTAAAGTTATGAGAAGAAACATCCCCTTGTTCTGGGAAGTTACGGCAGGAAGGGTGATTCTCACAGTCGTGAAAAAAACCCCGCGATGTTTTTCTTTGGAAGAGAGGACCTAGGTCAAATTTCTAAATTGGAGAATTATCACCTTAGTTACACATGTGAGAGCTTCCCTACGCAACCACAGCTCTTTACCCCTTCTGTTCTTCCTCTTCCTTGCCTCCCAGTGAAAACCACGCTTCCACAGGACATTTTTTCTTTAAACAGTCTGCAGTTAGTTTCCAAACACACCGGCTCGTGTGTATCTCTCTATTTCCACATAGTCTCAGTACCTGCCATTGCATGCAGGGCTTTGGCCCTTGCTGAGAACTGTCCCCACCTTCCCCTTCCACGGGTGGCACCCAAGCAGATCGCACCGGCCGCACACATCTCTCGCCCACCCCAAGGAAGCGGCAGGCAGTGCGGGGCAGGGCGTGAAAGGAGTCTGTAGCCTCTGGATTTGATTTAAAACCTACAGAGAATTAAAGGGTGAAATCCAGTAGGAAGCAGCAGGGATGGGCTGTGCCCTCATCGTGGGCTCTAGACAAGCCTTGCCCAGCCTGTCACTGAGCCCCAGGGCTGGTAGCCTGTTCCCACGGCCTACTCTGTCTCCCAAGGGGGGTCACTTGGTTGGGAAAATTTCTTATACTGAGAAACATTAGGAAAAGCACCTCCATTTTATAGCCCTCTCAGTGAATTAAGGGGGATGATTTTCCCCTTTCCAGAGAAAGCCAGCGTTCTGAGCCCCTGCAAAGCAAGGAGGAGATGGTCCAGGGCGTGCACCAACATTCACAAAAACTTTTGCAGTCCCTGTGAGCGCCCCTTTAGCAGGGCTGCCATCAGAGTCACTGCACCAGACTGCAATGAGCCAGCACATTGCGGGGGGCCCACAGCAGAGCCGCACTACGCTGCGCTTGCTTTGCACGAAGCTGGGCAAGCCAACGGCACCACACAACCAAAACAACAGCGTTGGTACCGCGGCAAACAGCACCCTTAGGCAGAAATCTGGATCGGTTTGCAGAATGGGTGTCCCCCAGAAAGAGATGCCAGTCTGCAGATGATTGCTAACTGCTAGAAATACACTCAAAGTGCATCTAACCCTCTGAAAGCAGTGTGATTTTCTGCTGTTGTCAGATCACTTGACACTGCTTACACCAAAACAACAGCTGAAGAAAACATAATGACAAACACTGGTAATGAGCAGTTAATACAAGCTTCAGGATGAATTAGCTTTGACAGTATTTCTGCTCTTGCGGAATCGCTGCTTCACAAGAGTATCTTCCAGCGCAGCTCGTTAAGAGAGCACGGATGCTCAAAAGTCCCTTAGGAGAAGCCAGGCTTGAAGCGAGCCAGGCAGAGGTTTCCTGGGAGAGATGAAGAATCCGTGCAGCTTCGGCAACGCATGCCTCCCCCATGCATAAGCGGAGCTGTGCACCTCAGACTGGAGGTCAGTCAATGATTTTTGGGCCACCTGCCAAATTAAAGTCTCTGATGTCTTACAGGATGAAATCCCTGGAGGTCAGCATTCAGCAATTTCAAGGGTTGAATCAAATTGTTTGTGTACAGTAATGCCAATAATCGATCTTAATCAAAATGCAATAATCCTCTTAAGCATAAGGTGTTCATTGCTAGGAAACTTCACCGCCGCCAGCCTTGTCAAGGAGGTAACTGGCTTCCTACAGGGCGACAGAGATCCACTTCTCCGCAACACATCACAGGAGTGAATGAATTCTTATTTACAACTAGGGATTAGAAGCCGTAGTATTTCTAATTTGCAGAGATCACCACTCTTAGAGCTTGGCTTTGAGAATGCAGGCGACTTCTTGCCTTCTCTACGCTACAGTGCAAACAACAAATCACTCTCTTCGCATTTTATGTTGACCACTACTTCTCCATGAACGCCAGGCTCTATTATTTGATATTTTAGTCGCACTAGCTAGAGAGCACAGGTTATAGAAAATCTGCATTCCATATGCCCCATCAGAAACTGCAAAACCGTATCATAAACGGTTTTCTGAGGTTTGTTTCTTAGTTGTACATATTAAACACTGCCACTTCTGAAAAGAAAACAGTTCTTTTTAAAGATTATGAATAACACATTCTCAAAAAAAACTGGAGAAAAATAAAAGCATATTAGTTAGAAATGTCTTCCCACTTTGCTGTAAGTATTGCTTGACAAGCACACATTAGAGTAAGTAAAGGATTTTTCAAAACATACAACAATTAGTTTAAAAGAAAGGAAGTGTTTATTCCTTCTCCTATTTTTGCAGTTGAGCCCCAATGGGAAGCAGGAGAGGCACTGCGTGCGTGACAGCACAACGGGGCACTGTCATAAAGTATACAGGGGAAAACAACTGTCTGTTTTACAAAGCGCTGCAGCAAATAGTATTACTAAAATAATCAGTGATCAGTCTGTTAACAGGCAACCAGAATATAACGACACAAAAATATCGGGACATATTCAACCTAATTGAAGAAGAATATGCAACACAGGTATGGATGAAATGTGCGTGGAAAGCCCACTTATCTTTTTATGATTACAGTAACACAAATAGCAAAAATACAGTTTATCAAAGCCACGTGACTTAAAACTGCTAATTTGCAAGGCTGCAAAAGAGGGGTCTTCCTTGTGAAAAGGCCAGAGAAACAGTAGACAGGTTCCCGCTTTCCTCCAAGTTTCCTTCCTTACTGGTTTCATGTTCAAACATAAGCTGGAAGCCTATGTCCACATACCATGCTGTCGACCCTCGGTTATCTCAGTGTCCCAACAGGCCCTAGTAAGCCCTTTGTGGCAAAGAGGAGAGGGGATGGCTCTGTCACACTCTCCTGGTGCCCTTGCAGGGCTCTACCCAAAGCCACGGAGTGTCCCAAAGCTAAGGTGTCTTTGCTAGAGGCTCCTTCTCGGTGCAGGATTTTATCTTGTGAGCCGTTAACGCTTTAGAATTGCAGGGCCACGCACTGCTGACAAATAATGCGGCATTACTCAAGTGAAAAGTAAATCAAAGCAGCGATCGCAGCCCATAACGACCGCCAGGTGCAGCCAGGTGCAATTAAAGAACACGGTTCCCAAGTATTACACACAGCAACTGTCCTTTTGCAAACAGAGTATCAGCTACTAACAACTACTGACCAGCACCAGCCCTGGCAAGGGGTATTGTACAGTCTGATAAGAAGCACCGGTACGTTATGGAGTAAATAAATCCCCGTTTTCCCGGGGAGAGTAGACCGCAACGTGAAGAATAAACATCTCGCTGAGTCACTTCCCGTGCTAGGGACGTGCGAAGGCACAGTCTAAAGGTTCAACACTGCCACCGTTCAGGCCGTGACTTTTCTCAACAGCAAACCACAGAATGATTTTGGAGCTCCCTTCGGAAGTGGAAACTTCTGTGGCACTACTTGAATGCTGCTGGCTCCTCCAGCATCAGTGCACGCACACACTGCACCAGAAATCTGGGTTTCAACAGGTATGTTCTCACAATCCTTAACGCAGGTGCTTCTCAAATGTCCTTTGCACTTTATCTGCCACAGCTCATTATCGTCCCCACACCAATGAAGGTAAGGTTAAAAACAGAGGTTCACATATAAAAACCCCAGAGCTTCACATTGCTGGTGTTTGCATTCTCAAGATATGATTAGCGTCTGGTTAGAAGAGTTCCAATCTGACTACCCAAAATCATGTCCAATTGGTATCTTACCTTGTGGTGACTGTAGTTTCTGAAAACTGAACAGAAAATAAAGAACAACCCCATCTTTCAGGATTTTGTTTTGAAGAAAATTATATATTCACACTTCAAAGCATGAAATTCCCTCTAGGAGCCCCTGTACATAAATCTTTTTATTTTTATCTGACCACTGCAGTAGTAAAGTGCTGGAAAAGGAAATGTGAAACACTTTATATGAGAAACAAAGATTGGAATAGGATGAAACTTCAGGTTAGTGTGTGTTAAGCGCTGGTACAGTAATTCAGTAAGGTGTTCAAAATGACTCTTTGGTTGTCAGAATCACCGACATGTCAGGAAAAGTACTTTGCAGTGATTATATGTCTTGCTCTTGTATTCAACTTCAGCTCCTGTGGTAAAGACAGCTAAAATGCTAACTTTGATAAACAACCACCCTGGGATGGCACGTTACCTGATATAAACCTGACCAAGAACTGAGAGTCCCGTTTCTCAAGCAGCATTCCGGTGTTTTCTACTATTCAGTTGTAAATACATTTTTCAGTAGCCTCCCTACCATGGAGAAATTGTGTCATAAATGAGGGCTCTGATGGTGTGCAGAGGTCCGGCGACTCTGTCCTGCCATCTTTCTGCAGCACCAGGATCAACACGTCCCCAGGGTGCCAGGCGCTCCAGGTCACGTATTCCCTGGCTGCACATTTCAGGCAGACGTGGGACGGATACATTCCCAATGTTATTTCTGACAGTACAAATGTTTTATTTCCTTTCATATGCCAGTCACATTTACAAACTAATGAGACATCCCCCACGTTGCCCTGACCCCGTACTCCTTCACTAAAAATGTAATTCTGCATGTATTTTCGCTGTGCCAAACAAATTTTGCTTCCTGGCATGAGGTCATTCCAGGCGAATATTGGTACGTCATCCCTCTTCCTCCTGTCACCTGCTACTGCAGATTCATACACAGGATTCTGTACACTGGCACTACAGTGAATAATAATACTTGCCTGAGTCATATTTTTTGTGAAAATGGCAGACCTCTTCAGCCAGTGGAAAGCAATCCATTCCAAGAGCAGAGAGTTTGTCCAAATGTCTTTATTACTACCACTTCCTTAAAAACCATACTTAAAAAGTGTAAGAATAGGAATATTTTAAATAAATTACTCCACCGTGTACTGTTTTCAATGTTCATGAGCTACAAGATCTTAATAATTAAAAGGCATTTTATCAGCAGTTTCATTTTGTACGAGTGAAGATATATTTCCCATCAGGGTTAAAAAACCAACAACGTTCTCCGAGACAGCGATTATAATTTCCTATATTAACCCGACAGGGAAGAAGGCATTTAGCATCAAACAGCCCTGTCATTTCTTCCTCTAGAGGAATAACTTTCTAGATGCGCTACCAATAGCCAAGCAAGACTGCTTTACAAAGACTTCTATTTACACTGCAGAGAAATTAAGCCCTAAGTGAAGTAGCAGTGCCTGTGTTAATATGAAATGCATTTGGAAAACGCGCATTTATGAAAAAGTGCAAACCAGCAACAAATTCACAGGCTTTCTAAAAGCTTAGGATATTAAGGCATTACAAAAGAGATGCCAGTAGTGCTGGCACTCACGAATAAATGTGGGTTTATTAGGCTAAGTTTTCAAAGCCTAGATGCTTACAAGGCACATTTTCCCAGCCTTTTAACGCTTGTTTTAAAAAGTAACTCTCCAAAATAGCCATTGGGTCCTACTATCCTGCAGGAGAAAGCCAGGAGCGTGAACCCAAACCTCCCCGACTCCATCTGAACTGTAATTACTTAGAGGCCTCAAGGTATCACCAACAAAAGCCTGTTTATATGGAAATTCCTCCTGTAAAGAGAGACATGGAGAAACTTCCTGATTCAGCAGATAAAACAACATGTAAACCCATCCCGGCCCATCCGACCAGCCTACAGGCACATCTCACCCACCCTCAAAGCGCTTACTGTGGAGCAGGAAAGCGTTCAGGCTCCTGAATTTTTGTTGGTTTTAACACTTTCCCTTAATAAGATGTAAAAATCTTTGCAACACTTACACACTGGAGGAACAGTCCAAAATTAAATCTACAGAATATGGGCTTGGCTTAGTAAGACAGTTTCCCACCCTGTTTATTTCTCCCAAATATGCCGCCAAACTGGGCTTTAAAAATACATTATAGCATTTCTTCAATATTAATTGGGGGGGGGCGGAATCGCTGAAGGTAAAAAGGAAAAAGTACTCCTAAGTATCATCAGAAAGTCATTATAAATAAGCTAATGCTTTTCAGAAAAAGTAATCACAAGTTCGTATCCTTAAAATAGACCGTGTTTAGTAAGAGGAAGCGTACATGGGGGAGGCAAGCGTGGGGAGTCTCCCGTCTTTCTCTCATAGAAAAGACAAAACCTCTGGACCACAGGAAATAACACAAGTTTTAGAAAATTCCCGTGGTACGAGCGAAAACACTTCAAATAAATCTGTAAGCCCTCAAAAGGATGTTAAAGGACAACAGATGTTCTCCCCCACCCCCCCCACCCCCGCCACCAGCTTGTTCGACAACTCATGTACTCCCTAGGAGAAGTCATTTATTTGCATTGATTAGAGTGGGTATTCAGAGCCAGACTCATACAAAGGGAGAAACTGAGAGGAATAGGTGCATAAGGAACAGCAAGCTGTGCCTGTCCTCTTCTTGCTGGGGAAAAAAAAAAGCCTCCCTGCACATGTGAAGATAATGGAAAAATATAGACCTTTGAATACACCTTTTCTTCAGGCTTAGTATCTCCATAATGTAAAACAGAACCCACAAAAAAAAGATAAGTCTTAAATTTAAGCTGAAAACTACTTTCGGAATGAATTTTTTCTTTTGCTGTGTTTCTGTGGTATGTGGCTGACATACCGGTGCCTTGGCTGATATGCTGCCAAAATAAAATATAACCATCATTGTAACTCCTGCCATTATTCTGAAATTAAATCAGCAATTCAGATTCATCTCATTGCCAAGCATCCTTAAACACGAGCCTTTCCCTCTCACCATCTCCACTAGGAAGCATTCCTGTTAAATAAGAATGACAATATAGGCCCAGATGTGGCCACGAGAAACTAAAAGGACACATGGGTATCAAAATCCAAAAGCAGAACCTAACTCGGCCTTTTCTCAAGTCTGTAAGCAGCTACAATGCCAGACGTTAGCCCACAAATTGGTTATTGTATTCACAGACCCGTTAGGTAAAAATAATCAGTAAAGCTGGGAGCAAGGATCAAAGTCCAGCCCAAGTCATTAGGCCAAAAAATTATTAGCTGTGATTAGGACTATGTTCCTTATTTCTTCCACAAGCAATACAGCTTTATCAGAAGACGTGATGAATGCTCCTTGACAGTCCTCAGCAAAGACTAAGCCAGGCAGCTGAGGACCTCTCCTAAGTTTAGGAGCTATGGATTTCAATCTTCTCAGCCAAAGCCAGGCATAGAACAAGTTTCTTGCACCTTGGGCAAATACTGCAAACCTCACGGAAAAGTAAGCATGGAGATCCTCCCCGCATCAATGGTATCTGGAAGGACAGGAGCAGAGCCCCACAGCTTGGGTACTCGGGTACGGAGCTCACGCGCCAGTCGCGGGGCTGGGGATGCTCCGACAGAAGCTTTGCACAGCTGCACTAAGTACTGAAATCCCCTTTATATTGTCGCACAGCATCTTTGGTCCCTTAGCCTTTGCAAATCAGCTCTGCAGCCTGCAGAGCCTCTCACGGCTCTTTAATCTTTCACCTAAGCAACAGAAGGGTTTTCCTTTCTTGTTCCTCTCCTGCTGTTATTCTCCCACATACATTCTTGCACCTGCAAGCCCAATATTATTACAGCAGGGTCTTTGGGAACCTGGAGATATTCCCACTGGTTTAAGATGCATCCCTTCTTTACTTCTTTATTTCCCCCCTTGATTGCAGCCTTCGGTTTACGTTAGGGAGCCCAATAAAAGCCTGAACAAAGTTTACCAACAGTGTGCAGCACCAGCCTCGGATCAAAGCCTGCTGTCGGTGGCACTAACTGCACCGCACGGAGGGAAAACCCAACAGAGAGTTTGAGTAGGTCCAGGAGAAAACCACATACTTCCTAAGGGAAAGATATTATGGGTGGGATTCACCTGCTGCACTGGATCCGTGTGAGTCAAACTAATTTGAAGCAAGTTCAGAATTACAAGTTTTTGTTAATACGCTAAAGATGACCGACTTCTGCTGCGTTCCCTCTGCATTAATGCTATTTCATCACCATCATCACCAATCGGAACAACTAAAACGGGTTGTAGTTTAAGCTCAAATTGAATTAGTAGAGGAAAACTGATTTGCCAACTTTCCTCTCACTGCTTCAAATAACAAATTTTGTTGTTATTGTGAGAAATTTAACATTTGAAGGGACGCACAGACCATAGACTTGGTGGCTCAACAGTTCACAATGACCTGAACATTGCAGTAAAAATTTTATAACTAAATACTTGACTGACATAAACAATTTTATACTCTCTGAGTTTCAATAAAACCCAAACTGGTGAAAGCCAGGGAATGCACTGTGTTAGGACACAGCCCCTGGGCTCCTCACCCAAGAAACAATGGGAATTACCTGCAAACAACTGCGGTCGCTATGCAAAGGACTGTCCCGTGAACGGGAAAGCAAATAACCCTGACAAAATAACCCTGACAGTGATGCAAGGCGACCTGGGAAACCGTGCTCTTAACATACACGGGAAGCAACCCGGGACTGAGAGTAGCCTCGGGCCCCGCGCCTTCCCAGCCTTCCTCTTTCATTCTCTTCCTCTGTGCAATTTTGCAGTGCGTAACTGCAGCTTACGACGCTACAGACTTTAATAATTCTGTGCTGGTAACCCATGATCACAGTAATTTTGCAGTAAGCCTCCATTGCTCCTGAGCAAAGAGCATCTACCCGTACAGCTTAGAAAAGCCAGGTCCTATTGTTAGGATTAGCATTTTCAGAAAAAACGTACTAGTACACTAAGAAATATCACAGATATTGAAGTAAAATATTGGAGTTGAAAAGAGCAAACAACACTGCGTGTCAAGTCTATAATAAAATATAAACTATGGTTAAATGCCACTGCCTCCTGCTCAACCTCTGACTGATCCAACCACTGCCGCCCCCAAGCCAATAACTTGTATCAGGGATTTTATGAACTACGATTTCAAATCTAGTATGTTGACTAGAATTCATTAACACATATTTAACAGTGTACTGTATAACAAAAAAAAATATATATGTTTCTGTAACATTAAGCAGCAATAACACTGGGTCAATGCCCTTTGGTTCCTTTGCAGGAGCAGAGCTGGGAAATAGATACTTCTTCACTCAGGAGAATGAGGAAAGTAAAGCAAATATGTTCTCATTTTAGATTTGGTTTGACCATTGCTATCCTTAAGTGCAGAAATGTCCCACTTACTCTGTACAATTAAATGACTGACAATTTTTAATCGATACATCAGGTTTCACTTACTACGTTGTGCAATCCTTCCACAAAAATGTTAATGAAATATGAATTTTCAGGTTGGCTTAGAAACTATATTTAATCGTTATAACCAGTTTCTTGATAAAGGCATTCAAAATAGTTCTGCAGGTGAAAGATTCAACAGAGCAAAACCACAGCCTTTAATTAAAAGGAAAAAAAAAATGTAAAAAGGAGTAAAAATAAAAGGACATTTGAAAGCAAATTTCATCCCTCAACTAACCCAAGAAATAATGAGAAAGAAACGAAAGGGAAAACAAACAACCTTGTATCTGTATACTGATTGTTCACTCAGTCTCAACATGAACTGGGTGTCAGAGACATTCTTTTTAACAGAACGAAAATAATAAATACCAAAGTTCAGAAAGTATCAGTGTCTTTCGCTTAAAAAGTCAGAAATCCCAGGTTTTCCACTGAATTCTATGATTATACTATTGAAGGGATGCTTTGCACGGCCTCACTATGCCAAAACCACAGGATTACTTAGACAGCAATATGTAAAGCAAAAGTAAATAAATAATATCTGTAGAGATGAAACTCAATTAAAAACCCCATTAAGTTATCAATAAAATATGAAAGGGCAGGACACTAAGCCAGCTTAAATTTTTGTAAAATACATTAGACAACTGAAAGGAAGAAAGTATTTGTCTCAATTCTACAGGCCTGGGCTAATACGCTACTGAAAAAGCTGAACACTGATATGAGATCTCATGGGGCAGGGTACGGGCGAGGAGGTTCAGAGATTGACCTGAAGCAAAAAATCAACAGTTTTGGACTAGATAATTAACATGTTTACAAAATCACCTAAGCTTGAAATTCAACCCTTAATTTGTGTCTAGCTTTCCCATGTAAATTCTGGGTACGTTACTTAAATATGCTTAACATAAATGTATACCAACTTTTTATGTTGTATCACTTCAATAAGGAAAAACAACTACATCCAAAATTATGAATAATTATTTGGACCATAGGGAAAATCTTGGTCCCACAGAGGTCAACAGCAGAACCCCCTAGTATGGTGAAATTCCCAGTATGGTATGGTTAAGATGTATGTATAAGATACCCATACTTGATTGTGTAAATGAAAAAGCCTAAATGTCAACTCGGGTATCTAATTGTAAATGGAAACTCATTCCCTGAAGGCATATTATTCCACTTCCACACACCAGCACGAAAATAAAGACCACAGAAATATAAGGCAATGAAAAGACAAACCAGAACACCACGCAGTTTGAAGACCAAATTTTTCTTTACTTCAAAAATATATCTTTATATTCAAATTCCAAGTTGCTGCACTGTAATAAGGAATATGCAATCATAAATTCAGTTTATCTTGATCATTTGCATCCCCTGGCAAACTGAGCTTGGGCACAACATCCAGGTTTCAGTGAAGACCTTGGTTACCTAATCTTCTGTCTGGGTCCATTATAATGCAAAGCAATCAAGAAATAAGCCTCAGGGTCATGTAATCCATTCTCCACTAAACTGAGAAGTGCCTCATGATCGAACATTATCCAATAATGAATTAATTTGCTCATGAGTCATCACAAGAACTCTTCAGAGTACATGTGGAATTTTTAAAATTTTAAGGTGACCACACAAAAGTACTGCAGTTACATAACTGAATTTGCTCCTTAAAATTTTGCACACCTTAAGGTCAGCTTGGTAGGTAACCAAGTAAAAAGTTGAACCAAAATCGAAAAATTAAAGTGTGGCAAATGTAATTTTTTAAAGAGGACTTACGTCTTGGCATCCCTCTCATCATTCTGCTTGGCTGGAGCAGGTTTTTTTTCATTCTTGACCTTACAACAGGACACATGCAAAAAAATGTACTTTGTCCCTTCTTTCTTGATGATGTTACAATCCAGCAGTTAAATACTATCTATCATCTTTTGCATACCTCAATCCACTTGGACATGGCCAAACAATGATTTGAAAAACAGTAAATATCACAATCATAATTTAGCCTCTGGTAAGTTAACTCCTAAAAAAGTTCTTAGAACTAAAGCATGGCATCTACATAATTAGATAACAGGACTCTTCTGCACTGGTCGCACCAAAAGATGGCTTTTTTTGGTAAGTTTCAGTGATAAACACTTCAAGCAGGAAGTACTGGCAGTCGTCTTACTATTTCCATAGCTATCTTTAGATAGGCTTTAGCCTGCAAAAACAGAAACATTTATTTAGCACCTTTCATCTTCTATAAAAAGGAGTATTTTACATCTCATTAGTTATATGTTCTTTCACACACCTTCAAAGAAAAATGTTACAATAAATGGGTTCGATTTAGCCAGTTTTGAGTTCAGGAAAAATGATGCATTAATACATAAAGTACGTACAAACTTTATTTAAAATATTGGGGGAGGGTGGTGTAAAATTTAACTTCGGTATTATTCTGAGAATAGAACTTAACTGAACCATCTGTCTTAAACAGCAAACAGAATCAATATTCTTCTGGAGGAGAAGTGTTGAGAAGGAAGGAGACTCTTTAGTCCCACAGGTACTACTGGTTATAATCTTCCCTCACCCTGAAGATGGAGATGCACTGTGCACAGGACTGAGATAGAGAATCAGAGAAAAAACTTACATTCCCTCCCCAAATTTTTTCTGAGATAATTAATTCATTATGGACTAGACTACACTACAGAACTTCCTATACAGACATTAAAAATTAAAGTATTTTTGAAAAAAAGACATCTTTCCAAAAGACTGAAGTGGGTATTGGAAAGAACTAATTCCGCAACACCAGAATCTGTACAGCAAAACTCCCTCTCACACCAACCCGTGGCATCTAGTCAGATACCCTCAGCTGGAGGGTGAAAGAGCACAGAACTGTAAGACCACCGGGAGCGACCCAAATAAGCATACTTCTTTTAACATCTCTAAAAACATGGCACAGCTAGGGCCATGTCTAACATCAAGTATTCATAAATTTAATGTCAAGAGACATATATAAAAACACTGCCTGAGGTCCAACACAGAACAAACCACAGAATGAAACCAAGTAATTCCTGTACCAAGCTCAACAACTTGCAGTCAAAATGGAATATACCTTTTAGAAAGGTCTCCAATCTGGATATAAAGATTTTCAACTAAAAGAGTATCTTTGTGTGTATATACATATATATATCGTACATTATTTCAGAAGTTTTAAACTCAAACAGGGTAGGTTTAGACTGGATATAAGGAAGAAATTCTTTACAATGAGGGTGGTGAAACATTGGAATGGGTTGCCCAGAGAGGTAGTGGAGGCCCCATCCCTGGAAACATTCAAGACCAGGTTGGACGGGGCTCTGAGCAACCTGATCTAGTTAGCGGTGTTCCTGCTGACCGCAGGGGCTTGGACTAGATGACCTCTAGGGGATCCCTTCCAACCCAAAACATCCTATGATTCTACGATTCTAAGTTGATGAATTCTATTGTTAAAAATGTACACTTTATCTATAATTTGAATTTGTCATGCTTTGATTTCCAGCTAGTGCATCATGTTCTGCGCCCGTCTAGCACAACAGAAAACTCCCCTGCTATTCAGCTTGTTTCTGCTCTGTTCGACTGTAACCAAGCTACTTCATCTTATCAAGTAAGTCAGCATATGGAGCCCATATTGACAACCTTCCCCGTTTTACTAGAAGAAATGGCTACAATATTCCCTACCACGCTGATCTCTCCTGCAGCACTCTTAGATGGCTCTAACCTTGAGTTAGACCTTGGATCCCTGATGAGCCTTTAAAATAGCAAACAAGCTGACAAATGCCTGAGGCCAGAGCTTGAGGGGCAGGAAGAGAAGGTCAGTCTCTCAGCTGGACCACTAGCACCAAATGTCACCAGTCTGAACCAGGTGGCAGCCTTGTGCAGGGCCAGGCACCCCTAACATGTCTCCTCTCTTCTTGGGTTTGCTCCCGGCTTGTAGGGGTTTCTTTTCTGGCACTCCCAGCCTCAGCACCTCACAATCTCAGTGCTCACATCACCTCAAAACTGAAGTCACAATTTTCTGAGATTTTAAGGAATGCGAACACCAGGCTATAATTGTTGTCTCCCACACGTGTGACTTTGTGGCAAGAACTATAGATCTTCAGTCACAAACATGAAATTCAAATTTGTCCTATGGGTATAACTGCAATGCAGTTGGGTAGCACAGCTGTGCCCATGGGCAACACCCACCACACTTAGGTATTATTTCCCTGGGTGGTCTAGCTATGCCCCAGCTAGCCACCTGCCTAGATGAGATAATGGACCAACCTGAAATATAGTGATTGACTGAAGTCAAGCTGCCTTGGCAGTTAAGTATTTGACTAATTGGTGTAGGTGAGCTTCAGGTGGGAATTTTGGATTATCTTGAAGAGTCTCGCATGCAGCTCCCACTTTGCACAGATCAATTCATGTGTTTTAATGAGTCAATTAACAACTTGCATGGAAAATCTGGCCCCTTCTAGAGACTGCCCAAGCTTTTTCCTGCTCCAGAGTTGACCGAATTGTACACAGAATTGTAAATACACTGTAGAAATTGTTCCTGCAGGTGCAGAAACAGTAACATAGGACAGTGGTTTTGTACATAGATAAGACAGATGTTCTGTATATAAATCATGATAATCAGCAGCAATGGATCGTGCATATGCTGTAGTAGTCATATAGGACCATGGACTAGCTGCATTGCTAAAACTGAGCTAAACAGCCGTTCAGGGAATCTCATTTGATCCAGCCAAAGACACCATTGGCAAGGGTCCTTGGAACACAGACCTCCATAACCATCCAGACAGCAACGAGATATCCTGCTTGGATCGCTTGTGTGTGTGTTACCCTATGTCAAGATGCCAATAAACTAGATTTCTGCCTCCCGTCCCCCCCCAACCACTGTTGATGAGTATCTGGGCAACAATTTCACAACGTACACTGACTCTCGTTTGCCAAGTAGCTGATCTATCACTTTGTAACAAGAGGTTGCTGTTTCAACCCTTTGTAGCCAGCACACCAGTATTACCTAGCCCTACTAGTATCAGCAATCAGTCTTACCTGCCAAGCATCATTTTTTTGTTTTCCTAGACCACTACTTTATATATCAAACAGAACAGTATCTCATACATGTCCTTACAGAACTCTACCAGTAACCTGCCTTTGACAAAATCAACAGTTTTGAGCCTTGGTTTCCTATCTCTGAACAAATCATTCAGCTATGAGTAAGGACCTGTCTATTAGCAGTAACATGTATCAACATACATGAAAGGTCTAAATGGAATCTCAGTGACTGTCAATATGCCTGTCATTACATAAAACCCAATCCTACATGTACTGAATGTTTTCTCCCACTCGTGATCTTTTCCATGTAGCATCTGTAGACAGAGAGCACAGCTCAGTTCAGCTGTTTACTCCATCATTACTAAGAAAAGATGGGTTGCCACTGAAAATGGAGAGGGTTTTGTTTCCTGTTTGGGTGTAAAGCCAGAGGAGAAAGAGTAAAGGATGAGTTCTTATTCATCATTCACAACCATTTTCATTTTCATAGGATAAAAGTGAACTTTACAGATCAGTTTTTCCCTTTATGGTTTGGAAGCTCTAAAGGAATAGCTTTTAGACTGTCTTTCTGAAAGCATTTTTTTGCAAATGGGCAGCTTTATATTTAACAGCAACATATCAGTTAGCTGGAAGCCAAACATTCTCCCTGCTTCGAGAGGATAAAGAAGTGCACAGGAAGACAGAATGCCCTAAAACCAGACCAGACTTGTTCATTATGAATGCTGCCTAGATGGAGTCCGAGAGCAGCACTTGGGAGGGCAGAGGTAGAGGTGGAAGGTGACATTCAGCGAGTCGAAAGAGCTGGATAATGGCCACATGAGAAACTGTTCACTGCCCAAACACTGGCACAAACTCTGCCAGAAAAGAGCACAGCGTTCTTTAAATCACAAACCTCCTTAGGACTTAGAGGACATAGCAGATGATGAAGTGACTAATGACAGCATAGATGCTGGAGTAGGAAACTGAGAACTTGTAATGAAGTTCATCAGGAAAAGGACTGAAAAGTCCTACTCAGCCTAAATAATCAGAACATCCTGATTCACTATTCTTGCATGGGATAATAAACAGGGTAGATTTAAACCGCAAGTCTTTCTATTAGTTCATCTAATTAAGCCCTATGGTAATCCTAGAGAAATGTGAGCCTTTCAGTTATGGCATTTCACTCTCCTTAAAAATCTTACCCACAAGGGAAGTATGCATCACTGCTAAGATTACTGCAAACTGACCGTACAGGTCATAGCTGACTCTGCCCTGTTCTCATGGGTTGGATTGGATTGGCTTGACCTGCTATTTTGCCTTTCACTGAAGTGCAGAACTTAGCCTGCAACAGCTCACTACAGTGGCTTCCAGTGTCTAGTGCAATGGCCACACAAATACAGAATACAATTTACCTATCCAAGCCAAAACAGGTAGAAGCTGCTGTCACATTCGCCTTCACCCAAACCACTGCATACAAACAGCTTCAGACCAGCAACTCAGAAAAAGAATCCCGATCCAATCACTTGCAGGCCAAGTACACCAGAGCGTAAATCCTGGCACAGACATGGTTTCTAACTTCCATTTGTGATTAAAAGACTCCAAAAATATTAAGATGCTTTATCCAGCCCAGCAATCCAAGGGAGAATCTATGCAGGTCCGACTGTTTGGAATAACGAATGCTGTGGATGCTAATATACCTCTAAAGAAGGATAAGGTACTTACATCTGCGCAGCTGAGCTGTTAGGGGCTTATACTGTATTCATTGCTAAAGGAAACTAGCAACCAT
Source organism: Gorsachius magnificus (assembly GCA_034008185.1). Lineage (NCBI taxonomy): Eukaryota > Metazoa > Chordata > Aves > Pelecaniformes > Ardeidae > Gorsachius > Gorsachius magnificus. The sequence continues at coordinate 40,307,585 of CM067086.1, read as the reverse complement.
GAGCAATGAGCAACTAAGCAAATAGTGACTATCACAAAGACAAATACTAGACTTAGCTACCATCTGCATGAAAATAATGATAGGTGATAGCTTCTGTTCTTATTAGCACTTTCTTTTGCTCAACCACAGTCCATTTTCCAGTTCGATCAGATTTTTAAATAGCTTTAATTTCCATGGAAATTGCTTGTTACTTTGACACAACTCCAACCTTCAGTGCATGCCTGGAGCTGCCCTCCGATGTCTGTATTTTACTGTGGTCAACTCAGAAGGCACTAAAAGCATGATGATAAACACAGCTTTAAATGAGCTTCCACTTCAGATAAAAGCTTCATGTCACCCTTCATTGCTGCAAGAGGCCCAGGGCCTTTCCCACTCTGTCCTTCTCTGGGCAGTTCTACCATAAGATTCTTCTCTGCATATATTGGCAACTCCTGCCAAGCCGCAATGAAGCCTCAGCTGAGAAAGGGGACCTAATGAGATGATAAAAGTCAATCCATAAATTAGAACATGAAGTGGAGGAGATGGGTAAGTAAACTGGATGCTTCCTGAATCTAATAACTCAAAAAAAAAAAAATCCTTAGTGCTCATGGGAAATTTCCCGTTTAATCCTATACATTGGCAGTTGCAAAAACCAAGCTGTCCTCTGGAGGAGCCTCAGCTGGGAAACACTGCTAGCCCCAAGGTGCTGTTATGCATGAACATAACTCAGGTGCCATTATGTACATCAAAAAAGATATCTTGCCCAGAAAACAAGGTTAAGTAGAACAGTGCAATTCAAATGCAATATAGTAACATGCTTCAGACAGACTATCCTACCACTCAGCATTTTCTTCAGCAGAGTGAAGCATAAACGAGGGTCTGATGATGCATTGTGCCATCTACACCTTGAATGAAGGATTCGAACATATAACATACCAAATGTTACTGTGATCATTCAAAGGAGGCTTTGATGATAGGGCATATTATAAATCATATCATGCGGCCTTCTCCAGGGTTTGCTTTTCTTTAAAAGATATCACACTCTTTAAGTGGAATTATTGATGACAGCTAAACAACAGCAAACATTATTAGCTACCACTACTTCAATTTTTCTCCAACTATTTCTTGCAAGCTTTAAAAGGTTGTATATTTTTTACCCTACTTGCACATCACCCTTTCATAGTGTTCTACAGAAAGAGTCTTTCTGAATACAAATTCCACCTCTCTCTCTCGATAATACCACAGTAAGGTCTGTAAAATTTCTAATTTAATTGAAAAGGGATTTTTAACCAGCCTTACTTCCCTCTGTTACGTCAGACTGCTGATGCTTTGTGCCCCAGCTTTCCACCTGACTGGGCTTTTTCTCTCCCCTTATAGATCTGTGTGCAATTTACTGGCCTCAAAATCCTTCACCAACATATATATGAAATCTGCAAGAGGGCTGAATACATTTGACACTGTTAAATGTGGACTAGACAGTAACAGAACCTCCCCCAAGAAGTATGTGGGGTTTGTATCATACAGTGGTCTTTATCGCAAGCTGGATAGGATGACATTAAGCATGTTTTCCAGCCACAGGTCCTGGTTTCCTTGCTCCAGGACATGTTTGGCTCTTTTCCTACCCAAGTCATAAATTCCTCACCACGCTGCATATAAGTTTGTGCAAAAGGCTGTGAGATCTGGGGATCCAATACTTTAAGCTATATATGATTCATTGGGTCTGCTCCCTTTCATCTTCCCCTTTCCCAATATACTCCACTTGATTTTTACAGAACAAAAGGGTGAACGCAAAGTATTTTTCCTTAATAGATTCCAAATGTTTTCCAGAACAATATGTGGCAAGAAAACACTAAGGAACTAATTGACCATTATGTGTATCCTGGAATTTGGATTATTTTCCCAAAAGCAGTCATCCTTTTCATACTTTCTGCCATGAGGGCTCAATATCTCTTTAATAATGGAGAAGGGAAGAAGGTGAAATATTAACTTCATTCTTTCATGACTTCTTGCTGTCTTGAACACGCTATCCCTGCTGAACCTTAGAGGTGTTATTACCTCTCCTCCACAATTCTTTTTTTTTTTTTGTTTTTATCACCTCATTTCCAAGACAAGATGAAAGACAACATCTACTGCTAGCCTCAGCCTCCAGCATGTCTCCTCCCTGAAATGTCTATTCCAAAAAGACTCCTTAGTTTTCAGAAGGTGAACAGACACACTGGTACAGCAAATGTATTTTGTACTTGCTTCAGCTGCTTCCTTGATCTAAAGACAGATGGGAGTTTGGGGCTTGACGGTCATAGCTAGCCTGTCTGTTCTAGCAAGGTATTAACAAATCCACTGTGCCATCAAGGCTGTGATACACCCAAAAGTTTCTTTTGGGAAGTCCTCAGAAGACAACCACCAACTGTCCCATACCTCTCTGTGTTTTGTGTTCACAGATGGAAGAGCTCTTAGGAACCTCTACTTACCTTTTCCCTCAGTGTTGGTGGAGAGTTCACTGGGCATTTAAACAACTTATTTGGTGGAAAAATTACTCCACTGCAATTAATCATGTTCTGTATTTTTTCCTGTGTTTCTAGCCCTCTTATCTGCAAGTTTCAGGATGCCTCTTTCAAATACCCATTTTGCTGCTTGTTCCTTCTCATGATCCCTAGGAGGTTCCTCTACATCTGAGCATGATCAATTCCACCTGGTGTCAGTGATTTCTCAGTTGTTTTCCCTATTCTACCTTTTTCCCTACTGTTTTCCCTATTCCACCATTTTAGCAGTGTTCCTGATTTTCCTTTACTAGCCTTTGCTGTCTAGAGACTCTCCCATATCTTTGGCTGAGCAAATAACCAAAGCCCTGGTCAGCCAATCTACCTCCACAGCTTGAGGGAGGAGGAAAATGCTCCCAAGGCTCTCAATTATCTCCAGACGGCTCTGGTAAGTCCTCACTGTTGATTAAACTAAGAAATTATTAGCTTCTTGCAGAGGATTTTAGACCACCCCCAATTGCTGAGGTCTGTCTGCTCTCTTTCTGTTAGACTAGCCTGTCACTTAGGCTAAGATGCAAATACAGCAATACTCTATTTGTGCAGCACATAACAAAGTTTTGTCAATGAAGACTGTTTAAAAAAGCCACAATTTAAACAACTAAGCTGACAGAAACACTAGTATAGACAATGTTATACCAAGAGCAAAATCATTTTAGTGGCACTGTTTATTTCTCCTTGGGGACTGTCTCAAGCTTCACCAGAAGAGAACTCTGGCCATTAAACCTTCACACCCTTTAGCTGTATAGTCAGCCCTTTCCGTAAGTAGACGAGCCTTACGTATTCTGTGCCTTCCCTGAGGAAGAACTTTCTAAGTTCACACATGCACAATTCTACATGTAATTTACTTTTTTTTCTGGAAGGGTTGTTTTGGTTGTTAGTAATTTCCTTGCCAGTTGTGAAATGGAAACTTTGCTTTTCCACCAACTACATCTAAGTTCTAAAATAGCAAATTTAGACAAGTTTGCTTACACATTTTAAAATTCTAGTGTAGAGTGAGAGCTATACTTTTATACATCAGCAAGGCAAGTTGAACCCCGTGGCAGGTGTGTAAGCAAAAAAAGCATTAGCTAACATATTTTAGAAACAGCCTTTATTCTAGTCTTGACAGAGCTGAGAAGGTGTGACAGCATGCTGGGTTTCTGAGAAGTCAATCACCATCCTTATTCCCCACTATTTGAATTGGCTAGGTATTATTTCAGTTCTGTGATTCTGTGTTTGATTTGTAAGTGTGTTCTAAGAAAAACAGTACAGAATTTTGTATAAAAAAAGCCCTGTAAATTTAAGGGACAAGAGCAGAGATAATTTCAGCAGCTCTGCACACACTGTTCTCCATCTGAAAAATAGTGATTATTCATGCATGAATAGCCAGAATTTTAGTTTATTTGAGAAACATGGAGACCGGTGTCATGTATTAAAGATTAGAATCTGGCCTTATATGACCTCTCCCACCATCAGTTATGTGCTCAGATTTTAATTTTTCTTTTAAAATATAAAAGAACAATAATAATTTTCTCTGACTTTAAAATGAGATGCGAACTGGGGATAAAGGGAAATTATTTTTCATTCTGTAGAGACTAGTGACATCTAAAAAAACTTTATTCTCTGAGGAGAATGATTATCTCACAGACATAATGGCAGAGAAGAATATTAAAAGTTTTCCCCTGAGTCACACATATTTATCAATCTTTATTCCTCTTTATATTTAACTTAATTGCCACAAATGGTGCTTATAACCGCTCTTTCTTTACCAAGAACATAGTCCAAGGAGGAACAGATGGCAACACAACAGACTTTCTTGGTTTTTTTAATTTTCAGAATGCTATCCTACATGTCTGAATTTTTAGATTGATCATCCTGCAGGCTACAGACTCTTGGTTATTATAGATTTCAGATACTGCGAGCTGTTAGCCTTCCATCTTGGTTTGCTCAGCTGTTTTGCTTCAACTTTGACCTAAGCCATGCATCTGTTCAAACCTTCACACTGCTGATCAAACTTCCCAGATAGAAACTACCGTATTGATTATAGTGACTCCTTTTCACAAGGATCTAGACTCAAGATCACTACATTATTCCACAGAGGATCAGCATGGACCTTGCCCAAGCAACATGCCATAGTGCTGCTGCTTCTCTTTCAAAACAAAATGATGTATGACAATTTTACGACTATAACTGTTCCTCCGGAATCCCAATCAGTATGTTAGTAACACTGGATTATCCTTTTTTTTCCTTTTAAAAGAATGGGAAGGAAAAAAACTTTTCAGCACATGCCTAGCAATGATGGTATTAGAAACGTTACCTTATTTGCACATTCTACCTTATCTCTAATTGATTCTACTATCTATTATCAGCATTAATCACTTTTTTTTTTATGGTAACATCTTAGCAGCAGTCATGAGTGAGGCTGTATCATGCCATATACTGTCCAAATACAAAGTGGCAGACAACACCCTGCCCTACAGAGCCTGGCAGACAAACTCCAGCAGAGGCACGAGAGAAAATACTAGCCAGGAAAATCTTCTTCTATCAGCATTAATGAAGTTTTATATGTGCAACTGCTTTTCTTTGCAGACTTGCATATTCAACTCCCATCACCTCAACAACTCGGATTTTCCTTTGACAATAAAATGTTATGGTAAAGGCACAGAAAAATCCATTTCCTCTTGTGCATAAATTGCTCCACTTCCTGCTGAAAACAACCCAGATATTGACAATACACAGGTTTTGTTCCAAACATCTTTTGATAGGACCCTTTGACAGTTTCCAGGCTTAACTACCAAAGGCTAAGCTGACAGTTTTAGAGGACCTACATTAGCTGCAAAGTCTCATGAGGCTTGACATTGACCTTCCTCCTCTTGGCATGCCTCTGGATCAAATCTTTGCTATTCTGAATGATTCAGACTAATTAAACAAAACCAAACCCACAGAAGCAGATGACTAGCATTCCAAAATGAAGGGCCTAAGTTACTTGATGATACTACCCTCTTTTACTTTATTTCCCTAAGTTACATTCAGATACACATTTCTTTTCAAAAAGTAATAATGAGAAGCACTCTATTCACTTTTGGAGGAGGGCTTTTTTGTTGATTTAAGTGCAGTGCACCAAACTTACAGCATCACTTTGAGGCTGCGAGACCACAACAGGTTGTCCTGAATCACAAGTCTCCCGTATATTAACATGCAGTGGAATGTCTCCTGTATCAAAAATACCAAAATACACAAATGTGAAGACCTAATATTTCTTAAATGTTTCATTAAATTATCCCTAAAACAACTTGAAATCAAGTTTCAGTTCAGTATATTCTTTGAATTATTTAATCTCAAATAAATTAGCATTAAAAATGAAAATTGACTGCAGTACAGTTTCTGTACCACCGTAATGATCAAGGACAAACATATTCTGGATTTGTCATTCTCTGAATAGGAAGGGCTAAGCTTTGTAGTCATTTATTAGAGAAGGCAGTTTGCTTTTTTCCCCTCGAATACACAGAAAAGCATAGGCTGAGATACAAATTATTTTGTGTACATAAAAAAAATTTCTTGAGTGTTAGGTACATGTTCATCATGCAACTGACTGTTCGGCCTATCTCATCCTTGTATATTCTTTCCAGTGCTGTTTTAAGATTTTAATCACTGTTCAAAGATGACTTTGAATACTTAATTTCCAAATAATGGCATTTGTTATTGTCCTTATTAAGCCTTGGTTCCAATTAAAAGGTAGACAACTATTCAATTCATTCTTCTTTCCAATAGAAATCTTCTTTATATTCTGCTTTTATAACGAGCGGGGAACTGTCAGAGAGGAAAGGAATGCTCTAAAGGAGAATCGATTAGCAGCCCTATTCCTTTCTGAAATACACTTTTTCAGCACTAAAGAAAACTTGAAGTTCCCATGTTTAGTTCATTGCTGCATAGATAATTATGAAGAGAATTGAAGACCAACTTTCTTTTAATGGAATACACAGCTACATTTTACCTCATGGATGGATGTAGACAGAACAGCCTACCTTAGTTCAATCTTGACTAGCCTCAGAAACTGTATCAGTTTAATTCATACACTTTAGCAGCATTTATTTAACCCAAAACAAGGCCAGTGTAAGTTCAATGTAGTCAGAAAAAGAAAGGTTAAAAAAAGTAGGAAAATTGACACAGCTCAAGAGATAAAAAACCAGAACTGAAAGCAAGCAGAATACAAACAAAAAAACAAATAGCAAACACAAAAGCTGTGGCTCCATGATTAGTGAGCTGAATCTTTGAAGAACTTCAATTTGTTATTTATGATGATTACAGTCCATTTCCTTCAAATTTAATTGTTTCTTATTTGTTTCAGTCATGAATAAATTTCTTTAGGCATAAAAGTCTGTTCATTTATTAATGAAAAAATATTTAGGGGGTCCTTTGAAAGTTTTTTTAACCTTAAACGTTCTTAATAGAATAACAATAGCTTTGTAAATCTCCCAGAAGTTAGTTCCTACCATTATTTTATGCAGAGACTAATCTTCACTTTTTCCCCAAGGATGTTTTGTTAATGAAAAAATACTTCTTTGCTATCAGCTTAATAACAATCTTGGAGAATTACAAAAAGAACTGCCCTACTACAAAATGACAGGCTCTCTCTTTTCTTCCTCATACTTACAAAGATGTGCTGGTACTACAGGAGCATAACAGGACTTGTATGAGCAAAAGTGCAAGTCAGAAGACAAAGCAAAATGCAATCTTAACTTAAAATCAAAACCTTATAAACTAAGCAGAAGCATAAAGACAGCAAAGGCATCTGCACAGCTGTTTGGGTGATAAGGGTTTGAGGAAGATGATGTTTTTGCACTATTTTTCACTACAGAATGTGACAGGAACTTGCCATTGTACGTTTTTCTGATAATGACAATTAATGCTGACTGCAAAGTACAGGTAAGTGCTGAGAATAGTTAGAATTTATTGTAGGAAGTAAAACCAAAACATTTTAAAAGTGTGAGAATCATTGCTGATTCTATTAGCAGGTAGTTTAAAAAGTTAGGAAGTGCAAGGGTCAGGATGGAGTGTACAGAAATTATTCTAGTGTTATGTATATCAGTGGTATAGCTTTCTGGTCACAGTTGTGGTCATCAAACTTCAAAAAAAAAAAAAGAAAGCAAAATAGGGTAATTTCAGAGACTGGGAGAGAAACAATCAGCAGCACAAAGTCTTTCTCACAAACTTTGGCATGCTTTCCTTTAGGGAACAATAAAAAGACAAGACTTTCATTATTATGAAATAATGAACTACACTCAAAGGTGTACTGGCAACTACTAATTGTCTTCTGTCATAAACGAAAATAAAGAAGGTATTCAGTAATATTAAAGGCGGACAATTCTGAGCAAACAAAAGGAAAATACTTTTCTATCCTGCACATTGTTATCTTACAGAATTTGTCAGATGTTATCATGGAAATGAAAACCTTGTCAGGTTTCACAAGAGGCGTAGGTGCTTAGGTGAACAAACTGAACAGCCATGGGTGTTGCAAAATATAAGCAAAATAAATTTAGAAATAGTAATTTTAAATATATACATTTTTTCTATTCATATATAAAAAAATAAGTTCTTGAGGCTTCTGGGCAGAATTCAAATAACATTGGGATAAAACTCCCATTTGGGATAGATTAATGTAAAGTCTGTAAGCAGTAATTCTTATCATAGCATATGGTATTATTATATAACGGCTGTCCCTGGAAGGAGGAGCATACTAATCAGATCAAGTACTGTAATTCTAAATTTAACCCTTGGGGCATCATTCTTACTCTTAGTCTGGTCTTTCACTGACAGTTTGAAGGTAAACTTCACTCTGTTTTTCTTCATATATCTCACCCATTCCCTGCTAAACATGTAAATCCCCCACACTACTCCCAATGAAATACAGTCACGATTGGTTCTGCCCTCTTAGGGAGTAACAAAAACCATCTATGGGACCAATGGCATGGCACATCATTTGTGCCTGTGTATCTAAATGCATGTTTGATTCAACTTCTTGCAGAGGATTTGCATCCATCCACATAACCCAGGGCTGTAGAAGTCCCCTTGGGCTCTGATCACAACTCATTATGTATTCAGAAAACTCAAAGATAGCCCAAAAGCATGTCTTTAATTATGTGTTGCCTTGCCACCTAAGTTTATGTCAGACCTTGATGTTTCTGTGTTGATCTTTCTAAGTGAGCTTCCTGGTTCTTTTTTTAATGAATTAGCTATGGAAAATCATTGAGATAATTATAGTAATACATGGAAACACATCATTAGCACATGCAATTATCCCATTTACCAACTTAATTATGCTGTGTTATATTCTGTAATTTTTTTTTTCACTGATAGCACAGGTTGAAATATGCCTTTTTAAAATAGCAATGTATATTTTAAAGATCAATGTATATTTTAGCTTATAGGTGTGCCAGATTGTTTAATAACGGCTAATTTTCAATAACGATAAATTTTCTTTTGAAACAACATTTTGCAATCCAGTGTATTCTTGTAATCTCAACACTTAAATACAACCATTACAGTCTGCTTGCTTCCATACAAGAGTCAAGGTATCTTCACATGGGCATAAAAAACACTGCTTTAAGGGACTGCATTTCAAATTACCATATTTATTTCAATATGTAACAACTCATTTCATTTAAACAAAATAAATGAGAAAACTTCTATTGACATTAATGGACAGAGTTTAGTTCTGGTTTACAAGACAAAATAGAATTCTTGGTTATTAGTTAAAATTGTTGTATCATCAGTAACATAATGATTTTCAGGTAATATAGCACATCGATAGCAAAACAATTCATGTTCTGAGTTGTTTATGTATCAAAGGAGATTTAAGATTCAATTCAAGAATTTTCACATCCAGTCCATATCCCATTTACCAGAATGATCCTGATAAGGAACAGAGCTTACAAAAATCATGACATTCAACTACTTAAGTTATTAGCTCTATTGTATCTGAACACTGTCTGAATATAGAGTAATCCAGGATTATGCAGTTCCATACTTCAGTTAATGCTTTCCTCATGCACACCATTGAATTTTTCTTCAAAAATAAAACCATTTCTATATCCTTACCTAAAATATCCAATCTGAGGGTTTTCGCTAGATCTTTTACACCATCAGCTCCAAAAATATGTGTCTCGTGCTTACATTTGGGACACTGGAAAACACTCATATTTTGCACCAGTCCTAAAACCTGTTAAAGTGAAAGAAAGGAATGTTCAAACCGGGGATTCAAGCACTGGTATTTCCATTCTTTATCTCTGACAACAGAGAAGAGATTATCAACAAAGAATTGACAGAGTACTCATTTATAATGGAAAGTAGCAGTAATATTAGACTTATTAACATCATTATCAACTCTTATTAGTCATCTCAGTTGCACTATCATTTGCGCATAATTTCAGGTTTTTCACATTTATACTTCTCAAAGATCAACTTATTTGTAACAAAAAGTACCTCCTGTACAGGCCTATCTTTCCAAGAACTCTCCCTGACAGTATTTCTTTTTCGAACTCTGAAAACTGGAAGAATTTTCAAGTTGTGTTTTAGAGCTTTGTAATTTGCAGTTTCAGGAAACACAAAATAAAAACATAACATTACAAGAAATGACATAATCAGACATGCTTTTAAGATATTTTTCTAAGTTATCCTGTAGGGAAATGTTTTCAAAAAGAACCAGATTTGCTATTCTTCTGAAGAGCAGAAACACATTTGAAAGATCAAACAAAAGAAATAATTATGTGAAACTAAGTGGCAAAACCCACAGCATAAAAATCTAATACACACATATTAGGTACCTTTCTGTTCATGCCAGGTGTTCAACATCATTCTTGCAAAATATGTCAAATGAAAATTTGACAAATCATGCACACAAAAATCTTCTTTCACAATGTACAATAAAGCTAATGATAGCATTGATCTCACTTTTTTCACCTAGTAAACAAAACTGTTCATTGATACAGAGCAGAATTTCTCAAAAGTGATGAAAACAGCATTCAAACGCTACAGGGTGAAAGCTTCTACCCATCTGCTAATTAACCACAGACCTGCTTTAAGAGGTTCCATGTTACAAAATTTCACTTTAAGCTTTATATGTTATCTAGATATGTCACATACATTATAGCCAAGTTTTAAAAATATGAATATATATTTTCAAGTACAGAAAGCTGGTTTTACTTTGTAGCATTTTGTACTTTTAAATTTCCCTGAGCATTCCAGTTTTGTGCTTGAACAAGCTGGCCTAGTTATTAGAGACATAGCACGTCCACTATGCTAACAAAGCACTTCTAAAAGGATACACCAGTGTTCAATGCAACCAACAAATACTAAGTTATTTAATTAAATGAGTCAGTGTACAACTTCTGGCACTAAAACTGAAAATATAGAAGCATGTTATTTACAATATCTTAATAAAAATTTCCCTACACTTAGGCTAAAAAGGATCAAAAGATGATCACCTGTTTTTTCTATACCACCATAATGTGTTACACACTATTTTCTAAGAAGTCTTCCTTTACTTATATAAAACTTTCAGAGGGTTTAAAACAAGGAACATTTTAAGGAACATTTTAAGAAACAGTAACAAGAAAAAAAAAATATTACCTACTTTCAATTTAAACCCACAAACTTTCCCCATTTTCTATTCTCTCCCGAGAATGTCAGAGGAGCAAGAGGAACAAGTTTCTATTTACTGGCACATTATTACAGGTAATTTTCTCATCCAGTTCTTAAACCCAAGAGAGACATGAACTACTACATGTCCAAGGGTACAAGGTGCAGGGATGGTAAAAAGGGCTCTCTATAGCCACAGTCTTCTACTGATGACCTCCGAGCAGGCATTCATCCTGCTCTCCTTAAAGTCATGGAATTTTCACTGTGTTGGCAAACTGGAGAACATTGGAGGGAGCATTATTTGACAAAAGAAAAAAAAATTCACTAGGATACAGGGAAGCCATTTCCTGCAGCACAGGGAAAAAAAAAGATAACTTGACATTTATACTTTAATTAATTCATCTTCAGGTACCTTGGGGTTTGAACTTTCTGTTCTCAAAGTAGTCATACAACATTTATGATTCAGCAAATTCACAATCAAAGAAAAAGTTACATAGTCGACTGTTGTTATGTGAATAGTTAAGGACTATTACAGCTGTTTTGTTAATTCTTTGATAACTTAATAACTAAGAAGTCCTTTTGCCACAGTTAATACAAATGCTGAGACACAGCTGTATCCCCAATGCCATATCAGTTTCAGAGGTCTTATTCAATAGCCTTTTTTGTTTTCATTCCAACAAATCTTACTGAAAGTAAATGACATTTCAGCATTACACAATCATTTTTATTTTTTCAGTGTTGTTCCTATCTGTTAGCCGATGAGTAGTGCATATTTATTAATATATAAATTATTTTTTCTGGAATAAGAAGATTTTTTTAATATTAAGTTGCCAATTATACACACCCAGTTTAATATAGAATCTGTGCAAACATATACAACTTTAGCGTTGAAGTGTATTTTTAACATACATATTTCTGCAGATACATTTAAAGAAGGAAGAGAGTTCACTACAATCTTCAGAGCTTTTAAATCTACAAAGTAATAGGTCTTGCTAATGAAGTCAGTAATAACTCTCATTTCCCTGTTCAAATAACAGATCTGGAAAAGCTTCAAAGCAGCTGTTACTGTCTACACGAACTATTCCATAACTATGTGTGAATCCTATTCTAGTCCTTAGTGAGCTCCTTTCCCTGTTCATTTCTTGGCAAACTTGGCTCAGTAATGACATGAAAACTAGTATGATGAGATGTACCACACAGTACAGGAGCTAACCTATGGTAGTGGAGGAGAGGATAATTATGATGCACAGCACTGAATCTCATTTAGTCAAATCATTATTTTAAATGGTGAAAAGACTTCTATCAAGACATAACAGGAAATGAAGAAACCTTTCATTACAAATTATCTGCACACACATTGTTTCTGAATGTTTACATATTTCTTATGCTCAATTAACCTTTTGGTTATACAACAAATCATACTGAAATCCAAATATACTACCTTCTAAGTAGTAAATACTCTACCTTCTCAAATACTCTACCTTCTCAAATACTCTACCTTCTCAAATACTCTACCTTCTCAAATACTCTACCTTCTCAAATACTCTACCTTCTCAAATACTCTACCTTCTCAAATACAGTGAGAAAATGAAAGCCCTCTGTATTTACACAAGGAGACAATTCTTGAGAAACCCACTTAAGTTGCTCACTGTACTTAAGGATGGATGGTGCTGAAGTCTGACTCCAATCTGATGGGACTGAAGCGATCAGGGTTACAGTTCTGCAATCTGCCATCAACTTCCTACGTAACCATCAGTCGCTCACTTGAATTTTTAGTGCTTCAAGCAAACATGCACAGTAATATTTCTGTTTTCCTACCTTTTTCGTCTTATAACAAGCAATTTTTGGCTTTAACTTCCACTCCCAATATGAAGCCACAATCTCGGCTGGGTACTCTGGATGCTACAGAAATACCAGCAAGTACATGCTGGAGTACATGATGGAGACCGGTGACGAGTGGTGTCCCTCAGGGGTCCGTACTGGGACCGGTGCTGTTTAATATATTCATCAATGACTTAGACAGCGAGATTGAGTGCACCCTCAGCAAGTTTGCGGACGACACCAAACTGAGTGGTGCGGTTGACACACCAGAAGGACGGGATGTCATCCAGAGAGACCTGGACAGGCTGGAGAGGTGGGCCTGTGTGAACCTCATGAGGTTCAACAAGCCCAAGTGCAAGGTCATGCACCTGAGTCGGGGTAACCCCCAGTATCAGTACAGGCTGGGGGAAGAAAGGATCGAGAGCAGCCCTGCCGAGAGGGACTTGGGCGTGCTGGTGGATGAAAAGCTGGACATGAGCCGGCAATGTGCGCTGGCGGCCCAGAAGGCCAACCGTACCCTGGGCTGCATCAGGAGAAGCGTGGCCAGCAGGTCAAGGGAGGTGATTCTGCCCCTCTACTCTGCTCTGGTGAGACCTCACCTGGAGTATTGTGTCCAACTCTGGAGCCCTCAGCACAAGAAGGACATGGAACTGTTGGAGCGGGTCCAGAGGAGGGCTACTAAAATGATCCGAGGGCTGGAGCACCTCTCTTATGAGGACAGGCTGAGGGAGTTGGGCTTGTTCAGCCTGGAGAAGAGAAGGCTGCGGGGAGACCTGATTACGGCCTTTCAGTATCTAAAGGGGGCCTATAGGAAAGATGGGGAAAATCTTTTTAGTAGGGCCAGCTGTGAGAGGACAAGGGGTAATGGTTTTAAACTGAAGCAGGGTAGGTTTAGACTGGATATAAGGAAGAAATTCTTTACAATGAGGGTGGTAAAACACTGGAACAGGTTGCCCAGAGAGGTGGTGGAGGCCCCATCCCTGGGAACATTCAAGGCCAGGTTGGATGGGGCTCTGAGCAACCTGATCTAGTTAGTGGTGTCCCTGCTTACTGCAGGGGGGTTGGACTAGATGACCTCTAGGGGTCCCTTCCAACCCAAAACATTCTATGATTCTATGATACATAGGCAAACAAACAATTTTAGTACATCTTAGAAGGAAATGCATAGCTAAGTTTACATAAGCAGTTTTTTGAAACCTGTGAAATCCACAACATAACCTTCCAATTCAAGGGAACTACCAGAAAAGTTGCAGATTTAACTAAAACCCTGTCTTTTTCTTTCAGGAGTATGATTGATGAGATAAACCGTACTGAACTGAATACAATTTCAGCAGGTGAAAATAGGCAATTTTTTCCTAAATACTCAAACTTATTCACTTTTTTTTTGTCACCTGCCCAGAGCAAGCCTCTGGGATGCATGAAAATGATGGCCAGACTCACATAATGGGTGAGAATCCTGAAACTTGTGATAGGAGTCAGCAACACCTTACAAACTCCTTTCTTACCAGGTGAGCTCCACTGCACAAGAGTTGGCACTCCTCTTCTAATGACTAAGTCCTAAGACTGAAAATAAGACTTTGGCATTGTAACGCTGGTTCTAACACTGACTCTCATTGCCAGCTTTTCATCAGTTCCTTCACTCATTCTACCCTAATTTCAATGCACTAAAGGACAAACAAACAATATTAACAATTGTGACTTTACTGTGGTCATTGGAGGCTTTGGGAACTAATGACTGTGGGGGTGAGGGGAAGGCGGCATATGTATGCCTGTATGTACAAGGGAGAGATTCCAATTCATGAAATATAAGCCAGCATACTCAAAGACTCAGAGCTCAGCAACCTATAGATTCTATGCTTCTTTGAAAAGTAGACTCTTTGCAAGGATTTTTTTAAAAATTAAAGAATTTAAAGATTAGATTTTTAAAGATCAGTCAATTATATAATCAGAATATGCAATTTTAGCACAGTCCCACAGATTCCACCTCTTTGATGCAAACCGCAGGTTTGAAGCTGCCCATCAAAAGTGACGTAACTAAACTTTCTTTAGATCCTAGGATTTAGTTGACACTTAGAAATGTAATAACACAGGCAGGAGCTGCTTTAACGCTGAAGTAAATGACACATCTGTACTGATGTGCATACAAGATCAGAATAAAATGAAGCAGCACCAGGAAAAAGGTAACACCTGATGACTGGTTCAAGTGCATTCAAACTCAGCATCTGGCGCAGCAGTTTTGCTGTGATTTTTCATTTGATTTAGAAACATCTGAAAATTCCAACAAATCAAAATAGATCATCTTTAGTATCTTATTTACCACTAGTCAAAATTAAGAGCAGCCAAGCCTATCCTAGAATGCATGATTTTCTTAGAGGTCATTCTCTTCAAAGAGCATTGAACAAAACAGACTTATTAAGAAATCTCTGTAACGTCTCATTAAATGAAAAGGAAAATTCAGCAAAGTACTAACTTGAACACAATTTTTTTTAAGAAAATAATTTTGCATAATTTTAGGAAACCCAAACATAAAATCAAAACAAAACATTCAATATGTTATTATTATGTTATATGTATTTGTTTTTCTTCTACTAGCAAATGATAGATGCTACTATACTTTCACTTTGGTGCAAATATGCTTAAGGAATACTTAACAGTAAGGAATTTATCAATGTATTTATTTTGTTAAGCTATTCTGTAAATCAAAACAAAAAGGGAAAGCAGTGACTTCAAGGCTTCTGTTGCATTTTTTAAATTAAAAAAAGCTATGAAAATGAAAGTATGTATTTATTTCTATGAAAGAAATTCCTTAGTAAAGAGGAGTGACCTTCACACAGGTAAGCAAGAAAACACCTTTTTTAAGGTATAGTAAATGGATTTTTTTCTTTACTGTTTAAGATAAGGAAGCATTTCAGCTTACATTTTCTCATCAACTGCACATTTCAAATGAAAAATGAATCTCTTCGTGAACATACTCTAGAGTATAACATTCAGTTACTTAGCAACTTGTAGCGCACACAGAAAATACCAAGTCAAAGATGTCACCCTGTTTAATATTTTCTTCCAATCCATATGAATATCGTGGATATTTTTAAATTTTGCATTTCCCAAACAAGTAAGCTACCATGCAAGCTATAAACCTCATGAAAAACAATGTGATATAGGCAGCATTCTACTTAGCTTGACAGTCATGGAGCCCTTCAAATGGCAAAGTGACTATTAGAATTAGGTATGCGCTTATCTCCCTGAAAACTTAAATTTCCTTCTTAAAATGTATCAACATATGATTTTTCCACATTTCAAGAAATTTTAGATTTTAAGCTCCAACACAGACAGTGCCGAAGAGGGCACATAATGAGACTATAGTAAGACAATACAATTGGAAAGCACGTGTTACTTTGTAAGATACTGTTTAGCAGTCTGATCCATTCCAGGTGATCAAACCGATTTAAAAGAAATCAAGTACTGTTATGACCTCAGCCTGAGAAAATTCTTTCCTTTCTGTTAAAGTAAGTGCCTGATACAGATATAAGATGGGTTTTAATTCCTTTTTTTTTTTTTTTTAAGAAGAATTTATGAAATTCAAGTGATTCCTGAATGGTTTGTTCACCTATTGCAGCATATGGATTTTTTTTTTTACATTTTGGAAAAACAATCTACTGGTATTTTTAATGTAGAAGCTTACAGGTACATGAACTTTTCTAAACATTTCAGCTCCTTTGCGTGCATCCAATAAAGCCACGTCTTGTGGAGTGGAGATGATAACAGCTCCTGGGAAAACATGAAATACCATTAGAATATGTATTATTAATTATACTGTTAAATATTTTGACTAGTTAGTACATGCTACTAAATTCAAAGTAGTCACACATTTATATGCTTTTTTTTTTTCTAATTTAAGGAAGAAAATTATGCTAGTTTTTTTATTATGCAATGACCAAAATCACTGAGATATGTTATGGAGTGATAGAAATAATTTAGATATTTTCATCATAAGTTTTTCTACATAGAAACCATTTGTATTTTCTAAATGAGAAAATTGATCTAGTTGCCATATGACCATGGATAGAAGACAACATGGTCCACCTGCTGACAGGTTGCAGAGGTGGTACTCTGGAAATATCTACACAGTAACTGTCCCATGCCATAATTAAATTTGAAAGCTTTTCATTTAACAATAAGCCTTGTCCTAAAATCAAGAGACAGCTGCCTGTAATCAGACTTGCTTTCTGAACCCACTACACCTTCTGATACAAGCACTGACAGACACAGTCTTGAAACTCGTTACACTAGACGCAACACCAGCAGATTTGCATGAGTCATACCACAAAATAAGAGGCCAACTCATGCACACTTGCACGAGGTTTGAAAAAAAGTATAGTATTGCTCACTGTTCAGACATGGCTCCAGGTTACTGGATAATTAGTACTCCCAAGAGTTATTAGACATAAAACAGCTAGAGCTCTTTGTCAAAGGTTAGATTCTAAAGTAAGCCTACAGGTTAGTATCCTATACTACCCTACATTACTTCTTGATTAATACAGCCTGCAAAACCAATAAAGACATTACAATATTCCACATCACTTCACAAAGAGCATCTTTTTGCATTTGCTCAGGGGTTTCAAATATTACTTCTTCAAAACTTGCATCAAGAATGTGCTCGTGCTCATCCCTATTTTAGAAAAATGCAATGTAAAAGAGGACATTACTGGTCAACCGAGTAGCTCTGGTTTCACAGTAACCATCCAATCTCCAAAGCATCTGTTATAAAAACATCTCTGAAGAGCCACGTTAAGCCAACCTCACACAAGAAATTTATGCCAAACTTCACACTAACAGCAATTACAACAGACAATTTTAGATGCATGGCACAGAGTTTCCTACTGGGCCTGCAGTTCCGAACCCTTGGCATACATGGGCAAAGGAAGAGGTGGGTACATTTCCAGAGGCACACAACACTGGCATCACTGGCACAGGCCAGTGCACCGGGAGCCTTGGGCATCCTGAGAGCACTGTTGGCTCTGGCAGCCCTGGGACAGGGAGCCCTGCCCCTCGCGATGTCCCCACGCCACCCACCCGCCCACTGCCGGGTGGCATCCAGCCTGCATGACAACCAGCCTCTTCCAAACACCACCTGACAGCATGTTTGAATGTTTTCAACCAGTGTTCTTAACCTCTAATTTTTGGAAGAAAAATACAATCTGGAACCTCGCTCCTGAAAAGCTGCCAGTCTCTGCCTTACAGAATATTAGACACAAGTCCAAAAACTGAACAGCGTATGTAATGTACTGAGCAAACGCAATTTCCCTATTGTTTGCTGAAACTCTGGCATCCAAATAATTTGCTATTTTTCCTGAGCTTTTCCAATGGCATAGTAAAAAAATCAGGTAGGAGCCTTTCAGTTACATCCACGTCACCTTAGCTCTAGGGTTACGCTTTACAGCTGACGTTGAAATGTAAGGTTAATTTCACAAAATGAATGCACCCTTCCCTAAAAGCACAGTCCGCAACTAAGTAATTTAGACCTAGCATCCTCGAGTTTTCTGCATATTTGTAAAATAAAGATCTTTCAATACTTGGACAAAATGCTTATTACTGCTTTCTTTTCAGACAAAATTGGCAAATTGTGTCTGTACACACACGTTAGTTGCCTCACACTTTTGTTCACACTCTTCTCTGAAGATGCTGGCTCAGCATTCCATGGATCTTCACGTAGAAGCTAATATGCAGTCAACAAAACTGAAGTCTGTATTTTCTGGTCCATTATTAATTTCTTTAAGAATTTAATAATTGGCACGGCATGAAGGACAGAGGCTATGCACAATGAAAACACCCACTAGAACCACAAGCAGCTTATCAGAGAGATATTTTTGACTAACAAATTCTGTTGCTAGAGAACCTCACCCAAAGGGAAAAAGCTAAAACGCCAAAAAGACCCAGTGGCACACTGCAGAGTTTAGGCTGCTGCAGAAACCAACTCCCTGTACAAAAGCCTCTGGCTTCTGAAATACATGAGTTAAAATTATGCTTGTGGACAATCTGCATGGCTTCTTCCACAGAACGAAAGCCAACATACTCAAGAAGCTGCTGCTGAGGGTGTAACAGATGTGCGTCTCCTATTTTCCTTTTCTCTCTGAGCTGGATTACAGACAAAATTTATTCACAGTCGGCTAGTATTGAATTATACCAACGCCCTTTAAAATAACTATCTTTTCTCTTTCTTCGCTATAACTGCTAGTCCAGCAAACCCAACCTGAAGTTCAAGAATTCAAATTATTAGCAGCATTATTTCCTTCACCAGCAACTGAATATGGCAAATGAGACTTTGCACAGTGCTCCTCTCCCTGAATAAGTTTGCATATGTTTAATTCAGAAAGTGATTCAAATGATAAGCAAGAAAGAACAGAGCCCACACTTCCTTTGCTATCTTGGCTCTACATGGTTAACAGGAATATCAAACAGTAAAGAGTTATTCTGATCAATAAAGTAATGAAACATGACTGAATTCATGCACACAGCACGTCTCTTGAAGCAATACGTGCAATGTTTACACAAGCCTCTGTCTGAATGAGGCAAACTAATACTGACAAATTGAACAGAGAAGGTGCAGAAACTATAATGCTATCACGTTGCACATTAAAATACACTGCAAATTCTATGTTTGCAGTTATATGCAGAAGAACAATTTCTGTGCCTTGAGCATATTAAGGATATCCAAGTTGAGCACATTTAGGTTTAACTGACATTACTTATTCGTGCATTCCATTTATTTTTATAACTTCACCATATTTCAGTTGACAAAAAGCTGATGCATGTTGCATTAGTAAAAACTATGCTAACTGTATTTTTAATCCTTAGCGTGCATAATATATAAAGACAGAACTAACAGTAGCCTATAACAGTGATGTTTGCCTTTCTTTTTTAACCCCAGGTACTTAATCCTCAGTAAAAGAAAGGTGTGCCTACACAGCACATTAGTACTCACCCTTCTGGTGGACTGGTGTTCAGGAAATTACAAGCACTGAAATAGCCTGTAATTTCTGTGTGTAGAAAATATCACCTATATTCACTGCATAATTAAGGTTTGCATCAGATGCTCTGGGTTACAAGGCATAAGGTGGAATCTCTCCAAGCCTTAGCTATAGTCAATTTGTACCCAAGCAAAAAACCAGGCAGGTCTAAAAAGCAGCTGATAAGCAGCAGTTTAGAAGGCCTACCTTAGGATGAAAAGGATCTTTCTAACATTACTCTTTTTTTCCCTCCAGTGTCTTTAAAGGCAGACTTCAGAACCAGGCTACATGCATCTCATCCAGACAGATGCTTAAGGACGCCTCCACACACAAGTATTAGACTGTGTCTTATATCACCCTTATTAACTTAGCAAATAATGCCACCCAAAACCTATGGAGTGAAGTGTAACTGACCAGAAAGACTGACAAATAGAGTTCTGGAGGATGAAGACACAGAAAGAAATACTGCATTTTTCTAGTAATTGCATCTGCTGACTGCCAGGCATTGGATGCTCTTGCAAGGAACCACATTCAGACCTCAGTACAGCTGTGGACGGCCTGATCTGACCACACCCCTCATGCACTTTTTGTAGCTTCTGCTGCCTTTTCCACTGCATGAATTTCAAACTTTTAGGCAAGACTTTTGAGTTATAAATAGCCTGGTGAATCTGAACCTTCTCTACTGTGGATCTCTCAGAGGCCTTCTCACCTTCTGTTAAATTTCTTGTTACTTCACAGATAAAAGGTGCCTGCAATTAGAGATATGGCTTGTATTTGAAGATGCAGAGAACAAGGTCTTGCAAGAATGATGACTTTCTGTCTTTGCTAGAATTTCAGCTGGTGATGATTACAGATAAATTAGCACTAAAAAAAAAGTCCATCTCCTTGGATAAACCTCGTAAAGAAGTTCCTTTAGGTTTTGTGTGACATCTCATTACAACTAGCAACTTAAAAGAATCACTAGCATGCTTTTCCCTTAAGGGACCCTTACTTGAGACTCATAATACAGCTCAGAACTGTCCCAAAGGCTGGATCCTGGCAGTGTCACACCTCCAGCCTGCTCGCTACCTTGGAGGAGTTTTTGAACAACTGCTCAAGCAGTGTGCATTTCCAACAGCCACACATCCTCTTCTGCCCATGAACTAGTGGGTAATTAGAGACTGGGGCACTACCCCCTTGCCCACATGAAAAAAGAACATAAATCTTAGACCAAGCTTCTTCCTCCTGGCAAGAGGAACTGTCAGCGAAGCCACTGAGCAAAGGAACATCACAAGCTGGATAAAGCTGTCACCCTGAAGTTAAAATGCCCTCATCTAATTGATCAGTAAGTATTATAACACCCCCTTCATACTCGAACACATGGAGAAAGACGTGGAAAGAAAGCTCTCACTGTGTTAAAATGTTTGGTTTTGGTTGTAGCAAACTGAATATGTGTCACACTAACGCAATTTACGAGGCAGTATTTGTTTAGCAAAGTGAAAACACTGAAAAGCTTTGTAATACCGTCTGTGAACAAGCATTATTTGCAAAGTGTAGGCATAAAATAAAAAGCTACTCCCTCACAGACACTCCGCCACTTTCCACTTTTCCTTAGCTATCTGAATTGGCATTTTGCTGCTCTACTCCATTCCACCTCCTGCTTCCAAGAGCATTTGCCAATCATGTCCAGACTATAACGAACATTGTACTAGGCAAGAACAAAGTCCAAATAGTCTCTTTTGACAAATGAGTATGTTGGCTTTTTTTAATGAGAGGCCCTAATCCAAGGAGGAGAACTAGATAGAAGAGTGATTCTACTCCACAAAAAAGACAATACCGAAACTACTTCAATGACCTCCAAAACCCATTTGGTTTTTTTACTTTTTTCCCCCAGAGGTGGGGGTGGGTAAGGGGGCAGATTTAAACTTTTATTTTTTCAGAAGAAATAGCTAGAGGAGAGAATGCAGTACCGTTATTCATATGGATTTCTCTCATCTTTTGCAATTGTCAGCTGAACACTATGCTCGTTTATTCTTCCTATTCAGAATAATTGGTTTAAAAAAAACGAGGCAATTGCAGCTAATGTAGTACTTAACATACACTTAGCCACTGTTGCCAGACCTCAGAGAACCCCAGTTTTCAAAGCCTCCATACTTCACAGCTTTTTTTCCCCCCAATACCTGGAAACTACTTTTCAGGAATGATAAAAATTTAAAGAACTTCCACTGAAAAGACTATCACTTCAGCTTGGACAGGAAATGTGTATTAAATCAATCTTCATGAGCCAAGAGTTAAATTTAAAGTGAAAGAGTGTGAGGCGTTAATGTGTAAACTCATACTGTATTTTGGTCTCTAAATTAAGTTTACAGAGTCTACTGGGTCTGGCACTTCATAATGAAGTACCAGGAGTGTCCAAAGCTAAGATAACCCCGATAATAATTTACATTTGTCAACTACATTTTTTTCTGACAACAGAAGTAAACTATTTCAGCATGCAAATTATATTTGGATGAACAGAAAGAACTATTTTTAAATCCCCACTGGTGTGACTAAGGTTTTTTTGGTTTTCAATCTATCCTATACCTACGTGCCTTTCCTTTCCTGCAGTTATTTAGAATATCAAAATACAGCATGAAAGAAAGAGTAAATCTACATAAAAATCTGATATTAAAAATATTTGCCATTCAAAAATACAGCACATAAAATTTACTATTACCCAGATGGCTTCTATAAAATACCTTCAAAAATTTACTGTAGAAACTAATGATGTACCTCCTCCACAAAAGAAGAAAGCAACCTCAGAAATGGAGAAAAACATAGTATATTATTGTTAAACTAAAAGGAAAGAAGATCAGATGCCTTGCAACTGTGATTTGCATCAAAGATATTCAACAAGGGGCAGACAGACACACAAAGAGCAGCGACAGAATACAGATACACCTCTAATCTTAAATTGTATGATACATGCAACTTGTGCTGTGGCATTGGGGTTTTTTTGATCATTTCTCTTCGGAAAAGACAAGAGAACAGAACCATACCTACTCAGCTTGCAATTTCGGTTAATTTAAAAAGATACCTTTATCTCACAAATCACAATTCTTTTTCACACTAATTCATGCATAGTTTTTTAAAGCATCATCAGTATTTTCCTTTTAAAAACCTGATTTGAAATTCTCTTTTTTGCTGTTTTTAATGCTCATTTCCAAACAGGCAGTCTACTCATCACCTGGAACTTCCTGTTCTTGCACATTATTGTATGTCGAGGCAGGATCTGGTTCTCCTAAGTCCCATGCACTGCTATAAAAGAGTTTTGTACAAGGCTACACCCTGGTCTGTGTGACACTGACATAAATATGATTAAATAGTGTGGTTCACCAGTTTGGTATGTCACATTTCATTCAGAATTTGAAAATGCCAAGTGTCTTCAAGTTGGTGACATCCCTTTACTCCTTCCTCTTCAATGTACAATTTGAAGAGACGCAAGACTTTTAGCACAAACACAGAAACATGCTTTTTGTTTTTATTTTAACCTATCGATCCAAATCCTGACATCAAAAGAAACCTTATTAATTACAATTCTTTGCAAATCCGTATTTGAAGTAACAAAAACTCCTTTGGTAAATATTTCAGCCTTATCTGCAAAAGGCGTTCCAGAGATAATTAAGATTTACATATTGCTGAAAGATGCAATCCTTAGGAAAAATGACACTATTTATAGGATTAGGCAATAAAAAGATGGTAGGAACTCTCCACTATGTTGATTTTAAATCTAAAAGGTGACAAAGGTCATTCCTTATATGACTAGCAACAGCAATGCTTCTGCTTTTATAGGACTTGAGAAAAACATTAAATTGCATTCACATTGCTTTCACTTCGCCTACCTTGATTAATTGTGTCTTTTCTGATTCTTATAAACAGCCTTTTAGAGGTTGTTATTATTATAAGATTATAATAATACATGCTTTGTGTGGAAAAAAGCAAAAATATGTTACTTCCAAAAGGTGGGAAAAGGCACTGAAATAAAACACAAAGCCTTTTACCTTTAGGTCTCCTGTATAAACACAGTTCCGTCCAATGCTCACTACTGCAATTATTAAAAGATTGTTCAGTAAGATGTGAAATTATTTGGTTGTCTCAGTCTGCTTCTCACTGGTCAGGTATGTATTTCTAATGGTTTTCACTGCCATGGCATCTCGATATCCAAAGAAAATAGTGATATAACGACGTTTAGCAAATGAAACAATTCCAGTATTAACCTGGAGTCTGTTCTGTCAATTGAGACAGAGTGTCAGTCTCTAGAGCTGTCAAACTGTCACACTTCACTAACTCAGACTCCGCTTTAACATTAATAAAGAAAGGGCAGTAGACAGCCTAATTGATTTAACGGTCAGCCCCCACAATGCAGCTTCTCCAGGGGGAAGAGACGCTTGTGCCCTGGGACTGCCTGTCAAACAGAGATGCCCTTGCTGCTGCCCATGCAGCCTTCGCGCTCTAAAGGGAGAGAATAATAAACTTCTCTCACAGTGTTTAGTGAAGCTAATCCTCCATCTCTGATATTAATACTTATTAATTTGATTTATGGCTCCTTTATCCAAATAATCAAATACACACACTGAGATTTCTCAATTTAGCAACTAGGTAATGCAAAGGAATCACAAGCCTTATTCTTTACAATGTCATTTGTTTACACTGTAACTTAATATCAAACATCATGATGTCCTCTGAAACCCCCTATGTTTTAAAAGCTGGAAAACGCGTAAGGACACTTCAAACCTTCCCAAGCATGCATGTTCAACACATGATAAAGAACCCACTTCTGGACACCTCATACAAAAGATGAAACAGAAGAACTAAGTGCAAGTAAAGAAGTAGAACTAAATACAAATTAAGCAACAACAGCCCATAAACAAAGCCCTTTTCTCCAGACTGACCCTGGTTTTCTATTTGGAAAGCAGACTTGCATCTGAAGGAGGATGTGGTGGTAAAACAGAAATATATATCAGATTTTCAAGCTATCATATCATTTCACATTTACTAGTTTGTTGAAGAATGACTGCAACATGAGAGAAGTTATGGATGATTAAAGAATATTATGCTAAATAAGATGCATCTCCTTGTAAGGTGAGTAAGAATAATAAAATAAAAAACAAAAGTCACAATAGTTTCTTTTTCTATCTTCTTTTAAAGAAGGAAAAGTACCCACCCAAAACTGTCACTCCAGCTGACATTGTATGAGGCTACTGTTCTCTTAAATCACAACCAGAATTATAAGACATATTTTGTTGTGTTGCTTTTACTCATTAGGTATTACTCTAATCTCTTTTTGACTCAAGAAAATTAGGGTACCCTTGATGCAGGATAAGAGAAAGTCTTCTAAAATTAAAATCCAATACCATTTCACACATCCTATCAGTCCCTCTCCTATTGTCAGATGTTGCAATGCTACAGTTTTTCACGCCCCAAGTGGGCAAGCATGCCCCAAACAAAACACCTTTACTAGCGCTCTCTCACACTCATAAGGAAAATCTGTAAGTGGCTGGCAAAAATGTGTGCAGGTTCTGTAAATTTTTTTAGAAACTGAATAAAAATTTTCTAAGCTGTCTATCCCTAGGAAGCCACAGATGAATAATGAAGAAACTGTAATGCAAATACTGTATCTCAACACATGCAAATCAAAGCACAACTTTCATGCAAAAAATGTACTTAACTAAGACATATATGCTGTCTCTGAGGAAAATGAGAGAAATTATGCCACTAATACCATGACTGTCCAAGGCATCCTCAAAGGATAAAGAAATAACAAGAAAACTGGAGAGGGAACAGAATGGCACAACACCAAATACTTTCTGTAAAAAAAAATAAAAGACAACACACAGCTGAGGAACATGAATTGCAAATGAAGATGGAGCCCACAAAACCAGCAGAATTCTGTAGACTGCTCCAAAGACATCACCATCAAGAGTTGCAACACTGTCTTCCATACCCTTGAAAGGAACAAGACTGAA
Source organism: Gorsachius magnificus (assembly GCA_034008185.1). Classification (NCBI taxonomy): domain Eukaryota; kingdom Metazoa; phylum Chordata; class Aves; order Pelecaniformes; family Ardeidae; genus Gorsachius; species Gorsachius magnificus. The sequence goes on along the minus strand of CM067086.1, from coordinate 40,281,641 downwards.
GAAAATAAAAGCACGCTAGACAAGGCTACAGACTCTCAAATAGACAGAAACCAAGTAACAAAAGAAGAAAGCGCAGTTCAAGCTGTAATACACAAAAAGAAGCCCTTCCAATGAGAATGAAAAATACCCACAATACACAACTGAGGAAATTCTTTATAAATCACTGAAATTCATTGAGCCAGTAAGAACACAGGGAATTACAAATCTTATCGTTCCTTGTCTGCTGCGCTTGTCTTCATCAAAAGCACAATACACTTATTTTTTTTCAACTGCAAGACTCAACCTCAACACACACTCAACAAAACCAACTAATGGGAAAGACAAATGTAAAGTGGTTCTATCACTCCTAATTTTATGAAGTTAGGACTGTCAAAGTAATAAGCTGAACTGAGCAACTGTGGTAACAATGTGAAGCTGTTCCAGAATTCAAATCAAAATGCTGTCTTCAGTTAGGCATTTGTAAAAGCCCATACTTGTACAAAAAAAAAAAAAAAAAAAATGCCAGAAAGCCATAGTGAAGAGTTTAGAGAAAGACATGGGTAGGAATTTATCCCCTTTTATGGCATATCAAGAAAATCTGCTTTGCTGCTTGTTGTTTTAAACCGGTTTTCTTCTTTTTTAAATCAACACCTCGTCTACTTTTACTTGCCTCAAAACCTGATTCAACAGGTATGAGAACCACAGGTTTCTGACAGTCATATGGAAAACTAATTAAAATACTGAATAACAATTATTTACTCTTAATTCTTCACTTTGTTACACCCACACAAGAATGAGGGCATTGCTGTCCTTAGCAAGAAAACCCAGCTCTTTTTTTTTGCTTTTGTTAACATCTATTATATTCTAAGAAAATGTAAGTATTATAAACAAAACTAAATTAAGGTTTCCATTTACTGTGTGTCAGATGTGCCATGTCAATTAGAAAGATCTTGTGACCTTCCACAAACAGACCTCAGCAAAACTTAGAAGAAATACAGAATTAAAGTACTTTCTTCCATCACCTCTCTATCCTAGAGGGCCCAGTGCACCAACACCACAACCACGCACACTTCTGAAGGCAGTGTAGAATTCTGCGGGATAAAGGCACAAAAAAATCTCTTGAAGATCAAGAGTCTAATGACTTTTTCTGTGTTGAATTAGGACATTTAGGTGCACTGAAGTGAATTTATCTACACCCACCATACTTAGAAAAAAAACATAATCCATGAAGATAAGGGCACACGTCTTTAATTTCATAATTTTACTGCCCTTACGACCAAGATTTAACGTGAAATTCTACCTTGCCAAAAACTTCTGTACCACTGTCATGTTCCACCTCATTGCTTAAAACCCGAGGAGTAAAAGGCCTACTAAGCACTGTATTTAAGAAAATGGTTACAAATCATGGTTTGCTTTTCGTCATATGTTTCAGGTCACAGATAAGCTGAGGCACTAGAAGCCTCCTCTTCTACTTCTAGTGGGAAAAATTCATTAAATCCTTCATCACAGCTCTGTTGATTTGCTTCCTTCCACCACTTAACACAATCACAGCCAGCAGAGAGAACCTCCTGTGGTTATTAACAATTTTGGGGCAATAGCATTACAGCTGATTTTCATATGCCAAAAGATTTAAGTTTTTCTAAAGTTGACAGCATGGAGGATTTTCAGATAACACCACACAGCCTTAACACTAAATTTAACTATTTGTCAAAAACTTTGGCTGGTAGATATATAGGTAACCGTGGTTATCATGTATAATTGCAGCTGAGACATGACTGTGTTAAGGAAAAAGATACAAGTTGCTGCCTGATTGTTAAAGGGCTCCTTTCATTCCTGTCAACTTCACTGTGCTGTAACAGTGGTGATGGTTTTGCTATGAAACCAGGGTGTATGTGCCAAAATTCACTCACTCTAGTTGCTTTTATATGTGGGTGTGTCTATAATGCACACCAATCTTTCTACCTGTACCCAACTTCTTTACCCTGTCCTATCTTATGAACCTTAGGAGATATACAACTCTTTATTTGTTAAATGTATCAGGCAGCCCGGCAAGAGTTCTAGATGCAAGTGAAATAGATAGTTCTGCAAATTTCATATTTAGTGGCTTCACTTCGGAGCATTAGTGCCACCAAAGTGCAGAGAGAAGGGAGTGTTGGAGGGAACCAGGGCCGGCCTGTCCACGTGAGCCAGTCTGCACTCAGAAAAGAATGACAGCAGCAGAAGATGCTACCATTTTGGTTTTGTGTCAACGTATTTATCTGATCTCACCAAGAAGTGGAGCAAGCTGTCCCACTGATTACTTAATAACTCAGAATCACAGAATTTCTGGTTAAGAAAGGTCTCTGGAGGTCATCTATTGGCAACACTAGATAGGGCCGGATAGGGCTTTGCTAAGTACAATCTGGACAACTCCCAAGGATGGAGACCCTGTGCAGACTCTTTGGGGAACACATTCCAGTGCTGCATTACCCTCCTGGGAAAAGAGCCGCAGCAATTACTAAATGATTCCTGGAACCTTAAGAATTGCTTTGTCTCCTTACCACTGAGTTCCTAACATTGATTATGTTGGCTATTGACAACTGCTTCTGTTGAAGTATGTCAGACAGGTAAAAAACTATTACAGTCTATCAGATCTCGTGAGATGCTCAGCATCCTTTCAGAAGCAGCATTTCTAACTCCTGCTGAAACCAATAAGATTAGAGGGCAGCCTGCATTTCTCAAGACTGATTTGTCAAAGTTTAAATCCCCTACAAAAAGTCAAATTCATAACACGAGGGGAGAAAAGAATGCATTAGTGTATTACAGTGCTGCACGGTTTACCTATGTTTGTCAGCTTCTAATTAAAAAGGAACCATGAAGACAAACTATTTTATTGTATTAGCTTTCCTATGCAGTAGGTACAAAGAAAATATTTTCTACTACTAACCTTACCAGTTCTTGGCATGACTGCCTTTCCTTCCACAGTAATACTATACTTGACTTCTCAATCTTTACAAAACTTAGCTTAAAAGAAAGTAACACAATCATAATGCTCACGCCAAAAATCACTTATAGTATTTTTCATCACCACACTACTGACAGAACAGTTTCTCAGTGTGTTAGAAAGACAATTAAAAGAATTTTTTACTGGCATTTTAAAATAAAGATTTTTCTAAGGCTACTAGACTTAACTAACTTCAAATCTCTGAAACAGTCACGCAATACACATACCTGCAATCGGAATATTCTGTGAGACTGACAGCTGTACATCTCCAGTCCCAGGTGGCATGTCAATTACTAAATAGTCCAGTTGACCCCAGTCAACCTAGAAGATGACAATAAAAACGTGTGTTGGAGGCTTGAAGCGGTTTTTTTAAGGCACTTTATAGGAAAGAAGGACTGCAATAAATGTAATTTTTTTTTATTACACAATGTAAAACAAGTGAATCAAGGACATGTCAAAAGAATGACACTGAGATGCCCTTTTAGTCACACTTTCCGTACGAGATCAAGAAATTATTCTTAAGAGATACAATCTTTGCTGCTCACTCAAAACTATGGGCATAACTTTATTATCAACTTTATAAGCATAAACCTTACTGAATTCTTTCCTCCCCAAAAAAGTAGCAACAACTTAATTTAAGACTTTTACTTTGCAGTTGCTTAATCACAGCTTAGAAGCAAATGTTAGGTAAAATTCAGGCTAAAATTCTGGATTTTGTGCAACAAATATGGCTTAGGAATTGTTTCCACTAATTTAAAACCAATTTTTCTTGCTTATCAGTTCTTCAAAACTACATATAAAACTTTAGTAATTTTTTTCTGCGGTGTTGTTGAAATGTTATTTGTACATGGAGAGCTATTGGTATTGAATTTTTTCTAGGGAAAAAAGCTGTTGGGAGGAAAAAAAAACAAACCACAACAGATTTGCTAAATGAAAATTGCCAGGTATAATTATACAAACTAACAACTTACATATGACATCACATGATTAAAAAAAGTTTACTGGTTGCTAGGCATCAAATGAAAGTGACCATTAATATCTATGAGGCTCAAATGTGTGAATGCTGTGATTATTTACATTCTTTACCAGGATAGATTTCCCAGAGAGCCAAATAGCTCTCTCTAGAGCACTGTGTACTGCAGTGCACATTCTCTTCATCAGAACAGAAACGGTCCTAGGTCTATTCTATATAACATAAAGCCAAGCTATACTTTGCCTAAACATTTCCCAATGGTTTAACTAAGCTTCAGCAGGATCTCGATTCAATTCTGCCGTGGCACAGGTTAGTACCAGTGCATTCTTACCGGCCAGCAGTAATGATATAAGGTCTTTTGTCTCTGCAGTACAGAAGCTTTAGAAATCATAACCACATTAAAAATACAGATCCACAAATATCTCCCTGTCATTTTTCTCTCCACACAGGCTTAATGCAATTATATCGTATGTTTCCGATTCATACAACAGATATAAGATACAACAGTCTATGAATGCTTTAATACAGGAAAATGCCAAACAAGAGCAGGATTTTACTTGCTTTTTTATTTTATACATTCCCTCGGAGCCATTTTAACAGCAAAAACAATTGACATTTTGCCAGTCCCCCAGTTATTGTCCTGAAGTGTTAGACCCTGTCAGGGGAACACACTCATGCATTTTCATTCAGTTCTTGTACAGATGAATATCTTCTGGGGAAGCACAAGCGATGTGCAATCCAGACCACTAACCCAATGTAGCGCTGCAGTGAGAAATGGAATTTTTCAAGGCAGACTAATGAAGATGGAAGATTTCAGAGCACTTATGGGAGAAGGGGGATGGAGAAGGTTAGTTACAAATTCTAACTTTAGACATCTAAATTAGGGACTCTCAGGCACACCACCCTTTCCTCATGTTCTATACAACGGCAGTGGGAGCACCAAATGGTGCCTCAGACAGCCTGGCTAAACAGGAAACGCTACTTAAGTTAACCACAGCAAACACTGCACTTTTCCACATTTAATACGGGTCTCTATTACCTATAGTACCTATATTATTTTAGAATATCTGTATTTTGTCAACAAAAATGGCATATACCTGGCAGATTTCTAAAAGTAATCAGCATTCATCGTCATATTGAGACTACATAACCCCAAAGAAAAATTACATATATGTCCAAAAATGTATGTACTGAAACATAAGCATGGGATAGAGAAGCCTGTTTATCTAAAAAAATCTGGTTTTTACTTCGTTTTTCTTAACTGATCTTGCTTAGTTATAAAGGAAAATAAATGCCAGTGCTGATGAATGCCTCCCTTTCCAATGAAAATTACTTTGCTCACTTGAAGGCATGAACTTTAAATTTCTATGTTCCTTAATTAAAAATTAACCATTATAAAGGTGACAAATTGAAATTACATAGATATTAAAAAGTAGTAGTTTACAACAAGTGAAGTCAAGTTCCTTAAAGATCCCCAGCTAAACATACATATCCTCTCAAAACAGTTAAGTGCATAAATCTTAATATACAAACCCAAGTCTTTTATAAAATCACAACCATTTTGAAATGCTAAAGTACAGAGGATTTTACTTTTTAAAAAGGATTAACTCAAAATACCTTTTTCCCCGCCACGCCTTCATAAAGGCTGATCCTAGCATCTTTTGTTAAGTCCAAATTTACAAGTCCAGTAATCATATTTTCCTTCCTTAAATACTTCTACAGAAACAATGAATAAACTGGTTGTTTTCTGCCTTGCAGCAAGATGCAGTCCTGAAACACATCTATGAGTGACATAGCACTACTACCATTCTGACGCAGTTTCCAATCACTCTGTCTACCAAAACCACCTCGTTCTTGAAAAAACTTGGATATTGAGTAGTTTTCAGCCCTTTTCTCCATGAGCTCAACTTCAAGGTACAACCTTTTAGGTGCAGCACTGCCTAATGGAATAGTGCAAGACAATCCAAATCCCACCCTTATTAGAGGTAACTGGAATAAAAAATAAATACACTGGTTTTTTTCCCCTAGCTAAAAGCTGTGACTTTCTGGGCCTGTCCTCTAACTTTTCTTTTCACTCTTACCAGAGGATCTGCTCCTCCAACCTTGGAGCCTTGGTAAAAACGTCTCCATGTAGAGCCTTTAAAGTAAAAGAACACTTTCACAGAGAGCTTACTGCTTCAAAAACATACAGAACAGTTGTTGCTTGAGAAGTTACTTTCAAAATTTACCATGTAGAATAGAATGGGAGAAGGGGTACAGAAATAAGAGGGCACCAGAGCTTTCTGCCTCAAGCTTCCTTCGTAAGTGACACCATAACAACAAAAAGAACTTTCAACATGCATCTTCTGGATTGTCCTATGAGTAATTATTTTTATTAAAGTTATAGACCTCTAAGCGAGAAGTTAGTAATGAAATCTTAAGCACATGGTGACTCTCAAGGTAAATCTCATTGCTAGGCAACAGGAAAAATACTCTGTTAACACACAGTGCAATTAGATTATAATGCTTTATTTAATTTATAGCATTGAAACCATCTTATTCCACGTATTTTCTTCAAATTCATAGATTGAAAAAAAGAAATGAGACGTCTTTATCAAATGAATTGTGCTCCATTATAATACTTATAAATCTGAACACATAAAAATGGAGAAGCTGCACCATCCCAGCAGCACTGGAGAGGATGAGCTGCTGCTGTGCAAAGCAGGACAGAAAATAGCCTTCTGTCACACCAGTTCAGAAAAGCCATCAGTGAAGATGCCTAGGGGTGCACGTGTTGAATATACGTGAGAACTACCCTCCACACACCTCTCTGAGTTATGCCACCACTGTGGCGCTGAACTGGTGGAAGTCAGATGGCAAACTAGATTGGAAAACCACTCCTCATTAAAACTAATCTTGGTTTTTATTATTATAGTTATCCTCACAATTTTAGTCTCTTCTTTTTTTATTTGTAATTCAGGGTGAGAATGGAGAGCTGCACCACAATGACATAGCTGTAACTGCTGAAAAGAACTGAGCTAGTGGTTTTGCCCAGTAGTTTTTGACCAGGGTCCTCTGGACATACAGACTTGCTCAGACTTAGGTTGGGGAACTCTGCACCTCATCCCATTTCTCTCTGTAGACTACTTCTTATTCTCTTCTATTCTGCAAAAAGGAGACGGTGAACACTGTAGAGTTCAGTTGTTCCTCCATTACCCTCCCACAGGAATACACAAGCAGTATTACAGTCTTTTATTAAACAAATTATTGAATGTAATTTGGAAGGTATAACGATTTGTTATAGAAGCGTACACGTTATTTAATGAGAGAAGAAATTCCAGTTCTGTTACTAAATTTCAGCAAAGGAGAAAAAAAGGAAGGTGAGACATTTTTAATTAAATTTAGAATTGGAACATATAATCAGAGGAGTGGCTTTCTGAAATCTACTATTGCCATTCATTCAACATTATTAAAACGGGACATATAATCAGGCTGTGATATAAAACACTAATTTGAATGCAAATCCTGTTTATATGCAACAATTTACCAAATCAGGACCACTAGTCCTCATGTTCTCAATCAGCTCTGAGAAGTGTCTGTATGCAAATGCAGTTGCATACAAGTAAATGAGCTCAGATTAACAGCACATTACATTAAATGAGTTCCCTTTGCAAGCAATAAGCGGACAGCAGTTACAAAAGCCTGCCTTGTAGCATCTGAAATCTGTCAGCACCTTTGCATGTACAGAAGTGTTAATATCTTTGCCTAATATATACGGTGTGTAAGACATTTCAAACCATATAAATGTAATTGCACTTTCCTTAAGTATAGCATTCATCTTTTTAAAAAAAGGTTTAACTTGATGTTTATTGTTAAGCAATGTAATTAAGTGCCATGTGCTTCTGTGTATTTTCCCTTGCTCAGGAGCACCATGAATGCTTCTATGTAAATTATTTTAATCAATCACTGTTTATGTGACAATTCATAATCAAAATACCAGATACGTATTTTGAGTAAGGGTTCCAAATAGCATGTTAAAGCAGAGGTAGAGCGTAGAGATATAGATTGCATTTCTGCTGAGGAACGAAGCCTGAGCATCCCCCATGCATGAGGCAGAAATGACAGAATATTAGCACAGAAGAGGGATTGCTGCTTGTGGTTTTGAAGTAATCCTGGTGTTTGGTAAATAACAGAAGATATTATTTATTTGTTCTTATTAAGAGGAATACATGCAGAGTTTCAATCAAGCAGCACTGCAGGTGCAGACTTGGCAGCAGCCAGCCAGTCTCTGAACACCAGTATCAGAAAAGCTCTAAGAGCTACATTGCAGGCAGCTTAAGGCCTCTTCCAGCCTTATCCCCCCTCCTCCTAACTACTTTGCTGTATATATAGATAAGTTAATACAGGCAAACAGCTGTTGTTAATTGAATATGTGTATGTACATAAATGTTCACATATACTTACATCTGTTAGTGCAAGATAAATATTTAAAAAGATTCCTTGAAAAATTAAAGATTCTGCTTAAACATACACAGACAATGGGAACAAATAATTAGTTTCATGACTAAGAAAACAGGTAATTTAGGAATAGTATAATGAAACATGGCATTTTAATAATAAAATACTTTTATATATTCTCACAAACATTTGATAAAGGAGACATTCCCCAGCCATAAAACAGACTTTTAGTCCCTACAGAAACTTTCTCTCCAGTAGTGAAGTAACTACTTATAACACAGCAGGATATTCCATATTGCTTAATACAACTCAACACTTTCTGAACAAAGACGACTGCCCCTTTGACTTGTCCTCTGATGCTTAACCTATCTTGAAGACTTGCAATCTAACACCATGAAAAACAGATGCACTGCAATGGTTCAAATTTCCTCTAAGGTATTTCTGAGCAGTCTATTCTGCCAAGTTCAAAGAGAAATTGAAGTGAAGTGTAAGAACAGTTTGCTCCAAAGACTTCCATAAAGAGAAGGAAATTCTCCTATTCTTTCTCCAAATAGATGAGAGTAACTTTAGAAATAAGTGCCTAGGAAGGAAGCCAGAATTCTGTTCAATTCAACCAGAAAAACAGAAACTGGCCTCCTCCTCCCCAATGGCTTTTAATAACATTAAGAACTGAAAGCAAATGCAGTAGCCTGAAGTTTCTGTCACCTTCACCTATACAACCTACAAAACTAAAAAACTTCAAGATGACAATAAAGAGGTTGTTCTCTATGGGGTGTTCCAGGAGACGGAGGGAAGGCACTTAACACCAGGCTCCTGCTAAGCTTCAGAAAGCCCAGTCAACACCGTGTCAGCCTAAAGGGAAGATGGCACACAGCTATGGGACAGTCTGGCATGGCCACAAGAGTCCGGAGACAGTCTCTGGGTATGACTGAAAATGAATGTTTTTGTGCATCCCCAGCACGACTGATGGAGACTGTATCAGCACTACCGCACAAAAAAAGACTCTTCCACTAGGTTTGAGTTGTTACTACAGAGGGCCTTGTTCTCTAAAAGACAAGACTTTGAGAAGCAAACTTTTATTATGCAGTCAGTCATGAGATGGATCATTGATGCGCTGCTCTCTACTCTTGATTCACAAACAGTCTGCACTACATAAATTGCAGAAACTTTTCTTCAGAAACGTGCCACTTTTTTTTCCTGTTCTATGATACAGAACTGTCTGTAGTTCAGCTGTTGAATAATGATGACTGAAAAGAAATATGGGACTAGGCAAGTTTCCATTCTTATGCCTTTTGGCAATAAAATTAAGCACAAAAATGAAGTAATATAAATGTAAACAAATCAGAAGAATGTGGGCTAGCATCACATCATTTAATTAAACTAATCAACAGGTTGATGTAGCTACATTAAGCACATCATCTAAACTATAAATTCTCCAAGTTCTCCCTGCTAATACACAAAGGCATCAGCATTGTTGAGCTATCAAATCCAAAGTCAACAACACATTTTTAAGGCAGTGTTATCACAACCCAACTTAAGCTCATACAATTTACATATGCTGTTTAATTCAGATCTTCCCTACAATAACAACAGAAGGAAATACTACAAGTGTTGACAACAAATACCATAAAGGGAGAAGCTTATTAAGCCCACCATCCCATAGGTATTTTAGCCATTATTTCTGTAATGATGTTAAAAGCTGATATATAGCTTAAGACTGAATGCTGAAGTTATGCAATGGAAAACAATGTCCCTAATTCTCTTCACAAGTCATTTAACTTCCTTCAAATTCAGTTCATTTTCTGGTACAATGAGAAAATTAGTAAATTCCTTACTGGGGTACCAACAGGCTAATATAGGCATAGTGTCATGCCCACCATTGAGACAGTGATTTTAAATTAATGCTTAAAAATCATTAGATTAGAAGGATCAGAAAATTCTGTTTCTTAAGTACAATGTATAACCCTTTTTTGTACAGAAGACGGAACTTCTACAGAGGACAGCCTAAGGCCTTCAGAGAAAGGATTACAGAAGAAAATAACATGATAAATGTTATTCAAGTCACTTAAGATGCCACTGAAGAAAACCCTCCAACATTACCATAAATTGTGCAGTACAAAAACTGGAATAGAATCAATTAGATATAGACCACTGAACTGAGACCAAAAGACAGTACATCTCAATATAGGGCTTTGGTTTTTGTCTGGTGAGATGTTACCAGATCTCAGGGTAAGTAGCCTTGAGGTGAAACGTTAATTTTCAATACAAAGTTTTATGTTTGTTTTTTTTTTTAAATAACCTGTTTTTCACAAATATGGACAAAACTCCATCCTCCAAACTTTATGTACTTAAAATTCACAAGCATATCCTCCCCAGTCACCAAATTCAAAATAGTCTACCCTTGCTAATGAAACCAACATTGGAGAGTCTGCTTGAACGACCTTGGAGCACAACAATCAATACACCCAACAAGAAACAAGACATCTCAACAAGGCTGCAAAAAATACAGAACTTTTCAATCCCACAGGGAGATTCAAGAGGATGAGAGAGTGCGAAAAAAGAGTGTAAGTAAGAACACATGCGAGAACAAGCAGAGCCGATCACTGACTTGCTGGGATTCTTGACCATGGGACTGTGACTGTGAAGTTGGTATACGTTCTCTGTTAAAAGAGAGCCTTTAGGCCAGAAAGGAGCAAGAACAACTGCAATACAGGTTGATCCTTATGAAAAGTGGAACACAGAAAGTGCATTAAAGACACAGACAAGATGTAAAAATAAAAATTTTAAAATTGTACATGTTTTACAGTTGCACACGTAACATTCCCACAATTTAAAGATGTGCTGAAGGTCTTATTCCTAGAGTAGTAAGAGCATTTACTATGAATTAGACAACAGACAATCTGTGAAATCATCGCATACAGATTTCCAAAATAATTGCTGTGCCTACAGAACCATGCTTTTGCTTCACCAGTGCCCTCAGTTATGAATCTGCAACAATAAATTAAACGGGTTACTTGTATTCTAAACCTAATTAAGATAATTTGCTGAAGGTGCTGATACCATGGATTTTAGGGACATGCAGTGATTACTGCCAAGCAACGGACAGCCTTCATATTTTCATTTGCTTCCTAGATTTTTATTTAGCTCCAATTCCTACTTCATGGGTTTTATACAGAAAAAAACTGTTTACACCTAGCAGAAAAAGTACTTAAAATGGGCACCCACTTTAGCTGCATAATAAAAGAGCTGTATTCCAAAGGCATCATTGTGCTGGCAGAACATATTCCTCCTTTTAAAAGATACAGTATTTTGCTCCATCAACAGTAAGAGGAGAAACATCTTGTGGTTTCATAAATAGTACAGAAAAGTGGGGTTTCTTCTTTGTTAGGGAGGGGAAAAAAACAACAAAACCAAAAACCAGCCACTAATCTCTGATACCTTAGGCATAATTACTTTACATTTGTGTCAATCACTTGGTACGTAAAAAATAATCACTTTCTACAAAGAATATTGGTAAAAAACCTGCTGCTATTCTTGGATATCTGCAGTTATTTTCTGGGAGCAAAATAGATATAGGAAGGTGGTGAGAGTGAAGGATCAGTCTGTCAGCTTCCAACGGTCAGAAAGTAAGTTGGATTATTAAAAAAACCCCAACTCTCTGAAATCAGTTTAACATACATTAATATTAATTTTTAAAAGCTGTTTAGATAGTTACATTCATATTTACTAAGTTAAATTAGTGTGTAATGCTAAACAATGTATCAGTGTTTAGGGGTGGGGAGGTTCCACTTTTGTTTTGGTCGAAAAGATGAAAAAGGAATGCTGAAAAAAAATGAAGGAAAAAAAAAAGCTTAAAAAAGCAGCTTTGGTGAGCTTCACCCACACATTGAGAAACAACCCTAAAAATTCTCCTAAGAATCTTGACTACTCAGGAAGGGAAATACCAATATCTCCACTGAGCACCAAGTTTCAACCGGAAGCCCAGTTGGTACCCTTTAATTACACACACACCTGGGAGAAAGGAGCAAGTCTAACAGGCCCTGCCTAGCAGGCACGCTCTAAGTGCACCTGCCAGTGACACCACTGAATCCAGCACAAAGCTGAGCACTCGTGGCCATTAAAAACAAAATAGAACAAAGCCTGTAGTTCTGCTGTTATAATTGCAGCTGTTCAGTATCATAATTAGACATATGAGAGAACCTATCCATGAATTAGAAGATGTGAGTTTCAATTTCTCAGGCAGGTGGCATTTACCTGGGCCACTGTACAATCAAGAATGCAAAAGCCACGGAAACAACCTGGACCATAAGTAAGGCCAGTAGCTGAGGCATTAACCTGGAAAGCTGAAACTTCACATTAACTGCATTTCCTGCATAGCACTGCTCACGCTCCCCCTTCACACGTCTAGTCCTGGCCCCAGGAATCTTGCATCCCTGGCTGTAGAGCAGAAGGCTTTGACCGCTGTATGTGCTTTCAGGGCACTCTCCTGGCTAGCAGGAAACACAGGCTTAAATGCTAAACTGAGAAAGTAACTGAACTTGCAGCTCCCATGTCCTGGCTGAATGGTTATGGAAACTTCCCAGGCTGTTATTATGAACAGAGAATAAGCCTGTCAAGCTAAACTAAAAGAAAGGTCTTGGCACCTAACAGAAGATATTAGATTTTGGCTTTAAATCTGAGCTCCACAGAGCTGTCCAATACAGGCTACAATTAGGTGCTGACATCCAGGACAGAGACAAAGTGAGACACATCCCATAGGCTTTTCCTAATGACCCTCTTGCTCAACATACTCAGTATTGTTCATTTCCAGCAAGCGAACCTACCAACTTTGACTTACACCATTAATTTCCACTTATTCCACACCAACCTCTAAACTTCAGCGCTCTAAGATACTGCACCTATTCTCTGAAGACAGTGCCAAAGAGTCTGAAAGTACCACCAGGAGGAGAAAGTAACCCTTCAGATAGTACCACTGGGAAGGACAAGTGATGTATTCCCACCATCCCACGGTAAGCTGTGGCTCCAGCCCAGGCTTTGGTTTAACTTTCCATTCCTGCAGGCAGGGCACCTACTTCTTAGGCACTGCAATGTTCAGCACACCAACACCCATGTCCCTTTTTGCATCTAACCTACAGCAGCTAGAAAGAAAGAACAGACTCCTTTATTAGTAGAGAAGAATAGAGAAAGTAGAAGGGTGGTATTAGGTGCTACCATTTTTTAAAGTCTCACATAAATAATGGAAGCTTCATTTAAAAAAAGAAAACAAATAGTGCCTTCTCTTTTCCTAGTTCCTCTACCTCCAACATTGCTGTTTAGCAAACACTTGCGAACATGCTTAAATCGCCACCTCTTTCCATAAATGAAGCTGGATGCCATTTGGGCACAAAGTTCGGAACTTTGTTGCAGAGAAACCTTAAACCTCAAAGCAGTTCTCTTTAAATGGTGAAGGCAAAAAAGACGGGCAAAAAAGACTAGTTCTAGGCCCAGCGCAGCCATTTTGAGACACCATGAGCTCTCTGCCATTTCTTCCTGCCTACTCAACAAACCCAGCAAAACCCAGCATGTTTCGTGTTTTTGTTTTATGCAAAGGAGGGCAGACACATGCATACCTGTGTAATCTGTGTGAGAGATGAGACTACTGGAAGCAGAGCAAAGAAAATACTCCCGTAGCCTGTTCCCACAGCAGCAGTAGCTGCACAGTCATAACCATGACAGCTGAGGAACCAGGCCAAGAAATGTTTGCTGTAAATACATTCTCACTATGCTGTTAGGCTTTTTTTTCTTTGCCTTTTTTTTTTTTTTAATCCTCAAAAAAATACATTACTGCAAACGCTTCCAGTTCAGCAGTAAGTTGTTGGCTAATGTCTTTGTTTTCTTTTGGCTTTCCTAACACTTTTTTCTATGACTGTCAATTCTTTTCAGAGACTATAATCCCTTCTCATATCAGCTGCTAACACAAGCCAATAAAGCTACAGGGATCCATATAGATCCTGCTTCCTTCATTAAGAGAAGAAAGGCAACAGAACAGGTTTTGTAGCTTCAGCCGGAAACAAAAAGCATCAAGCCCATATGCGTTCAATCATTCCTGTCCCAAAACATACAGGAGCACTCAAGTCAAAGGGATATATTGCACTTGGGTGATGGTAGGAATACTCTTAACTCCGTAGGGAGTTAACCTGGGGGGCAGAAGGGTGGAAAGAAGGAGCCTTCTGTGCTTTTGGCTACAGTGCTTCCTTGAATCTGTGTTTAGCCTCTAATCTTCAGGAAGTATAATAATTTCCCTTTTATATGTACATACTGATTGGGACTGGTTAAGGCAGCTCTCTCTGGACAGACGGGACCTTTCAAGGAAATTAGTGATGATTATACAAATTCTTGCAACAGGCTTTTCTAAACATCAACATCACAACTAAAGCATGGCATAGAAATTAGCGTCAAGATTTCCATTGATTTCAGTGGGCTCTGGATGAGAAGAAATTAGTTTATTTGTCCTTTAGTCTCAGTGAAATAAATGTAACCAAAAATCAGTATAAGCATTTTTAAAACAGATTATTTTATAAGGTATGAGTGGGTCATCTGCTTATCTTGCCCTTGAAACAGTTTCCTCAATTTCAACAATAAAATGAGTAATGACAATTGACCTTCCTTGCTTTAGATGAAAGCTTATTAGACTTAAGACAAAAATCTCACAAGCTGCCAGAGTGATTGTTTACTGTCTGCCAGCTGTAGACGCAGTCTTAGCAGTATATCAAAGTGCAGTCTTAGCACTGCAAAGTTTGGCCACTATTTATTATTGAGTATTGTTCCCCTTTTCCAAATATCTCAATAGTGAATCTCGACATTTCTAAATAGAACAAATACATAATATCAATGGCCTTATGTGTAGGGATGAAATGTCTGGATTTTTTCATTTTTGTACTTTGGATCACAAAAATAAAAATACAAAAGCATCCCAACTCCCTGAAGATGCAACTGCTCTTACTGTTCTGAGGAACAGCGATGTGGCAACTTACTTTTTCTCCAAACTGTAAAGTAGCAGACTTTAGCCTGAACTAACAATCTCTATGCCCACCTCAGGCTGAGGTAACTCAAAACAGAAAAATAAAACAGAAGAAATATCTTAATTGCTGAAATGCTGGCAAATTTTTCACTGTAGTGACACCTGGTGAGACTACTGTGTTTTAGAATTATGCACTGCAAAGTATAAACACATCTTTGTAGTTTACAACATAAGCACAGCTTTGTTTAGCTCTATGAAACATAAACTGTAAATATCCTGCTACAGACTATCTGCCTCAATTACTTGCAGAGTGGATAGATACATTAATATTGTGAAAGACAAGACAATTTTGAAATTAACAAAAATTCTCAAATGCAAGATGCTGCCAAAAAACAAAATACAGAAAGAGGAAAACAATATTAATCTGCATTTAGCATATACACTTTAGTACCTCTATTTTGTTGATCAACAGCCAAGTGTGCAGACTCTTAAATGTGTATTAAACGGCAAAAAGATAAAAGTTTGGAAAAAAAACCAAAACCTAGCAGCTATTCATGTTTCTGACCACCTTTGCTACAAATTCCCATTGCAGCATCTCACTCTTTCCCTGTCTTGAAAATTTACTGCCATGCTGCAAGCTAAATGCCTTCGATGGTAATCTCTTGATAGAGTGCCCTTCCTAAACCAAGAGTTAAAAATAAAATCCAAAAAAAAAAAAAAAAAAAAGAAATAATAAAAAAAAAATTCTGGCTTCACTGCAGTGCTTTTTATTCACTTGCTCTTTACATTTACAATAAGAATAATTTTCATCATTGACTCACTAGTACTATTCTGGGGATCCTTTCATTTCTTTGAAAAAAATCAGAGCTATCAACTTGTTATTGTCGTCTTCCTCCTGACCCAATACGTGTCATTCTCTGCTAAATCCCATTTCACTGCTCCCTCTCATCCACCAATATACTCTCTCACTAATTTTATACTGATGAGAGAGTTTTTTGCCCACACTAACAGTAATTTTCTCTTTGAGCAAGCCCCCAGTGACATTTATCATCTAAGTGATGAATACAGGAAAACTGGAACTTTATTCCAATTTGCTCAAGCCATCTTGAAGGATAAGAAGTATTAGCTACCCTTAAAATCCAAGGTTTGCACCTATTCTCTGAAGACAGTGCCAAAGAGTCTGAAAGTACCACCAGGAGGAGAAAGTAACCCTTCAGATAGTACCACTGGGAAGGACAAGTGATGTATTCCCACCATCCCACGGTAAGCTGTGGCTCCAGCCCAGGCTTTGGTTTAACTTTCCATTCCTGCAGGCAGGGCACCTACTTCTTAGGCACTGCAATGTTCAGCACACCAACACCCATGTCCCTTTTTGCATCTAACCTACAGCAGCTAGAAAGAAAGAACAGACTCCTTTATTAGTAGAGAAGAATAGAAGAGTGGCATTAGATATCTGCTGTAGTCTGTATTTTGAAATTTTTCATGTAAATAAGTACCACCAGTATTACTGTTAAGCAAACACTTAAAAATGTGCTAGCCTTCAAATCCATGTCTCCAGAGTCCACTCCTGAACTCATTCCTGCTTGCTTTTCTTTAGCTTTTCTTCTAAAAAATCTGGACATATAAGATTTATTCTACACTTCTAACTTCTTATGATGTCTTTTGTTGCTATCTTTGAATTTTTCTTTGTCCAATTTAGACTGTAAAATACTCAAGGCTGACACTGATAGCAAGATTAAAAAAAAAATAAATAAATCAGCTTATGGTTCTCCACACACTACAGAGGAAGGCCAGATGCCTTAGACTGAGTTTCATAAAGATATGCATCCTAGCAGTAAACTACTAAAGCTGAAGCAAAAAATTGCCATAAGTCTCCAGCACAACCTTCTTTATGGCATTGCTACTCAATTCTAAGATGTGCGAGAGCACATCAACACACACAAGCCTAGAATCCCCATTTTTAAACCTCTCCTAGGTCAAAATACTTCTATCAAAACAAGAGGTATGACAGGAAAAAAATAAAATATATTTATCTTTTTTTTTTATTATTATTTCACAGTTCATATTAAATATGCTCATTCAAGAGATAAGGCTTATTCGGGTTTGACTTTTGTTTCTGCCTACAGGGATCTGATTAGCACCTCTTTAAGTCTAAAGAGACTGGCCAAATGACTGGAAATGCTAATGAGGAAAGGATGCCCTCGGCCACTATGTTGAAACTTGCTCATTTGATTGCAGGACTTAACTATACATTCATTTGAGCAAGAGAGATGAGATAGCATGACTGTCTAGCTTAGTGATTAGGGCACACAGAGAAGCACCTGAATTTCAGTTTAGGTTTTGACTCGATTGCTCTAACCAGTGACCTCTGTGAAAGAACTATTTTCTCCTCTTTGAGCTGTAGGCTTTAATAGTTATATACTGATAGTCAAATAGGCGGTGGAATACCAATTTTAGAACTAATCCCAGATTCACAGAACAACTTACGTTCAAAGGGACCTCAGGAGATTATCTGTCTGGTCCATCTTGCTGCTTAAAGCAGGACTGACTTAGAGCAGGTTACTCAGTCTTGCCCTGCTGAGTTCTGAATATCTTCCAAAAGAGATATTATAGAACCTCTCTGGGCGACCTGTTCTGATGTGTGATTGTTTTCACTGTAAAACAAACCAACCAACCAACCCACCCCTTCACATTTCTTACTATATAGCGCAACTTGCATTCATTGCCTCTTGTGCTATCACTGTGCACATCCAGGAAGCATTTACCTTCACCCTCTCTCTACATATCCAATAGGTAGTTGAAGATAGCAGTTCATTATCGCCCTTTTTAAACTTCTCAAAACAAAAAAAAAAAAACCCAGTTCTCTCAGTGTTTCATCCCCCTTATCACCTTGATGGCTCTTTGCTGGAGAATATATATGCAAGGCAGCCTATACCATTGAAAGTTAAGCAATTGTGCATATATCTGCAAAAGACATTTACATTCTGACAAGTGTCAGTTGTGGTACTTTGGGAACCCGAAACACAAAATATATTGTTCTCAATAGAAAAAAAAAAAGAATAAATTTATTTCATAAATATGAAAAAGTATCAAAGGAAGAAGTTTAGATTTACTTGGAAATTGTAAATATGAGTCTGTATTTCTGTGCCTCTCTTGAAAAGTGGTAACTCACTACAGTGCTGAACACTGTATAAACACAGAATGAAATTTCCATGGTCCCAAAAATGTAAGGCAAAAGACAGTGTGTGGACACAAACAGAAGCCGAAGGACAACTCTTAGTAAACCATGCTAATCAGTTAGGCAGACAGCTCAGCATGTAGTACCTAACTACTTTACTGACAATGTTCTTGTGTATTGCTTCCAAATAAAATACACATAATTCCTTCTAATTTGGAATGGTTTCCCCTAGTTTCTCTGTTGTTCTGTTTGTAAGAAATCTATTTATACACACAGGCAAACAAGGCAGTATAAAACTGTGAAAATTTATATGCTGAAGAATTTATGAGATTATAACACACTGTGTTAAAACACAATAAATGAAATTGGACTGATGTCTACAGACACCATTTACAGAACATTCTGCTGTGTAGAACATGCACAGTAAAACAGTCGATGGCAGCGTGGTAGCTATTTTATCAGGTATAAATACATTCGCTCTCAATACCTTATCTATTTTTCTTGTCTTCACAAGTGCAGCATTATCATATAACTAAAATAAATCACATTTAAAGAAAAATTGTCCCCGCATCCACATATGCAACCTCTCCGATTTAAATGATGGAAAGGAGAATAGCAGTAAATACAGATACACTTCTCAAACAGTAGCAACCGCATATAATCATAGAATGTTTTGGGTTGGAAGGGACCCCTAGAGGTCATCTAGTCCAACCCCCCTGCAGTAAGCAGGGACACCACTAACTAGATCAGGTTGCTCAGAGCCCCATCCAACCTGGCCTTGAATGTTTCCAAGGATGGCGCCTCCACTACCTCTCTGGGCAATAATAATTTACTAGCTAATATATGTCAAACAAAAATAGTATTGAACATCTATAATCTCCTCTACAGAGATGGGCCACTTCAGGCAATGAAGAATATATAGCCCAGAACAATATAGCCTCCATAGTCTTTGCTCTCCAAGAACTAAATACTACTACTGTTTCCAAGTTAATCTAATCCCAAATCTTCAAACATAATTTTTTATTGTTCCATTCACTCCACTGTTGCTTTTATGGCAGCTTCTTCACAAAGACTCTTTAAATATCCCAGACCTCACAACCCACAGTCTGCTCAATATTTCAAAAACAATTTATCCATCTGTCTGCATCTTCCTTACTCCCAGTAACATATGATACTCTACAACTCCTTACGTATGATAACTAAGCATCAATCATGCTACAAAAAAGGTTTGAGTACATATATATATATTCACACATATACACTCTACTATATAAATACTACAACCATTAACTCCAGCAAGTGCTGGTCTCAAAGCAGTTCTCTTAGTAGAGGACAGCTTCAGAAGGAAAGTAGCACACAAAATCTCCATCTCCAGCCAAACTTTCAAAATTATGTACAACCATAATAACCGCATAGACTGAGTTAAAGCTTTTTTAAAGGACAAGACTGGGTCTTTAGACTACAGCCCTACTCAGCTTTGGATTGAGTTAATAAAATAGTTTTGACCATTCTTCTGCTGAATTTATCGTTTTCAACATGAATCTACAGGGGATAAAGCCTGTCCATGCTTCAAAGTGCAAGGCTCTATTTCCTTTTGCTTATATGCAACTGCTCTGCATTGGAAGTTTTATATAATTTGCTTCCCTGTATTCTTTCCTTTCCAGTTATATCCCTCCCAGTGAAATTTTTATTTTAATTCTCTTTCAATACATGCCTCTTATAAAAAAGAGGCACTAAAGTGGTACTAGAAGAAGCAACAAGAAAGGGATGGAGGAATTACAATTAGATAACAAGAGCAGCATTTTAGGGACTCATTAGAATTGAGCCACTCCAGGAAAAGCTTCATCATCTTTCTGGGAAAATGTCCTCATCCTTATCAGGTACATCCAAGGAACCTTTAGAGCTCACAATACATTTAACAGCACTGAGGCTCTCCTTTATAGCCATACTACAGCAAGGATGCTGCCAATGAACAAAATGTTCTTGATACTCTAGAGAAGCATGATAAGGAAGAAATACAAGAGTCTTGCCATGTAACATCTGACTAGCCTGCAAAAACACAGGTTAAAATGTCGTGTCAGGGTAAGAAATCCTGTTAAGGATGTTAATCAACCAGAGATCCCTGCCCTGAAAAGAGAGCAGATTTTTGGGCTAGTTCCAAGGGGACTGTTTGCACTTAATAGAATTGCTGACATCTATAATCCGTGTTGTGTAGGTAATGCTTGCTCCTAACAGTGATACAACTTTATCTATTGATAAGAGAAACACACAAGGAGAACACTACATGCTGAAATATGCACTTGATTTTACCTGTAGTCCCATTTTTTTATTTGATTTTTTTAAACACAAAAGCTGAATTGTCCAGTGCAGTGTAATTTTTTTTTTCCTTCTCTGCTGGCATTTCAACTTGATAACACACACAGAATAACACAGCGTTCAAGATCAGAAAAACCAACACTTACGGTTCTTCGTATTACAAGTTTTACTGATTACTGCCTAAACAGAAACCCCCTCCATTCGTATTGCTGCTATGACTATAGCGGCTGTTAAACTGGCAGCCAACAAGTGCCACTTCTTCTCCCCCAACCTTTTGGCAGAACAATTGCCACAATTTATATCAGGACATAGAGCAGCCAGTCATGCTGCTCCTGGATCAGTTCAGGATCGAGCCTGCACCCCTCTAATTGGTGCAATCTCTCCTTTGCCACTGAACTGTCAAGATGTCCTCGGTCAGAAATGAGAATGGTGCTAGAAAACTTACCGTACAGACTGTATGGGACAGCGGTGATGACCATTTAAAATCCTTGTTGCAAAAGCAGTTTAAACCAGTGAACAAGTTTTGCTTGACTTTTTAATTTTTTAAAATAATATTTATATTTCTAAGGTTCTTAGCTGTCTTCTTAATACTTATTTCAACAGAGCTTTTCAGACACATTACTGTTAAAGTACAGGCTTTAGGTAACTCTCAAAAAAATTCTTACCTTTACTGTTCTTACGCTAAAGGTTAACCAGAAGTCACTTCCACAACAAATACACTAGGATGATGCATTTTAAGGTAACTTGTTAAGTCTAAACCAAGTACCATAGCACTAAGTATTTAATCTGAACCAAGTACCATAGCACTGAGTCAAGACACACACAGAGTAAAGGAACAAGTGCTGAATGGGACTATATAAAAGAATAGGCAGCTTCTGAAGTGTATGTTAAGTGAAAAACGAATAGAAAAAGCCTAGTGCTACAGATCACACTGAAGAACCATCAAAACTTCCTTACCTGGGCTTTAATGATATCATCAGAGAAAAAAACTATCTTTTAAAAAATTCAAGTAAACAGAAGAAAGTGTTTTTTTTTTTTCATCTCACCTACAGGCAAGCAAGATTCAAAGGAAGTGTTAACAGAGGTGAAAGAATTTTTACGTGAAGACAAGCGTGGCAGGGAAATGGGAAAAGTTAAAACACAGTAAGAGAAAAAGATCACCCTGCGGTGTAAATAGTCCTACAGTACACCTAATTACGTAAATGAAGAAGTCACTTCTCAGCCACAACAAAACTTTGGATAATTTCAAAGCATGTAAACTAGGATACATTTAACTGAAAGAGTTACAAATATATCTGTATAGAATCAAATGTTCCATTACTGTTTGTAATTCACTTTTGCTACAGGTGAAAAATAATTTCCTTATGCATTTCTTGTTCTTTCAATAACTTCTCTTCATCCCTTCTTTTCTATTGAGCAACACTTTTAATAAAAGTTATTATAGAATCATTATGCTATACATTTTCATTTATATACTGATTTGAAACACATAAATCAATATGTATCTAATGTATGTAACATAGTATACAAAACCGTTACCTCTATTTTGTATTAGAAGGCACATTTCCTTTGAACTCTCCTTAAGGAAAATGGTATGTTCCAGAAAACTGTCCTTGCTCATGAATTACCAAAGATATTTGTTTTCTCTGATGAATTACCAGAAATATTATTGCCTGTTATCTACCAATCTGACACCATACAACACACAAGAAAAAAGGTAGCTTTCAGATTAAACATGTGGCAAAAGGAGAGCCTGGATTTAAAAGGTGGTGTTTTATCTGACAAGTGATGTACATCCTGGCCTTATGCAGGCAGAAGTGAAAAGAGACAAAAATGAGGTTAGGCTCTGGACTATGCTGAAAAGCCATTCACCCATCAAAGTAGTAAAGCCAGAGAAGGACAAATATACACATATTACAAAAAGTGAGGTTACATGCAGCAAGTGTATAAGAAAGCACATAATGTATGTATTTAACAAATGTATTTCCCAAAGTAAGAATTCCAGAAATTTAAATAAGTTGCAAGTGTAAGAGAAGCATTTAAATACTCATTACAGGCACAGACCAATTATGAGTTAACAAGTCCCTATTAATGAATTTGGAAACTAGACCCTTCAATGCTTTATTGGAGTATCTGAAGCATGATAAACTCTGGAAAACAGATTTTTTTCATATGGAAAAAAATAAACAAGCATCCAGAGTTATTTACAGAGTGAACGTATAGCCTTGATGCTCTTAAAGCAAAGAAAAACCCCTCCACCATCTAACATTAAACACAGTTATAAAATACCACTAGTGTTTTTAATGCAAAAGTCTGGGAACCTCTGTGTTTTCTATCTGGCTGACTTGATTATTTTAAGAACTTAGTATTTTATCAGCTTGTCTGAATGCCCACAAGCTCCTTACTTTTATAGTATAAATCTAGATAAGGGAGCTAATTTAAATGGTTTATATGTAGCTATAGAGGTAAGGCAGCTATTTCTTAAGAACACAGGTTTAGAAAGTTAAATACAAGCATAAGTATTTTACTCTTAGAAGCAATTTTATCCTGTCAAACAAAAGGTCAAACAACAGCTAAGACCAACCAGAACAGATAATGATAAAACAAGGAAAAATTTCAAAACCCCAAGATAACAAAGTTATTTCTAATATAAAATGGAATGATAGTATCTTTTTAAAGATCATTGCATGCTGTGGTCCTCTCTTCTTTAGGCGTCAAAGGCTATAACACTATTGGTTCTACAGTTAACCCCTCCTTGGGACTGACTAGTAACTATGTCAGAAGGGTGACTACAGATTTAAAAGCAAAATAGCATGTGTTAGTCTGGAAAAATTGATTAGTTATTTTCTAAAAACCACCTGTATATCACATAGAACCTGCTGGTTCTCCCTGTGATCTGTGAGCTTCCTTCTTCGAAGGAGGACATGCAAACAACTTTTTCCAGCACAGATTCACGACTACCCTGGTCATCACGCAGAAGCAAAATTCTTGTAGGGAGAAGAAATTTAGCTGTAAAGCCTTCCTCTTTTGGAATTCAGGTTGGACTGTCAGGGAAATCACTGATGCCCTGAGCATTAACAGACTCTGCCTCATTCCTACAGCATGATCGGCCAGCACGCAACTGCTTTGTTGGTTGCTAGGGAGCAACGAGCTCATTACTCGGCATCATCGCACCCTCCACAAGGATGCTGGCACATGCTTCCCATCTGGGGATATTACTGATTGAAGTAACAGCACCGAAGTGCCTGCCAGTCTTCAGTCTCCTAGGGTGGAGTACGCCAATACAGCAGGTGCTAACTCTAGCTCTACCTTTGAGGTTTTAGGCTCTAGTCTTTGTGAGACTGGCCAACATAATGCAACACACAAAGAGGTCAGAACAGCCTTCCACAGCTATTGGCATGGATACCCCTTATTTTTAAAGGCCAAATCTAGACAAAGATGTCCTTCCTGAAATTTTGGCAGACACATGGCTTTTCTGACTAGGGCAATGATTGCCACATTCTAAAGTCTGTGCTAGAGAATTCAGTAAAAATGGGAAAAGGCTGGCAGGGGAGAAAAAAAAAACACACAACTTCTTTTCAATCATTAAGGGAGCACAAGATTTGGAGGCATTTACAGAAGACGTACAGAAACCTAGCGATCTCCAAGCTGTATACATTAAATCCTTGGAATGGATATCAGCACTCAACAATCTGGGTCACTTCAAAGTCTAAACGTGCAACCTTGATGCATTTTTTCAGCTGTTTGTCTCATTAAAACTTCACAGATCTACTCACAGTAAGAGAAAAAAAAAAAACTGTCAAGAAATAAAAAAGCCACCCTGCTTCCATATGCCAGGAAATTTATTAACTAACAATCTATCTGCATTACACAGAGATGGTATCTAATGATTTTCATGTACCTGTCATATGTAAAACACCATCCAAGAATTCTTAGTGCTGGTGAATTAAGAAGCACATAAGGGAATACAGCTGTAGATATGCATAGAAACATATACATTTAAATCCTTTGGCAACTTCAAAATGCCTTTTTTTTTTTTTTTAACAATTCCATAAAGAAACATAAAAAGGAATGAGAATGAAGGCAAACTGGGGTGATTCGCTCATCAAATACATGGAACAACAGGTCTATTTGAAAGGGATAGGTAAAGGCAAACAGTATCAACTTTCCCTCTTACCTGAAGTTAAGATTAAATTCTTAGGAATTTAAGAAGACCAAGATACAAAAAAAATGCTCACCACTAATATATGAAATACTGTCATGGAGACTTACGTGTCAGCTAAATGCATTTTAAAATAACTGATTAGTTTGAAACACAAATATGTACCTAAGTCCTTACCTGTCTCAACAATTTCTCAACAGCTGACATTACCATGAGACCTCTCCACACAACTGGGGCAGTCTCTTCAATCAAGAAACCCATAGACATGCTGAAAAAACAAAGCAAAAACTTATGCTTTCCAGCACAATACCAAGTACATCTGTAAAGAAGCTTGATTTGAATTAAAACATATGCTCACCATGCGATTCCATAGTTCTTAAGGGGCCTCATTAGATTTTCTAAAACAGAAGCAAACAAGGGTTTTTTTCTGGGGGGGAGTTGGTTTGGGGTTTGGATTTTTTTTTTAAAGAAATAAGCTTACACAATTTTTTTCCTTTTAAGAGCACTTTTCCCCCCTCTGTTAAAAGCATTTATCTATTTTTCCCCCTCATCCCTTCAATATACATATACATTTATCTATGCTACCCAGGAACCTGGCCCTACTTTTTCTTAGGTGGTTACATTTTACGGATACCATTCATCTTTTGCCAGAATAACAATGCATTTGCCCATAACATAATGTCACTTCGTGCTGCCGAAACCAACTTAATCTATTTGTATGAAATCCCCATGCTGCCAGGCATAAATCCCCTATTAGGCAGCCTTCTACTTCTGCAATACTTGGCTAAATGCAGAGTCATTTATATCAGAACAAAATCAAAGTCCTACAACACAATGGGATTTTTTTTTTAAAACTATGCTATTCACTAATCTCATGAATCAGAGGATTGTTCCCATTAACACACCAGTGTTTTAGGGAATTCTTCTCCCTGTATTAAGTCTGCTTTGGAATCTGAGAGGAGAGGTACCAAATAAAGCCACCCCTAAACTACATGCTGTCAACAACTCCAGGTAAGAAGTCCTGGATTTCTTCAGACTGGCAGAAGTCTGCAGGACTTAGGAAATTTCTGTAGGAACAAAAGATGCTTATTTGAACACTGCAGAGGTAGTGTTCTTGTCATGCTCCATATTCCTGTGCTTTCCAGTGTCAAGAAAAAGAAAAGGGGAAGGAGGGGAATATTGTGGCTGTTCTGCTGGCAAAGGGGCGAGCAAGCAGAAAGAAAACAAAACAAAACAAAAAAAAAAGAGTGCATTCAAAACAAAACCTCGCAACAGCCAAAACCTCCTCTTTATAGTCTCTGCCATCTAAATCCACACCTTATCTCAAAATGGTTTGCACACACATGTAAGAACAGAAGGCATTTTATTTGGTCTAGCTGGTTTATGCTGAGAGCGTGTACAGGCAGAAACCAGCAGAAAATAGAAAGAATACTTTAAGCAATTAAAAAAATATATTATAATACATATTTTGACAGAATTCTTTGATGCACCCAAAGTGAAATAGATATAGATAGTAAAATAAAAACAATGTGAATATAACGCAGTGCATTCAAAGCTGAACTCCAAATTCAGAAAAAATAACACCCAAGAGCACGCAAATTAAACAGCTAAACTCTACAGATGAAAGCTTTCAAGCAATCAAGCAAGTGGGTATTCAAGCCATGTAATTTTGTAAAAATATGGCTGAAAATAAATTGGATGTTTTGGTATACAAATCAGAAAGAACAAAATAGGAAGCTAAACCTCTTGCATGACTATTGCGTTCAGGAATGAGTATGGAACTGCTATTGGAAAAGAGATGGGCTTGGACTGATGCACTGCACCAGTGTAATACAACTCTACCTGTGGCAGCTCTCTTCAGTGTTTTGTCAGGGCTTATTTTGGTGGCATTATACCACCTAAGCGCATTTCTAGGAATCACAGCCTTACTTCTCCCCCCTGCAGTAAGAGAGTTTTGTTACGAAGAAGTTGATGACATTTGAACTTCAGCCTAGAGCCATCTCTAGGCACTGCTTTGGTGTCCTTGTAAACAACATACGTATTTGCCACAAGTGATATTACTGTTAGAAGTCTTGAGAAAAATGACTGCATATTTACCTACTGTTAGAAGTCTTGAGAAAAATGACTGCATATTTACCTATGAGAGGGTTTTAAAAAAAGAAACAGGAAAAAAGTATCTGCAACAGCATATGTCACTGCAGATTCAAGATCTGCTTCATTTTTAAATAGGAATGATTTTAAGAAAAAGAACAGAAAAAAAAAAAGGGAGGCCAATCCTTGACCACTCAGGACACGAGGACCAGGAACTGGAGGGTATGAAGAATGGAAAAGATGCATTTATTCTGAGCCACTTCTCAGTTCAATCCAAGTGCTCTGCAGTATGTCAGTCAAATATCCAGAGGCTAACTTCTCAACATCTACTACCTGCACAGACGGTTTCTTCTGTATAGAGCCTAGGTAAACACACTAACCTCACAGAGCAGACACAGCATCAGAGATCTCCCTCTCCTTCACCTCAGTGGGCAAAATAGGAGAGCTGCTCTGAGTACACAAACACTGACCTACAGAGTAGCCAAAGGGGCCTCTCTGTTGTTAAAACAAACAAGCTGTTTATTTCTCAATGGTGGAGTTTCATTTTATGAAAACTGGATCTTATTTTCTTTGGTTAACAACAAGGACTACAAACTGCTCCCAGCAGCAAGATTTAATCAAACTTATACAGTGCACAAGAACAATTCACAACCTGCTGTATATTCTGGCCATAATGTTCTGCATATTCTGAAAGTAATACAAAATACTGCAGAGCACCCCACTGTTTGCCTACTGCTAAAAAGCATTCTCAAGACTATCTCAAATCTAAAGTGCTTCAGTGGGCTCTGGTAATCACCCTTATCTCATCAAAAGCAACAGGCATTCCTCTCCTTCGCCCTGGGTCTTGTGAAGGTTTTCTAAAACATAACATGTAAAGAAGATTTAGCTTAATGAGACCTCAGTAACATCTCAAATTTCCTTTGCTTTCAGAGCAAACATTTCCTTCTTGTTATCAGATGCCTACCATACAGCTCCAAAAATCCAACACACAACAAAACGGGTTTCTTAAAATTGCAACACAGCAATACTATGCCACCTACTCAGAGAGATCAATAAAATATCCTTATTTACAACTTTTCAGTAAGCTTGATGGCCCTAAATAAAGGGGTGCTGTGTTTTCTCTGAACATACAAAATGAGATCAATAAGATCAACAGAGCACCAATGAAATGTCAATAAAATGCCTCTTTTGGTAGGATACAAGTAGGGCACTGGAAAAGGCAGGCACATGAAAATTCACAACAGCATTACAGAAGATTGCTGTTTAAGAGAGGTCTAGGTCTGGTCTGAAGGCTGGACTGTTATGTGGGGAAGAATGATGTTGAAGTCATTAGGATGGTTCTACTACATTTTGTAACTTTTTTTTTTTTTTTTTAAAGCTTTTTTCCCCCCAGAAAAATCAAGCCTTGCAGACTATCCTGACAAGGTAACCGAGTTCCTCCACTCTTTTTCTCTAGAAAGCCTGACATAGATGTTCAATGGTGGCCATAAGTTAGTGCAGCACGGAAGGTATGTACAGAGCGATATATATACGGGTTTGCCTGGGATAGAGTTAAATTTCTTAATAGGAGCTTGCAGGGTGCTATGTTTGGATTTGTGATGAAAGCAGTGATGATAACACAGAGATATTTTAGTTATTGCTGAGCAGTGCTTGCAGACCACCAAGGCCTTTTTTGCTTCTCATGCTGTCCCACCAGCAAGGAGGCTGGGGATGCACAAGAAGCTGGGAGGGGACACAGCTGGCCCCAGCTGATCACAGGGACATTCCACACTATATGATGTCATGGTCAGCAATAAAATTTGGGGGAAGAAGAGGAAGGGGGGGACGTTGAGAATGATGGCATTTTGTCTTCCCAAGTAACCGTTGCATGTGATGGAGCCCTGCTTTCCTGGGAATGGCTGAACACCGGCCTGCCCATGGGAAGCAATGAATGAATTCCTTGCTTTGCTTTGCTTGCGTGCGTGGCTTTTGCTTTACCTCTTAAGCTGTCTTTATCTCAACTCACAAGATTTTGCACTTTACCCTTCCAATTCTCTCCCCATCCTGCTGTGGGGGACTGAGCGAGTGGCTGTGCGGTGCGCAGTTGCCTGCCAGGGTTGAGCCACAGGGAGACATTTCAATTCTTGGCTTAGTTTTCCAAAGAGGTCTGCTGACTGATACATTAGAGCAAGCAAAGGCTTACATTCAGTCTTATCTCATCAGGTAAGTAAAGATCATTATTCTAGAAGATTGTGATGTTATACTACACCTCCTTAGGAGGCATCACGCTGTTTAAGAAAAGCAACGGTAGCTTATAATTATTAAATATGAGTATAGTGGATCATGCAACACCCTAGCAAATCTATTTTGAGCTCACTGACTGAGCAAGCACTAATGCACAGGAGTGGCTCAGAGTTTTCAAGTGTCTGAAATAACGGATAAGTTGGGGGTTTTTACCATTTCAAAGGCAAAAAAAAATTTAAACATGAGATAAGAACACTAGAAGCTCTGATTTTACTCATTGTTAAAGATTTCCTATTGTGCTCGGCTATTTTTGGAACCTGCCACTACAATGGAAGATCAGAGACTCCCCAGAATGGTAGCTAATTATTTTATTTAACATTTGTCTTAAAAAAATCTTAATAGTGGAAGTCACCTGTCTGTCCTAACTGGATTTTGATCATTGAGCAGGGAGGTGGCGCTTTTAAGTTATTCTAAGATGGGAAATCAATTGCTAAACCTACCAAAAAGTAGAACAATTGTATGATTTTCCACTTGAAAACATCCTTCACACCTTTCCATGCAGATTTCCAAATATTTCCAAAGATGCTACCAATGTAGAAGTGTTTGCCAGCACAGACACCACTGCAAGCTCTGGACTATGCTCTGAATGCATCTGTTTCCTGATTCTTATACAAGCCCCGTTTCTGTAACATCTATGCACCTAAAAACCCCATTTTTTTCCTAACAACATGCTTCTAAGGTGGGGAATTATTGTCTTATGTCACAGATGAGAGAATCAAGACCTGGGCTGTGAAACTTGCTCTAGGTTATTCAAGAATCCTGTGGATTTGGAGACCTATGCTGTGTTCCCCCAAGATCTGATGCTCTAACGGTCATGGCTCTACTGACAACATCTCCAATGCTGGAAAGCATGTTAATGCACAACTGAAACATCTAGGAGATCTAAACAGTTTAGGTGCATCGCTGAAGTTGTCTTTTCCCTTGAAACTCCCAAATATATCTGAAAGAATTAAGATTTTAAAAAGCACGCATTTAAGCATCAAAGCAGCAGCTTTAAAAGTGTATTTCTGAATAGTTCATAAGTTTAAGTATCCCTTCATCTTTCATAGTAAGTTATCTAATAAAACCCATACTGTAACTCCTCTGCATACATGTATCAAAATTTGAGCAAGTCTTCATAGTTTACACAAAAGCTAAAGGTTCTGCTGCTGTTTGCACAACTCATCATTAGGTGAGGTTTTCATGACAAATTGCTACTTTCCACCTCCTCACATCTCAGTGACATCTCACTGCCTGAAACACAGATGATGTATGGCACAAGAAAAGACAGCGCTGCCGTGCTAGTCAGAGGGAGATGCTGCAGAAAAGTCTGTGGATTCCAGAACACTAAACAAGATTATCTGAGACAAACTCAATGTGCCATACATACAGACAAGCTGAAACAGATTTGCAGCATGATCACTTGTAAAATATCAAAAATTTTTGCATCATCTGTTTTTTAATCGTGTACAATTTTTATGCTGCAGTGACTACAGAATACTCTATCGCAATCTAACTTCGGAATCCAACTTACACATCACCTTCTGCTAATCACACTAAACACTAACGCTCACATGGCCGTTGCTATGTAGAAGTATAAGGAACTTATGTGCTGTTTATTTTGAAAGTCACCTCCCAGGATCAACATTCTGTAATGGAAGGATCCAGGTTCCAGTCAGGGACTTGAGGGCTACAGACTATATACGGTTTCCAAAAACAGGAGGGGGAAAGAAGGGAGGATGGGAGTGGAAAGAAGGGAGGACACATAGGACGGTAAGAGTAACAAAAAGGCTGGGCTTTACTTGTATAAATATAGATGTCTCCCGCCACCCCAGATGCCTTAGGGAGCTGAAATTTGTACAGGGCTAGCAGATTTGACAGAGGGCATAGGGGAGAGCCACAGGTTCTGAAGGGGCAGCTAGCTGCCAGACACCACCACAGTCCAGCGTGTTTAAAGCCATACTAGTTCCCTAAGCATAGGCAAGTTAATTCCACCCACGGTGAGGAAAAGGGAAAAGAGATGCAATGGAAGAGAGCGGGACAAATAGCAACAGGGCCCCAAGGGTATCCTGCAATAAAACAGACACCAACCTATGTCAGAGGGGAAAGGATGCCGTCGCCAAAAGAAAGTTAGTCAGTCACAAATTTTAAATCCTTGGTTTAACTGTAATCATTGATTTAACTGCTTATGCCAGAAGCCCAGAATATTCTATGGCAAGTGACAGACTAATTGAGACTTCAAGCTTGATTTCACATTGTGTTATAAGTTTATTTGCAGGACTGCCCCAGAAATACTGCAATTTGTATTTTAAGCTTGAAGAGCTCCAAACAAGGAAAGCTGTGATTTCCCATTACACCCCGCACCAACAGTCTTACCTAACCACAAAGACATCACAAATACTTAAAACAAAGCAAACTAGCAGTGAGACTCAAAGAGCATTATTCAGTGCTCACAGTTCAATTTTAAGAAAGAAATGCATAAAAAGCCACAGCTTTTTCCAGAAGATTTGCTTCTCATATTTAGTCAGTCTACTAATTCCATTACCTGAGTAGGTTTTCCACTTTTTTCCCCCTCCTGATAGACTGCAGAGGAAACAAAGCTCTGTAAAAGCTTTTTCATTAACACAACTGTTTTGCAGATATGACTTCATCAGTCCTACCTAAAAGCGAAAGAACGAATTGCTTGCTGGAAGACTATACTTCAAAAGCGAGTCTGGCACAAGTATACAGGCACAGTGATTTAGTCATATTTTTGTTAAACCACTGTCGACTTGTTAGGTTTAGAACAGCGACACAGGACTAGTTTTAAGTATCTTGACATTACCTTTCCATCACAAATGTCTTCCTTACAATCGCTAAAATAACCCACATTTTGAAAAGCTCTCAGATCCCCATGGAGCCAAGAAAAAGTTTATTTATAGTGGATCAAAAGCTTTATTAGACTAATTTGGGTGGATTCTTTTCATTCATTATACCCATGAGGAATGAAATAGACTAATACGATGTTCAGTTCAAGGCTTCTGTCCTGACACACGAAACCTCCGGGAAGGCTCACCTTATCTGAAGGGCTGCCCTGCTTCTGTGCGAGGGGGGCTGCCCAGGTCAGCCACACAACAGTATGACAGACAACAGTAAGGCAGAATGGGGAGAAGCAGGAACCCCAGAGGCAGGCATTCCCTAAGCGTTACCTTCAATTCAAGCTCTAACTTCAAAAAAGATGCCGGTTAACTAGGGGCTTTGATTACTTTCCAAGCAAAACTACGGAACTCAGTACATTTGAGTCGATTCAGCCTTTTTAGGTTTGATACTGTAATCAAGACCCAAAAGAAAAGAAATGTAGTTGAAAAGACATAGAAGAAAAAATTTTCAAAGGATTATGTGTAATTTGGGGGGGGGGGGGGAAGGAGGAAGCAATGAAAACTACAGTAAACTTATTGATTCTCCATTTAAAAAAAGAAAAGTGTTTCTGTATATATTAAATATTACCATTTGCATGTCACATGAATCCCCTCACACATCACTTCTGTGATTTTATTCAAGTTTCACCACTTGTAAAGTGAAGTTCTATGTACTTTACATGATTATGACCATCAATTAAAGCAATGGAGATGATAGCTATAGCTTTTAAACTTTTACTGTCACTTTTAGCCTCTGATCACTAAAGAGAAAGGATTAAAATACATTTTTTTCTATTTTTTTTATGTATTCCACTTAATTTCTTTATTCTGAAAAGCCACTCCATTGTACTGTAGAGAAGGAAAGAGAGAAAATAAAGCAAGAAACCCACAGAGAAAAAAGCATGAAAATGAAATTGCAAGGTAAAAGTATTGAGAAAATTCAGAATTAGTTACAGTTCTTTAATTTTAGTTCTAGCAGAGAAAAGGGATGGAAACATTTATTCCTCTGAAATAAGCAAAAAGGTAAATGTGTTCAGTGTACAAACAAAAAAAAATTTCTTTTGTTATGTATGTACAATGAAATGCGTATCTATCATGTTATTATAATAAAACCATTTTGCAATTTAATTCCAATCTGTATAAAAGTTGAACCAGACAAACCATTTGTATCTCTGAGAGTAAACTTTATCATGTAATGAATATTTGCTGGCCATAACCCTTATCAAGACATTTATAATTACTGCACTGCAGGACTAACAATGTGAAGAGTAATACACTTCCGTTTCAAGTACTTGAAATGTATTTTTTCAGGTTACATTGTTTCAGTAATTTATATTGCAATAGCATTTAGTAGAATTTGATTTGCCATTTATCCAAAAAAGAGTGCTCTTGGTAAAAGGCTTTAATTACTACACTGCATTTCTCATCTTACACCCTTTTGCCTTACTTTTTTGTAATTTTAAGTATGAACTTATGTAAAATGAAGAATAGTATTTTAATAAATTAACTGTCTAGAGGTTTTTTTATTTTTTAAACAGCAGCTAATAACTGCATGCCTATAAATAATTCCTTGCAGAGTTGGGTATCCTCCACCTCCTTCCCTTTCCAAGTAAAGGTCATCAATTTTTCTCCACAAGTGAACTCAACAATAGCTGAATTAATCCAGTTTGAGGCTAATCATTACAGACTTGAGGGCAATAGTCAAGGTCCAGAATAAAATATTTAACACTTGAGTATTCTTCCCATTTTCAGCTACCTCATCACATATGAAAGAGCCTCCAAAATATAAACCACAACTATTTATAACACTCTGGATTATTATTTTGTCACATATAAGACACATGGGACCACTCTATTTCAGCCATCCAGATAAACTGGGATAATACATCACCAAAAATAAAACACAGGGTTTCAGTTCAGAATTCTTTTAAAACAGAATCAGTAAAGCATACCATCAGCCTATACACAATCTAAAAATCACCAGTTCACAAATCAAGAAGTAATGGCAGTCGCAAATACAACTTCTGTGAAAGAATCAAATTTAGTTTTTATTTAAATTAATCGTGATGCAGTGCCACTGGTAAAGCACGACACAGACAACTCTGTATAAGAATACAAGCTGTATCTTTAAAATTAAACCCTCATGCAAGATCAATGGTTACCTCAATAACTACCCTACCTATGCAACACTCTCTATTTAACTAGTCCACTCCAAATTTTCTATTTATAAGCCTCAAATGGATGCTGCTATTTCCAGCAGACATCTTTAAACAGTCACAACAGATTCTATTTTAAATTATCACTTTCTGTTATGGGATTGACTGGAGCATCTCTCCTATGAGGAAAGGCTGAGAGAGCTGGGCATGTTTAGCATGAAGAAGAGAAGACTAAGAGGGGATCTCGTCAACATGTACAAATATCTCAAGGGTGGATGTCATGATGTCACCTCTTCTCAGTGGTGCCCAGCGACAGGACAAGGGGCAATGGGCACGAGCATAAGAGGTTTCAGTTGAATATGAGGAAGAAGTTCTTTACTTTGAGGGTGACAGAGCACTGGAACAGGCTGCCCAGAGGGGTTGTGGAGTCTCCTTCTCTGGAGATATTCAAAGCCCGCCTGGATGAAGTCCTGTGCAACCTGCTCTGGGTGAGCCCGCTTTAGCAGGGCGGTTGGACTAGATGACCTCCCAAGGTCCCTTCCAACCCCTGCCATTCTGTGATTCTGCTATCATAGCGTAAAGCCTAGCAGACACATAAATGTGTCCCAGTGAAAAAATGGAACTGTCCATTTCTGACTTCAGAATTTTGTCAGTAATTTAATTTCTATAGCTCCTGCAATATTATTTGACTAAATGGGGCCAAACACAACTACTGCTGGCTTTCTCTCAGAAATTATTTTTTTATTCCAAATTGTGAAAACAGATGCCCACTACTGACCTTTTGAATACACTATTTTATTAATAACTAAAAAAAGACACTGAGGATATCATAAAATGGCAACAAAGCTTTGAAATATTGTGAGCACTCAACTATCATAAAGAAAAAAAGCCCACCAAAATCTTCATAATCATTTAAATTAAGTGAAGAAATGTTATATTTATCTGGCAAAACGGCAGTATCTTTTTGGCAATGTAATAGCTTTTAGTCTCTGCCAACTAGTTTAAATGGTAGATTTAAAAAGAAGGAAAAAAAAAAATTATGCTGTTCACTAAGCCAGAAAACGGCTTTTAAGTAAATTATTTGGGAAAAGAATAGAAGTAATGCTTTTGTTACTTGTGTTATTAAGCGTTGCCCTGTGTATATATTGTAGCTGATGCTAATATTTATACCACAGTTAGATAACCCTCCATTAGCTAATTAAATTCAGTTATGAACTTATTAACCAATATTTCCCTGACCATTTAGTTAAAGTATTTCGAATGACACCCTATTAAATGTTAGCAGACTTTCTAATGTATTAGAGTTTGCAAAATCAAATTAATGGGGTATCTTCGATTTATACAGACTCCTCACTAAGAAATCCTAATTCATTTTGAAAACTCAAATTATAGTATGACTATAATACTTTCTATTCAGAAGTTATAATTGCTGCACAGATTTATTCTGTATGGTACCAGGCATCCCTAATCCCTTTCCAACTGCTACACGTGAGAAAAGAAATAGAAATCAAAGAGTGCAAGAGCGCTCAGAACTTCCCAGGATTACTCTACAGATTCGTTTTCAAATCCATGATTCTATGATAAACAAACAAAGATCATGGCATGAAAGGAAGTAGAAGGAGTATTTAACTTCCCTTTTACCTAGCAATTACTGCCCACAAACATTAATGGGTATTTACAGTTTCTTATTTCACTGAAGCCCTTTTATGTCCTATTTGAACTGGTACATGTCCTTGATCCCTCCCTGTCAACAAGTATTGCCAGTTTGTACTTTCTTCAGTAGGATCCTAGTACTTTTTACTGTGTAGGCCAGGTGTTATAGTGCGGGACTGGTGTTGTCTGTGGTTACATGTTTTTAAGTGGAATCCTGTATAGTAAGTTTAAAACTACTGATAATAATCTTCCTTTCCTAGCTACCTTTTCCAGTGTCTCTAGTAATAATCCATGAAACTCCCAAAGCCTATGGACCAACATAAAAGACTCTGAATATGCTATTAGTTTTACAAGTTAGCTTTGAAAGCAACCTCATTACTAAGAATAATAAAAAAAATACATTAAGTCTTCATCTTTTGATTGCATCCCTTCTGTGCCATACCAAGGAAGCACCAATGATTGGTCCATGCTCATCTCTGTACAAAGAACACAGCAAGAAAAATCACTTCCACTTACTTGGTGTTAATTCGGGGTTTCCTTTTAAGTTCATCATCTTTGGAATTGAAGGTCCATAAATGTCTGCATCAAGTAAACCAACTTCTTTTGTCTGTTTAAGGAACAGAAAAAAGCATTTGTCAAAACGTCTGTCTTCCTTTATGAATTATTAGTCAAGCAAAATTTCAAAACTGCCCATAGAAATAAAAGCATTATCTCTATTTTAGACATGTTATCACTGTTTCCCTTCTCTCTAAATTGCAATTGAAGTATGAAAAATAACAACATCTGTACAAGTTGAGCCAGACATCTTCACAAAATTAAGATTCTCAATACACAGAATCCTCACTTGCACATTTTTTTTACTTACAATGTAGACCACAGACTTTATAAGCTATGTTCTCTCTGCTCCATGTACATTCAGGCAGAAATAGTATTTTAACTTTTTTTAAAGGTGTCAATTTTTTTTTGTAAAAAAAATAAGCAATGATTGCACATATGTTCAAATAAATGCAATTTGAATTATACTAGTGACTACAAGGAATCTGAAAAACATAAACACCATATTTTTATCTTCCATTTAAGTAGCCAAAGTAAACTTTTTCAGACATCTTGGAAATACTGGAATGCAAGTTTCTGAAGCCAGTTAAGCGGGCATAACATTTTAATCAAATGCATTTACACAAAAGAATGCTAAAGACGGGTTTATTCAACTACATATGGTACATTAGGCAATAAACTTTAAAAACAACTATTTCAACTATGTAGTCTAGACTTACAAGTTTCATTTCTATATGCTTTTTTATAGATATACATACATATTTTGTGGAAATTAAAACTATTTTTCCTACAGATGGCAAGACACGCTACCAATTACCAAGTTCTGCAAATTAAGTAGTAAAGAGCAAGCCCTTTAAAGTGCTGAACGTCAAGTTTCTCTAATATAAAAAGCTAACTGTGTTCAACTTTTGGCAAAATTGCAAGCAAGTATGTTTAAAGGCTTGTCTGAAAGGTTAAGGCGGCAATGGGAGCTTTTCCAACAATGCCGAATCAGACTTTCACTGTTAGTGTTTCAAAATGTGTGCTTCATTTTTTGGAAGAAGCTTTTGTAATTTGGTATCACATATTAAGCCATTTTTTTATCACAGTTTTGATGGGAAAGATGGAGAGAAAGGCTCAGTGATAACTATCAAGTTTCTGCTTAGAAGGAGAGTATAACGCGGCTTTTAATGCAAGGATACAGCACCTCTACCCTTGAACAGGATTTCTAAACACAAAGTACATTCTATGGCACCACAATCAGTTCATTTGTTTTTTTTAAAAACCAGAAATGCATCTGGATTAAAAACATAGGTATTCAGGCCACCTCTTCTAAATAAATCTGAAATTCAATTAAGATAAAGAAACTAATTCACAGAAGCCCAAACACCTGAGAAGCAAGACTGACCCTTTTTACTACAACATATATAATAATTTGGGTTTGGGGGTTTGTTGTTCTGTGGGGCTTGCTTTCTTTTTTTCTTCTTCTTCTCCTCCTCTTTTTTTAAGCTGTTGATAGTGAACCTGAAGACACCCTTAATAGCTGAGCAATTTAAAGTGTCAAATTTACCTAATATAAGCCACATGTATCTTAAATTCTACAACTGAGAAGTAAAAAAATGCATTACCATTCGTGATCTACTATGTACTTTGAAAAGTAAGTTTTCATTACAAAAATAAACCAAATTTGGGTTCAGTTATTCAATATACTTTTATTAAACTGAGCAAAGCATATATAATTACATGAATTATTTCATTTAGATTTTTTAATGTTGCTTTCTTTATAACATCTTGTGAAAGCTATTACAAAAAAGTTCAGGAGTTACTCTGACAAATTATTCTACTTCTTGCCTACTGTATGAAAGCTGCAATTTCAAAAAGATTGAAAAGACCCATTTTTATGTTAGATTTCAAAGACATCAACAACAGTATTAGAGCTTCTTTGTTCTTGTACGAAATGCATATTTTAACAGATTAGAAAGATTCATGACTCAGTCCCTTTATCTGTGTCAGCAGCTGATCAAACCCATCAAAACATCATCTAAGGGCTCTGCTACCTAATTACTTCTCAAATGAAAGTAAATATTTGCAGAAGAACCTATGTAGTGTTTTAAACCTGACTGACATCCCTTCCCTCAACATTCTGAGGGTTTTTCCCCCCAATAAGGATTGTGAGTATCCATTGACTGACTAACCACAATGATCTTTTAACTCACTACAGTTTTGTTTTCAGCCTAAAGGGTCTGAAGATTTAGGATGATCTAAATTAATTAACTTAATGATATCCTGGGCATAGGCAGATCTTCACCACCACAGTCCTAGGAGTCAGCAGGAGTGTATCTATGAGTGCACCGAATTTCGTGAAATGAAGAATAAATTCACGCACACTGGAGAAAAATATCCCTCAATTATCTAGGAGTACTTTGTAAATTCAGCTGCTACTCCAAATTACAAAGCTGATCTTTGTTTCAAGCTAATACAATAAACCTGACAGTTTCTCAAAAAAATTTACATGCTTCCTGAAAAGTAAGAACCTTTCCAATTTTTTAACAAAACGTTGTCTTCAAACATAAAAATAATTAACAGATTCTCCAGTTTCTACAAGTCTTGTTAATGACAGCACAAGTGTTTCCGTAGGCATGGTACTTTCTACAGGATTATAGGAGAAAGGTCTTTTGGAAAATCTTTAAATCATTGGCAGAACTTCACTAAAGGTAGGGGTTTTTTTCTTCAGCAAGCAATTCAACGTGTTAGGTAAAAAGAGTTCATACTGCCTAAAAGTAGCAGCTTATACAGAAAGCGCTGGCCCAATAAGCTAAGGTTTTGATTTTTGTTTCTCCCAACTATCCCTGCACTCACAGTATGTAAGCATCCCTAGAAGAGTAATAATAGCCCTTTACTCAAGGTTTAATTATCTTGGAAAAGCATTATGGCAGCTACCAAGGGATCTTTTAAGACATGCACAGCACTCTCCAGATTATCTCTTCCAGCATTTACAATGTTTTCCCCAAGAGATGAAATAATTTGTATACACCTGGATGCTAATACATGAAACTCTTAATCAGAATTACCAACACCAGATACTTCTCATGCTGAGTGAAGTTTAATCCAGATGTATGAGTTACAATAATAAAAAAAAAAAATTAGATTTTAATGAATTGTGTTTTCACCCATATAACCTACACCTCATATAAATCAGCACACCTTTCAAAGTACTGCTGTATTAACATAAATCCTAAAAACCATGCATAACATCAGACAAGGCAAAAAAGAACATCTGGGCATAGGAACATATTACACAACCAGGGCTAAGACAACAACTTAAAAAAAAGGGGAAAAAAACGCTCTAGGACTCCTCTAATGTCCTCTGACATTTATTTTGATATGCATTTCTTACCAATGCTGAATCATTTTTTTCTGAAGTAATATTAGGGTTATGCAGACAGAAATGCAGCAGTCAAAAGCACACCCAAGCATGTCAAAGCCCCCCTGCTTCTAAGTGGTTTTGAGAGCACGGCACATACCACTGCTACAGCTGCCCTCAGCACTCGGTAGGAAAAGGATCCAGGTAATACAACTCCACAGTCTTCTTACGGCTGCATTTTCTCCTTAAGAAAATAATTCTATCCTGTGCTACTAACAAACAGCATTCTGTCTCTCCAGCTGGCATAGCAACAACCAAGTTCAAAACAGCTGTTCTCGAGTTAACATTTGTCCTTTTCCTTCCACCTGCCCAGATGTGGAATTAAGTTTGAAACAATCTTCAAGTTTATTACACTTCGAAAATACTTTCTAGAGACCTGTATTCTTTTGTTGCCTAACTGCAAGTTCTGAACAACTTAAACTCTGAAGATATAACTGGCTATGTAACCACTCCCATATGATTTAATCATGTACTTCCACATCACTGGACATATGACAAGCTACTTCAAAAAAATATACTGAAGTAACACATGCAGAATTATTGACCTCTTCAGTAAGATCCTTATCAATATTCCATAGGGCAGAGAGAACACAAAATTAGAAATGAATATACTGTCGACACATGAAAACACAAAAGTAGTCTCTTGGTCTATTCAGCAAAAAGTGTACTTCAACACTCACAGATGTTCATATTTACCTTCTCATCAATGCTTTGAAGGTTTCCCCCCCTCTCTAGCTAAATGTTCTCTAGCCTAGGCTAACTACTGCAGATTTGCTCTTTCTGCAGTACTGGTACCAGCTGTCATGGTCTCATCCAATCATCGGTGAGCTCAAGACCACAGAAAGAAAAAAAATATATTACAGGATAAAGGACTGTGGTTAAAGAACTATAACTCTTCTTCACCTTCTG
This sequence comes from Gorsachius magnificus, assembly GCA_034008185.1. Classification (NCBI taxonomy): domain Eukaryota; kingdom Metazoa; phylum Chordata; class Aves; order Pelecaniformes; family Ardeidae; genus Gorsachius; species Gorsachius magnificus. The sequence goes on along the minus strand of CM067086.1, from coordinate 40,240,687 downwards.
CTTTTACATGATTGACTAAATCATCATTTTTACTTCACTACCATTAATTTGACATTATTTTGCCCAGTTAGACCTGTCTAAAGTTTTCTGACAAATATTCAGCATAAGCTACACCTATATAATCACTGCATCTCTTACCCCACTAGAAATACAGTAAAGTTTTTATTCTAATTTAGAATCTTCTCTCACTTACACTATGAAATGAAAACAAGTTTTCAGTCACCAGGTATAGATAAAGAAGATATTCTTGCATGTATCCCTGAAAAGATGAGAATCCTACAGCTTCATTTTGTGCAGCATACAAATGACGGGCATAGATAACCTCACTAAAAAGATCCTTTCTTTTAACTTCTCTGCCAAGATTCCCCACATAATTAAAGTTCAGTTTAGCCTTTGAACTTGGCCACTGTCTTGTGAGCGACAGAGATTTGCAAGATAGCTGTATTCTGAATTAATGATTTTCAAGCTCTGAACTTAGTTGTAATAAATCCTTTCGGGGGAAAAATTAAAATAAAATTGTTGAAGGTCATATTAGACACAGTCCCTCTATACACTGTCAAAGAGAGATTGTAAAGTCCAGTAAATTTTGCCTCCTTTGCTTTTCCTTATGCAGATTCAAAATTATCCAGTTGCTATTACATTTGTTCTCTTAGGCAGGTGAGTTTTACCATGGTCCTTGTACAGATTACATAGATCCACGCTAATGACAAAATGTTCCGTATCTTTCCTCCTCTTAACTATTTTAGCAGACATGTAAGAGTTGTTTAGTCTCTCTGATACAGTTTCTTAATGTAGGCTCCCTTTTTCGGTCTTTCAGATAATATTAACTATGAAATCAATTCCATTTCCCAGTAACAGATTTTTTCAACCAAGTGCAAGCAGTTCCGTTCATATATCACAGACTACCCCTCCACACATACTTCTGCGTTCAGCAGAGAATCTGGTGATATTCATTGATTTCTTCCAAGTTGCCAAACACTTTATTGAGGAACAAGCCTGATAAAAGACTTCATGCCAACAGAGAGAAAGAAGGAAAAAAAAAAAAAAGAAAAAAAAAAAAGAAAAAATCAGCTCACAAAAAGCTGCTATAAATAGCTGTTAATCAACATAGCCTATGTTACTGCTAAACATCCAGAGACTCTTTGACAGCATTAATTTCATTTTGCTCATCTTTTCAGGGACTTTTTTCCATACTTGGTAGGGCATATGTATCCCCACTGGATGTTAGCAGATGATATTTTACTTTGAAGTAAACTCTGCAGACCACCAGAATTCCCTGGTGTTCAGCCTAGGAGGGATGGAGGCACAGGTTAATGAGCTGTCGTTACTCCCAATATTCAGCAGCTGCAGCCCATTCCAAAGACAGAAATTCCAGCTTTGCTAAGTAGAAGGTGCCAGTTGTTTTTAAAGCTGGTGCTCATAATCCACCACCAGGACTCTCAATTTACCCTTTTAATGTCATTATAGACTTAGAGCTAATCCCAAACTGCAAGCAGCAATACAGAGGACAAAAGGGAACTTAAAATCAGGATCGTCTCTGGATTCATCATTTGACATACTGACACACTGAATAGCCATCTTTTAATCCCTAATTCTCTAACTCTTTCAGCTGCACACTATTTAAGCGCCTAGCTGTAAATTGGATTAAAGCCAAAATAGTACCACTGCCTCACTCTCTACCCTAGAAATGCAGACGTGTTTTAGACACTCACCCTTCTACTGGTTTAAAAGCCCTTTTCCTTCATATGAAGATCTTCTAATTGTTTGTCAGCTACAGAACTTCTCCAGCACTTTTTTCCAAAACAATCTGCGGTAGCTCCTAGTCAGATTTCTAAATAATCACATACCAGTAATTCAACCTCATTTGGCTTTCTCACACATTATGTATCCTACTGAAAAAAAAAAATTCCCTACAGCACCATTTTAAAAATAAATTACCAAAATCCAAAGCAGAATCCTAAACATTACTGTATCTCTACAAGATGCCTCACTGCTTTCACAGCATGCCAAATTATTATAAACATGCCCCACCTTTCACATCAGTCTCTCTGACATCTGCACTAGGCTTTCAATGACTTGAAGACTCAGGATGCACATAATTAATTCTACATGTGATACTCTGAAGAAAAAAAAAGTAAACATTTTTATTGTCCTCAAGTTAAGCATATAGTCATTTGATTAAAATAAAACATTTTAAGTGGCCTATGCTTAAAAATATTTTTAATTTTACTCATTTTTTACTTGAAAAACAGTAAGATTTTTAAAGCTTCATTCTCTTATTTTCTCAGCTGATCTAGAAGCCGAGCTGTCATTGCAAGATAACCCAAATCAATTCTAACTGGAGTCTCCAGCTTTACTGACACTTCTCAGCATTAAGAAACAAGCATCAACACCTTATCTATAGCAATTAAAGTCTTCTGATTCTCTAAGCAACAAAGGTAAAGATGCCTAGAAATCAAACCCTAATAATCAGAAAAGCTGAATAGGAGGAGGACAAAACAGGTCAAAACTTGACTTCACGCTATAATTATTCAGTGAAGGAACCCATTATTGTCTAAATTCTTCTAGATTTTTTTGTTCCCCCCCCCCCGAATTTTTTCTTACCAGAAAGAAATGTATATACATTGTGAAGTCATCTATTAACACAGCAGTCAAATATTATCCTGTTGACAAGTGGTTTAATTACAGGAGCCAAATATTTGAAAAAAGCTGGAATGTAAAAGAAAATAGGCTGGGTAAGTTTTTATTAGATTTAAAATTAATGTCTGTTGTTTGATTAAATGCATATTTTGAAATAATTAAAACTAATTTTATGATCACAATAGGGAATCACATGAAAACTCTGCTCCTAACTACATAATTTCTATGCTATAACTTACTATATATTTGTGAGAAACCGCTTACGGGCGTATGCATATATTAGGCAGATATCTACATGCATTTTCTGTTTTAAAAAACCCAAAAAAACCCCCAAAAATCAAACCTGCATTGTGACACTTTGACTGTGATATTGTTTGAATAAGTGTTTCTCATTTAGCTAATCATCAACTTTCCCTAGCTTTATTTACATTACAGGACAATGTGTTTGGCCTTTTACTGCAATGCAATGGGGTAGAAGCACTTGCCCCCCGGCGCTCCCTCGGCCAGACAGCCGCCTCCCTCCCTACAGAAACACCCATGGTCTTACACTTAAAATACTACGCTTCTCAGCAACCAGTGCGTTTGCTCAGGAAGGCAAAGGCCACTCCCTAAGATAAAAATCACCCTTGATGTATTTCACATTCTGGTCCTGGTCTGCTTGACCCAACAATCCCCTGACACAGAAGTAGGCTTGAATAGTTAAAACTGATGCCTTTAATCATATGTCCCCGCTACTGCAGGCAGAAGCCACTTGCTTATGCTTACATGCTAATTTTTTCCATACGGTTTTACTTCTTGCTCCTCTGTCCTTCACGACACAAAAACCATTTCATCCTACGGTGAAAAATGTAAATCTTCCTGGAAAGAAAAGGAGAGTCAAAGGAAATCTGACTGGGGAGCTTGCCTCATAGTGACAGCACAAGCATGCAGCCTCCCAACTGGATTTGTGCCATCCTTAGTCATGCACAGCTGGTGTTTGCTCACTAAAATACTCTGTTCATAAACAAGCAATCTCTATCCTATTATTGCTGCCATCTATTAATTCAACTTGTTTCTACTATAATAAATTGTCTCTGGCCAGGCAGCTTTCATGAACAGTCATTCCAGTCTGAATATGAATCGTCCTGGCACGAAACCCAAAAATTCTTCCCAAGTGCTCCTTAGGGGAGCACAACTGACTGCTGGTACATCAAAAGGACGAAAAGAATCAGCTGTCAAACTAAGCAAGCAATTAAAAATAGGACACAAGAGTAAAACTTTACGTTATTTCTTCACACAAAAAGAACACTGTATAGATTTATAGGTCTTGGTACAGACACAAGACCTACAGACACAAGAGTTTATACAATTCCTAACTAATCCATCTACAACAGGTAACCCAGGGTACCAAAAGCCTAATATTCCAGAAAGGGATAAGAGGCTGCCCTGCTTGTTTCCCTGGCTTTGCATCAAAAAAACCCCCAAAACAAAACTCAAAAAAACCCTACTTTGTCTTGGACATGGTATCTAGGCATCTAAATGAAATCCTGTCTTGAATTATTTACTCTGTAACCATGAGGTAAAAATATGCCAAACAGACTGAGCACCAGCATCCAAGACTCGAACTCCTGAATTCTAATCCCAGCTCTGCCAACAATACTGTGCACCCAACATCCAAGGCTCTGTCGATGCCTTAATACTTCAGACCATCACTATAATAACTGAGAAAGTTTCCATATTAAAAAGAAAAAAAAAATCTATAGAAACAGCGGGGTTTTGGTTTTGTTTTTTAACTCTAGAAGGCAGACTTTCATGACATGATGGAAGGAAGCTTTCTTTTATCAAGAAGACAAAAAATTCCTTTATGCTTTGACTGTTAATCTTCTTCCCAGCTTATGACACTATCAAACAACAATAAGAAGTCACAGCTGATACTGAAAGCAGCAAGAATCTACTCTAATCCAATCTCCCCAAAAGCATCTTCCACAGATCTCCCTCACCAGAAAACAGTTGTTCTCAATAGTCTGTGACCTGTATAATCTTAGAAAAAGACTTGAAAGAGCAGAAGACAACATTTTTTAGAGTAATTTAGCTCCGGTATACTACTTGCTTTGAAAATCTAGTTATACACATTGAACTTGTAACTGAAACAGACTACATCTAATGAAGAAAGCACAGACCTTTGCTTCATGGTGACCTATCTGTCTCCATGAGTCCTTTCTTTCCTCCTTTAAACAGTACGTCCAGTTAAAGCATCACTTCTAAAATCTGTATTTTGCTTATAAGAGACAAAGTTGCAGGAGGCTGCTGAAGCTCTGATCTACTAACAGAATCATTCCTGCTTCCTCAGAAAGAGATGAACTTACAAGAGCAATGAAGGGCAGGGAAACCATGGGAAGGAGACACACAATCAGTAGTTATTAAATGTAAAATGAAGAGGTCCACTGCTGCATATCTGAGGTCAAAGAAATTCACTGTGAACTTCAGCAGAAGGAACCAATGGACTCTGGAAAACAACCCCCTTATTTATTTTACCATTACAGAATGGAATATTGCAATGATCCCTACAATTCAGAGCACTGGACAATCCCAGCCTGGACCAAGGTCCCAGAGATACCCATTTCATAACCCTGGCTCACAAAACTAGTAAGCTGAAATCAATGGGAGCACACAAATGAATAGACCAGCAAATTCAAACCCAAAGGTTAAACATAAACATGATGTATGCCATTATTACCATAAAATACACATATATATATATGTGTAAATGCATGAACAAACAAGAGAGAGTTTAATTTCTTCAATCCACCTTTGGAATTGGAATTACATCAATGCACAATTTCACTATGGCAGCAGCTTGTTCAATTGTGACCATCAGTTCATGCAAGTCACAGCTACTTCAACAATTTCAGCTGCTCTTCATTGATTAACATCCACCAGGCACTAGCCTCCAATTTTGCACCACCACATAATCATACTATCAGAAATGACTAGCTCATTCTACGTTTACTTAACTTTCTTGGCTCAATTTAATTTAAAATTATTTCTCAGTCCCTGATTTTCCAAATAACTCCGGCAACAACCTCTTCAACCATTCTAGACTACGGTCTCTCTTATTTGTCTGCTTTAAAAGTGTTTTAATGGGCTACTGAAGTGGTGTATCGCATCATTATGTTTAAAGCCAGATGCTTAACTCCTAATGAAAGGGTATAATCCCACAATTTGTGTATGCCAGAATTACTAAGAGATGCTTTATCTAAATATAAACAATGCACAAAACTGCATATTTGAAAAGTATCAGGCACAATCCTAAAAACACTGGTACAGAAAGTTATGTGCAATTAGATGACATGGTTTCCATGGAGCTACTCAATGACCATGACACTACACAGACCACATTGCAGGATCACATTCGTTTTGTAAAAGTATTACATCAAATGCCGTTTTTTAAAGTTAATTAGAAGGAACCATTCAAGCAGTTTTGCTGTTCAAGATGACAGATTTCTCTCTGAAATCAAGTTACTCCAGCAGCTTATTTAAAACACAGAATTAAAAACTGTGAAGTATCAGGATCAGATGCCATCACAAACAGTACATATTTCATGTAACAGCTTTAAATACTCTCTTATCAAGTATGACTGAGTTTATGGAATTTTTTTTAATCTTTTACAAAATTCCAACAGGAAGCGTGCAGATTGCACGTAAACCTCACTCCTTCTACCTGTTATTTTCTTTTACAACAAGAAAAAGATGCTACATTTACCAGATTAAAGTACTTGAGGATACTTGGGTTTTAATTAATGCTTTATGAGGACAAAACCTGCAATATACATCCTTAAATAGCAAGTGAAGCTTGCTTCTGAGTTTACCTCTGTGGCCATAAATGTGCACAATGGAACCCTCCCAGTTTATAGCAGGAGGTGGACATACGGACGACCTCTTGGTTTTACACTTGAATGGTTCCCACTGTCTATTTATAGTCCAAGTAATAGTTTGAGTGATACCAAACTGGGCAGTTATATTTTGTCAGTCATAAAATATATTTCCAAGCTTTAGGGAAGATACGTAGCTCCTTTTTTTCCTCATCTGTTTATATATAAATTATTTTTACATATTCATTTCTCTGGAAAAAAGTATATGTTTAGAGCCATCAAAAATGTTTTGGACACCATCCAGCACTTACTCATATTTTTTCCAAGTCAGTGCTCTGAAGTGACAGAATTTAATTATTTATTATGCATCTCCAACCTGTACAAACATCCTCTACTATGTCTACACATCCTTGCAGAATTACATTTGAACCCAGAGACACACAAGAGAAAGGACACAGCCAAACCCAGATGAAGGATGAGAGCTACTAAGTCATTCATGGTACTGATAAAATATAAACAAATTAATATAAGCTCAGAAGTCCATGAAAAACAAATAAAGAAATGAACTGTCAGAGTAAATACTTCGATTTAATGTATGTGACTGCCCCCAGCGGTAACCATTTTATTTATGACTCACACACTTGTTTCACATTAAGGCTGATCATCAGATGTTCACCTACCGAATCATTTGCTGCTAGGGCGAGGGCTATATTTACTGCAAGAAAAAAGGAAGGAAAAAAAAAAAAAGATTAAGTGCAAGAAAACTTAATTCCTAAATATTGAGAATATTATCATTTCTAACAAGAGAAAATATAATATAAATACATCACACTTAATTGCATTCATCATCTTGGTAGTAAGCTTCTTGCTCCTCTACAACATTACTAGTTGGGCATGTTCCAGCAGCTCCCATGTTTCAGTCTGTTTGCTAACAAACTCAAGCTAATCTGCAAAAACTTGCAAACACTTAAGTTTCTAGAGGACACTGCAAAATAAAAATACAATCTAAGTATTTTGCCAGAGGATAACATTAAGAAAAAAATTCTGAGGCACCCACTTGACTTTTCAAAAGTGGACATTGTACTATAAAACTAAAATAGCCCTACCACAGGTAACCTTCACCACAGTGTCTAGTGAACTTTCTAAAAACTAGAGATTAGGTGAGTATTGACCTAAACTATCAAAGTACAGTGACCAGAAAGATGGTCCTACCCCTTTTTTTTGGATTTCTTGTGATATATTAAACGTGGATATTTTCTGGAAGAAGGTGCAATGCCTGCTTTTCACTTGATTTTTATGTCAGAAAACACTCTGAAGTCTTCTTATGCCAGGATCAATTTTCTACAGTAGTCCCATCTTCAGGTAATGCATAAGAGGGGACAGAAGAACAAAAAGAAAAAAAAAAAAACCTAACCAAAACACTTTGGCCAGATGGAGTAAATGCTAGTAGAATGCTAGTAAAAGACAGAAACTTGACAAGAAACACAGGAAACAAATCAACCAACACTAGGCAAACAAAAACAACAACAAAAAACAACCGAAGTATTTAAACATGCATTGGAAAGTATTTTTTCTATAACACAATTTCTTCTTTTAATAATTGATTACATTGATTTCAGAAGACCAGAAAGTGCTAGAAGCAACAGAGAATACAATATAAAAGCTATATGCAACAAACAGAAAGAGTAGTTCAACAGAAACACAAAGACATGTTAAGAAATGGCCCTGACAAGCTTGACCAGAATGCATATCCACTTGTCCTGAAATGGAGATCTAGAGCAACAGAAACATAAACACACTGGGGGAAAGAATACAAAGAACCTTGACAGTCCTTCAGAGAGATGTAGACAATAAGACTGATAATATTTTCTGTGGTGCTTCAGGAATTAGAAGTGCGTACCACCCTCCTTCCTTTTCAACTCCTGCTCTCAAAATGAGTCAACGGAGTTGTCGCCAAACATGTTCCCCACAAACCTCCATTACTAAGAAAAAAATTTTAGTACATAATTCAGCAGTGATGCCATGCAATACCTGTGTTCATATGAGTTATCTGATCTTCAATTGTTCATCTGAACCATGAAATTTGTCATTTTAATAAAAAAGAATCTAGATTCCTTTTTCTTCTCAATATTACAAAATGAATGCATTCATTAACAAAAGGCCGTCCAATACAGCAACATCTGAATCATTCATTTACATACAGACGCCAGTTAGTGGAACTTAAATTAGCAAATTTGTTTGCAGATATGAAGAGGATAATCTGAATTTACTGTTCAAATTATGTTTAGTTTGTAAATCTGCTGATTTGCAAACAGATATTTGGTATTTTCAATAACCTGAAACAACCAGCCTATGAATTACAACCATCGACCAAAAGGTACATCATTAAGAAATGCAAGTATTAATTGTTTTGCATGTCTTTGTACAGGAATGTGCGTCCTATGCATAGGATAGTATACAAGTGTATTCTATGCACAGAAAAAATACTTCCCTTTTTCTTTTTTCTTAAGTGGAGTTACTCTTGCTACGGATATGTTTTTCTGTTCTAGTATTTATTAGACAGTCAGTCCTTCTGATGCATGGCTGAATGAGAGATTAAGAGCTACATCAATGAGTTATTCGTGGCAAATGGAGATGAACAGCAGACAACATTCAACTAAAAGATGACTCTTTTCCTAATCTAGATGCTAAGAAAGAGATTTTTAAACAAATTTCTAACACTTTACAGAGATCTTTGTGAAGAGGTTTACCTTCAGTGCCATTTTTGTTTAAGTTCAGGCAGATTTCTGCAGTACAGGTAACTCATGTACTATCTTGTTCTACCACCTAGGAACTGCACAGTTAAGAGAAAAATTAAATTCAAAACATAATGGTAGAGCTGAGAGAAGAGTTCAAGGTGCTTCACAAAGCTCTGATCATTTGGTGTGGTTTGAACTACTGCTTCATCTTTTGTTTATGAAATGCCTATAGAAGTAGTTGAGAAAATCGGACAGAGACCTGATTTTGAAACCTTCTAAATAATAGTATCCTCTACAGAGCACATGACCGTGCTGACATAGCACAGAGGAGCACTGTACAGGCACACCTACGCTGCTAGGGAAGGAGGAACAGTACCACTGCACTGGCATATGATCCCCTCCACCTCCGTTTACACCGCCTCTTAAGCAAGCGGACTGTCCCAGGACAGCACTACACTATTACAAAGATGCCATTTCAAAGCTGCCTGCTCGATTTGCACCTCATTTAAAGCCAAGACCTCTGTACCCACATAGATTCTCAATGGCTGCAATGGGACTTGACAGAGGTGAAGGGCTGTGTTAGTAGGACTCAAGTACAAGGTAATGACACAACAAGTGCCCAAATCTTCCTTACAAAGTATTACAAAAATGTGCAAAGTAAACAATTAAAAAAAAACCAAAACAAAACAAAAAACCAACCACAAACCCCCCACAAACTTACCTGCTGTTGTTGATTTTCCAACTCCCCCTTTTCCAGAAGCCAAGACCACCACCTGCTTAACTCCTTCTATGGGCTTCTGCTTTGGCAGCCCGCGTGACAGGATCTGGGTGCGTTTCTCCTTTAGAGCCTCATCCCTGGAGCCTGAGGACTAAAAAAACCAGAAAGCAAGCGAATGCATATGCACCAACCCGCCACTTTTGCAGAGAAAGCTGACCGGGAAAAACCCACCTGCGCGCTGAGAAGTTTTCACTACTGGTCCCAAAGAAACCATTTTGCACGCAAGCTCTCCCCAAGGGAGCCCGCCTCGCAGGCAGGAATGGGGCCTACTTAAAAATAACCCCTGAGGGCATTTCGTTTAGACACACAGTTAAATATGATGGATCTTAACACTTACAATAAAAAAAAAAAAAAATAAAAGAATGAGAGTTTATGTTCAAATAAACCAAAACACCCCGTAAAATGTTGGAAGCTTTAAAAAAAAAAAAAAAATAGGCCAGACCTTAGCGGTCTTGTACGCCACAGTTGCTTCGAGCGCAAGCAGCGGAGCTCATCGCGAAGGAAGGGAAGCCCCGGGCGCCGAGGGGCCGGTGAGGACCGGCAGCCTGCCCGAGGGCTCTCCCTTCCCCCGGGCCCCGCCAGAGGCGGCTGCGCGAGCCCCACTCCGCTGTTACTTCAGAACGCACGAGGCACACGACGCCTTTTCTGCACCCCGCGGGGCCTCCGCGAGCGGCACGGACTGACTGACCGACCTCCCAGACTGACTGACTGACCGACCTCCCAGACGGGAGCCCGCACCTCTGCGGGCAGCCTCCCACTTACTACCTGGCGGCCCAATTTTCACCACCGCAGGCAGCGGGCGACCGCTCGCTACTTCCACCTAACTGTCCGAGGTCCGGTCAAAAAAACCGCAGAGACTCCCGCTCCGGCCGCCGCCCCTGACCGCCCCGCGCCGCTAACGCCCTGCCGCCACCCACCCCCCACGCAGAGCGGCCCCTGGGCCGGCCCCCCCGCACATTGACGGCCCGGCGCTCCGCGGCCGTCCCGCTCCCCTCCCGCCCCGCGGCGGACCCGGCGCACGGCGGAGAGCTCACGCTTCACTCACCGCGGAGTCGGCAAACGGAGCGGCGCAAGCGGCGGGCCCGCAGCCCGAGTCGCGCCGCGGCGCTGCTGGAGCCCTCCCGCCGCCGACGGAGAAGCGGGCGGCGCGCAGCACCCAACGCCAGGCGGGAGCCCCCAGCCACCGCCGCCTCCCCGCCCCGGGCGCGCTGAGATGGCGCCGTCTCCCCGCGCCTCGGCCCGCCCCCTTGCGCCGCGCCGCCCCGGGGCTCTCCCCGCTCCGCCGGTGGCCCAGGTCCTGCACAGCCCGGGAGCCCTGGCGGCGAGGCCGGGCGGGCCCAGCAGGCCTCGGGGGAGCTTGCTGAAGGTGGGGGATTTGGCGCTGAGAGAACTTGTTGCTGCTCGGGACCTGGGCGGAACAGACCAAGGCCTTCCCGGAGGAGGCGCCGAGCGGTGGCACCGAGGAGCAGCGGCACCGAGGAGCGGCTCCTTGCCGCTGCCTGTAAGAAAACCGGGCCCAAGGGGAAGACACCGGGTGACCGTATGCGTAGCAGATTGGTTTGGGGTTGCTCCTCACAGTGGTGTACTTGTCCCTGGGGAATCTCGTTCTGGTTTTCTCTGTGGCGCTCCTTCAGCTTGTCTGTGCCTTTTGAATTCTCACCTTGGCCCGCAGAATGGTTGGCCAAGAGCTTGGGCCTTCCTTGGTTTGTGTCCTCTGCTAATATAACAAATATATTCTATTTCACCGTTTGGGTCATTAATTAAAAAAAACAAGGAGACCTGTAGCTAGGACACATGCCACCTGTTTAGTTTTTTAAATACTAACATTGAAGCATTGATAATTATTCTGGTTATAGTTTTGGTTTTCCAGCCAGTTCACACCCGCTCCATAGGAGTTGCATCAAAACCACATTTCTGTTACTCGTGTTGAGATTTGTTTAAAGCTTTAAGATGCACGTCATCATCTACTGCTTCTCTCCTACCTACGAGGCTTGTAACCATGTTGTTGGAAGGAAATTGGATTGGTTTGACATGATTTGCTTTTGACAATTCCGTGAATAGTCCTTATTCATCTAAGTGGTATTATAGAAGTAATTCAGATCTTGGCAGTTGCAGGCCATTAGTTTTCAAAGATAAAATACAGTGTAGATAGTGTTCTTTGTTGGTAGCTCTTGTAATATGTGATGGATCAGAGGATTTCACATCGGTTTAAAGCATTATTATAATAAACATTTCCTCTCTTTCACAGCGAGAGGAATTTTCACCGCTATTTTAAATGTTATTTTTTGACTTGTATTATTAAAAGTGCTAATCGGGTGTTTTGCTAAAACCCACCGTTTTCAAAGGCTTATTCTGGTGCTCAGCTACCACAGAAAAATTACAATGATAAAAATAAATTTTTTTTATATACTTTAAGTGGTTCTCATTCAACCTCTCATTTTTGTTGTACTCACATGAGCATAGTTTGCATAGCAAGCACAGACAGCTGAAGAGGTCAAATAGTTCCCCAATAATTTACCCTACTGCCAAGCCAAAACGCAAAAGAATACTGAAAACCAATGAGCCACCTTAATTTGAAACTATAACATAGATCTGCCTCAGGGGCCTTTTTCTCACTGCCTCAAGAAACCATATTACCTTTTGCCTTGCATGAAATTTGCATAATTGGTTTTCCTACCTTGAGCAGTTGGAGGCAGTGTTAAGGAGGCAAAGTACTGTGCATCACACAGAAATGAAATTGCTACTGCAGGATCACTGGTAGGCATACAGTTTAGACATCCATCGCCGCAAAGGCTATACAAAGAAAAGAAAATAGTAAAAAAGTTCCATCTCTGGAACTATACTCTCTGGTTCTGAGAGTAGCTCTAACACTGACTGGAACAACCCTCACAAATGTTTTTGTGGGTTTGGTTTTTTGTAAAGCTGACCTAGCACAAAATAAAATTGATTTTTAGAAAAGTGAGTTGAAGGAGTTTTCCATACTGTCACCTAAGAAAGAACAGTTCTCAGTATTTTTAGTTTTAATAATTTCTTTTAGCACTCGTTCGTTAATAGTAGGGAAGATAATATGGCAGTACGTTGTACTGAATATGAATATGAAAAGTAGAATTTGGCCATTAGAAAGGGATTAAATTTGCTCAGCAATAAAGCAGACATTTTCAAAATACCTTAATTGTTAATAGTGGAATACACTGCTTAGTTTCATTGAGTAGTATTCCACCATCTCTACTAATTGTGAAGACAGTTTTATGGATTATACACTTCTCATAGTTGCTTTTGGCTTCCTATTTAAATTTTAACATTTGAAAGTATTGGTCTAAGTTGTTTGCCCGACATGTCATTGCAGTCCACATACAGTGCTAAAATAGGAGTTTAGGAAGATGCAACCAAAAATTAACAGAGATTTTACTGTCAGACTTGAGTCTTTATGGAAACTACAGGCAATCTCTGCATCTCTCAGAGAACTCCACTCTGGACCTTTCAATAGTTCAACAAAATGAAAAATACAATATTTAATTTTAATGCAAATTGATAACGTTTTCCTTAAGTAAGTATAAGAAAATGTTTGAAAGATGTTAAATTGCTATTCAGCCTGAACACTAACATGATAAAAATAGATTTGATTTTTGTCTGAAATTAGATTGTTTCGTGTTTAAATGTATTCTTTCTCCACCCAAAATCAATTTAGGGTATGCAGGTATAGCTAGGAGAGATTTGTTGCCAAATGACTCCAAATTTTAAGAAATGAATTAACATTTGAAAAATGACTTGGTAGATAATTAGGTTGATTTGTGTGCAATAGGAAATAAGCAGCTAAAAAAAAAAAGTATATTACCAAGACTGTAAGCTTTCAAGGCTGATGGAGCCCTGTGTTTCCATTCTCGTTTCTGGGTGTCTGCTTAGTGCCATATTAATAATATAGTAAGTTAAGGACATGCTGCAAACTTGTACACATATGAGCCATCCATTTTGGTCAAAATTTGAGCTAGAAATTACATTAAAGAAAGGCAAAAGAACTGCTCTTCATAACTAAGGGGTCATTTTTGCTTCATGACCAGGCCTGTACTGTCATCTTTGGCTGCAGAGGTATACCATAGCATACCAGGGCAAGTGTGTGTTGCATGGGCGTCACCGATTCCAGATTTTTCCCTCTCTGGTCAGCCAGCCTTGGCACATTTAAGATAATGTTAAAATGTTGCTTTTTATCTTTTTTGTCCACATAGGGATGATTTCTTGGTTCATGAAGAAAGGAAGTCTAAGATAGTTAAGTTTTAGGGCAGTTATCGAAGCTCATGTGATGGCCAATGAGGCTGATTGTATGATTAAGAAATTCAGATTAATATATTAAATTATGCTATAATATTTCACATATTGTTACACAGTAATATAAGATACGGTGCCCTAAAAAAGAGTTATGGAAGTTGTGGCACTTCTGGAGAAGCCAGGAAAAATTCCACTATGACTGCCTTTTAAAAGTTAGAGACTCTACTTCTTTCTGAGCCTCAGACTGCTGGAGTGCAAGGAGGACACCTGGGGTCATCACGTTCCCTTTTTTCCATGCTATCTTAAACTGGAGCAGTTGTTCTCAAGTTTGAAAAAAAAAAAAAATGGTAATCCTCCGTGGTTACTTGTGCTCTCACCCAACAACTGCTGGTGCTCTGCCTGTGTTTCTGAGCCTCAGGCTTGTCAGCGTTACCTCCTGGCTCAGCCCATGCACCATGTCTCAGGACGGCTGTCACCTCCTCAGTTTGGCAGTGCCAAGACCAAGCTAGAGATGCTCTCACGTCTCTTGCCAGACTGTCATTCTCCTGTGGGGCTGACAAACCAGACCAAGCTGCCAAAACACCTACCGGTGTGAGTTCTTTGCTTTATCTTTGCTATGCTCCTCATGTTAGTTAAAGCAACTTCCAGGTTGCTTTACTTAATGCTGAGACACACAACCTGGTCCTGCAGAGACCAGCATTGGCTTGGCAGAGCTTGTGCACGTGGGCTCAGTGTCAGACCTGGGGGTAACAGGCTCCAGCCATATCAGTAAGGCACACCTCAAAAACATGTAATTAAGGAATTTCAGGCATGAGAGAAGAAAACAACTGCAGGCATGTATGAGGAGAGTCTCACACTGCTGCCTCTCTGTCATTCATTAGAATTTATCTTCTTACATCTTTTTCCTGCTAGGCTTAGAAACCAAGACCGACATCACTGATATCGAGGCACTTATGCCCACTTATTGAAAAGTAAATTTGGCCCAAGATACTGTGACAGATTCTGATTTCAAATATCCATACAAAACAAGTGAGGTTTACCTGTGTTTTCGTACAGAATATTACCTTGTTTAAGAAGCAGACTTTGTTGATTATATATGGCAGTACTTGAAACTGCAACATCTTAACAAGCACAATGAAAAACCATAAGAAACAGTAATAATGTATTAATTTTTATCATGTGTATTAATATTTTCAATAAATGTAAGACCACAAAAGTAGCTTCATCCTATGTGAATGCTTTGCCAAACCTTAAAGTGAGAGAGAAACGAAGTTGTCTCCTTCAGTTCCGTTTGCTGAATGAAGAAAGTCTGGCAGAATTGAGCCCTATTTAGTTTGTATATTGCTTTTGTGTGGACATTTCAATCAGTGCAGTCCTTCACAGTAAAGAAGAGATGAAGATCTTATTTAAATGATCTAAATTCTTCTGCAGTCAGTCATCAAGTTCTTCAGGTTAATATTGCTTACTATAGTAACAGTCACATCACAGTGAAGATGCAGCTGATATTACAGCAATTTTTCCAGCCTTAAGCAAGTGGTGCAGAAAATGAAGAGATTTATTTTGTTGAATATGCCCTTCAGTAACAAAGCCACATAATTTTTCTTTGGTACCTGATATACAAATATTTCTTGGATGAATGGAATCAACTCCAATTAACAGTATTTCCATACTCGAAGAAAAGAGAAAAACAAAGGTTGTTAGGGTTTTTTTAAAGTATTTCTAATCTTTGCCATATATTTTACAATCATCGAAGGAGGACTGGCATTTTCTTTCTTATTTCCTTTCTTTTTCTTTTTTTTTTCTTCAGTAATGGAGATAAATTGCAATGGTAAGAGTCCCAGGGGCATAAAGAGCCCTCTTGTATTAGACATTGTACAAATACAGAATAAAAAAGATGGTCACTGTCCTAAAAGCTTCAGTAAACCATTTGACACCACTGGTCTGAGTCATAATGGCATTCAGTCACAATTTCGGTTTCTGAAATAATTTTTAATTCTGCTCTTCATTTTTCTCAGTAATAAGCTTGTGCTTTACAGGAAGCATTTTTGTTAACATCAGAACCTTAAGCCTAAATGAGTTCTGTACAGCAAATTAATCTTATTTGACCAGTGAGGCTGACTGAGACATTAACGTCAACTTTTAGTGGTTTTGGTGTTTAATAAGTATTTTTAAAATCTGATTCATGTTCCAGACCAGTTCTGTGGCCATTCAATACTTGTAACTCCCAGTACACTAGCGGTGCAAGATCTTTCAGACAAACACCGATGCACTTTGGGTGTACATGGACCACTTACACAATTACATCAGCAGCAATCTGCTCGAGTGTTCCAGTGTGCAAGGACCGATCTCAGCTCAAAATAAATGTGATCCGAAACCACTTCTTTTGTCTGCACACCCTGTTTGAAGCACTATCATGTAAAACTGTGAGGCACTCCACCACTTTGGAGCCAGAGCAGCTGATCATTGGAATGCAATCCTCTGGTCAGTCCTCATCTTGAAGGAAAGTAACTCTTCTTCAGGGTTTTACATTGAGCCAGAGGCGGATCCAGGAATATAATCTGGAGTTCATGATTTCTAATCTCCTATGCTGAAGTGTTACTATTACTGATTTACCCCCCCAAAAAAGGGAGACACAGTGCCTCATATTTTTAATTATGCTAACATCCTCTAATGTTGAACAGCAGGCTGCTTTAGGCAGAATAGAGCCCACTGATGTTCCTAGCACAGACAATGAAGATGATAGGCATCTTTACAACTTGCCTATTTTCTCCTTTATAGGAAGCTTAGACCAAGGAAAGAACAGCCTAAAGCAGAGCACCTTTGAAGGCTTAACTTTTACAAGAAGCTGAGCGAGTTCCTGTTGAAGAATTTTATCTTTGCTTTTTTTTCCATCCTAACTCCCTGGGCATGGAGAGAAGAGGGCCCGAGTTCGTGACTCCATACAACAAAGTAACTAGGTTTCTCATTGGTTCAAAGGAAAGAAGTTTTCTAGTGAATTCTTCATGAAAGCTCTTGGCTTATGGATCTGAAAACTAAGGTCTAAAAAAAAACTCTATCACAGAAATAAATGTAATTTACTCTTCCAATTACTGCCACTAAAGGACTGCACTGCACCTTTTAAAATACTAATTTAATCAAACTTTGACATGAGGAAATATAATGGTATTACAGGAAATAGAGGGATTATCGATAGAAAATACAACTATTTTTTTTACACTAAGGGATCGTTGAATTCAGCACTTGGCTTATTAGCCAAGGGACTTAACGGAAGTCACTGGAGAAAGGAGGTTTGCAAAGCAGGGCAGTGTTGTGCAACTGCCTCTTGAGAATGGGCTCTGGTCCCTCTTAAATGCTGAACCAGGACCAGAATTTTTTTGCTAGTGAGTTAGCCTGGTCAAAAGTATGTCAGGAACTGTTAAAAGTAAAGATGAGTTGCAGTGTCCAAGAATATTTCCTGCAATCGATTATAACTTCCTAGTACAGATGTAGCCTAGAGGTTCACCTAAAGGTGGGCTGACTCATTCTCTAAGCTCGAGAGTGCATTAGTTACATCTGTGTTTCCTGTAAGAGAAGCTAACACACCTCGTATTTGTACTGGAATTTATTTATGGGCACCAAAATGAAGGGGTTTTTTAATCTGGACATGGCCCTCACTCAGACTGTCACTATGAAGACATAATTATTTTTTGTCCAATGGGCAACAGAGTATCCAGGGAAAGATTAAATATCTGTAATTGATACTAACATATCCCAAGTTATAAAGTAATTGTTTTACCCAGTTATTCATAAAAAAAGTAAGCCTCCAGCAGCTCCAAGAATTATCTGTGAAATAAAAAGCTCTTTAAGAAAAAGTTATACCAAATGCCATTTTTCTATTCTGTTAAAACATCAAATATTGAACATAAAGTGGTTTACTTCCACTCTGTAGCAGCTATTTAGCATCTATTGTAAAAGAAAGAAACTGTGACCCTTTGGCGGCTTAAAGAAAAAACAAAGATTATATGAAAAATCTCCTTTTGATCATTGCACTGTTTCTGAGGTATCAATAATAAAATAATATCACCCCAAATTAGTTCAGAAACATGGATTAAAAAAAAATCCGTGCTTTAAGAAAGTGTGAAAAATACACATTAAAGAACAATTCTTGACACTGGAAGCTCTTTGAAACATGTTAAGCCGCACTGGAAGTCATAGCAGGAAGCCACATTATTTCTTGACACATGGTCCATTATCTTATTTGACTCCATGAATATTCATTAGAATTTACAATCTTCTATTATTTAGCTCACTGCATTAAACATCTGCTTTTTTTCCCCCACAAGACCTGAGGGGAAACAAGATCACCTTCTATTTAAGTTGGTTAAAATCATGAAAGGATTATATATGCGCTATTGCATTAAATGAAACAAACCATCAAAAACTAAAGGCTGATGGTAAACGAAAGTCCTACAATTGCTATTCTAAGGAGATTAGTTGCCAAAGTACAATTTTAAGAAAAGCCCATAGACCAACATTACTGTATGTGTATATGATGCTGTGTTATGGCAAAGCGAGATACCCGTTTGTGTTGTAATGCAATGATCTTATGTCTAAGAGAATAAAATGCCAAAATTTGTCAACCCTGCTCGGCTCATTGAGCTCTGGCAATCATGTTGAACTATGCTGAGGAAGAGGTTGCTCTGTTCTGGGAACAACAGCTCCAACAACTGATAAATGACAGATGAAGCATATAATTAGTGCCTCCTCAAACTCACCCAGTTTTATCATGATGCATGGCAAATAGCACTTGGGATGACTTCAGAGGTTTGCTATTCAGAGAATTTTCTAATGACCTATCATTTGTGTGCATGCTTTCCTGACTAGCTAAGGATCAGTATGCCCAAGGGAAAAAAAATGATAGGAGCTATGGCTCAAGGAGAAAGCTTTTGGCTTGAAGCTGTGGCAAGAGTTTTATTTTGAAAGTCATCCATACAAACGCAAAAAAAATGACATGCAGCCTCATTATGCCTGCACACTCAACAGTAACTGGAGGCAAGGAGCCCTCCAGGTACACAGAGAATAATAAATTACCTTTCATGCTGTTTGTGAAAGGAGCAGAAAGAGCCATGTCTCAATCCATGTACATTTTTAATAATAACATGAGGCTTCACACCAATACTCTGATAATTTTACATACAGCACCTATTGAAAACATGGAAACTCAAGTTCCAGCTCCTAGTAGATACTGATATGTTTTTGTCTATAGCAACATCTTCACCATCAAAATTTCTCACCAAAAATTAAAAAAATAGGATTAACTAACAAAACCACACTTCTGTAGTACTAATTGCTATTGCAAAAGCGTTTATGAGGTGAAGAGAGAAGCGACGCAGCAGTACCGGGGGAAGAGAACAGATTTCAATTCCGTTACATGGCAGGGGTAGAGGACAGTATCCAGCATAACAGGGAGCAGTAATACAGGCGCTGTGGAGCACAGCACAAACATTTGGTGGAGACACCTTAGGTCTGCACCAGACGAACCCTGAATGTAGGGCGTAAAGAATGTGCTCCATAGTGCCTGGTCTAAATACTTCCTCCATTAGGAGGAACCCAGTTTGCAATACCCGTCTGGATCAGTCAGGCACGGGTGAGCTCGGTGGCCTGAAGCAAAGCAGAACCACCACCTACCGCACTACCAGGCTCTGCGCAGATGCGTGGTCAGCAGCTCCATATGGACCACAAGAAGCTGAAGCCGAGTTTTCACTGATCAAAGCTGGCCTGAGCGGATATACCGAGCTTGCTCCAGGATGGCAGCCAGCCTGTACAGCTGCAGACTCTCATTTAGCGCTCTGACTACCTCCCTGTTTGCTCCAGGCCCTGTGACCATAAGGTTAGCCTTTTATAGCTAGGTGGGTGCATTCTCCTTTAGGCAATCACAGTAAGCAAGCAGATTGCGTGTCTTTATCTGGCTACCTTTCCCCCCCCTCAACAGAGCCAAATTTCTGCATCTCACTTAGAAAAGCTGTAATTGTACCTGACACAGCCTTCACACTGAATCTGTTGTTTTATTCAGAAATTTAATTAACTTTTGATTACTCTAGTTTAACACATTTCAGTATCTGTTTTGTAATTGTACGAAGGGCTAAACAAAGCACTAATCTATTTTTAATAGTGTGTTTAATTTTTGCTGTGTACTTTAAACACACATAAAATCAACTGCTCAAAGCACAGGATTGCTCTTCCACAACAGGAATACCAGCCTTCACTGGAAACAATTCTGACATTCCTGGGGACAGTAACTTGGCTGTGCTGTAAGAGCTAAAGAGGTATACCAACTCTGAAGCTACAAAACTGGGGCTGAAAAAGTCACAACCTTCTTCAGAGCTATGATGCAAACCAGAAAGATAAAAATCACAGTGCCATCTCTTCCTCTCCGTCATCTTCCTCCAGAAGTCTGCAATGCTTCTTTTGAAGGCTAAACAGATCCAGGGGCTGTTTGGAAGGCAAAGTCAACAATAAGTCTTCACCCCACATCTTCTCTGGAAGAGCTATTTCTGGCAGCTTTACACAGGCATTGTGCAATACTTGCAGTCTTTGAGTGACAGGACTGCTATTCTATCTCATTTCTGCTGCTTGACTTATACCAGGGAAATTCTTCATGCCCTCTCTCCCCTTTCCTCATTTAAATACCTCTATAGGAAGGAGGAGAATGGATGGAGGCAGACATACTCCTGACCTTAATGTCTGGACAGCGCTTTGAGTAAGTCAGTACTCAATACAGTCATCAGAATGTGTCTGCTGCTTAGACAATACAATGATACTTGCACCACCACCTAATCCTCTCTACACCCACATCACTGTTCAGCGATATTTTATCTCTTCCAGCTAATCAGTATTTCAGCTAGCAATTCTGAGGCTGTAGAAAAAAGAAAGCTTAACTGGGTCTTGAACTAGACTGAGAAACAGGCTACAAAAAAAAAAAGAAGTAAAAATCACCAAATATAAAGAGTGAGATAACTGTCACAGATAGCACGAGTAGGCCAAGCAGCTCAAAACCAGAAGCAAAGTAAACTGGGAGCAACAGAGAAGAAAAAGGGATCATGATCCAACAGAAAGCAAAGGACTCGGTTCATGATGTAAGACTGTAAATATCACTTCAAAACCAAAACATGCCATCATTCTGAGATGTCCTGTGGCAGTTTTAACATCTTAGACTAGGGATATGCAATATCTTTTTTTTTCTTTCTTTCTTTCTTTGAGGGATTGATCTGTTGTTTCTGCATGGCTAAATTAAAAAATGTATTTTATTATTTAAACATTAATCCCAGTTTACAAAGTATTTTGTGGATTTTTCTTTATCTCGTGATGGAAATTTGCAATTCATTGCTGCAAATTCCACTTTTCAGGCCATCTCTGATGATGAAAGTCTTCTAACAGCAACTTCTACTTCCTAGCACAGAGCAGGGTCCATTAGTTCTGTCTCACCCTTCACACCCATAGTGGCATCCACCCGTGATTCTTTACTAAATGTCTCCAAGTGATTTAACTAAGTACTCTTTCTTTCCTTCTATGTGCCCTGCTACTTGTCTTCTTTCCATTTTTTTTAAATCTCTGTATGTGTGGGAAAGGGGAGTTCCACACTGGACAATGGAGAAAATGTTTAATTCTTCCCTTGACACTCTGCAGCCTTTCAGCTACATCTGTCCTGTACTACAAGAGGTAGTTTTACCAAGATATAACCCTTACCAGCAACCTATTTTGTATCTTTGCTATCTAAGCACTACTGCAGCTTTGTATAGTTTCTCTTCAAAACAGATGACACTACCTAGGGGCACTCTGTTGATGTGATAGCTGCTTGAAAGACCTTTGATTGTGGTTTCAGACACTGTAGACAAAGGAATAACATCCAAGATGCATCTAGTCCTCTTCAAGTTCCAGTCAACGACTACCCCTGCCAAATGGTATGCAACACCAAACTTAATACTAACAAAAAAAAAAAAAAATTCATCCTAGGGAAGAATTCAAGACCACTTGAGATCATTTTGGTACTGAAAGACCTCTAGCATTTCATCCTCTGATAAAATAAGAGAAAGCCAAGTACCTGCAGAAGCAAGAGCTCCCAGCACACACACCCCTCTTCACAAAAGGATTCATTCCATTAAACGTACATGAAATATGCATGACCATTCACACAAAGGGTAAGGAAAAACACATGTCCACTGAAATTTGTGAGAAATGGTTCATACTGCCATCTGCCCCTCTGAAAGAGAACTGATGTGAAAATGACCAGAAATGCCTTCTGGATACCATTCTCAAAATACCTACTCTCTACTACAGTGACAACAAGCAGAGAGGATACAAGAAATATTCTGGGACAGTTGTCAAATCCAAAACATGCAGAAAAATGTCTTTATATAATAACTGATAAAAATATCAATGTATTTTATGCATGGATATATTCTGTAGACGCCAGGAAGTTCTTTTCTATATAAAAACCACAATCAAAGCCAAACTCTTGTCTAAAATTTAACCAAAAAATTTACTATCATTCTTTGACATAAAAAGAGAGGCCCTTAACCTAACTATGGGCCAATAAGATTCAAGATGTATTACAACAAAATTAATTTGGCTTTCCAAGGAAAACATGACATAATACCTCCAAGAATCCATAAATAAAACAATGTCATATTATTTTTTCCATACACTGTTTCATAGGTATTTTTAAACTTGCACATAAATATTCTCCATCAAATCCTGGCGTAAATAATGGTACTGCAACAAAGAACAATCAGTATCCTCATATATTAATATCCCTTTATAATCTGCTTACATAATTTGCTCAGACTGTAGTATAATCCATTTTCCTTAACAATCAATTTATATCACAAATATATATATGGAAAACCCCCTCATTTTAAATAGATTTCTACCTCATTAAACTCTTTTTAATGAGTCTGGGGATACAGCTTTAGAGTAAATGAACAGAAGGTATTTTAAATAAAATTAGTTGAGTTTAAATAAAAACAGCTCATACTTAACAATACCCTACAGCTAGCAAAAATGAGATAGTTTATGCACTAACCACCTAGCGCAATTTCCTCGTCTTCCATAAAGGTTTGCTTTAGGAAGAGCAACCTCACTGAACATTCATGCAAGAGAGAATGTTATTTTTAAAATGACAAAAGCCAAATATATCCCTATGTGTAACACTGGCTATTCATGCATATTGCCCCTTGCTGTGCAATAGTAATCTTCAGTAATCCTACTCTATGATTGAGGCCAGTTAATAAAATTTGGCTTCTCACCCACACTGCTATGTATTACTTTTTTTTTTTAAACATGCTTGTAAAAAAAAAAAATCTTCAGTCTTAAAATTAATTCAGAGAGACATTGGATTCTGCATCACTCTATCCTGACTTTGCTGAAGCCAATGTTATTCAAAACCTGTATCTGTCAGAATTCACAGATGGGAGGAAGGCAAAACTCTTCTAATTTCAGAGCTAGGTATGTAGCCAAAAACCTGAAAGATAATAAAAGAAGCAGTTGCAATACTTTAATTTTTCCCATCAGCAATGGGATCCCATTTCAGACCTATGCACTTTTTTTTCCAGATTGTTACTTTGATCCCTAGCTATCCAGATCCCTTTTAACTGCATTATTTTCTATTTCCTCTGCTCTAAAGCAGTATCACTGAAGAGAAATGCTCCAACTCAATAGGTGCACCTCAGTCACCTGCAAAACAAACATTACTTGTTTTTGAAGCAGCAAGTGAAAAACTGATTAGTACCTTTTTTTTTTCCATGCAGAAATTACACGGCATACTATTCTTACCCCAAGCATGTGACATTTCCCCACTGGAAGACATTTTTTTCACTTCTCATAAACAAACAAAAACCTGCTCCCTCCTAGCTGTAGGGCATCGGTAAGTTGAGCTGCAGAAACTTTTATTCTGTTCCAAAGCTTGCATCCTTGCTGCCTGTCCCCTCAGAGGTCACTGACAGATCACAAGCCCTGTTTTACCTTCTGCAAACAGGTGTGTGGTATTTGCTTATTTTCTCTCACATTTTCTGCAAGAGTTTTCTATATCGCTTGCGCGTCGCATACGCTGCTTTTAAATATTCGCAGGGCGAAGTCGCTGCCGTCCTGCCAGACCCAGACCCCCGGTTACAGGCCCGCCTCGCCGCGCCCGCTATTCCACCACAGGGTGGCGGCACCCACCGCCCCCCTCCCGCTTCCAGCCGCCCGCGATCGCAGCCCGTGGCCCGCGGGCTGCCGGGGATGGGGTTCCAAGTCCCCTCGGGCGCCGACGCGAGCAGCCTGCGGTGGCGGGAAGGCGTTACCCGGCCTCCCGGCGGCAGTGACCGGCCCCAGCACGGCGTACGCCCGCCCCCGCCCTCACGCCGTGCGGCGCCCGCCATGGCGGCGGCGCGGCCGGCGCTGGCTCGGGCCCTACTGCAGCAGTGCCTGTCTGCCCGCCTGCAGGTGAAGCCGCCCGAGTGCGGCTCCGAGGGGGAGGGGGGATTCCGGGGGGGGGGACGGCCGGGCCCGCGCGGCGGCGGGAAAACGCGGCGCCTCCTGGCGGAAGCGCCGGCGGGGGGGGGGCCCCCCGGGGGGGGCCGGGCCGGGGTTCGCCGCCGTCGTCATGGTGCGGGGGGTGCGGCCGGCGGCAGCAATAGGAGTGACCCTGCCGGCCTTCCCCGGCGCGCGCTACATTAGGATGTTGATCGCCACAGAGCTCGAGAGAAACATTGTAATTTCACCCTTTTCCTCCCCCAGTCTTCTATGGGGACAGGTAGGTAGCCCTGCAGACCCTTTGGGCTATGTGCTATGCATGTAGCCCAGGGCTGTTTACCAAACCATGAATCACAAAATGGCAGAATGGCAGGGGTTGGAAGGGACCTCTGGAGATCATCTAGTCCAACCCCCCTGCTAAAGCGGGCTCACCCAGAGCAGGTTGCACAGGACATGTTCAGGCGGGCTTTGAATATCTCCAGAGGAGACTCCACAGCCCCCCTGGGCAGCCTGTTCCAGTGCTCCATCACCCTCAAGGTAAAGAACTTCTTCCTCACATTCAACTGAAACCTCTTATGTCTCAGTTTGTGCCCATTGCCCCTTGTCCTGTCACTGGGCACCACTGAGAAGAGTCTGGCTCCATCCTCATGACATCCACCCTTAAGATATTTGTATGTGTTGACAAGATCCCCTCTCAGTCTTCTCTTCTTCAGGCTAACCAAGCCCAGCTCTCTCAGCTTTTCCTCATGGGGGAGATGCTCCAGTCCCCTCATCATCTTTGTTGCCCTCCTCTGGACTCTCTCTAGGAGTTGTTCATCCTTCTTGAACTGGGGAGCCCAGAACTGGACACAGTACTCCAGGTGGGGTCTCACCAGGGCAGAGCAGAGGGGGAGGATAACCTCCCTCACCCTGCTGGCCGCACTCCTCTTAATGCACCCCAGGATGCCATTGGCCTTCTTGGCAACAAGGGCACGCTGCTGGCTCATGGTCAGCTTGTCATCCACCAGGACTCCCAGGTCCCTCTTGGCAGAGCTGCTTTCCAGCAGGTCAGCTCCCAGTCTGTACTGGTGCATAGGGTTAAACCTCCCCAGGTGCAGCACTCGACACGTGCCCTTGTTGAAGGTTGCCCTTTGGGATGCCCTGTCCTGCTGTAGTTGTCACTCTTTAGGGATTACCTGCACTAGAATAGCTCGTCTGTGCAGGTGTCAACTATTTAGCCCTTGGGTTTTTTTGGTTTTGCCTTTTGTCTTTCTTAAAAGACTACTACAACAGAAGGGGCTAAATATAGTCACTCATGTAACTTTTTAAAAGCTTAAAGGGCTTATAAGTTCATTCAACAAATCTGAAGAGAGTTTTTTAAAAAAAAAAAGTCTGTCCCTATGTTTTTTCCACTGTTTGACTTTCACGTTGTTCTTAAAACATTTCTCTCCTTGTTCGGAAGAGGCAGGTGGATCGGTAAGACCTAGTTTCTGCAGCGTGGTCTGGGAAACCAGAACGTTTTGCTCAAAGGAAATAACGTGTCATCTCACAGATACTGTGTTTGGCTGAAGTGCATCTGTGTGTATTGCATTATTAGCCGCTCAGTGTAAGGCTAATTATAGTATAAGTTGCTCAGCACAGCATAAATTAACTTTAGGAGACATATCCTATTCCTAGCTTGCTAATCTCAGAAGTAATTGTAGATGTAGTAAATAAAAGCTGAAATGTCATTTTGCTGGCTTTCTTTTAAACTATGTGAAAAGAGGCATATGTTATGGTGTAAAGATACCATGACTAACTCTATTACAAGGCAGTTATGCTGTTTATATCTCTTATTTGAAGTTTTAAATGGCTTAACGAAAATCGCTGGGAAAGTAGTAGTTGCACTAAAGGAACCTGCAAGAGATTTGGGTAGTCTCAGCAGCAGATATTTTTCAGACATGAACATTGCTAATATTTGTCATAGGTACTTAGGCCTCTTTCCTGGATACCTGGGTATTTTTAGAAGTCTGTTGTAACAAAAACTAGTCACCATGCAGCAAAAACCTATGGGAAGTTGATAGTTTATTTGCTATGACTACTTGAGAGGTCATTAGAAGGAATCTTTGCTGCTGACATTTTCTGGTAGGGTAATGTTACTTCCTAGAATTGCATATCAATGTAAAAATTAAAAATATAGTCCTCACAAACTATTATTTACGTAAAGCAGTGTGTTCCTGATGATCTGTAACAACTTAAAAGTAGGTCCTCACCTTGACAAATTTCTAGTGTACTATAAATAGCATGTTATGTAGGTGGCTTTGAATAGCTTCTGAGCTTTAAGAGACCCCTGTAGGTACTTCAGGAACTTTAGAGCGGATGTTCTTTATCTGGAAAAAGGTTAGGAGTGTACTTTTTATCTATACATGAATCACTGCTCTTCATTGTGTTTTCATGATTGAGTTTTTCTGGCCTGTTGAGGATTACTGGGGATAGGATGTCTTGTTTATGGAGAAATGTTGGTTAGATAGCATCCATAATGGGTTTATGTATACAGCAAAATACTTAAGGGGAAAAAAGGAACTCTCCTTGTACTGGGGAGAAGTAAGGTGAGAACTAGTGTATTTCACAACTATGGAAAAAAAGAAAAATAAAAATTAATATTCAGCTAAAAAGTACAAGTGCTTACAGTTTATGCAATGAAAACCATTTCTCCCTTATCTTACTTACCTTGATTTGTCTTCTGATTAAGATAGCAAAAAGAGGCGCAAAGTACCAGGCCCAGACTTGTTCTGTGTCCTGTGGTAGATGATGTAATATCTCTTTGCTGCAGCTGAATGGCTGAAATATGAAGAAATCTTCTCACGGTGTAGCAAATCTGAACTTGAAACAGAAATGTCAAAGAAAAATGTATATAATTTAGTTTCACAAACTGGATTCCTAAGGATTACAAAGTGTCTCCATTTTCATTATCAGTTGCATTACGTTTTCCTGAAAAAAAAAAAAAAAAAGGTACAGTTCAGATAACACTTTGCAGAATATATTTGGGGTTTGCTAATGAAATCCTGCAAAATTCAGGTGAATGTATTTAGTCATGAGGGTGAGGTAGGGTTTAGTTATTTTTCCTCCAAAAGAGCTAAAAAGGTGTATTTGGAAGCAGCATTGCTAAGGCTGGCTATATGGCGTTAGGGGCTGGGTACTTCAGCCCTTCGTGATGCAGGTTGCCTGGTCTGATGATTACTTAGGACAGTTGTATAATAAATGCCAGTGCTGCAAAGTAACATGCTTTGCTGGTTTATTTATGTAGGCATTTTACTGATAACAGCAAATTCACATTGAGCACAGTTTTCCCTGCCCAACTGCCTGCTTGTCACTACGTTAAGTTCCTTGCAGTGGCTGTTTGCACGTCAGCATGTTGAATTTGTAACCTTCTTATTTGTGTTATTTTGCTTGACTTTTCTTGCGTTAAATATAGCTCTGAAGAGCAGTCAACTAGACTTTGATAGGTTACAGAGGACCTTCAGCAATGGCAATGTTTTGCTTTGGTTCAAAAGGTTTACACGTTCCCATTCCTTACATCTGCAAGAAGCACGAGTCTTAGGACATCTGAAACACTGAGAGAAGGTCAGAGGACTGGCATGCATTACTCTTAGGTTAGCTCTTGAAATTGCATTCAATTTTACATCTTCTATCCAATTAAGAAAATTAAAAAACAAAGAAGTGAGACATGACAAGGTTGAAATATGGTTGCACACGTGTTGAAAATAGCGTTCAACCACAGTTTTCATAGTTACAAAAAGTTGAATCGTTTTCAATTATAACATGGTTGAAAAGCATTCTAGAAGATCATAAACATGCAATATAAATAGAAGCATCCTCAAGCAGCTTTAACTTGTCTCTGAATCTTTTTTTTTTTTTTGTTCAATCTCCTGTTCCTGTAATTTCCCTCCATAGGTGTGTCTCATCTTGTGATAAAAAGTATATTCAAAAATAGGCATCAAATCCTGAGAGAGGCTGGAAAAATAATGGTTTTACTTAATCTTTAGCTGTCTGGCCTTAGGACTTGCAGATGTCACTTTATTTACGTTTTCATCTTTTTAAATGAGCTGCTTGCAGAGTATTGTTACTTCTATATGTGAGACTGTGCAAAAAAATACTGTCACAAGTCTCAGAATTAGCATGATCTTCTGTGATGTGCGCTACACAGCGGAGTCACTTATTTCTAAGGCAGTGGTCTGATGTATACAGTGTGAATGCGTTTGGCCAGTTTTATCACAAGCGGTTTTATTCGTATTATATTTTATTAGTGTGCATTGTTATTCTCTATTAATAATCCTGATGCTGGTCTGTTTCTGGAATGAATATTTAGCTAAACATGTAAGGATACCTAACTTTTGGCAGCCTGTATTTCTCTCCTTTATTTGAACAGATGGGTTGAAATGTCATTTGAGGTTCAGGCCATCACATTTCTTACAGTGTTTATGAAATATGGCAGTCATTTGGGAACCTGTATAATATTATGAGTGGTCAACATGAGTTTTGAAAGGAGCCATTTAAAGCTTTTGAAAGATCTCAGCATGTGACGTTTTGGCTACAAAGAGCATTCTTTTTCCAGAGGTTAGTCACAAGAAAAATAGTTGGGAAGGCATAGCTTTTCTCAGTCATTGCCTTGAGCATTTTTTTTAATCTCTACAGTAACAAAGGAATAAAACCTCATGTGTATAGCTCAGTTTTCTTCACCAAAAAGGGGGAGAGGGGGAAAAAAAAAAAAAAAGTACTTTCAAGAAACTGTTCACACTTCTTATCCTTTTGCTTCGATAACATCAATATTAATGACTCCTTCCTGCCCAATCTAGTTAGCATCTCCTAGGTGGTATTTCATAAGCTGATGTTTATTTTTCTTCTAACAAAAATATAAGGATACCTATTCTTGACAAAGCAGCGGTGATACTATAGATACTATATGCCTGTGGATATTGCATGCCTTTCTCTTCTTTTTCGAAGAAGTATAAATCATTAAGGTATTCTTCTTGTGCATGAGACGTAATTGCTGTTGGCTGCAGAGCCGATCATTTTGTCTTAATAAAGCACAGGTTGTTGCACACGCATTGCTTGTGAACTAACCAAGAGAGTAGAAAAGCTGCCCAAGAATTGCCTTGTGCTTTCTCCTCAGTACCGAGCTAATTCTTTCCTCAGAAATACAGTTCTTGCAAGTAGTCTCTCTGAATGCTAAAGAAGTGGCATGTTCTTTACTCTGCACAAATCAAGGGAGAGGTTCCATTTCACCAAAAAGACTTCACCCTGATAAATAATATTTTCAACAACTTTATAATATCCTGAACAACTTCATAGTTGTTGGTCATCTTATTTAAAATGGTCATCATATTTAAATCTTCAATTAACAGACTGTTTTTTCAGAATTATCCTGTACTTGATTACTTTTAACATCAAAATATAATTCAATTCACTGACAAGTCCTGTGCTGTTTGCCATGTTTCATAAATGGATATAAACTCGTAATTCACACTGAAAATTATTTTATCTGTATGTTTGATAGGAAAAAAGCTTATATTATATCCTGTGCTGGATTTAAGTATACTAGTTCATCTTGTCACCTTGTCTATGATAATACTGTACATGGTACATTCCAACTAAATTTGGCTTTGCGTGGAGCTAATAAATTGGCTTAATTGTATTAGAAGCATTGTGCAGATAATTAGTATGTATCTCATAAGCTTCCACAGTGTGGTATGTAAACTTGATGTCTGAAGCTATACTAAATAACTAAAACTACTCTCAGAAGTTTTTTTGTTGTGTAGTTTTGTAATTTTTTATACCAGTTTTAATGATGAGTGTGCATGGTAGACAATGAGAAACATTGACATCGTTTTCTCTAATCTCTCATAGATCCAGAGAGGGCTTGTTATCTACATATGCTTCTTCAAAGGTGCTGATGAGGATCTTGTTCCAAAAATTGGTATGATGTATCCTTATAAATTCTTGTATTGTTTGAAAAAGAAGGAAAGCAGTATAGGCAGAGAAGGCAGGACCCATTTGGACAAGAAGTCAAAAAGCCATCAGATAGCATCATTCCAAATCAATCACCTGGTTGAAAGAACAGCTTGGTCAGTCTGGTTTCTTTTGACAGTTGTTGATACCCCTCACTCTGTCCGTCTGCTCATGATCAACTTGTTAGAAGAGCAATTCCCATGATGATAACATTTTAGCAAACAGAGAAAGTGCTGCACCTGCTGTTTGACATATTACATGAATCAGGCAACAGGGTCAGTCCAGGACAGAACTGAATTTAGAGAAAACTGTTTTCAAATAATTCATAGCTTGATTTGAGAAGCATTTTAACACTGATCTCACTGTGTGTGCAGGATATTTAAAATTATAGCCAGTAGAGGGAGTAGGGTGGATAACTAAACAGTGTCCTTCCCATCTCATTTCAGAGATACTATATCCACTGTCAGCATTTCAAGTGCAGTTTTCTGGTTCAGAAGTGATAACAGCAATATCTGCAGTTCTTTCCCTCTTCTCCACATGCACTTTAACATTTACATCAAAGCAGAGAAGATGCTGTGGATAAGGTCAAATGGTAGTGATTTCTGTCTTCACCCACTGTTGTTTTGGCTTGAGGTTTTTTGTTTTGTTCTTGTTTTCTTTTTGACTTCAGTTCTTTTCCCTCCTTTCCTCCATTAATAGCACTGGATCACCTGGGAAATTCCGTGATGCCACATATTCCAGATAAAAGTACCCCTTTTCTTTTCTGTGGCTGACTGATATTAGTGGTTTTGGAAAAGGTCATGCAACAGTAGACTACTTGCTGGGACCAGCAGAAAGACCTGGCAGTGCGCAAGCACAGGTGCTATTGAAAATGCTGGTAGCAGCTCCTTGGGAGTTCTTTTTTCGTCTTGGAGGGCACAGCCTTTCTGTGATGCTAAACTAAGTTGAAATCTTTGGGTGTATTTAAAGCTATGATATGAAAATTGATTTTAGCTTGTGCGAGTTTCATGAGAGTGTTACTTGAGAATAATGACCTTTTCAACTGTGTGGCAGCTGAAACAGGACAGAAAAACAAAGTTCTGTTTCCTATTAGGAGATTCATATATAACTACCCTCCTTAAGTGTCTGCCTTACAGAACATTTTTTCTTAAATATATTTTGAAACTGGTTAAATGAGTGGTTTTGGTTCCTGAATCACAACTTGCCTCTTTTTGCTTTGACAACATTAAACTTTTATGTGTTTGGAGGCATGACTGGTATCCTCTCAGCTTTTATAGAGTTGGAGGAAGTTCTGGGGGAGTGAGTTGATTTGCTGTAGAAACATTGGAAAATACAAATTTAGTAAATTAATTGATTTTTATTTGCAAGTTTATGTATTCTGGCTTACGGGCCAAATTGCACCTCTAACCTTCCTGCCCATTTCCTCTCTCAAAAGACAAGCTGGCACCTGTATGTCTCAAAGTGGAGCAGTGAAGGGCACTCAGTCCACTTGAGACCAAGCTGCTGAGCTGTGGCTTCAGCCCAGATCAGCGCTGGGTCCTGCTGCAAACTACTGCAACCAGAATGAAAATACAGTTAGGGCAGAAACTTCTCCAAAGTGCACTGAAGATGGTGTTTTCTCCTGCAATGTGTAGTGATGAGCAAATGTTACCTATTTGAGTATCAGGCAACTAAGTTAGGGTCACTAATTGGATCCTGGGTTCCTTTGGGGGTGTCTAACTAGAATCAACTTTAGGATTTCAGACAGCCAACCACTTCCCCTCAAGAATAACTCTTTAGACATATTATAGTAACATAAATATCCTTCATGTTCTTCACAATACTCAGACATCTTACTTGGTTCATAGCATTTATTGACTGTCCATGTTTCATTTAATTTATAAACAGTTTCTTTGAATAGTTTGTCACGCATTGCAATATTTGTTGAATCTTGTTTATGATGGTATTTACTGTTTAATTTACTTTAGTTACACTAACTCTTATTTTATTTTTATTTGCAGTCAATATGCTGTTGAATGTTAAACTAAGTGAAAATGAAAGTGGCGAGTATGTTTCTGTCCTTGATTTACCAGGCAATGTGCTAATCATACCACAAGCTACCCTAGGTGGTAAACTGAAGGGAAGAAAGATGCAGTACCATGCAAACATTGAAAAAGTAAAAGGGCTGGAACTTTATTCTCAGTTTGTGACTTTGTGTGAAAAAGAACTGGCTGCCAATGCCAAATGTATGGAAGCAGGTGTTCTCGTCAAGCACGGCACATATGGAAACAGGCAGGTGTTAAAACTGGATACAAATGGACCTTACACTCATTTGATTGAATTTTGAAAAAACAAACAATATCCTGGATACAGTACTGGCTTGTAACTGTTGTCTTTTTTTTTTTTTCCATTTCTAAGCATTAATGTACTTAGATGGCTTGGGAGATACAGTGTAAGACTTTCACTCATCTGTACTGATGTTGCCAATAGAAGGATGCCTGAGACTGCTTTGCAATAATGAGTATGTGTTTTATGTCCATATTCATCTGAAGTGTGCTCAAAATAATTGTCAATATTGATCCAATGAAGATGTATAATTTGGAAGGCTTTATTAACAAAAATGGGGTAATGCACACGTTTCTTGCTACAAAATAATGACAAAAGTATTACATGTATTAGTTATTGCAAAAATGCTTGAGGAAGCAAAGTTTATAGATTAAAAAAAAAGAATGCTGTAGATGTACTCATTTGTTCCCAGGTTTTCTGAGCCAGACAATTTTTGTCTTTTAGTATTCTATCTATAAAATAGCAATGCTTTCTGGTGAACAAATATATTGAAAGCACAACTTCAGTGAATTTTTAGCCTCTTAGAGAGTAGGTACTAAATAAGGTAAGTCCACCCCCCTCACCCAGAGCATGTAGGGGTGGGATACTTAAGGTAGTACTAGGACTGAACATGGGCTATACAGGGAAGAAAAAGCGAGGCGCATCTATAAACTGAAGTCAAGGCTGTACCACTGAATTGCTTTCTTGGAGTTTGCACTCTGAAATCTGATGTGTTTTGATAGGCTGCTTCCTACAGCTTGGTCAGCGTCCTTGTTACCTTGGTCTTGTTGTCTATTCAGTTCTTTCATAACAGAGCCTCAGGAAAAGGACTGAAATATTCAAATGAAAACAAAAATAAAAATGGTACGATGTATGCTGCCATCTCATCGTTCCCTCTGCCCCTACTGCTTCCTTCCAGCTTTATTGTCTATTGAATCTGCCAGGCAGACACTAGCTTATATTACTTTTATAGAGAGTGTTGGCACATTTGGGGCCCCATTCCCAGCCGACCCCCTATGCGGTACTGTCATAAACATTATTAACAGATGGTGTTAAGAAGATATAATGGAAAATTCTGTCTTGTGAGGCAGTAAGAACAGAACAGCTACATTAAAATGTGGCAAATTCAAAACTGATTCAAGTACATTCATCCTCTGAGTCAAGTTTCTCTTTTACTGCAGTATCACGGCTTTTGAAGTCAGTAATTTAGAAGGGTTCAAAGTGAAATCAGACAATTATATGGTTTGCAGTAATTATGCATAATTCTCATTTAAATAATAAATTCTTCTGGAAAAGATGTAAAACCTCATGGTTAGTAAGCATGCCAACTTCTATAATCTGAAGTTGTAGGTCAGTAGTTGCAAATATTCTCTCCTTATCTTTATTTTTTAAAAAACATAACTGAATGTGTAATCTGCAGGTTTAAACTATGCTGTAAGAATCACGGTTTTTTAACAGATGCAAAGCTCATAGATTTGATAAGAGAGTAATGAGATTTTTCAGATTAACATAATGTATGGTTTATAATTATGAAATTAAAGACGTTGAATTCCTGGCAAGTGGCACTCTCACAGTTGAAAACAACTATTCACACAAATGGCCTGGAAATATTAGCCAGGTCCCAAATGACACATTTATTCATTAATAATTAACAGTTATGACAGACACAATATGAGTCATGTTCAAAGTTCTTACTAGCGACATTTAAATAAGATTGTCCTGATGTGAATAACTAATACGAATTCATTATGATCTGTGTGCTTGAGAAAACTTTTTTTTTTATTCCTCTTTCTGTTGGCGGCCAGATCCTAAAAAGTGCTGAGTAATAACCACTTTTCACTGACCTTACAGGAATTGTGGCTATTAAGTATATCTCAAGAATTGATCCTTTGAAGTATGATACAAACTCTGCAGTTTTTAATTTTTTTTTCCCTCTGGCTTCAGAAAGATCTTTGGCAGCCTTTTTTTTTTTTTTCCTGGCTCCAGAAGGATCTTTGGTCCATAACTTATGTATATTTCAGTGGTTCTTGGGACAAGACAGAACTCTGTTTTTTCTGTAAAAAGGTGGCATCTTTGTGTATTATCTGCCCATTTCTGATTTATTTGTGTAACCATCTTGGAATACTGATTTCTGCCATCTTCTGCGCCACCGATTGGCAGCTTGTTGACCGCTGTGCCCTTTGTACTGCTTTCTTTATATCTACTATTGATTCACAATCCATTTACTGAAAGAAGCTATTTCTGAATAACATGATGGACCATACTGATGAAAAAATTGATTAAAATTATTTTTTCAAAGCCAAATGTTGATTCCTTTCTGCCATGAATATATACTTTAAACAGATGAGCCGACGCTGCTTTAAATAGTTTCTATTCTATGACTAGACAAAAGCTCAAATAATTATCCTGTTCTATACTTAGAGAATATCTATTGGAAGATGCTTAATATTCCCCACTTCCTTGAAATAAACTATAAAATCAGGAGTCATCATTATGCTATTCTAGTGTGGCCTCCAATTCAACCGTCACACAGTAATTGTCGTATCAGGTTTTTGTGACCTTGTTTGCAGCGTACACACCCTGTATGCCCAAGTTGAGCGTGTGTGGATGATGAACTGTCCTCATAAAACTAATGAGTTCAGGTGCAATGGCTTGTTTTCTAGTCAGCAGTATTCCTTCCTGCTTCCTTCCCTTGTCCTTTGTGGAAATATTTACCTTGGCTGCTCCATAGAGTATGCAACGTACAAACGTTAATCCAGAATTGGAGGTAATAAACAGCAGGTAGCCCAGTAATACTAGTGACAATGCTGCAACTGTATTGCTATTGCTAGTAATGGCCCACAGGCTTTGTCCTGGGTTTACAAGACCTCAGGACAGGGGCTTATCGCATGTGCTTTGCCTGAACTTCCCCTGATCTTCCTGGAGCTTTGGTTTTACTTGATTTAGCTGTAATAACGATTTTTCTAATGACAGGAGACTATGGGTAATTTGGTTTACTTTTGATTTGTATGGTGTAACCACAGTTTTTATATAGATATTAATAATAAGTAGTTATTCTGTGTAGAATGATATATTTATGACTAACATAATGTTACGTTGAATAGAAATGCAGGCCAGTTAGAACAGCAGCAACCTTGAGAAATGAAGACACCAGCTGCAGTGTAGAGTAGAGGCATGGGATGATAGGAGATGGGGCACAGGCTGGCACTGAAGACCCCAAGGCTATAAACAACTTGCCAATGGTCAGTTAAAGAAATGCAGACCTGGAGCTGGACAAAACTAGTCTTAGGGGTAAAAAAGAGAAGAAGGAACAAGTATCTCAGCTAATTCATATATAAAACATGTGATTGCAGACTAGTGAAGAAAAAGTGAGGTGTAAAACTTTATTAGAAAACATGTCAAAATAGGCCCAGGTGAGAGCTATTTCCAAAAGAGGAAAAAGGAGAGAAAGTAAAAGAAACCATGAACACCAACATCGCACTCCTACGGGCACAGGAGTCTGGATGCTGATGATGCGCTGCGCTCCCTCCACCAGATGGAAGCCGCAGGAAGGCGAAAGGGTAAGCATGACACTGGGAGAAGGGGTAGGTACTAGGTAGTGCATGCACAGTATTTTTAACTATAATAGTATTACTGAGCCTTTCTATAAAATTTCTTTATTTCCTTTCTTTTTCTGCAATAATTAGATCTGGACTAATAATAATTCTTTGATTAGACTGCTAAGGTTGCAGTTACACTAATAATAAATTTTGTATGACTTTACACAGAGGGTGGGTTTCTTTTTGCCCCTAACAAGATTTTGCACGTAACAGGTCCTGCAGACCGTTGCTTCCCCATGTTGAAGTGGCACCCACTTGATGGGCTGCTGGGTATCAGCCGGCCTTTGTGGTGTTTGTCACCAGGTCCTTCAACGCAGCTGTGATGTCTGATCTCGTTTACCACAAAAGCTGCATGGAAGATTCATTGTCTCTCGCTGCAAGTGCTGCTCTTTAGCCCCTCCTTGAGAAGAAAAGTCAATTCCATTGGTCTGATGCATCTACTTGGATTTAAAGGTATGATCTGGTAAACCTCAATCTCACCTCTGGTATAAAAACAGCTGCTCTGGAGAAGGAGGTATGAATCTTTTAAGCTTCCATTATTTTCTGCTTTTAGTCTCTAATAGTATGTGTTTTGCTATATGGTCTCCTTCAAACACATTGTGTTTCTCTCCTGAAGCTGGGGTGGCAGCATGCTGCAGAGGGCTAGAGTGGTCTCCAGAAATTCACCGCTGAGGTCTGCCACCAAGCCCCTGTGTGACTGGCTTAATTTCTTAACTTCTTTGTGTCTCAATTTTCACCTAATAAATGGGTATTGAGTTTTTTTCAGTGTGTCGCTACTTCAGACTGTGCATTGAGCAAAACAATGACTCTCACTATGTTAAGTGTATCACACAGCGCAGTGAGGCTGGACTCTTGAGATTCACCAGCTGCTTTAAGTTAGAAATCAGGGTCACGATTGCTGGGCAAGAACAGAAATCAGAGCTGCCTCCTTAATCTCTTTCTTGGGAAAACAGCATCCAAAATTTGAGACTCTCTCTTAAGAACTTAGTGAATTTGGTATCTCCTATTCCTTCTTGTTTTCTTGAAGTTCCTTGAAAGCAACTCAAAATTTGGGAAGCCCTGCAAGATTCCGCTACCAGAAGTGCTGCGCAACTGCAGTTGGAAAGTAAATGGCATCTGTGGACAAGAGAAAGAAACAGCAGTTAGAAGAGCCTGAATAATATGAATATATTGCACATTTTCTATTTAAACCAGTGCTGTCCGCTAGTTCAATTACTGCCAGTGTGTGGCTTTGGGCAAAGCAATTTTCTGCTCCACTTTTTCCATCTGTGAGACAAAGAAAGAGTGAAAATGGGAGGAAAAAGAGGTTTAAAACCACTGCTTTTTTTCCCCTTTTACTGAAGGCAAAAAAATCACCTCGGTTCTTCTTTTTGCATCAGAAGGCAGTATGCTCTCACCTCTCTTCACCTTTCTTGGAGCTACAGGGGTTTGCCTTTCACAACCTCCTCCTTTAGCTTCTGCCTCACAAATGTGACTTGAGCTAATGTCCACAGAGCACTTCGAGTACCTCAGTGAACGGCATGGTATCACTACAGATAACATCCCGTACTATTTCTGAAATAGGAATGACCCAGACAGCATGGAAAAGTAAATAAATGGTATTCCTGATGCACTGTTCTAGTTCATATAGATTTATGTATCTTGTTACTGTGAATTTAAGATTGCTTTCCATTCACTTTAGTTGTATTTGCCTAAGTGCTGTAATACATGCCGTATTATGTCAGTATGTATTAAAAATGTGCAAGTAAGGAGCATAAGGCTATTTAGATGTGCTCCGTTATAAAAGCAATTGCAATGTAGGTTTCGGATTAACAGTGAAAGCAAATGGCTCTTGGGAAGCCTTAATACACAGTTGGCAATCAATTTCTAGATCTCATGAATGTGCAGCTAATTCTTGTCAGAATACTTTATCCAGGATTCTTCAGGTATTTAGTTTAAAAATTTAAAAAAATATATTATTCATATTTACCAGTGAAGATTGATCATTTATTCACATGTTGAACTCCTTGAGATGTATGTGTCATGGTTTCGATAGGACTCATTTCCTGCTTCCATTTTGGTAGCTGTATCTAGCCTTATCTAGGCATGCATAATACTTTTATTTACATTTTAGGATTAAAAATAACAGCATGACTGTGTAATTGCTTGGCAGGAATTCAGGCTTTCTATTTTGTGATAGTACAAAAAGCAACTGTACTGGGAATAAAAAGACGACTAGCGGTATTTAAGGGTGAAATAACACCATACATTATTTTCAATATTCAATGAGTAAAAAAGAAAGATTCATAACTAAGGCTTTGCAAAAGCTAGGACAGGCCAAACTGGACTGGATTCTACGTACCTTCAGAAGGCAGCTACTGCAGGGACCCGAATGGGATTAGAAACACTCACGTAGTTACTGCCTTTACCCAGGGAGCACTGATGAACAGCCGTGGACCCTAAGAGCTGCAGCAGCTCATCTCAGGGGTGAGCGTGTTATAATGGTTAATGGATTACTAACCTTATTCAGATGAAAGCCAAAGTTGCCTGTTGCTGTTGGAGCAACTGTTTGTAGAATCAAACCTTAATGGTCTGACTCTGTACTTAAATGGGTATATTGACTGTATAATTAATCACAAAAAAAAAGTAAAAATAAATGTATAGTCTTCTAACTAACCTAAAGACATTCCTTCGTACTGATTTTAAAATATAATGGAATTTGGTTTTGCTTCCTATGTAGTTATTTGGTGATGTTTCATCTGCTTCAAGTCAGGCCCCTAGTCCTGCGATTCTTACTAGTGCCTAGACCTTCCCACTGAATTCAAGGGAATACATTATTTTCTCTTCCTCCAGAATCACTGAGCTGTAAGAAAGAAAATATTTAGCTCAGAGGCATGTGTGACTGTATAGAAATTCTACTATGACTGGAATTTGTATGGCAGAACTGATTCATGCTCTAAATCAGTCAACCCCCTTTGCCAAAATAGACTTAACTAATGAGAAGATCAGTAGGTTTGTGCATTGCAATTATTTGCCAGTTGCCTATTTTGTTAAGTAATTTGCTGTTGAAGCTCAGTCAGGACTAATGGGGAAAGGGGAAATTGAATTAATACATGGTGAATAATTTAATTGTCCTATTTTTGTCTGTTTTAGAACAGAGTACTATAAACTCGCATGACAGTATTTTTTATTTCGGATTGAAAAGGGGAAAGATAAAAGTGGCGTGCGCTACTGCTGAAGTAGATGCTAATTTGAATCAGTGCATGGTTAACACTGACCCATTTAGGGAAAAAAAATCGTATCAAAGAATCAAGGTTAGCTATGAATCCAATAAATACAGATTCTTACGTTCACGTAAGCACTGCTGGCACAAAGCAACCCTGAAGCTGATGTATCCGGAGGTGGAAGGAGAATCCTGCATCTGCGCCTCATTATTCCAACCGATTCATATGAGTTGAGTATTAACACAGCGTTACTTGGAGCTGATATCATGGATACTGGGATCTGAGCGAGATCATTCTTGGGAAGAACTGAACAAGACTCTATTTCTTACTGATGATATTTTGTCTTGCCCTGTGCTCATGTAACATTCAGCATTATGAGATATTAATCGTGAGTGGGTCTCTGCCTGTTGCCACAACAGAGTGAATAATCATCGTAGTAACGATAACGGCAGCACTAGTCTTCTAAAAATTATCCTAGATTTGGGGTTGTTTATTTGTTTCTGAGCTAAACATGATCAATCCTTCACAAATATCACCAGGTCTTTCTGTTACCTCAGGACTGTCAGAGCAGCCTTTGTTTTTCTGGAGTTGGTTATGGAAAATGTCGTAACGCCAACAGTCGTTGAATATAAATTGTTCAGTTGACCTTTCTCACGAGCTGAATGGCAGATGGTTTTATGCTGAGCCGCGGCAACTTATCTTCTGATCAAAATGAGGTTAACTGAGAAAATAACTCTTTCCTGGGGGTGTACGTTATTTTCGACAGCAGGGGTTAACACCTTTGCACCAGCAGGAGTTTGCAGAGTTGATTTCTGTGAAATATACTATGGAAATAGTTTCCTGCTTCAGGTATGAGGCATTTTTATATATATTCTTCCTTACCACATCCATTGGCAGATATTTTTTTTTTTTGTAAAAGGTCACTGCATCAATGCTCATGTTTCTTTATCACAAGCGATTTAGTAGAAATGAAACCAGTGTCCATATACGGTAACGCAGCCTGGTGCTCTTGGCATCTACAGCAAAATGCAGTCAGGCAGTTCTGTGCGCACCCTGTGGAATATTCCTCAGTGGTGTCTTTCACATGACTGAATACAGATGTTCACAGAGGATCACACTGTATGTAAACTTCACATGTTGAACCCACCTGAAGATGAATTTATACGCTTATGTAATGGCTAAACACGATTTCTGCTCCTACGCTTGTGCACCCCAGGCGTTATTCCCTCCCTAGGAAGGATTCCCTGCCCCACTTCAAAGAAGGTGGCCCCAGAGAACCTAGTTTGTGGAGAGGAATCTTAGTTTTCCGCTTTGAAGTTTAACCGACATTGCACTGTGGGAATAAGAAGACAAAAGATTGTCTTTAAGATTTGTTTCTAGTCAAAACCAGCGTGTAATTCTAGAAGGCGTTATTTCTCCAACTTTGTAGCAGCAGCTAAGGTAGCAGAATTAAAACAGAACATCTCAATCCCAGCAGACTAACTTGTTGCCAGCAGAAACCGGACCTGATAGCGTGTCTTCCAGTTTGCTCTGCTAGGTAGTTGGCAGGATGCAAAACCAATCCAGATGTGGCTGGGCATCAGCTACAAAACCACAGTAAGATTATTGTTTGTTTATTTTTAAACTAAAAAATGGTTGAGCAGCATCTATCTTCCCTTTACAAAGGCCGAACTCCAACTCTGAAGGCAGAATTCAGAGAAGAAAATCCGCCCCCCCCGAAATTTTCCCATGACCGGTGAATTTGCTTATGAAAATTTCCAAGGGTGGAAGTCATTCCCAATGACGTAGGGACGATTCCCTTTCAGTTGGAGCACCTATGCAGTAAGAAATTAAAAAAATAAAAACCAGGTGAAAAACACAGAGGAATCCCGTGTCTGACCTTGTCAGTAAGGCCCAGAATGACTCGGTGACTTGGGATCCCAACTCGATTTGAGTTCAGAGCTTACACTGGTGAAACCCAGGTGTAGCAACATTTGCAACTGTTGGGTTCGACAAATAGTTAAGAATATATAAGGGGGTGTTCCTGTCACCCTCCTGGTGTAGCGCCAGGGTCCCTCTCCAGAAAGCTGGGGGCAGGGAGGTAAATGAAAATCAGAGGTCGTGGCACACACTGATCGGAGCCGGGCACAAATCTCGACAGTGCCGACGGAGCCACCCTACAAAAAGTCCCCAAGAGGGTTTTTTTTGTTGTTTTCGGTGGGAGAGCACCAGCTCCCGCCTGTGCCCCCCCCCCCGCCACACCGGCGCAGAGCCCTTCCCCACCACGGCGCCCCGGCGGCTGCAGACCCGGAGCGACCCCGCGGGCGGGGCTCCGTCGCCTCCAGCACCCCAGCACCCCGCCGCGGCCGCCGCCCCGGGGCTGCGCGCTCCCGCCCTCTGGAGAGCCGCGGCCCGCACCGGCCACCTCGGGCGCTCGATGGCTCCGGGCCCGCCGCACGGCCCTCGCGGGGGCCCCCCCCCCCCCCCCGCGGGGGGGCGGCGCGGGGCGGTCCGGGCGCAGCCCGGAGGAGGGCGGGCGGACGGAGCCGAGCCCCGCAGCGCTGCCGCCGCTGCCCCGCAGAGCGGCGCGGGAGCCTTGCGGCGGGCCGGGCCGGCCAGGTACGGCGGGCGGGCGGAGAGGGGCGGAGGGCGGCGTCCGGCCCCGCCAGCCGCCGGGGCAGGCCGAGAGCGGGCGTCCGAGGGGGCGAGGAAAGGGGCGCGGGGAGCCCCGGCGGCAGCCCGGGCGAGGGCGCGAAGGCCCGCGGGGGGGCCGAGCGGGGCCGGGGAGCTCGCGGAGGGGCTGGGGCTGCCCGAGGCCTGTGCCTGGAAAGTGCTGGGTCAGCCCCGGAGCTGTCTGGGCGGGTGGGCGAGGCGGACAAGCGCTAAAGCCGGCGGCCGGGCGGCTCCCGGGCTCCCGCGGCCCGGCCCGGCCCGTGGCGTCCCGCGGGGTGGCGGGGCAGGTCCCAGCCCCGTGAGGGGGTGTCACGGGGAGGGGCGGGCGAGCGGCCGTGCCCCGGGTTGGGGGCGAGCAGGAGCGAGTGCGGGGTGGGGAGGGTGGGTGCGGGTCGGTGCAGATCCCGAGGCCGCAGGGACAGGTTTGGCGCTCGCTCGCCCCGAGTGTGCATCTTTCTAGGGGCTGCTTTTGTATTTTCTGGTGGATCTTTTTAATTAAGAATATTTGGGGGGGGGGGGGGGGGGGGAAGGGGGGGGGAAGGGTAGCAGCGTTGGGCGTTTGGTGTGCAGAAATGTTACTGCAGGGTTTTTGCAGTTTGGATTCCTGGCTGTCCAGATAGGACAACGAGTAAGTCTGTGCCGTTTAACTGGTAAAAACGTTGCACGGGGATGTAAAACCTGTAAAGTTGCATTAGTGTTGGCATTTTGGGATGAGGGAAAGAGTAATAGACACCGTAAGTTAAAATAGGAGTAAAGTTTTTTGAGGTATGGGTGGAAGGGTGGTAAGAGAGGAGGAAGGCAGGTAGTTACGGTGAGTCCAGCTTTGTGCTTCTGTAAATGCAGTTTGGTATTTTTGGAAGCTTGGATTCATTATTTATAATGTTTCTTTAAGTTGGGGGTTTGGTTTAGTAGGGTTAATTGTTTATAATTGTGACCATGGATTGTACTAAACTTTTATTTTAGTTTCACATGCCAGCAATATTTTCCCTGTCTTCAGAAGTAGGCAAGCTATATTGTCTGCCTTGGTGTTTTGCTACGTGATATGTAATATTCTCAACTCTTGTATGAAATAACAGTTGAGACCCAGAAGACAGATGACTTCTGGTTGTGTGCTGAATGAGGTTTAGGTTTCTGTTTCTTTTCCTTTTCCTGGTGGTTTGACACAGTGAAAAGGCAGGGGGAGGAAGCCGGTTTAATGTTACAGTAAGTCTAGCGATATATTGAAAACTTGTGCTTGATTCTTGAACAGAAGGCTGTTTTTATTGTCGGTAAAATATCCAAAGGACTGACTAGTTCATGGTGTTGTATCCCAATGTGTCAAAAACTTTGTGCAGGATGCTCTTCTGTTTTAAAATTCAGAACATCCTAATGAGGCAGGAGGCTAGAAACACCTTCTCACAAAAACATTTTCAGTGTGTGGGATGTTTGTTCTATTCAGTTCTTACCCTTGCAATTTTTACTGTTTTAAGGAAGCAGAACCGTAAAAAAAAGACATTAAGTGTGTCTGCGTCTACCTTGCAAACAAGCAAAAAAAAACCCCGTGAAATCTCTATGCAGTACATTTTTTGAGCTGTTTTGGAGTTTTCTTTGGGGAACTGCCATTTAAAGTATCTAGAGAATCAACCATCACAGTGAGGTAC
This sequence comes from Gorsachius magnificus, assembly GCA_034008185.1. Classification (NCBI taxonomy): domain Eukaryota; kingdom Metazoa; phylum Chordata; class Aves; order Pelecaniformes; family Ardeidae; genus Gorsachius; species Gorsachius magnificus. The sequence continues at coordinate 40,196,561 of CM067086.1, read as the reverse complement.
GTCAGTGATTTATGCCTGGACAGTGGTCTCTGATCTGCCAAACGAGTCTCCTGCAGACTCTGCACCTGTGAGGGCTTCTGCCGCAACATTTCTCTGTTGGTGTGTTTCAGGGCAGTTGAAGTCTAGTCATAGCACTAGCTAAGCTAGCGCAATGATAGCCAGAATGATTTTCAGGAAAAATAAGTATACTTTTTGAGGATTTCAGGCCATCTTCAGCAAAAATTTCCTGTGCTAGACTGGATTTGGCATTTACCTGAATGGAAAATTGGTAGCTAAAATCAGCCTGCACTTTGCATTCTGTATATGCATCTATATGCATATATGTCACCTCATACAAGTCGATTTAACATTTTAACAACTAGTTTAATTCCATGAAGCTCCTATCACTGTGACAAAAAAAACCTTGTCAGTGCACTCAGTTTGGTATATTTTGTCTATATTAGATAAACAATATGATCTGCAGTGTTGTCAGGAATAAAGCCATGTTCAGACACATATTGAAATTATTTTTAGGATTTATGCTTCTGTGATTTTTGTGCACTTGCCGTGCTATCACACCAGCTTTCAAACCTGCAAAGAAATAGAACCAAAGTGTTCTATGCATTTTTATTCAGACTGAAGTAACTTACTGCTTTTTGAAGTTGAGGTAGTCAAATTTTGGTTTTGTGGTGGGGGAATCTTTTAAACTCACTTTGTTAGAATCAGATTTCCAGATATGATACTGTTTGTCTGACTATTAGAAGCATTGGTTAATTATTCATATGCAGTTTGCCAGGTTCCCTGCTTTTAAATTAGTGTTCTGAGGTCCCTGTAAAGGAGCCAAGCTTATCTTTTGACTTAAAACTTTTGGAAATGAACCTAACTAATATTCAAGAGTTGTGGGCGCTAGGGGGGACAGAGCGTGCCAGTCGTGCCCGCTGTGGAGCTCAGGAAATGGCAGGTTTATGTTTTTCAATAATTGCGTGTCACTGTTTCTTGGAATAGTTCTTCTCGTGTGGAGATGAAGATTAAAGTGATGATAAGAAAAGCAAAGTATGTGTACTTTTTAACACAGTGAACGAATGTCTTCCAAAATCTGAGGTTTTAAAAATGTCTTGAATGCCTTGCATTGCTAAAACGGCTATTGCATTTCCAGACGCATTTTTTTCAGGGTATTTTTTTGTCTAGTTATGTCCAGCTTTGTCCTCAAAACTTCACAGAAATCATTCAGCATTCCTAGAAGACATTGTCTTGTCATTTCTTTCACACTTCAGCAAATGTATATTGTGTTGTAGTTCTTATCAATGTCACCGTTATGTATGAGGGTTGTGGGTGGTCACATTCTTTGTGTGAATATTTTTAAAAGCAGCAAGCCCAGAACAAGGATTCTGATAGATTTCACTTAGGTCTTTGTTGCCTTTAAGCTTTGCTGCTCAGATTCTTCTGAAACTTGGAAATCAATAACGTTTGCTAAGCATTTTTCTAGGAAAACCAGTCATTTGGAACTGTTCCTGTGGGAGTAAACAAGTACTTTGTCTGAGCATCACTGTTCACAAAACACCAAAATACAGCCCTTTTGTTTTGCAACGCAGATGAAAGTAGCTGAGAAACTAACAAGAATTCTGTTTGGGCTGCGTGATATTTGTTCTTTAGCTATGTGAACACAGCAAGACCTACATGGAAGGTGCAATATATGAAGATGCACTTGGATTACATCTTTAACAAGTACTTGCGTAAATGGTACCAAATTTTCAATGGTAGAATAGATGCGTAGTTTTCCTGAGGCAAATTGCTTCATCCAGAACACTGCTAAGTGGAGAGCCTGAAAGAAAGGGGTCTTGTTTCAACATCTATGATTTCAGAATCATGTTTCTAAGCTGGATAATTGCGTACAAAAATATAACGTAAGTGGAAGTTGTCCCAGTTTGAAATCTTCAGCAGTAGTTAGAGGAAATGGATGGTTGTGTAATAATCTGGAGTTTTTTGTTGCTCTTAGTCAAACAGATTCTTAACTGCTTTTTGCTATTCAGGATAAGCATGTGATGCAAGTGCATACATATTTTTATTTTAAAAGGAAGATTGCTTGATTTGTGAGTGGAATTGAATCCCTTCGTAACGCAGAATAATGCAGTAAAACACACGAGTACTCAACTGTGAGATTTATTATCTATCTGGTGCGTTTTTTCACATGCTAATGTGCTTAAAATCTGGTATTAAGAGTTACAGTTCTGCTTGATTTAGAAGTCTGAAAATCTACGACCTTCTCCTCCGTGGGCTGCTGTTCTTTTTCCACATGCTCTGGGTCATGGTCTTGTGATGACTTTCTCTTGCGGCCTGTTCTTACAACCTTCTGTCAGGCATCACTGTTAGTCCCATTTTCTCCATGCTTGGCTTCACCTTTCCTGACTGCTGAAGAATATAGCATAACACTGCAAAATACCTGGCGTTCTTATGGCAGTATATTAATTTTGGATGAAAAGCAATCGAGTCTATTTGATGCCAAGGAGTAACTCAGTCCAAATTCATGAGACCAGTCACTGATAAATTCAAGCATGCGTGTGTATGCGCTGAAAGACTGGGCTCTGGTTTCGTAACCTCCTCATAGTCTTCTTCATAAAGGGTATAATGAATTCAACATACCAACGTTCCTGCTGAAGAAACAGTCGTTCTTCAGGGTAGTTAACTTCCTCTTTCTCTGTGTTTTTTTTTTTTTTTTTTCTTTTTTCTTTTTTTCCCCTTCTTCCCTTCCTTCTCTTGGCGTCTTCGTGCTGGAATGCCCTAAATTTGCTTCTGTGTTTTCTTTGAAACTCCACGCAAGAAAGCAGTGAAAGGGCACATGAAATTCTCAGCTTTTTTTCCGTTGAATGGGAGGCCAAGAGTGATTAGCACTGCTGAACATAAAATCTGTACAGAGGGGTCAGTGTTATGTCGGGACCAGCAGTTACCTGCCATTGCTTCACGTGGCTCTGCAGAGTGAAAATTTTAAGGCTTCTGTACATGGAGAGGCACATTGAGTGAATGCTGTAGATCCTGCCATGCAAAGGTTATGGAAGTACTGACGTAGTTACGCTGACACTTCCATTTAGCTTTGCCTTCTCTTCCTGAAAATTTTGAGGCAGACTTTGCTCTCTGTGTTAGTTGGTAATAGTTTGTAGAAGTCAGTAAGTAAAAGGCTGCCATGTCTACCTTTCTCTAGCTGTTGAATATTCAATATATTTGCAGTGTCTAAACTCCAAGCTCATCTGAGCCAGAATTTTAGTTCTTTTTTATTTCTTATCAAATTATTAGGATTCTATCATTATAGTTCATTGAAGTTAGATTATTTCTACATGTCCTATAAATTCATAAATTACAGCTGAAGGTTCCCTTCAGGAATCCTTCGTTCCCTGGGCAATCAGGTCTCACATTTGAAGTTGGTGGGAGTTTGATCCTGCACTTTTTGCCTTTTCCAGACCTCCCTGCCACCTTATGTTTGCCTACTAGCATAAGCGATGCACTGTAACTGTGGGATTTTGGTCTATGTGTCATTCATTGGCAGCTGAATTTGGCTGGTGCTTTAAGGTGGTTTTTCGGCCCGGCTGGCAAAAAGAGCATCATACTCGGGTTCTCTTGTCAGAAGTAAGCCCGAGGGAGCTGGGCAGGAGTTTTGTTTATGTTTGGGAGACGCGCTAAACAGGTATGTGCAAGGGCTTAACGTAGGTTTGAGCATCGATCGTCTTGCCATGCAGTCAGCTCAGATGCACAGGTAACGATCATCCCATTAAACTTTTAAAACAGTGCCGCGGGAGCAACATCGATCTGAACTGTTAATGACTAGAACTGAACGTGTCGGGCTGGAAGGCTTTCTTTTAAAAGTATTGGTTCACTTGTTAGATAGATGATAATAAATCTTGCTTTCTGAGGACAAAAACATGAATTTGAAGTCAGTTAAAATACCACTGAGATGCAGTGAAGGACGACTTGGTGCTTATGATGGTGCTTCAGCTCTGGTTTTCAGCAGTGTGATGGTTATGACACTGATTGTGTAGTCAGCCCGATGGCAGCCATTACGAAAACACTGGTAATTATTACTAGTCATTTTTAAATCTTACTCGGTACTATTACTCATTGCCAGTAATGAGTAATAGTGATATTTCTTAGAAGAATAATGTCCTTTCTACTTCTCTGCTAGGCTAGTCTTTGGTATGAGATTGAATCCACAGGTTTATTATCTTTATGCTTTATACCAGATTTAATGCAGAATTATTTTAATACTTGTGAAATTAGAAAATCATAAATAATTACTAAGTTATACAGCACTTCATTTTCTTGACTGAGTAGTAGATGTAAAGGACCTAGGTCCTCACCTAGATTGTGTACTCCTCATCTGAGTATCATGCTCAGAGAACTCATTTTGATCTGATTTCTGTTTGAGCAGCACTTGTTTCTGGCAAAGACAAGCTGCTGGAATAACAAGAGATCAGATGTGAAAAATCGTAAAAGAAAATGGATTTGTAAGTACTTACTTGATCTGTGTGGTAGTTCCCATTACTTATGCTGATTTTCCTGCAAATGGTGAGTCATAATTTAAAGGCTTAATTTTTTTAGTGAGATCAGTTAGGAGTATGCTTTATAGCAGATTATAATTTTTTTTTTTTTTTTTCTTTAACGCAGAGACAAAATATGCCATGGGGTGAAAGGAAGGGGAAAAGTAAAATTCAAGTTGCCACTACTGTTCCTACCTTTTGATTTGTTATGTATTAATTTTTGTCTTAGACTTCAGTGTGAAAGAAATACAACAGTCTACGGACTGCTTCCCTCAGCTTGTAAAGCCTGAGGAGATTAGCTGTCTCAGAACAAACTTGATACACATAATAGATCTATTTTGAATTTCAGCTTGTTTTTTTGGCTCTGTTATTAGTGTGTTATGGGTGATCTGTTGGTTCTCATATTTTAAAGCCACTTGCTAAAGGCAGCTATCAGATCTGTCTTCCCCTGGTTCAGTCATCTTTTTCTTTTTTTTTGTAAAGGAGACTGCAAGTTCATTTTTTTCTCTCTGTGGTTTATCAGGAACTTCTGAAACTCAGTTGCTGTTGCCTTTTAATGCTTGATTCACCTTACGTTCCTTTCAATTTACAGGGCAGTGTTCCATCCAGGGTTTGTTCTAAGAGCTTTTCTGCAGTCCTTTCTGATCAGTCTTGAACAATCCTGCTTGCCAAATTGGCAGCTGGCAAATGAAAAATTTTTCATCAGTAATAAGTAGGAACAACTTCTGCCTGGTCCAGTAAATCTTTGTGACAGTTTTGTAGCACAGTATAAATGTAAAATAAACTTGCCTTGTAGGAAAAAAGAGGGGTTTGTGATTGATCTACTCATGTAGCACTGATGGGAAAGTAAATCTTATAATTACTTCAGTTATCTAAAGACAAAACCAAAAAGATGATATGCCATGCTAGCTAGAAAATTCAGGGGGTTTTTTGTCACCTATGTATGCCTTTCCATTTTTGTTGACGTATGTGTTTCATTCAATGTAATTTCACAGTTATTTTTCCAGATTTCTTTTTCACATTGAGACAGATCAAAATCATAACACCGGGGGAAAGGACTTTCAAATAATTCAAGGTTTTTAAACATGGTTTTTATGTAAATATGGATGCATCTTTATATGCATAGCTTGTACTTGCATCGATTTATTAGTGTGTGAGGATGTTCAAGAAACTGTAATACCCCAACAACTGGTGTGATATTCAGTCTTTCATCATGCTTGCTTAGCCCATCACGTGGCTATGCCATGCCTCTTAATCAGAGCAAAGTTGCACCCTTGTCTGGACTGTATGCATTTATGTTTGATGTTTCCTTCTGCACTTAGAAATTGCCTAGTAACATCTTGTATGCATAACAAGGACATATTTAATATTAATCAAACCCAGCTCGTCTCCATATTCTGTGCTTGCGTTCTGTTTTGCATAGCCTTGTAAGCACCATGCCTTTTGCGTGGTTCTCTAGTCTGACTGCAAAACCAATATGCTGCAGTAAAAACTTGATTCCCTACATTCTCACCTTTCTTCTCACAAGGTTGTATGCGTATGCCCTTTTTTTATTATTATTTTTGAAGCTTCATAAGTATCTCTGGCATGCAGGCTTACAACTCATGAAAGGGCGTCTCTGTAGGTGTTTGGGATAAGTTTGATACGATGGAGAGTATACTGGTTTGTATATAGCTTTGTGGAACCAAGGTTTGCTTGTTGGCCAGCACTGGAAAGGTCAGGTCTGTGATTTTTTTGCTGGGTGGTTAGTTCTCAGTTTCTACAAAACTAAATCTTGCATATTGAACAATCAGCCTCTGTAATTCAGAATTGATAGAGTCTTTCCTCTGAGAAATGCTAGTGTTTCTAGACATGTTACCAGGTGTTCATTATAAAGATCAGCAACTACACCATAATATTTCTCTTTTTAATTTAGACTACGCAAATCCTAAAAAAAAAAATATTCCTGTTGATTTTTGCAAATATGTGCTTATATAGTAGAAGTGTCACATATAGAAACATGTTACAATAACAACTTCAATGGAACAACATAAACTTTAATCTCTGACAAGCATTAACAGCAGAATGTATGTCGGCAGTGTGAGTTGTAGGCAGGATAGTTGACAAAATGTAGACTCGTCCAGGTTGGAAGGGGCCCCGGGAGGTCTTTTTGTCCAACCTTTCACTCGAAGAAGGGTTAACCCTGAGTTCAGACCGGGTTGCTTAGGGTTTTGTCTAGTCTAGTCTTAGAAAAACCCCTGAAGGTGTTCTGCAGCCTCTCGGTATCTGTCCCAGTGGTTGATAATCTTTACAGTGAAAGTTTTTGTTTTTTTTTTCTAGCCAGTTGGAACCTTCCCGTTTCAATTAATGATACTTCTGGTATTATTTCCTCCTGTACAGTTCAGTAAAGAACCTGTCTTCATCTTCTTGGTAATCTTCCCTTGTGAAGGCTGCTGTTAGGTCCCCTTGAGCCTTCTCTTTGCCAGGTTGAACACTGGTTCCCCAGGCTGAAAGAAGTTTAGATTACTTTGAAATCTGCATGTACTATTAATTTGTTCTCAGCTTCGTTCTTGTAAAGACTGATTGAAAATGGATTGCTTTGAAAATAGCACGCAGCCTGTATTTCATGCCCTGCCAGACTAAGTTCAAGTTGAATGAGGTTTAAAAGGAAATTTTTTGCCCGTTGATTCTAATATTAAAATTATATCTGGGAGCTAGGAGGATGGATTGATAATCCCCATGTCTTTTTGTATCCATGGTATTGTACATGAATATTTCAGAACAGTTGAGTCACCTTTGCCAGCTCTGCTGGTTGTTGATTTAGACATGAATGTTGTATTGTTTATGACTTAATGGTAAGGACATGGTCATTCATGACAGCATTCCAGTTTAATGTAATAAATATTTTCCACCTATCCTTTTTTAGATATATTGAAGCAATGTGAGTCTGATGAAGGCACTGAGATCATCTTCCTAGAAAAAAAATTATGGTATTATGCTGTCTGAGCCTACTTTGTTTGTTTGGTTTAGAATTAATCTGAGTTAACAAAACAAATAAGAAAGGTGGTTTCAGTAGTTACATGAATCAAACTATATGGTGAATACGATGGGTCTGCCCAATTCAAATGCAACATGTAAACAGCTAATAATATTTATGGAGCTCCAGTTCAGTGCCTTTTGGTGAGCTATTGGCTAATGACAGTTGTCAGTATGCAAGACTCTGGAATTCTTGGTTTGGTTTTTTTTTTTGTAGAACAGATACTTGTGTTTCATGTGCTTTTTAAAAGTTGATTTTTGTGTTAACTCTTTTTCTAGAAAATTGAGATCTTGACATCCTTTATCCAAGAACCTGGAGTAGCAGAGCGACAGTTTGTACAATGAGGAGAAATTATCTGCTAGGTAAGTTAAATGCCAGCATGTGACGAGGATCTGTGATCTTTTCAGTTGGGGAAAACAGCTATGAGTTGTAATCCTCAGCTCTGTATGTAAGTTAATCAGTTGCTGTGGCAGTAGGTGATTTAGATATGCTAGACATTGTGACAGGACTTGGGTGAGGTAAAAAGGAGGGTTTGTGACCTATACATGTAATTTCCATGATGAGCAGTGATGAAACTCTACTCAAAAATTAATTGAAATAGTAATCCTACGGTTTTTGTATGTTTCAAAAAATGTGAGGATAGAGTTAAGTCCTGTGAGCATTCCAGGAGTGAGATAACTGGTAAATTGTGAACATCTATTACTTAGGCAGATTAAGTATATATAGATATACTTAGGTATGTATATTCATCTCTGGTTGTCATTTTACAGTGTGGTGCCTTGTCAAGCTGTCTGATATTTCAGGTAAATTTGAAGAGACAGTTCATTATAGTCAATTAAATGTGACTAATTTCCTTTGTGAGTAAATTTCACATAAAAAACGTGTAGAAAGTAGTAAAGGTAACCTTCTGCTGTGCATTTGCTGACAACCCAAGTACTGAATTATTTACCATTGCTTTGTGTTGCCCATTTAATCTTTGATGGATCATTTTACACTATAATATTGTTACTGCATAGGAAAAAATGTGTGTTCAGCAGTCTCAGTGACCTCTGGAAAGGATAATTTGTTTGAGAGTTTAAAATATGGTTGACATTTTACCAGAATCTCCTTGACTATTTTTGTTTGCAAAGCCTACAGAGTATTATCTTTTGTAGTATGAATCTATATGGAATTTAAATAGTGGGGAAAAAAAGTATTATTAATCTTGGTTTGCTTCTAGTTACACCTGTTGACAATGTGGAAATTCCCAAAATAGTCCGAGACACATAAGTGAAATATAACTTCTTTTGAGCTTTGAGTTTTTGAAACATGCTTTTTTTTCAGGTGTGGGGGTTTTTTTGAAAAAAGACAGCATTAGAGGTTTGTTCAGCAATGAAGTTCTGTTGTTTCTTTACGCCTTGCTTGGCACTGGGAATACATAAAGTGTTTGAATAAGATGTTATCATTTCTATTTGTGAATATAATTAACATGAGTTTGCTAGGTGTAGGTTACTGCTATTGCTGCACTTAATTCTAGATCGGAAAAGTCATTTTGGGACAGCTGATGACTACTTTCAGATATGTACATGATCAAGTACTAGTAAACCTCACTTCATGCAAAACAAGATGAATAAAAAAATGGTAGTTCAGTGGCAACCCCTCTGATTTTTCTGAAATATATTTAATTCATATATTGCATCAATGGCATTATCTCAGTTCCAAAACCATTAAGTATTAGAAAAGCCACCTAAATAAAACTACTGTGGTTTTTTTTAATTTTATTTTAAGTTTTCCTTTAAAGTTTAGTTTTAATAAGCCAAGCATAAATATAATATGATTGCTGATTCTCTATTAATTTTTTTCTTTTTCTGTGTAGGTGTTTAAACTTCTGATTCAGTCACCATATATTAATGGGGAAGAAAACCTGATTGATTAACACAGTTCTGGTAGTTTTTGGGGTTGTTTTTTTTTTTTTATTCCACGGTGTTTGAGGAGAGATCTGAGGAAAATTTCAAGGAATGGAGTTAGCTCACAGTTTACTACTTAATGAAGAAGCATATAACCAGCTTGGTGAATTTCAAAAAGCAGAGTTCATTTTTGAATGGTTACAGTTTTTGGAAAAACTTTTACCAGTGACTAGCAGAGTAAGTATAATGAGACTTGAGAAGACAAGCACATTTTAGAGCTATTTCTCTCTGTCTTTTTTGTTGTTTTGTTTAAAACCAAAGAACAATATTTAATTTCATTTGCTTCGTGTCTTTTATGTACACGCAGTGAAAGTATGTTCAGTGTTAGTGGTAACTTTCAAAATGTTACAAGTTTTTGGTCACAGCCCTTTAAGTGACAGAGCCACTTGTCCAATTTGAAAGGAATTTAAGAAATAAGCATTAAGTGTTTTTTTAAATTCAGATTATTACTGCAACATTTTGCAACCCTATGATGAATAACGGCAGTCCTGCTTCCACCTACCATGGCACAATTATTTGTTAGTTCTCCAGCAAGCAAGAATGTAACATCTCTTCCTTTGTTTTTCATTTTCCTAATCAAATATAAAAGATCTGTTTCCAGTCAAGTGTCCAATTGTTTAGCTCACTGTTCAGTGTATATTAAGTGGCATATGTGGATATTTAACAGTAAACCAATCAAGATAATGCTATTTAAGTATTATGCTATTTGTATTAAAATATGTAAATTAAATACAATGCCAGCCTTTTAATTTATTTTTTTTAAAGAGCATTTAAAAAAATTGAGATAAGACTAAGACAAATTATTATTTTAATGGAAGTTCTTCTTTTCTGATGCTCAACTTCTTGAAACTTTGCTAAAGTTCTTCTTTACTACTTAAATTACTGTGTTTCTATGAATTGTTTTATTTTAAAACAGGCATAAAAGAGGCAAGAAGTGGCAATTTTGTTAATTAAATACTTCTGAATACTAGAAATGCTTATGCTCTGAAAAATGTGATTTTTTTTTTTTTTAAATAAGAATAAAATAATCACATATTTGAGATGGCTTTTCCTTAAGTAGAAAGATGCAACAAAATGTTCATTTTTAATTAAGAATGCCAGAGTATCAGAATGGTAATAATGAAAAGTAAAGAGAATTAGCATTAATTTTAACTTTTAAATGTAACTGAAATTTAACTGGTTACTGATTTTATTTCCAGGCTGATATAAGGGAAAACCAGAAGAAACTGGTTGAACAACTGACTTCTTTATTAAATAGTTCACCAGGACCTCCTACCAGAAGGCTTGTTGCCAAGAATTTAGCTGTACTTTATAGCACTGGAGACACTTTTTCTGTTTACCAAACAATTGACAAATGCAATGAACTCATTCGGAGTAAAGATGATTCACCAAGTTATCTGCCTACGAAACTGTAAGTATTTTTTTTAACCCCAGACTTCAAATCCAGTAATAACTAGAGAGACAGATTGTATTACATAGTGAGAAGTTAATGTAGGAGAGGGTAAGCTCCCTCATTTCTGCCTGTCGTCCAGTAGAAGCCTTGTACCATATGACACACAGAATTTGGGAGCCTCCCCGACCAGTATTATTATTGTGGTTGTTTCCAGTTGTAAGAAGTAATTTTTTTTCTTTGGTATTACATCTCTAAGATTTTTAGACTTGAGTGTTACAAAGAGAAACTGAATTCATCTAAAAGCTGAAAGCAAATTCAAATTGCTTCCGTCCCTCTAGCTATTATAATAATTTTATTTTAATCGTTAGATATATGCTGCCTTCAGGGCAGAATTATGAGTGGTTAAGTACTTGTGTAGCATTCCTTTCTATGTCTTTACTGGAAAGTTTTGAGTAAGTAGTTCAGCTGCATCTTGGGGGGAAAAAAAAAGTCAGGTCAGTACTTTACAACATAAATTGCCCTTGAAAGTTTAATAAGCTTAAAATATATTTTTCTTCCTTGTTTAGAAGTTTCTTGTTATGATTCACATAAATATAACGTAAAATCAGTCACATTAAAACACTTTAAAATCACATTACTTTTGAAGCATTTAACACAGAGGCCATTTGGTGGCTGATGGGAGTCAGTGTAGGCTGCGTTTGTTAGAACAAAATTTGACCTGCCTAGCTAGCTAGTATTTGCTGGATCCGCTGGAATGAAATGCCTTGCATGATTTGAAAGCTAAGCTAAATTAATTTATTTAGGAGTGTAGGAATGCTAAACTCGTTGCTATCATTCAGAACTATAATGACCATAGTATGATTTAAGGTAATAGGGTAAACTAAGGCTGGTTTATGCTTCATGTTTTTGTTCAGTGAGGGGACAAAACCAGTTTGCAGTACATATTGTCATATTGAATAAACCATGCTTTACAGCAAGTCAAACAAACGCTTGTTACAAAAAAGGTGAAGAAAGTTTTTCATAAGTAATTTATGTAAGAGTATTAAAAGAAAAAAAAAAATTACCTGACATGACACATCTGAGTTCATTACCACAGGATAGATAATGAAACAGAGAATGTGGTGGTATTGAATATTGTATGTGTGCAGCAGGAACCAAAAGGCTAGAAGACAGTTGGTGATCTACAGCCAGACAACTGAAAGTCAGGCCAGAGAGAATACCGGCAATGGGTAGCAGAGTTATGAGGGAGCAGGTATTTAAAAAACAAGGAGAATGTGGTATACTGCTGAGTAAAGCAGTAAAACAGAGAAGTACGACTCCAGGCGCAAAACGCTGTTATTGAGTACATTTCTTAATCCAACTGGGAAACTGGATATAGTTAGGGAGCCCTGAAAGGTTTGTAACTAAATGCGTAAAGCCTAGCTAACAGAACAGAGAAACATGAAGTGTTATTGCAGGATGTGAAACCAAATCTTAAGGTGCAGAAATATTATGTATCACCTTAATTCCTGAAGCAATGCACGTCTTTAACTATAGTGAAGAAAATTAAATACAAAGGTAGAGATAGTAAAACATCACTGTACGTTAATGATACAGTATACAAAGCAGAGCAGAATCTTCCTTCTTTGCTTCACATGCTAATCCTGTTACTGACAACCCCAGAGAAGTTTCCTGAAAATACATTTTTGCAACGAGTCAGTTGTATTTTCCAATATCATAAAATTTTTTTGTTTTCCTCTTGTTCCAACTGATCTCTTATGCAGTCTTTTGAGTTAAGAATAAGTTTACTGTAAAGGGTCTTAGTCCTGCAAAGTAAATTACCGCTATACTGCTGGCTCCTCAACAGTGAGATGCAGTAGCATTATAGGTGAGTTGTAGTACGGGACCAAGCGCTGCAGGTCTTCCTCGCTTTGGCTGCAAGATGCCGCACTGGAGGGAGTGGGATGATGTTGGCGTAGCAAGGAGGGATGATGGAGTCCATTAGCAGTGAGGCAGAAATGGCAAAGACAGACAGAAATGGCAGATGCCCAGACTTAGAAGGCAGAGAAGTAGCTGGGAGAGAAAGAGAGAGGTGGCAGTGTTCAGAATCCTGCTGGGTATGTAAGCAGTAGCGAGGAGAGGAAATAAGAGTTGAAGTGGAGAAAAAGGCAGCAGTAAAATATGGTTCACTTCACAAAAGGTTTGGAAAAGGGCTTTCTTACAGTACTGACACTGAGACAATAGGCTACAGAAAAATAATTGGAACTACAGAGCTCCTTATTGAGTAAAATCTTTCATCTTGGCCTGCAAGTATATTGGATATTTGGTGTTCAGTGAAGAAAGACTGCTTTTTTTTTTTTTTTTTTTTTTTAAACCTTGATTAAAGTGTTGTCTTTGTTTGCCATGTGTCCTTATTCAGCATACATGCCCATGTTGTGTGGTAACAACACTTTGCCATCACTTTTCACAATATATTGATTCACCTGGAAACTCCTTTAAATGCAGCATCCAGTGAATTGTTCTCTTATTTCATAAATTATCATTTTTATTTCTTCACATAAGCGGAAGATGGAAATGTTTTAGGCAAGCATTTTAAAAAGAACCTTAGGTGCTCATCTACTAAAATTGTGATGTGAATGCTATATCAGATCAGATAGAAGGGTCATGTAGTGTGAATACAGCTTAATACTTTACTTCAAATTACAAAATTTTTAAAATATCCACTACGGCTGTTTTTAAACCATAAGCTTTATGAAAGCATTTGGCTGGTTAGCAAACTTTCATAGCTGATCTCAGTGCTATTTTACCACATGTTTAAGTATCTTAGTTCTGCATTTTTGTTGGTACTTCTCCAAGTACAGTTGTTAAGGCAAAATCTGAGAGAAAATAACTTAAATGTGCCTTACAGAGTCGTATGGAAGTGTGCTGCCAGGAAGGAAAAAACACAGGCACAGAGGCTTTTTCCTGCAAAACTTGTATAAATATACAGGCTTCCTTGGACACTTCTGGCTGTTGATTGTGATTTGACAGATATAGTGACTTGATAGTTAATACATTTTGGACTTAGTGAAGAAACATTTGTGGAAAAAAAATAGACAACTGGAGTCATGATACAATTCTAGAAGGCAGGCAGAAGAGCTTCTTAAGTCCTATGCTTTGAATTTTATAGAAACTTAAATGTTGATGTGCAGAAGTAGCTGGATTCTCATCTTTAGTGACTAGATGCTACTCATCAACAAATATTGCCACTTTGTTGGTAGAAATCACTGTTCAACACTGCTTGACTCTTTCATACAACATTTAAGCACACAGCAGTACAGCCAGCCATGTAAAAAGTGTTTCCAGGCTATACCATCTTATAATAAGGTAGTTCTGGTTTGGGGGGGGGGGGGGGTTGTGTGTGTGTGTACAATTTGTTAAATATTCCTTCTTTAGATTATGATATGAAATATATATTATTTAGTCTTGAAGCTAATGAAAGGGAGTATCTGTGACCACCAGCTGATCAATTTAGTAGTAAGATGGTGCAGTTGTGATTTTATGCCCTGCCACACCATGAACAAAATTAAAATGTCAACTGTTGGTGTGTATTGACTTGGATAAAAGTAATAATGAAAAATGTTCCTTCAATGAAAGTATGATTTTGGTATGATAAGAGATAAAGAATATTAGTTTTGTTTTTCTTATGTGCTTTATTAAATGCATTTTTATGATTAAGAATGTGTTCAGTGTGAGATTTTAAAATTCTTTATGTGAAACTTGAATTCAATTGGGGAATAAGTAATATGTTGTTTTCCTGAAGGGGGTGCTGAGCAGTGTCACTGCATATTTAAGTAGGTCTGTCCAAAGAGCTAAAAGCTGATTAAAGATATAATTTTTTTCCATGTATTCATAAAATTAATTGGTTTGGTTATAGATCTGTCAATACAAAATCAATGTGTTTTCCTTAATTAATTATGCAAAGGAAAACACTCTTTAATTAAGCAATTATTTCTTTATTTCTGTCTCTTTTTTTTTTTTTTTTCTTTGCTCAATATTTAGCAATTTTTACTTTTGGTAAAGGAGGTGCCAAGGAGCACACAGACTCCAGTTGCCAGGTATTTCACCTGGAAACTAAATTCAGAATCTGTGCACCGTGAATAGGACATGGGCTTATACTTTTATTTCCTTCAAGGTGTTTCCTTATCATGTATTGTTACGCATAAATAGCAGAATTTTAATTACTAGACCATTTGCAGTCTACTATTGACCATCGAGTTGTAAATAAACCTGTCCCTGACTACTTCTAGCAGCATCTGCTGTAGCACAGTGCCGTAGACTACATGATGCAGTGTATTCTTAGTTAGAAATTAATGTTAAGGTTTAAAGGTGGATACGAAAATTGTATTCCTATCATAAAATTTATTGGAAGGTTGCATTACCTGAATTCTTGTATTATCCAAGTTGTTATTTTCCCAACCGTTGTATCCACATTTCTCCTAGAGCATGAGTATGTGTCACACACAGACCATTTTTTTTTTTTTCCTTTTAATAATCCACTTACATTTTTGGGACATTCTATTTAGTTATTTTGTTGTTTGCCCATTGATTCCGTTAGTTGTCTTAATCCCGTTCATCTATTACTGCATCCATTTTCACGCGTCTTTGGATTTGCTTTTGTTTTAGTGCTGCGGTGGTATGCTTGGGCTATTTATACAAAAAATTGGGAAGAATTTTGGGAAACAGTTTTACTGACACCGTTGGGAATGTGCTTAAAGCAATGAAGAATGCAGAGGTATTGGAACAGCATGTTTAAAAAATGATTGGAAAAATAATAGGTTGTTTACTGTTGGTAGCTGGACCAATGAATAGGAGAAAGTGCATGACACCAAAATGTGAAAAAATCGTGGAAACTCGTAGGATAAAAATCAATGTCTAAATTCCAAAGAATTACTAAAGAGTTAATGGATTATGACTATAAAGGATGGGTCATAGCTATTCTCAAGCTGATTTCATGAAAGAACTTGATAAACTAAAAAATCTAATTGCCTTATTAATGAGAACGTTTTTGCTCCAGCCTGTACTTCATGTTTTGAGTTTTAAACTGCTAGTGAGCACTTTCCAGTAGAACACAGAATTACTGTTTTCACTTGCTTATAGTGTTACAGAGCACGTTACCTGGTTTAACTCACTTCTGCATAAAAAGATTTCTGAAAGTCTAAGAGTCAAACCATTGTTTACCTATTTCAGTAGTCGGCATTTTGTATTTCCAAGGAGCTTAGGGTTACAAAACTTTAACATTTCTCTCTCTCATTTTTCAGTCTCAAGGTCGTTATGAAATCATGCTTAGTTTGCAAAATATATTAAATGGTTTGGGAGCTGCTGCTATCCCCTGTCATAGAGATATTTACAAAGCTGCCCGATCCTGTTTGACAGATCGATCCATGGCAGTCCGCTGTGCTGCTGCAAAGGTAAAGTGCTCTAATAGCTGTTTTTATTAAGTAAGCTCCCTAAATAAAATTCTGGTTTAATGGATGATGAACACAGCAGTAAATCCATTGTTTGCTTATATTTATTTCTTTGATATTGCCTTGGCGGCAAAAATTCAAGTCATTTTAGCATGAAGCAACATGCTTATTTTGTTAGGGAGAACTCTGCGTATTATGTAGCAAGCTAAAATTTGCACTGAGTGCTTTTCCACATCAAAACATTGTTATTTCCCTTTTTCGTCTAGTGTCTTCTTGAACTTCAGAATGAAGCAGTATTTATGTGGAGTACAGACCTGGATAGTGTTGTGACCTTGTGCTTTAAATCCTTTGAAGGTTCCAATTATGATGTACGATTAGCAGTTTCGAAACTTTTAGGCACAGTATTGGCTAGAGCTCTAACGTCTAAACAGGCAACAGGTAAAGTATGTGCTTTGTTTGCTGACTCCTCATGTGTAAAAAAAACTCTCAGATGATCAGAAACTCTCAAGTTCTGTTGAAGTCCAAAGTAAAATCACCATGTAAACTCCCATCTGGCTGTGCCTATCTCTGGTTTGGTCTTTTTTGTAACATTTTTCTTGTGAAGTGCTGTAGGTTTTGTTATGTTAACCCATATATACATATTTATAAAATCATAAACAAGGAAAAATATTTGATAAAACTAGCTGGCTCTGTTACAAGATTGTTATCGTATGGAGAGGAGTTAGTAGCCTCAAGAATTTAAGGGCAAGATTAACTTCAATAGTGTAGAAATTACTAAGATTTGAGGGAGTGTCTGTGTCAAACTGAAGATTTAAGGATACCTTTTCAAGCTGTTTTTCCACAATCATCAGTACCACATCTGGATTGTCTAGCAGTACAAATGTCATCAGAAGCAGAAATGAGCATGCAGCTTTGTTCACTCAACAGAGTATGTAACAGCTTTTGCTGACAGGCAGCACTTGATCCAACTGAAGCATCCTGGCACAAAGTTAACATCTCAAATCTTCCGTGTCATTCAGATTGGGCATTTTCAGTCCAATCTTAGGATTCCAAAGTTAAATATTTAATTGTAAACTAAATGAAATACAACAGGATGCCGTAAGTGTGATTCAGACTGTTTGTTCTGCTTTTAATGGCATCGGGGATAACCTTCAGTGCAGTAAGCATCAAATGAAGAAATTAGATGCCTTTAAGCCCAAGTCACTGCCTTTCAAAATTCTTGAGGCTGTGTATTTGCACTGAGGACTCTCAAGTCTTGATTTATAAAATATTTTTCTAAGAAATCTCTTTGGAGACATTGTGTTACAGAAAACAATCAGCACTTTTCCCATTTAAGTTAAAAAAAGTAAATAGTCTGACTTTATAAACTCAGTAGTTTTCTTTAATCTTCACAAGCAATGTAAAGTTATATAGTCTTACCTTAGCGCTTTTGAAATGCAAGAAGCTCATCAGCTGTTAGGCTAGTTATTTTTAGTGGAGAAGCACTAGGATAAAAAACCAAATTAGAACTGAGTGAGACAGAAGCTAGGTGGGGGCTAGAAGGGGCTGGGGGAGAAGTGGAGGGAGCAGTGCAATGAAGAATTGTGTAGTCCTGAAGTTTCTGCTTTTTATCTGATAACCAGCTGGTGTTGGGTTGGTTTTTTGGGTTTTTTTTGGACATGATTGTCTTAAATCCTCTCACTTCTTTCTCTGATACAATATTTGAAAGAGAATGAAAAATGCAGTGAAAATTTTATATCATTTGGTTCACACACCATGCAGTCGTGTTATGTTTGCATACGCGTGTCCCAGCATGTATTTTAAATGAACTTTCTATCAAGAAATAAAACAAAAGAATAGGAACTAGGGATAAATAATTTTCCTAGAAGATTGTAAACATATTCTTTTATTCTCATTATTTTGGAGAGCTAGTTTAATAATAAGCTGAGATGCTTTTTTTTTTTTCAGAGAGACCCTATTGCTATGCCCTTATCTGGCCAAGCATAGCAGAATGGTAATCCGTCCTGTCTGGAGTTTGGAATAGAGGGTTGGTTTTGGCTGGAAGAGTTAGGGTCAGGGCTTCCATGAAGCTTTGGGAGGTAGGAGTAGGCCATACAGACCTTTTTGCAAAGGGAGCTTAGATTAGGTGGTAAATACTGAGGGAGGGTAATTATATGTATACTAAGGTGATGGCCAAACTATTTAAAGATAGCTGAAGCAGAAAAACTTGAGAAATCTGTGATTCGCTGGAGCACTGAGTCCTAAAATGGCATAGTTTCTGTTGTGAAATTATGCTCAAGCAGTATTTGGATTGGGTTGTGCTACTGGATTTGTGCAAATTGCTTTTCCTAAAATGATTAGAGCTGAAACTTTTCTTCTAAAATGTAACAAGTTTTACAGAGCTATTCCTCTAAAGATTTACATCTAATTTTAGCATCCACCAGGCATAACTTTCGCAGAATCTCTTTGGAAGAAGTGATGGAGCTACTGGGAACTGGATTTCTGCGCGGAAGTTGTGGATTTCTACGAGCCAGTGGCGATATGTTGAAAGGGATCAGTTCAGTCAGCAGAGATGTTAGAGTTGGAGTCACCCAGGTTTGGATTATGTTATTTATGATTTTCTGTGATTGCTGAACATTCCTATAATAACTGTTTTGCTCTCCATATATCTCTTGCTTCGTCCTTTTTTTGTATCTGTGATGAAATGTGTATAATTTAAAATAAGGATTTACATCTTGACTTATGCTAGGAAGAAAAGAAAAAAAATTTCTGATGTTGCTTATTGTTTATCTGATAGCTTGAAATGTTCAAAATTAAATATGTATTACTTCAGAGAGCTTCTCATGATATGAATTTCAAGTAAGTTATATAAATAAGTACTTTCCTCAAATATTTAATTTAAAGCATAATACCTTGTGTCTAAAAACAAAAGGGGGAAGTTTAAAGAATTTTTTGAACTTGGAATAGTTTCCTTCTATATAGGGACATTTCCAGGCCCATTCTGAGAGAATGGTTGTGCTTTGAGTAAGTGCATGAAAAATAAGGAAGCAGAATTTAGTGGAAAAACCCCAAATGTCTGTTTCGCTCTGTTCCAGGATGCTCACTTAGAGGACAGAATCTTGTTAACTGAGCAGAACTGAAGTCAGACCATATAATGCATGCTGGTAAAAACAGTATAAATGTTTCAGATAATATCAGATTGGCTTCTTCCTGTAAATCTTATCTTAATTGGCATTTACATGCTAAGACCTAGATATTCAACTGTTAAGCCTGTAAATCAAGACTAAAGGTCATGGTGGCCATTTGCGTATCAAACAGCTGTGATTATTTTAATGGTACAGTCCCCACAGCTATTTTATACAAACCCTTTGCCAGTAAGGGAATTTTTCAGTGCATTTCAACTTCTCCAGTGCAAAAATCTGTAAATTAGCTTGAGTTACTGGTAGAAGCTGCCAGACTTCACACTGAAACAGCTAGAAGGTGCTCACAAATTGTCTTTATGCTCAGATCATGCTGGGTGGAAGCATTAACTTGTGGCAGAGAGACTGAAAAGCTGGGGAGCGATAATACCTTGACAGCTATTTGCCTAGAAAATGCCTGCCAGGCTCCTAGGGTGTTCTATATACATGGTGGTTTTATGGTTTTATTAGTTTTCCAGGAATAGATATTTCAGTTCAGTATTTTGACTATTTGTACTGGGTTTTTTTGGAGGCTGTCTCCTTTTCATACATTTCCCTGTTAATGCAACAGTACCTGTGCTAGATGGTACACTCTAACTGCACCAGAACAGTTAAAATAATGCAATGTTTCTGTAAGCAAAACTTGAGAAATTGTGTGTATATCAGTCCCTGTAAGTAGAAAATGCTTGCAGTTATAAAATATATTAATTATTATGTGAATTGCAGCTTATTATAAATTTAAAAATGAGAAAAACACTGAAGATGACTTCTTACATATGGAAGAAGAATTTATATTTGTTCACGACACAGCCAGGTTCAAGATGTAGTTCGAGACGTAGCATGGCAGTATGACTCTTCACAAGTCTATTTATCCTGTTAAATTCCTCAGTTCTTAAATCTGTAAACCAGGGGTAATGTACTGGTACATTATGAAGCCTAAGCTGTATTTTTCAAGAGCTGTTAGATGTTGATAGGATCTGATAGTACAGTTTCTCTGTCTACACTACTTCATTTTCTTTTATGTGAATAATTTAGTTAATATTAGACATGAGACAAAGTATGTATGAGGCAAATATAGAAGTTTGTTGATATGAGTAGTATTTGTGAACTTTCTTATGAGGAATTTTGTGTGTTCATTTGCATATTCTCATTTTTTTGTACTCCCTTTTCTTGATGGCAGCACATCTATTAGTTTAAAAAAAATCTAACACAGGCACATGGAAGACATTTGTAAGGGAGCATGTTATGTGGCAAAATAAGTGGGCTTGTGGTGATTAGATTTGTAAAGGGACTCTGCATTCTTTCTCTTTGTTGTGACACACACAGTCTTTTTATGGTACCTCCATTGCAAGACAAACAATTAAAATTCATTGAGATGAAGAGCAGTGCTTGGGGGCTGCAAATATTCCTTAATTCATAGCCTATAATAACAAAATTCTCTCAGGGTTATGGGTTATAGTTTTGTAACATAGTAGTTCTTAAAATGCATTCATACATTAAATTTGGGTTCCATGTGCAGAATGTTAAATAGCTGGAAGCTGTTGTTCAGTGAGACCAAACACAATGTTTTACATAACAAGTGCCTGTGCAGGGTAAGCTGCCATTTCTCACACTCCGGAATGAAATAACATGGGCAAGCAGCTTGAATCAACTTACAGTCAAAGCAGACTGCAATACTGCTTGTATAGTTTTGGTAGTAATTTAAATGTTTTCAATAGATCAAAAAAACGTGAAGCTACCTGAAGTGAGAATGTATGTGATTTATGGATGCATGTATAAATAATCTCAGTTTAGCGATGTTCTAGTTGTGGCAATGTGCAAAGATAAAAAAAAATAAAATATGTATGTGGGATAGCTGGCAGTGGTTTTCCAGACGATTTTGCTCTAAAATATGGCTTCTTTTCAAATCTCTTCCAGGCATATGTGGTATTTGTCTCTACATTAGGAGCACAATGGCTTGAAAGGAACTTCTCTGCCTTCCTTTCCCATATTCTAGATCTCGTGTCTCAGTCTCACCCTAAGGCTATTCAGAGTCAGATGGATGCTATCGGCTGTCGCCGCTGCGTTTCATTTATCCTGCGAGCTACAGTAGGAGGCCTTCTTGGGGAAAAAGCTCAAATTGCAGCTGCCAAGGAGATTTGTCAGGCCATCTGGAAACTGAAGAAAGTTGTGGGTATGGGTCTAACAAGATTATCCATTTGAGCCTCTGTTTCCCCTTTTTTAAATGATTGTCCAACTTCCTAATCCAGAGACTGCAGAAATAGAATATATAGTGCTGATTTATTACCATAATAATGTAGAGAGCTTTTGATGGACTGCTTTGTTTTTAACTTGGGCTGGTTATTTGTTTGTGTGTGTCTGTGTTTCTGCGTGTGTACCCACACAACTGTAAACATCTTTTTAAATACCTCTTCCCTGGCAAATATCATTTTAACCAATTACAAATATAATTAAATAATAAATAATGCAGTAATAAAATATAGACAGTATTGTAAAATAAGTTCAATCAGCAGTCAATATATGTCTAGTCAGATTCTGCCTTCCCATTCAGAGCAGCTGACACTACTGATGGTTCAAAAAAGAAGCATTTGTTCCTAATTGACAAAATGAGCATTTCTCCTGGAGAAAACAGATCTCTTGCATGACCAAGTCTTACACACAGCTTCCAAAAAAAGCTGCTGATCTCCCACCATTGTCCTTGGTAGGGGAAAAGAAAGAGAATGCTGGGCATAACCAGTTGTCCCCTGGTGTACAGCTGCATATTGTATCCTAGTTGATCATCTAAATGTTAAATGTCTAAACTGACATAACCATTTGTGTCTCAAAAGATGAACTTTCAAAAAACTCCAGATTTTCCCCTCCCTCTTTATCCCCTGCTCCCACTGTCTCACTTGTTTGTTCTTGCACTATTTCGCTCTTTCCTTCCCTTTCTTTTTTCCTACTGTGTAGTAAAATCTGGCAAGTTTATATCAAACTTGACCTCTTCAAGTCCCTTTCAGTGAGGCTGAGAATAGCATTGCTTCTTACTAGCCACTGTTCCCAGTCACTTAAAGATAAGCAATTTGGTAGTTTCCATTTTATCTACCCTCCTGCCCCCACAGGCATTACTACACTACCCATTTGTGTAATAGAAATGTATTTGTCTCAGTGAAGATAATCCTTTATGAAAACAGTTTGGTCAGTTATAAAAATGGTAACGATAAAAGCTCATTTGGTAACGTGAACAACTTATCATAGCAAAACCATTTTTCTGATCCGTTTGTTTCATTTTGGTAATGATTTCCTGGGGATCTTCCTATATTGTGTTATCAGATGCTGCAATGAGTGACAGTAACGTGGAAACAAGGATTAGCACAACAGATATTACAGCGAGTCAGCATGTGCTTGTGTGTGCACTTCAGGAACTTGGAAGTCTCATCCATGGCTTAGGAACTACAGCAGCACCATTGCTACAAGACTCCAGTACAGGTATAAGCCCTGAATTATTTTGTGAACCAGAGTACAAAATATATTCCTTTGCTCACTGTGATCTTCTCTGATTTCTTACGACTAGACTGTCAATTCTTTCAAATCTGTTGGGATCCTTTGTCTGGCATTGACTATAGCAACCTCACCTGACTATAGTCTCCTCATCTGGGCCTCCTTAGTTCTTCTATCCTTTTCTGTTTTCTTCCACTAAACTTTAAACAAAACCAAAAAAAAAAGGAAGAGGGGAAGTTGCCTACCTTACATGCTGTAGGAAGTCTTCAGGTATTGCCCCCAAAGAGTTTTATATCTTCTCTGGCCTGTACTAGAATGTTAATTAAAAAAAAAAAAATCACTATCAATTTAACTCCATTAAGGGTTGTATTTAAAGTCCAGTACTTCGTAACGCTTATAGCAAATCAGATTGATTGAGCTGGGAATCTTCATCTGCCTTTATTGTTTTCATTTAGCTGCAGTGAGATTTTTTTTTTTCTGGACGGGTTCAAGTGGACATCTGTTTCCACTGCATGAACTGCTTTGTTGGGAATACTTACAGATATTTCTATGCATGTTGGTGAATAACTGCATAATATGTTAGGTTTTCTCCATATTGTTACTTTTCATTTAGGGTAACTTTTTTTGAAAAGTATTTAAGTATTTAAATTTGATAAGAAATACTTCACCATAAAAATAAATAGGACTTTTTAAAGAGAAGTACAGAAACTGTACTGATAGTGGTATGTTCACCAGTCCTCTGTATATATTTTTGCTTGTTTGACAATCTGCTTGCCTATTTTTTAAGTGTGTTTATGCGTTTTATTTTTCAGGAGTTCTGGAAGCAGTAATTTCTGTCATTCTTCATCCCAGCATTTCAGTGAGACTAACAGCAGCTTGGTGTTTACGCTGTATTGCAGTAGCATTGCCCTCCTATGTGTCCCTACTGTTGGATCGTTGCATTGAACGTCTTAGTGTGTTGAAATCCTCCCCAGAAGCAGTAACTGGCTACAGTTTTGCTATTGCTGCTTTGCTGGGTGCAGTAAAACACAGCCCTTTAGGAATTCCACATGGAAAAGGGAAGGTATGGTCTGAATACTTTATTTATAGGCTTTGATGTTTCTACAGTAGTATTTGCATGTATTCTTTATGACATGATCACATAACCCAGTATACTGATGAGAGATTTTCTTTCCTCAAGAAAGGGTTTTGAAGCATACCGTAACTCAAATAAACAGCATTTTTCTCACGTGTCAGGATTGTGAATTTCTTGGGAAATGTCACTAATGACTTTATAAACCACTCATACTGCTAGCTTTTTCTAATGGAGAAGTTTGTTAGGGGAGAAGTTTATTTGTTGTTTTGGGATAGAAGTCAATTCTGTGGAGCTGTAAAGACTTAAATTGAACAGTCTAAGGAAAGGTTTACCTGGAGAAGACATTTCTGAGTAGAGTTAAGTTTTTCAGAATTTCAGACTAAATTCTTTACAGCAAGATCAAACCTTCTGCAATTCTGGCCCTATTTGACATTGGCTTAAATTAGAAAGCTGACATTTCAGCAGTGTTAATGGTGAGAAAAGCCTAGTCTGGAGTACATACAGCTGAAATGTATCAGACTTTGCCAACGGAAAAAGATCTTCCTTTTATAAAAAACTAATTAGAAGTATCCATACAGATTTATCCCATGCTGTGATGTTACAAACAAGTTTCCTGGAAGGAAACTCATTCAACCACAGATTACGCCAAATATTTCCCGGGCCCATCAGTGACTCTCCAGTGTACGGTTTAGTCAGTGCTTATACCAATAACGGCAATTATGTATTATCTTGAAAATCTTTGGTTGTCCAACAAAATCTTTAATCAAGTCCAACAGATACACACTTTCATTTTTTTCTTTTTTACAGAATTTAACGGAAACCAATTTCTTGCATTAACATAGTGTAAGATGCTTGTACTAATCTCTCCACTAGCGCAGATAGGATATACTGTGCTCTGAAGTTCTAGGAATATGCAGATGTAGAAATCCAGACCAGGACAAGAAACTGTTCTCAATAAGAACCTTATCCATGGAGTTACTCATAGTTGGAAAACCATGGTGCAACACAAATATCAGCAGCGAATGCTCTGCATAATGTAGAAACTTACATTCTGAGTTCTGAAAATATCTGTTTCGGAGCCAGTGGACATTGGAGAAGCACACTTTGACATAAGGGTTGTGGGTTTTCTTCTTGTTATTACACCACTGTAAGATGAAAGGAATCCTTTAGTACATTGGGAAAAATGTTCCTTGCAGTGATTCTAGCCTACCCTTTCAGCGTTGTTGAGTACTAACAGTTCAATGCCACTCTTTAACAGACATTGCTAGCTACAGTTCTCAACACTCAAAGTCCCAACTACTGATGAAACAATTTATACATGTAAAAAATAAAAGTCTGCTTTTCTTAGCTTTTAAAAACTTTTCTTCATGATTACTGAAAGACCGTGTGGAGAGAACAAAATGACTGTAGTTTGCGCAGTTATATAGATAAGTGCCCTTCAAACCCTATACACCTAAGCCGACCTAAAGTTTCTATTTAACAGAGAAACATAATTCTTAATAAGGATTTCTTTTAGAGGAGTAGAATAGGATGAAATAGGGCCAGGAGGAGGTATGGGAGGGCACAGAAAAGTGTGGGAGAAACACTCTATTCTGTACTAAGCTGGCAGGGGGGAGAACAGAGAAGTTGACAAAAGCCCTTTTCCATTCTCTCCTAGGAACACTGCCAGATTCCAGACCAGCTCCTCTCCTGAGGAGCTGAAAGAGACCAGTGTTAAATAGAGCAGTTTTGAAAAGGAAATATCAAATGCAGACAGTAGCAGCCTGGACAGAAGCTGTTTTGTATTAATGCATTTTCCTTTGAGAGAGTGGTTAGAGTTGCAGGTGGAACCTATTCAAGAGAACAAAATAATTAGGGCTTCTGTATATTTAGTGTTCTGTACTAGTGCTTATACTTCAGTTCAAAAAAATCCTTCAAAAATAAGACATTTCTCCTAGTACATAGAGAAGAAAATGGTTAGAAATACATTAAATTAAGTCCCTTCTAGGATGCTTGTTTATCAGGTAATTTAAGTATACTAAGCCGTTAGTAATTTTTAATAGTATAATTTAAGAAGTGTGCCATTTTAATTTTAGAATCAAATATTTTAAATCAATCGAGGATCTGTCAAAATAGATGTCTTCATTTACAACCATCTGATAGCATTATGGAATTGGGGAAACGAATATTTTCAGACTGTTAATATTTCATTAAGTTTTGGAAGTGTAAAAATTTCAAACTTCCATGAAGCAAACTTCCATGTGCAAACTTTCATGAAGTTTTATAATTTTTCAAATAAATTTTAGAATGATGCTGTTTATACTGTCCAAATGAATTATAGTGTGCAAAAAAATTACAGAAGTAAATCGGCTATACTGAGGCTTTTAATGGTATTATCATTAATGACACTTATTACTTGTAACACTGATTTACAAGCAGTTTGTTTTTGCAACCAGATGTAGTGCAAGATGTAAGAAATGCTTTTTTTAGTATATGGTAACATAATTGAAGCAAACAATTTGTAAAGCACCATGTGTTCCTCCATGTAAATTCTAGGTAGCTTGGGCTTTGGTAACAAGTGCAGATTGACACCTTGCATTTAGCACATAATAGTAGGCAAGTGCCATTATTTTGGAGAAACTAAGACAGGATTAATTCTAACCACATCATACCATTCTAACTTGTTTTAGTCATACCATTTGTTGATTTAAAACTGTCAGCAAGAATGATAGACCTTATTCCTAAACAGGGATAAAAAAAATGGTTGCCCTTCTCACCACTTTTTCTGGGCTCTAATTTGTAGGTCTTCTGCCATTCTTTTTTTACATAGTGGCATAAACAGCGTATCAGAACACTTTTGTCTTTTATATATCCACTTTTATCCATGAAGCAGCAAAGGAACTTACCCAGTACCCTGCAGGAACTGTGTGAAGCTGTCCCGGACTAGTACTGGCGTTGGTCATGGCAACTTCACGAGCCTGAGTTTCTTGCTATAGTTTTGGGAACACTGAAGTAGGATTAAGTACCACAGCAAATAGTATTGAAAAATCATTTGGTATTTACTAACATGCTGATGCTCTGGTTTTCTCTTTAACTTTGAAGGTAATCATGACAGTAGCAGAGGATTTGCTGTGTTCTGCTTCTCAGAACAGTCGCATTTCACTGCAGCGAACACAGGCTGGATGGCTGTTGATAGCGGCCCTCATGACATTAGGTAGTAGCTTTCTACAATTTTTCTTAAACTCAATTAAGCTGTTCTGTGTTCTTTCTCTGACTTTAGTTTTTTTGATGTTTCATTTAATTTAGCACTGCAAAATAATTCTTAAAAAGCAATGTAAGTCGTAATCTTTAGAAAAACTTTCCAAAATAAAAAAGTAATTTCTTCCAAATTTGCTATTAGCTCATTGGAAGCAATGGCTGAAAACAGTGATTGGGTGGGACTGCTATTAAATGTGGAAGATAAATTTCAAATTCAGTCTAACCAAATGTTTTTTGTGGTCCTACTGATATTTTTTAAGATCTATCCCAGAACAAAATGAGCTGATCATTTGTATTTCCCTCTTGCCAGGCACTTGAAAGCTTACAGAACTTTCTGATATTTATTAGTGGTCAGAGTATTGATTGTGATGAATAAATTACTCATGAAGAATGTATTTTATCTGTTTTATTCATATTTTTAGGCACCTTTCGTGTTTTCAGCTACTACTTCTGCCCAACAGCTCCTGTTTTTTTCTTAGATTAGGGAAAACCCACCTTGTACATTAACCTGTAATGAATGTTTGCTTATTACATCTTTTTATGCTGGTGATCCACAGGGTCTGTACTTAGTAAAACAGAGATTATAGTTGGCTTGGTGACATTCTTGTGTATGTGTCAGTGGGTATGTAGTTATATGTATGAAAATGGAGCACCAAGACAGTAAACATTTGGGAAATGATATGTGAGATGGCTGGGAAAGTAGCATTAAGTTTTGTTTGTGTCTGTAATGATTTTGTGAACATAGATAAAAGAACCAAAGATAAAATTTAATTTTATTAATCTTTACATTGGCACGACAACTGTCAACACTTGCAGGTCCTGCAGTTGTCCAACACCATCTGCCACGAGTGCTGTTACTGTGGAAGTGCATCTTTCCATCATCTCCCAAAGACCTAGAAACAGAGAAGACACGAGGAGATTCATTTACCTGGCAGGTAACACTGGAAGGTCGTGCTGGTGCTCTCTGTGGTAAGCAGGATTTCCTGTGTCTTTCTCTGCATATTTATAGTTTGGCTGTTTGTTTTTCCTTCTGAAAGAACATCGATACTTCATACTGATTTTTTTTCACTGGATGGTAAAGGATGTGTTCACTCCCCAACATACATGCTTGTCTATATGTATTTACCTATATATCTATATACATGTGTTTCATTTTTCTAAAAAACAAACAAAAAATCCAAGAGTGTTTTTCCTCTTGTTCTTCTAATCAGTTGATTTCCAAGCAGTAAATGATATCAGGAAGCTTGCTTCTCCTCTCTTGTTTAACATACTTATCATGGTAATGAATAAAGACCCAAAACAGGGTATGTTCTGTTGTTTATACAGTCTTTTATATTTGGTAAATAGCAGTACTGTTTCCTAATGGCTGACTTACTGTAAGCATAATAGAATTGGTGAGTCAGTCAAACACATTTGTGAGAGTGGGAAGAGTCAGGCAAAAATTATAATAAGGAAGTTGTGATTCTCAGCCAGTAAAGAGTACTATGTATTTGGCTGCTGTCTGGTAGGTTGCAGTTTTTCATCACGAAATATTGTGAATTTGGGTTTCTAAGAGATGACTCCAGTGATCTTTAAATAGTTAATGTTTCAGTCGTATATTCTAGAGTACTAAAGGGTCCTTTGCACTGCAGAAATGTGAACCCTAGTATAGTGCTCACCTCTTTCTCTCTCGCACTATTAAAATCTATCAAAAAGTATGTAATTCAGTAGTAATTTCATTTTAGAAGGAACCTAAACAATTAACCTTTAAATATTTTCTTATCCTTTTGGAAATAGGTCTTTAATACTGTATATTCTCTAGATGCTTTCTGAACTACTAACTCAAGTTTAAGTTTCTGTAAATAATGAAAAATACTTCTGTACATATAAGTTGTTTCTTAAAGTACAGTAATTAAGCTAAATTTAAATAAAGTAGCAATGTAAGCAGTAGGTCATCTGATCATCATTCTTCTTCCATTTTTTTCTCTTTTTCTATTATCACTGAATTATCATGAAGTTGAGTTATATCCCATAACCCAATTCATAACAAAAAGCAAAAAATGCTTGCATTTACATATGCAGTTAAAAGTCAGGGTAGAAGTCCAAGCTGAGACACCAATACTGTGCATCTGTAAATATGGGTTTTTTTCCTTTCAGAGTTTTGTCAGTTTCTTAAATTACTGGTCAAAATACTTTAATTTTTGCATGCTTTCTTCTACTTTTAAATTATTAGTGAGGTAATAATGTGATTACTTCACTAATGTGGTTTTTTTTCTTCTAGATATCTCACACTAAGTAAGTTAAAATCCAATTCCTTTTCTAGCTATCAAAAGCTTTGTTTCCTACTGTGCTGGTCTTCTTACGGATGAAGTTGTTCAGAGACTTCTTCCTCCACTCCCGAGTGCTGTTGATTTATTGACACAGTAAGTGTGTGTATCAAACTGTTAAATGAGATTCTAGTTTTGAAAAGCTACAGAGTAATCTTCTTGTAATTGATTTAGTGCACTTCCCAAAGAACTTTCTTTTCAAAGTATAAAAATTAAAATTTAGAATTCAGCTGTATAGCTGAATACTTTAGCTGGCATAATGTGTCTTGCAGATTCCACTATCATGTAAAAAAGCTAGGGAAGAAATTATTGCATGCTTTTGTTAAGTTAGTGTGTGTATTCTGCTTTTTAAATCAAACATACACATTCATGTTTAAGCATGATCATTTTTTGTTAAAAAAATAAAGTTCAAGAGTATGCTTGCACAAAAAGTTTTAGAGATGGGCTCTTTTTATATTTAGACTCAGAGCTAAACTGGAAAAGGGTTTTATAATTTTTCAATTTTTGCCTTCAGAATAGGTAGTGGTTTAATGTATTTGGGCTCTAAACTTAAATTTACATAGATATATCCACTGCAGAGTTAACTGTAATAAATACAGATACAATCAAAGTAAATAGAAAGTCTTATTAATTTCTCTTGTATTAAATAAAAGTAATGACTGGGAATGAAGAACAGAGAGGTTCTGTCAGAACATGTGGAATAAATTGTTTTGCTTCTACTATTGGTAATGCAAATCAAAATTGTACTTATAATATGTACAGATTTTAAAAGTATTCAGTAGAGTGGTACAAATTAAACTGGAGTGTTGTGTAATGCTTAAAGTCTTTAACATTTTGATGTGCTTTTTATATTTTAAGGCTTTCTTCAATTTATAAATCATACGGAAGTTCTTTAAAAACATCATCAACGGTTTACAGACATAAACTTTATGAATTACTATCAGTATTGCCTCCAAAGACCTATGAGGGTACGTATTTCCTTACAAAGAGGTATCTGTTAAAAATACGATGGTCTCATTTTTAAGTTTTTGTTCAACATATATTCAGCTAGTAAGGAGTAGTTCTACCTCTTCTAATAAACAACTCTCATGCTTTTTTTCCCCTCTCCTATTACAAATGCAGACTTTTGTCTTATTTTTAGTTGAAACTTGAAGGTAGACAACCTTGAAATTTTAAACTACGTGAAGAATTTACTTACTTTGATGCCTGTTCTACTTTCCATTAAACCCTAAATCCAAAAGGTGTAATCTTAGCATAAACCAATTGAATATACCCCAGTAAAAGAATTTAATGTAATTGCTTCAAATAGACTTATATATTACAGATATAATTCATCTGATCCTGTGCAGATTGCAGATAAAAAAAAATTATTTAAAGACAAATTAAAGAAAAACTCTGGGGATAGGCCACTTTTCTGTAGCAGAACATAACTAGCACTATTTCAAATCTAATCTAAAAACTATGTACTGCAGTTTGATGGGTCTGACAGTTCAACTAAACTATGAAATAACTTGGTCATCTTTAAATTGTCATGTGAATATAGTTTGCCATAGAGTACTGTATGGACTGAAATAAAGAACCAGAGCGTTTGACAGCTGTAAAAAGTACGGGGTGTTTCATCGGGACAGAGAGAATATGGGACAGACAGCACTGAATTGGCTGTGTCCTCTGTATCATGGAGGGGATTCTTACTCAAATAATCTGCTCCATCTAGTGGTAACTGCTAAGTGAATCTTCATAAGGACGGATCCCTGACCTTTGCCTTAAAGCTGTTGTCACGTTTGAAGTCTGTATACGTTTGAAGCCTAGTGTATAATATTCATTTGTGACTTGGACTTAAAAGACTGAAAATTACACCTTCATCCCTTCCAGTAAATTATTTCTTTGGTTCTTTTATTACAGGGGCAATGTTCTATAGAGTACGGCTATTTAGGTGTGGGTGGTTTGGGTAATTTCTTGGTTTGTTTGGGATTTTTGCATATGCTCTAACTTTATTGAGAAATAGACAGTATTTTACACTGTGACCTGTAAAGTCTGAATCTTGTGAGAGAGCATCCTAGCTGAGGATGCTGCAATCTAAAACCAATAAAGAAAGAAAAACCTTAAAAGGTTTATTATAAATAAGTGGTCACCCTTCTGAAAGCTTTGTGAATAGCCTTAGAAGCAAAACAGTAATTTGACAGATGTAGTCTCAGAGTTGTTTGTAATACAGCAGTATGAGACTGGAGAAAGAGTAGAAATGCATATATTGCCAGAGCTTATCTTCAGGGTCTGTTGTATACATTAACATGTAAGCATGTATCACTTAGAAATGCAAAAAAAGTGTTTAAGGTAAAGCTTGAAACAAATACATTTCTTTCCATATTATTTCCAGTATGACAGCTTCATGTAGAAACTGTGTCTTTGCAAATATGAGGATTTTTATAATACATTATTTTGGAAAACAATATGATTATGGAACCCAGGGTGGTTTTTCGATGTCTAATTTTAGTTGTTATCACTAGGAAGAATAGTAGGTATACTTCTGTGTTGCACAGGCCGGTACATTGTGCATGGCTCAGGGTGACACGCTGAATGAGAAGCTTTCACCAGTTTGTGGTTTTGTTTCTTTTCTTTTCATTTTCTTCCATCTGGGTAGTTAGCCAGAGGCTAGAAATATGCAAGTTGTTTCTTTTGGAGAAAATCGGTTATGGGGATATTTACTAGGAGTTGTAACTGAACCTTTTAGTATTTGCAAATAACGTGCCAAGTTTTGGGTTTTTTTCTTTAGCAGAAGACGAAAAACAAAACAAAATACCCAGCAAAATAAACAGTTGAAAACAGATTGTTTATTCATAGCTCCAAGCCTCTTTTTCAGCTCAAACCTTTAGATTTCTGAGGCCAGAGATACTAGGACTTGTTTAGGCTCTGCTTGGTCCCTTCCTGATAGTTCTCTGATAGTTCTCTCTCTGCTTTCTGTCGTCAATAAAAATCTGTATCTGCTCAAACAGCAGAACTATGAAGGCTTATTATGAGTGTGCATGAGTAGTAGATTTTTTTTTGTGTTATTTCAGAAGTGACAGATATGAGAAGAATGTATTGGGTTAACTTGAACATCAGTGAAAAACATTTAGCATGTTCCAGGTGCTGTCTTTCTGTAGTGTGTGAACGCTTAAAACTGCAGTTTAGCTGATACAAAGTATGAACTTGTTGTGCTGGGAAAAGCAAGTTCTGTCTCTAAGACAATTATTTATATTCTTCATCATTTTCACATGTCATTAGTTTTGGATACTGATGTGCTTATGTTTTTGAGGCTAAAACATTTATTTCCTGTGAGTTAATATAAAAATTTTAATTATTGTAATGTCCAATTTGATAATTTCACACAAATAATTTCAGTAGTTTGAATTTTGATTATTAGATTTGTTAATGTTTTCTGTGGTCTGAAATTAATGTGTTTTGTCAAACAATTCATTAATGTTCTTTTCATTCTTCAGCTTTTTATGCTTGTTATGTTCTACTGTCTAAACCATAAAATTGAATACGAGCATTCACTTCTCTTTCTTAATAGGATGAGATGAATAGCTAGAATGCTGGCTCAAAACTTTGAACTGCTTACATTGGGATAATATTATTTGAGGATGGCCAAGTGTCTGGGACTAAAATAAATGTTAATTTGGTTTAAAATTGCTGAGTATCTCCTTTAACTTGTATTTGAAAAGCTGTTTTTGTAGAAAGGGGATTTTTCAAATTTTTTTTATTGTGATCTATACTAATGAAAGAGCAGTTTCTAGTAGGTTTTAATTACTGCGTTTTTTAAAAAGACTCAATTTCTGTCACTTTCACACACTATCTGTGCATCTTGGAATGCATTTGATAGTGCTAACCTTTTATGTTTAGATCTGAGTCAAGCATTTTGGGAAGAATTACATGCTTGCTAATTAGTCAGGGAGGCAGGCAAAGCAACAGATGCCTGCAGGGGAGAGAGCCTGATGGGGACAGGAGTTTGGGGGGTATGGGGTGGAAGTCAGCTTTCTCAGAACAGATTCAAGATTCAGGAAGGGTAAAATAGCTGCTTGCAGCTACCACCTCCAGCTGTCCAAATGGTTCTGCTTGGGCTCATGAGGTGCTGATAACTGTGTGGTCCCACTTTTTGGAATTTCCGTGTGCTGAAAAATTACAAGTAACAACTATAAGCAATTATAAGCAACCCATGCAAATGGGTAACTGCGTGCTCATCTATCAACAAATGCAATTGAATGCAAAGAACTGGATACATGGAGTTAAGCGCTCCTTAATGCTGACATTCCCCAATTCATGAGGACTTGACTTTGCGATCTGAATGCTCTGGAGGTAAATTCTTACGTAATATTTGCATAAAGAGCATGTATATTCTTTAAGATCAGTTCTGCAGTATTTTTAAACGCAATTTACTTATCCAATAAGCCAGACCTTTTTCATCATGTGTGGGTCAGCACTGGAAATGTTCTGTCACTGCAGGGACTATTTTAATAACCTAAAATAGTCTGACTCGGAAAGTCTGATGTTGTTGTTTATATATAATGCACAGCCTGGTCTGAAATATTATGTACAAAAATATGTGGCAGTTTTAACTACCAGCGTAAATGATCACGATGTAACCTACAGTAAATTCCTTATGCTTTGCTTTTTGAGTAGAAACTCCTGAAATAGGGGAGTACCTTCTGCAGCTTTTCACTCTTTATCAAACTTATAGATGTTTTAAATTACATCTGCTTGCCGAGTCCAAGTATTTGTGCGTGGTTATGTAATACATTCTACAGCATTAATTTTCAGGAAATTTGTAGTAGAAATATGTCTCTGCTTGTAACTGCCTTTTTTTCCTCTACTTTAATTGTAAATGTAACTAACTTACTGGATTAGAAGTTGTATGGCATTATGCCTTCTGTAAAGGTCTCTGGTTTTCAGCTTCTAGGTTGCTGTATGTACTTAGTTTGCTTATCTTTGGTAGTGCTCTGTTGTTTCCCCTGTATTGAGAGTGTTCTCTAATTAACTCTTTGAAGACTTAAAAAAATGTTGATTTCAGTATAAATATCTTGCTCCCAAAGTTGCTTGTGGCAAGTAATTAACCAAAAATTTGAACTTTTTTTAATTTAAAGGAAGCTTCTGTGCTGTTCTGAAAGAGTTAGTGGCTGACTTGACTGTCCCAGATAGCCAGATCGATGCCTCTACGTTCTTGCTTCCACCCCTTTGTCATGAGAATGATCTCCTTTTACTTGGTCCTTTACTGCAGGAGACTGACCACCGATTTATCGAAGAGCAGGTGTGTTTTGATCTAGTATAATGGTGGTATTATATTTTCATATAGTTCTAGTTATTTGGGTTTTGACGCTGGTCAAAAATATGACTATCACTTTTTTTCCCTTCTTACAGCTCCTTTTAGGTAACAGCATAGCTGGTGGCAGCCTGGAGTATGACCCTTACTCAATTTATGAGAAAGTTGCGAAAGGTGATTCAGTGCCTAAACCACTACCTCCTGTGTTGTCTGTTATCAGTGCAGCAACCCGTCTTTTTGGAGCAATGTTTTCCCATGTAGCAGAATCTCACAGGTAAAGTGGTAACTAGAACTGCTGGGGAAATTGGGAGATGCTAAAAGATGGTCACGGTGTTTGAGACTGAACACAGAAGAAAATGATTCTGGAAGAATAATGAATTGTATAAGTGGATTCTGTAAACCATCTGAATAATATAATTCAGTCTAACAATTCATTATTAGGCTTTCTGTTTGAAGTTACAATGAAAAGGCACATCCAGTAAGAGGTTACTGTCATTCTAACAAATTCTGTTGACCAAGAAAAATAATGTTTTGTTTTGATAGCCAGATTAAAATAGAAGTTACTTTAAGAGATATTAGCAGATACTACACAATTATTATTATGCTTGATACATAATTATGAAATGCCTTAGAATCAAAGAGGGACAAAAGGGGTAGAAAGCTGTAGTAAAATTTAACCCTTATCCTGCCTCATTCTTTATAAAAAGTGGATGGGAAGAAACAAGAGTGTGTGTCTTAACACGGAATGCTTGAAAGGGATCATAGACTTCTGTTTATATTGTGTGTGCATATCTATCATCCTACTGCACACATGGCATTTTGGTTTGTTTCACATTTATAAGCACACCAATTGCTGAAGCATTCCTCAGGATTTTTGCATGCTGTCGCTTATTCTCTGTGCTGCTGGTAATTTTCTTGAATGCAGCATTACAGCAAATCAATTATTTTTAATTTAAACATTTTCAAAGCCAACTGTAGTTAGACCTCAGGTCATGATTGTTATAGGTGGTGACAGTTTTGTAAGTTCCTGTAAGAGATGAGTGCTTAGCATGCAAGTCCTGAGTCTTGATGACTTCACTGCTTAGAATGCTCTGGATTTAATGTAATCTATTAATGTAATTTAACATAATTTAATGTAATCTGGATTTAATGTAATGCTAGGATTTAATGTAATCTTGAGGCAGCTGTTTGTAATTGCCACATGCTTCATGATATGTTCTTCTGACTTGCATTTCCTTCCTTACCTGTCTTCACTGACTGCTTTTTTTTTTGTGGGGGAGTGGGGGGTGAGTTCTGTTTGTCTGGGCTTTTTGCCCTTACTGTCACCAGGTTGCTGTCTGGTTTTCTTCACCTATTTCTCAAAACCTGAACTAATTGCTGCAGATAACTGCATCTTTCTTTTCTTTTTCTTTTCTCTCCTCCTTTCTCAATTGTAAGCCAAAATGCATCATTCCCATACACAGTTCCTTCTAATAACATCTATCTAATGCTACTTAGATAGAAGTAATTATCTGTGAATACATATGTTAGAAGGAAAGAAAGGTAAAAAGTTTGTGTTTGTAATTACCTATTCTAATATGGAATATAATTTTTTTATAGTAGATAGGGATGCCAGTTGAAGGAAAATGCTCAAGAGTTAGGGTAATAGATTTGTTCCACCTCTGTTTCTATAGTATACAGGCGTTGTTACGTGTTTTAAAATAAAACAAAATAAAAAAGCTTGATTTGTTTCCTTAATTTTTAATTCTGTGGTTTCTTTTCTGGTTTTGTTTAAGGCTCCAGGTGTTAGAACAGTTATTGAATTCCATAAAGCAAACAAAAGGATCACGGCAACAAATAGTACAACTTAATGTTGTGTCAGCCTTTTCTACTTCCTTAAAGGTAAATCTCCTCTCCTTTGTTTCTCTCCTTTGTTTCTCTCCTTTGTTTCTCTCCTTTGTTTCTCTCCTTTGTTTCTCTCTCTCTCTCTGTTACTAAAACATGGCATCTATTGGTTCAAATGTGTCAACACAGAAGTTCTTGTTTTAATTAATGGTCAAGGTGAAGATCAATCCTGTTTTCTGTGACAATTTGTGTGTGTGTGTGTGATGTCACACTTGTGCTGAAGGGTCACAGTTTAGTTTTTCCCTTTTTTTTTTTTTTAATGTTAAGGGTTAGGGAAACCCATTCTAGTACACTGTAGTATACTATCATCCATACTAGTGTAATTTAAATAGGAGAGATATGGAAAAATTCTGTTTGTATAATTTCTGCTTTTATTACTGTCTCTTTCATATTTCTTACTGTATAAATAAAAAAGTAATGATTGGTAAAATAAAGTAATCTCATAACTATCTGCTGTTTGTTGCTTTTCCCTTGTAGTTTATTTCTGTTTTCTTCTGTTTGTGTGCTATTTTCATTCTTCCCTTCTTAGGCTTCCTTCAAACTAAGGCAAAATGTTTTCACAACCTGCAAGACCTTTCATTATACAATGTTTGTATTTGGGGCATATTTAATATGCAATCCAGATAACTGCTGCAGCTTTTACTCATACTCTTTTTTTTGGGGGGGGGGGGGGGGGATGGGGGGGGGGGTGGTGTTGGATTTTTCTTTGTGCTGTTATTCTATTTTCACTGGTTTTCTTCTTGATATTATTTCCTGAATTTTATGCTGGTGTGTTGGATAGATTGCAGAAGAACACAATGAACCAGTATTTCTTAAAATCGGGATGTTCATATTATAAGCTTGTGCTATGATGTACACTTATCTGGAGTTAGAATTCTAATGCACAAAACCGCAAATAAAAACAGAGGATTTTCTCAGGTAAAAGGGGAAGAAAATCAAATTCCTTCTGCAGGTCTTGTAATTTTTGCATGACTGACAGAAAAACACCTTCTGATTACTATACTGTCTTGTTGTTTAATATATCTGATACCTGGTTTTAGCACTTGGCTAACTGCAAAGGAAGCTTAGGTCCAGAAGAAGTTAGAAGGTCTGCCCTGGCATTGGTAATGGGTGCCTTGGAAAGCAATAATCCACTCCTAAGATGTGCTGCTGCAGAGTGTTTGGCCAGATTGGCACAGGTGGTTTCTGACAGTGCCTTCACTGCTGGATTAGCACAAGTCAGTTTTGACAAGTAAGTTAAAAAAAAAAAAAGTTACTGGCTGAGTTTATAAAAACACTTGAGAAATCTACCTGGCCCCTATTATGATGATAATTTTTAAAAGCTGATTTCCTTCATGAATTTGATGTCACTTCAGAAATTAACAGGAAAAAGCACTGCCTAACTTCTACATGTATTTCTTAGTTTTGCTGATCTTTAAGAAAGTTGTCTAAGAATATAGATTTTCAAATCAATTAAATTGGCTGCTGTTATAGCAACATCATTTAAGTATTTCTAAAATATTTTGGGTACTTCCTTCAGATGAGAGATGATAAATTAACTTAGAATTTTGACAATATAACAGTGTCTAATATTTTGCTGATTACATACTAGAAATTCCATTTGTAGATGTGCTTATTACATAGTATCAGTCTTGGTGATTACGCTAACAGCTTTCTTTCCTTACAATTAACAGGCTAAAATCTGCTAGGGATGTGGTATCGAGAACAGGTCATTCTTTGGCTCTGGGATGTCTGTATAGGTACCTAGGAGGAATAGGTTCTACTCAGCACCTGAATGCATGTGTTGGAATCCTTTATACTTTATCTCAGGACAGTACTTCTCCTGATGTACAGGTACCTGTCACTTACCTAAAAATGTTATGTTACAAATGAACCGATTTATATTCTGGAGTATAGGTTTTTTCTTGGAAAAATAACACTTCACAACCTCTTAGGCATACCTCATCGGGGATGGCTGGAGCGCAAAGGCAATGAAAACCATAGTCCCTGCTTGAAATCCACCTTCCACCTTCCAAGAAAGAACTATAATAAGATATGGGAGGTTCTTGTTTAATGATCAGTGAGGCTGATAAAGCTGTCTTTAAAATCAATACCTGATGTTTTAGGAATTGATTAATTTCACATTCACCTATATCTTGACCTTGATTAGATGATACCTAGGTGTTTTTGTTCATGTCAACTTTTGCCTCTGCTACAATGTTCACCTCACAGCGTTTTTTTGTTGAAGGCTTATGTAGTAAATACCAGGGATTTGTAGCCTGGATGCTATAGAACTTGGTCAATATACTTCCTTGAATAAGGCAAGATGTTTTGAAGACTAATTCAAATTATTTCTCTGTGGCTAAAACTGTTATCTATCAGAATAGCTTTAAGAGACATTGAGTGTATTCCATGTAATTGTCTAAATCTCAGTTAAAGAATTTTTTTAAGCTGTATCTATAATGTCTTTACACAGAGAAGAACTGTATGTTGTCATGAAACATGGGGCTATTGATGCAAAGTAACTGAGACTAAAACAATATGCTGTTTCAGAAACTCTGTTGTATTTTTTCATAATTCTCTTGTTCTTGCACATGGAACTATAAGAAATTTTACAAAGAGTAGAATGTATTTGAGTAATAATAGTCACTACTAAATTAATTTACTTTTTTTTAAATTAACAATGGCAAATTTTAAATTACTCTTTCATTGCAGAACATACAGTTCCTTGTAAAATATTTAAAATGGCTTATTAAGCATTAAGTTCTTAAAGTTTCTATCTATGATCTCTCCATTTGTCCCTTTGGAACCTAAAAGTGCAATTTTTATTACACTTAATCACTGAATTTCACTTGAACTATCAAATTTTGAAAAGATCTTATCTTTATTCTATCATACAGACATTACATGACTGCTTCTCTTATTTTACAGGCATGGGCGCTACACTCTCTGTCGCTGATAGTAGATTTAGCTGGCCCCTTGTATCATGTGCATGTGGAACCTACCTTATCTCTTGTTCTCATGTTGTTGTTGACTGTGCCTCCTGCTTATGCTGAAGTTCACCAAAGCCTTGGTCGCTGTTTAAATGCACTTATTACCACGCTGGGCCCTGAGTTGCAAGGTATGCAGCATACAATAGAGTCTGCTTTGTTTGGTTTAGCCACAAAATTGCTAAGCATTGTTTGAGTGTGTACTTCAAGTTTAATTAACAAATAAGTGCATGCTAAGTTTTTTTCCTCGTTGTAAGACAGTATGTCACAGGCCATGATTTTATGCAATCAAGATGACATGACTGCTAGTTTTCAAAAAATAGTATCTCTTTTTGTCATCTTTTCCCTTTGCTTGAACTGGTTCTTCAAGCCTTGCCCTGGGCTGAAAATTCTTATATTCAGCATGAAAACAGAAGGCATTCATATTTCAAGAGTTAGGAGCCAGTCTATCTCTTAGTTATGATGCAGGCATTTAAAATTTGCATCTAAATCAACTTTTAGATAGCTGGACACTGAAATTTCCAGGGAGCAATGTGACAGTTACTCATTGATATCAGAGTATAACACAGATATAGGAAGTATCCTTCAAGAGGATGAGAGTTATGGGTGGCTTGGGAAAAAGACAGGTTATCATGTTTTGAAAAAAATAAAAAAAAAGCTGCTGTTTTGAAAACAAAAAACTTTTTTCTTCCAAATACAGGCAGCAGTACAACAGTTTCAGCTTTAAGAACTTCCTGCCTCATGGGCTGTGCAGTGATGCAGGACAATCCCGACTGCCTTGTTCAGGCTCAAGCCATCTCTTGCCTTCAGCAGCTTCACATGTTTGCTCCTCGACATGTCAACTTGTCTAGCCTTGTAAGCTGCCTGTGTGTGAGTATGCATTTACCTATAAGATATAAGTCTATATCCTTGTATTTTAAAACATTTTGTTCAGAAACACTTTAAAAAATGCAGATGCTTCTTTAACTAGAGAAACTGATCGTTATGTAGGGGTGAGGTGTTTCATATCCTCCTACAGGCAAGTATTCTCTATTTTTACAGTTGTTTCCCCAGTTTCTGCTTCCCTTTTACAAGATGAGCACATTCTCTAGAAATCTTGGCCTTCTGAGCTGCTTGCAAGTGCATTCTGCTGCTCTTATTAAAGCCAGTTGTCTGGCAGGATATACCATCCATTACAAACTTGTGCTGGATTTTTACCAGCTATTTTATGTTGGCCGTTTTTTTAACTCTGCTGCTTTTTATGTCTTAGGTGAAAGATTGATTTAAAAAAATTTGTGTGTACTAATTACTGAGAATTGTTTTGTTTGGGTTTGTTTTTTCATGATGGTGATAAATTGTAGATTTCTCTATTTTGTAATTACTGTGGCACTAATGCTTCAGTGTACTGACTTCTTGGCAGTCAGTATAAAAATTTCTGACACTTACATAAGTAATAGTCAAACCAGGTCTTTTGAAAAAATAAGCAAAACTCTTTTTCAGCCCTGTTTGACGAAGAGGTGGGGGGGTTATTTGTTTGCTAGGGTTTTTTTTTTGTTTGGTCCCATTCCCCCTGCCCCAAGTCTCTGTGTCTTTGAATAGCTGCTGTTCTGAAGCACTTAGTTCTATGAAGAAAGCAGACATAATTTTCTGCTAGTTATTAGCCTTGGTAGGTTTTCAGGGGCTAGCTAGGGTTTTTTTATTTTGGTTTTTGTTTTGTTTTTTTTTTTTAAAAAAAAAAGACTGTCTAGTCTCCCTGAAAATCAGAGAGAAATAAAAAAACCACAGGCAATAAAGTACTGTGGGGTTTTTTTAATCTCTCTTGTCTGTCTTAACACAGTTCTTATTCACATCTTCCCCTGAGTAGCACTTGTATATTGATAGTAATCATATATTGATTTTGTGTGAAGTTTAGATTCCTTCCATTTATCTTTATTCAGTTTGATTAGAAACATGATTGTGGGAGCCAGGAAAAAATCAAAGGAGAAGCTCTTTCAGCCCCACATTGTGTTAGGCATGGATAGACTAGTTGCAGAAGAACTGGAACTCATCTGAAGTGTTCTTTCTTTTAACATACACCAGTTATGATTTTCTCTACTC
Source organism: Gorsachius magnificus (assembly GCA_034008185.1). Classification (NCBI taxonomy): domain Eukaryota; kingdom Metazoa; phylum Chordata; class Aves; order Pelecaniformes; family Ardeidae; genus Gorsachius; species Gorsachius magnificus. Next base: position 40,154,797 of record CM067086.1, on the reverse strand, counting down.
TGGGTAAAACACAGTTTTTCTTACATTGATAAAATCACAACAAATCATATAAGTTACTCTCTTGCTCAGAGGATGTATTAGCATTTGGGATCATATATAAGTCCGTGTACAGTCTACTTCCATGCATGGCATGTTCTCTAACTAATAGCAAGTACCTACTAATAAAGAGGATGTCGTGATAAAATTGTCTTGTCTATACAATATTACTGGTTTTTATTGTTTTAGCAAATTGTCTCAAAGTCCTTCATACAATACTTTATTAACTTTATGCTTCTTAATTGAGTAATTTAGTATCAGTATGGTTCATGGATCGAGTGTGTATGTTTGTGCACTTGTACACACATGTCTGTTCACCTCTACCCCAGAAAAACATAGTGAGCTTCACAGGGGAGGAGTCCACCAACGTCAGTGGCCTTACGTGAATGAACTTCTCTCATTCTCATGAAGTCGTTACAGAACTATGGCCAATGTTCATGATACTGACAATTCAGTATACATCAATACGTCTCTCAAGAGTGTCATAAACTAAGAAGGTTTGAGTGTGTGCTTTGCAGGTCTGTGAGAAGATCATTGCACAAGCAGACTTCTGCATTTGTAAAGCTCACCATCCATCCATGTAGTTTGCACCCACTAAATCACCATCTCGCTAGGGAAGCAGAATAAACTATTGGACTGGACCTGAAATCTGCTCTTGAGTCTGTTGTTGGCTTGCAAGGTGACCCTCTGCAAGTCGTCCTCCATGAGTTTAAATTTCTGCAAGTGGAGAACAAGGTGTGACTGTCCTCCTTTGCAACGCATTTTGAAGTCTTAAGGGGGAGTACAGTACAAAAGCTGGGCGCTAGGTACTGTGGATATTCATCGTTGCATTCTTTATTTAAGGCAGAAAAACAGGAGAGGCAAAGAATCTGTGGTCAGATAAGTGATCTTTTCCCCTTCTGTCCATAGAAACATGAATTCTCATGCATAAAATCTTGAAAACAAATGTGCACAGACTGTATTTTTTTTTTAAGTAACATTTGAACCCTCCCCTCTCCCCTTTTTTTTTTTTTTTCCCTTAAGGTTTCCAGAAATTTATTTTAAATTTTTTTTTATACATTCTCTTTTCTCTCTTTTCTTTTGCTTTTTCTTTTCTCCCTTTCTTTCCCTTCCCTTTCTAAATGTAGCATCAGGCATGCCAACACAATCACTATGATCAGCTGCAAGCTGCCTCCTCCACCTGTCTTCCCACCCCCTAGAGCATGATATAGTTCAGGTCCCCAAAGTATTTACACCTTTCAGTTTGTGACTATGCTAGCACTAACAAAACATGACTCAGGCCATGCATACACAGCTTCACTGGCTCGTTTTTTGGTTTGTTTTTTTCTTTTTAATTGTGTACATGTGTGTGTCTAGCTTCCCTTCTTCAGCTTCTGAAAGTATTCCTTCTTTGTCAATTGGATCTTTTTTCATGGGGCTTTGCATCTAACTAATGCTTATCCTGTCAGTTAAATTCTTGGCTCCAGCAGAATAGAATTCATATGCTTTTAATCATGTCTAACATTAGCTCTACAGCTAACTTAGGTGAGCACAGACTTCTAAAGAGCTTATCTGTGTAAGCTTATGATGTAGTGAACGCCAGTTTTCAGCTGCGAGACATTGAAGATATTTTGAAACATGATCAGTATACAATGCCAATAACTATGCTGTGCTGTTGTCTTGAAGCTGTTTAAGTTCTAATTTTAGGGGCAGCTGACTTGCAATTTAAGTGTGTTCAACATTAAATATAAGATAAATGAACTAAGCAAATTAGGGTTTTGGTATGTTTGAGATAATATTCTGGATTTAATATATGCTGGATTTACATGTAACGGTCTCCACGTGTGGTTGGTATCGCTGTGATATCTATATTTTGGTTTTGTCATGACTGGTTTGTCATTTGTTTTTGTGCAGGAAATCTTGTTGGATAATTCTGTGTTGGTAGGTCCCTGTGCCTTGTTAATCCTAAACTGTTGCAGTTTGCAGTGGTGTTTTTTATTTCATCTTTTATCTTCTCCTTTTAACCATTTTAATGTGATTTCTTTTAGCATGTCAAGTGACATTTGATTGTCATCCTAACCAGACCCTTCCTAACTTTCTGCAGATGGCAGACATACATTTCATTTATGTGCTTAGTGAGGCATAATTTTGTTTTTAATTTGTTAAACACAGAAAGGGAACTGTTTGTTCATTTAAGTTTGTATGTGATGCTTGCATTTTGTGTCTGTTATTTAGTCCTGTCCCCTGCCTAGAATGTGGGAGAATGAGAGAGATGAAAAACGTGCATCTTGCATTATTCAATAGCCTGAATTGGATCCTCTGTTTTTCCCCCTATTAAAAATGAGCATGCAATTTATGCATGTCCAACTTGAAGTAGAACGCGTAGCCTGCTTGCATAAATGTTGCATTAAAAGCCTCATTTGTTGTTTTTAAAGTTTCAATGAAAGTATCTTGCAGCCATACTTACTGAGCCAGGTTTCTTTTCCTTTAGAAGAATTACGCAGAGTGTGTATCTTTGTAATACGTAATTCTGAGTATTGTAGATTCATGTGCATGCATAGGAGTTCAGAAGATGAAGCTTAGTTTTGTTAATGTAACAAAGCTGAAATTCTGTATCACTTACTCTTTTGGTCCTTAAGTTGTTCTTTTTAACTGTATATTAACTAATATATATTAGTCATTTTGACTAACATATATTGACCTGTTGCTGACAAACAAGGAGCATGACCTTACTGCAAGGTTTGCCTGCAGCAGACCCTCAGCTCTGTCTATTTTAAGGACGGTGACAGCTAAGGGTACACAATTGCTTAGTTGTAAAGAATAACTTTTTTTGATGGTAACCTAAGCTTAATTTAAAAGAAATTGCATAAATATTGGTGTAGCCATCTTGCCTGTCCACACAGCTGGTTCATCTCATATTTGGGATCCCCTTCAGAATGTTCTTAAAATTGAAAGCAAGCAAATGAAAATCAGAAAGCTCCGCTCTGTCAAAAAACCTGGAGGCTATGTCTTGGGTTTTTTAAGTGTTTTTCCTTGTTCCTGTAATATCATGTGTTTTTCAGTACAAAAAACAAACACTGGCCTGGTGGTGTTAGAGTATGTTGATGCTATAAACTTTTTTGTTAGAAACTGCTCAGGAGAGCTGACTTGTCTCAGTGTGATACATTCACCAGTAACTCTCACCCTTCCTCTCACCTTCTCTAAAACATAATTCAATGTAATCTGAGTATGTAATATTTCTTTCAACGAAATTGCAGCAGTGTTCTCTTTGCCCTTTCTTACAAACTTCCTTTCATGCATGGAGCTCAGATTTAAAGCATGATTGACTGTCTCACCTTTGGTTACATTGGCATTTCTCTAATTACATATGAGGATGATATGAGTAATTTTCTCTTGCACTGAGTTTTCAAGCCCATTATATATATCCTGTAGGCAAAGAATAGAGTTAATTGTTTGTTGAGACCATGATTCAGCTGTCATTGAAGTCAGTGGGGGTCTTTCTACTGATATTGGTGGTAGTTGGAACCAGCCCCAAACCACTTAAAAGTTACATTTGGAGAGAAACTGTTAGAAGTACTGATATGTTAAAATTGATTACAGGACTTGCAAAACCTTTCATTTGGGGTTTAAAAAAAAAAAAAGAGCCAAACAAAAATAGCATCAGTTACATGCTTACTGACATCACAGATTTGTCATAACTGCAATTGTTACGAAAATACCAGCCTTACTGAGGTATTGCTATAAAAGTTTGTTAGCCATCTTACTGTTTCTTCTTGCATGTTGCAGGTGAATCTCTGTAGCTCATACTTATTATTGAGACGTGCAGTGGTAGCTTGCTTACGTCAGCTTGTGCAAAGGGAAGCTGCTGAGGTATCAGAATATGCTGTTGCATTAGTTAAAGAGAACAGAGAAGATTTTGCTCCAGGTAACGTATCAAAGTTTTGAGATGAAAAAGTTTGACACATTGATAGTGAATTTTAAGTACACTCTGTTATGGGTATGAAAACTTTGCTATGTTCTTGAAATCTTTAACTCAAAAAGGTTTTCTGCTTCAGTTCTCTATGTAGTGCCAAATTATGGAAACATCCAAACCCTTTCTTAGTGATAAAATGAAGATACTATTGCTTTTCGTATACTGTAGATAGTAAGGGTCACTAAATGAGAAAATGCAAGTAGAGTTCCAGAGAAACCTAAGCCTATCTAGCCCATAGCTGCTGTAGTAACTGCTTCATAAGCCTGCATTTTACATGCGTATTCATTATTTTATTTTCCTACATCTCTCCTTAAATGAAAAATCTGTTGGTGAGGGAAGGTGTATAAAACCTGTTGAAGAAAGTTTCTATTGACTTCTTCGGAGAACTAGCTAAGTAATGGTCAGCTGGGGTCCCCAGAATTTTTAACTTCCTAAAGGTTTGGGGGTTTTGCTTAAAAGGCCTGAGAATGATCACTAGTTCATCCTCATGTGTCTTCCTGTGAGCGGACGGTGGTAGTAAATGATTTCACTTTGGATTTCAATTCAAGCTCATTTGGAAATTTCCAGAAAAGGTAGACTATAGCCATTTTCTAAAACTGCTGATTTTTAAAATTGATAATACTGGGCAAATGAAAATTGGTCATATTCATTTAACAAATTATTTCCATGTGTCTGTTTTTGAGCTTTGTTGGAGAATAATTTTAACTTCCCTTTCAAGTTAAAACATTGTTTTAGTATTACCTTGTGAGTCAGTGTGAGGAGGCAGATGGCCAAAGATAATTTTTTTCAGGAGCTCAGATGGTAATGCTGTGAACTTCGGAGTAGGATTATTTTTTTATTTTTTTTTTTCTCCTCCTTGGGGTAACTTTCCTGCTGCTGTTAGTATGTTTCTGTTCTGTTCAAAGTTTGTTTTGTACTCAGTTGATTTAGAGGTGGTATTAAAGGAATTAATGCTATTATTTTGAAAGCATTTCAGGGCTAGATACTTGTAGTTCACAAGTTTTTCTGTGTGCAACCTTCAGTGGGGTTTCTATGACCATTACTGCAGTTTTGTGATGTACAGCATTCAGCTCACAGACTTTGTTCTTCGCAGAAGTTAACATCAGAGAAATAGGTCTGGAGGGGGCATTGCTGGGCTTGCTGGACAAAGAATTGGATCAAAGATTGTGCCAAGATATCAAAGAGACTCTGACTCATATGCTTACTTCAATGGCAGTTGAAAAGCTCTCTTTTTGGCTGAAGCTTTGTAAAGATGTTCTTGCTGCCTCAGCTGGTAAGTCCTAATGTAGTGTATTTGAGAAGACAATAAAAATAAGGCCGGCAGCAGTACAGTATGTCACTGAGGGAAAGTATTCTTGTTTCTTGATGTTTGACACTTACGAAGTGTATCACTGCCCTTCATATTGAAACACTGGACCCTTTAACTTAGTTCTTTCAGAAGGAATATGACTTTTTCCCTTCTGATTACCTTTTCCCTATTGAACAAGTCTTTGTAAACATTTTAGTATGTCTTGCCTGTTCATATTGTTGTTGATTTATAGTCCTAATGTTAACTTACTTCCATATCAGAAATGGAAATGCAGAATACATTTGAGCTTGTCCATCCTGTGCAAGTACCTACAAGAAGAATATTCAGACCCTCTCTTCTTTTAATAATAGGAATGATGCAGACCTGCTATATCATAATGAAACTCCTTAGCAAATAAAATTAATTACTGTGCTGAAGGAGGGGCGGAGGAGGCGGAATTTCTTTTCTTTTAACTAAAGTGCAGGAGGAAAACTTCTGAACTTAGATTCTTTTTTTTTTTTACTTGGAAAGGTACTAGCTTCTAATGTGTCATATTTATTTTAAAAGGGTTTTTTCTTCCTTTCATTTCTTTCACTGCAGTTCATCATTTACTTTCACAGTATTGATCTCGTCTTCCAGTGAGTAATATCAATCAAATGGAGACAGTTTTGTTAACGTTTTGTTTTTAATTCCAGCATTTACTTTGACACCAAGGTTGAAGGGAGTCATAGTGAGTTGGAGGCTAGAGATGGACTTTGAAGAGATTTTCTTATGAGTCCTTCTGTAGTTTTCAGTTACAGTAAGAAAGAATATTACATTTCTCCTTTTCTTCCCCCCTTTGTCCTAAATACAGATTTCAATACAGTAGCTTCAGTAAATACCACTCAAGAAGAGGAAACCGCCAAAGCGGATGATGTATCTGTATTAACGTCTGACAGTGATGAGAGGTTCCATCCTTTCAGTAATCCACGATGGTCTACCAGAGTTTTTGCTGCAGAGTGCGTTTGTAAAATTATAAGCCAGTGTGAAAATGCAGGCAATGCACATTTTGACATAACTTTGGCTCAGGAAAGAAAACAGCGTGATTCAAGAGGTATGTGTTAAGCACTGAAAGGATTTCACAGAATGCAAAGTATGCTTAAAATAAATGTTAGCTGTTTGCATCTTAATGAAATTCATGATAAATTTGTTGTTTGTAATCGTTGAAACCTTTAATTACTCTGATTAGAAGCCTGTATTAATTAAGGTGTAGAGCAATTTTTATTTGCCAAAATATTGGCATATTGCTGCAGCATTTACACTCACTTTCCCGGTTATAGTACTACGGCATACGTGTAGGAAGCCATTGTTCCTGCATAAGCATTGGCAATCAGAAGTGATAGCTGGCACCAGCCTACAACATCACAGTTTGGTATCTGGGAGTGTAACTAAAAAAGCTCCACTTTTTTTCTTTCCATAATTTGCATAATTACCAGTAGAAGCCAATTTTCAGTACCTCTCTATGTTTACTGGGAGGTGTTTTCCTCAAAATTCTTATTTTTTAGAAAATCTGCCTCATACATAAAGATAGTTGTGCTTTATCCTAAGTACTTTTTTTTTACATTCAAATGGAAAGGAGCCTAGATCAGCTAACATAAGATGTCCAAGTAATATGGTTGTATGTGTAAGCTGCCTTAAGTGAATCCCTGGTATGTGGTAAGGTAAAATGTCAAATACACGTTTTGAAAATGTTGGGAGCAGTCTTATAAAATAAATCATGTCTAAAGCTAAATTTAATAAAACTGTTTTCTTTTTTGATTTCTGTTTTCTCTGCAGATGACTTTTTGGTATTGCATTTAGCTGACTTGATCCGTATGGCTTTTATGGCTGCCACAGATCACAGTGATCAACTTCGCCTTTCTGGGCTTCAAACATTGCTAATTGTTGTTCGGAAGTTTGCAGCTGTTGCAGAACCAGAGTTTCCAGGTCATGTAATTCTGGAGCAATATCAAGCCAATGTAAGCACCATTGCTAATAACTTAGAAAAGTTTAGAGTTAATCACTAAAAGAAATTTGCTTTTTGCAGTGCCTAGTGCTAGAGTTGGGTTTCAGTTTGTTGCTCACGCTATTAATTTCTTTGGACTTAACTTCCTTAGAAAGCATCTTTTCAGTTGGTACATGTTTTAGCCCCAAAGTTTTTCAAGCTTTCAGCATTTTTCCCTCTTCCCTATTTGAATACAGCAACAAGAAAACAGAACATTGGGGTTTTTTTGGAAAGCATTGGTTTCAAAGTGCAGAAATATTGCAAGAAATATTAGGAACAACTATAATTTAAAATGCTGCTGAGAAATAAGTAGCCTTTACACATCAGAGATCACACTAGGAGATCTTGGTCAATAAATGAGCTAGAGGAGGTAAAAGCATGGAGTGTTCACGCAAGCTCTATTTCAGTTAATTCTTGGTTGAGACTTACAGAAAAAATGTCCTGATCATTTTGCATCCCAGACTGCAATTGAGTTAAATATGACAGGCAGCTGTGTTAAGACTCATCTGGCTCTCATTCTTCAATTTCTAGCAGGCATTGAATAAGTCAGATCACTTTCTCTCACAGAAATGGAGAGATCCTGTCACTGAAGACATCCTAACCCACTTTGATCTTGATTTTGCCATTAGAATTCTATTCTCCTGGCGCTGCTTTGTGAGAAGGGAGAAGTGCCTTGATCTAGTCAGGAGCTACCAAGGGAAAAAAAATACACTTTTTCTGTCCTTGCTGTCCAAAACCATCAAGCAGGTCACAAGTAGTGCTAATAATTCTCCTTTTAGCCTTCACTACCCTTAAAGTGTTTCTGCTAATACTGTGCATAGAACTTCTCATCAACTGTTTCATAGAAGTTGAAGAGATGTGAAGCAGTTTAATACCTAGTCTTTTTCTTGTCAATTGTTTTTCCATAACAATAACCAGAAATAGATGGATGTAGATTTTCCAGACTTAAGTAATTGTTTCCTGAAATCTTGTTCAGAAGTTCCTTAAATGAAGTCTGAGCTTGAGGGAGACTTAAGAAACTGTCATTATTTGTGATTAAAAACAACTCCTTTTTGCTTATTTTCAGAAACTTGTATTTGTAGTACTTGTATTACACTTTGTACTTTCATCCTAAAGAGCATCAGACTTAAGTTTGAGTTTTCAGGTATTGGCTAAAGCAGGAAGGGGAATTTTCATTAGCCTTTAGTGAAATAGCTTTCAAAAGTGAGAGGTGAAATCTCTGCAACCTGGTAAGTGTATGTGTGTTCTTTACTAGGCAAATGGGGTTTGTGCTCTCCCCTAGTTTCACTTTACAAAGTTGACCAACTTCAGCTGTTTGTTTCCTGAAATCTCTATTCTTTCTGAGTAAGGAATGAATAAGGAAGTGTCACTCATTAGGTGTATTGCAAGCCTTTCATGGTTTGGAACATTGTTTTTTATTTTGAGGGCTTCCCATCAAGTCAAGAGTTCAGGAAGGAAGAGTTTTCTGTTTCAGTTTTACACTGTGCAAAAAATAGAATCAACTTTGAAGACCCCCTCTCAAAGAGAACCATGTCTTCAGTGTAAGCAAACCAAACCAATAAAAGTACAACTGCAACTTGCTGCTCTTTAGCCTCACTGAAATAGTCTGGAAAAATGAAAAGGAAACTGTGCTTTATAAAGGAAAACTGCAACAAAGCCTGCTTGTGAAAAGTAATTATTTAGTTAGTTGTTCACTATGTATTAAATGTTGTATAACTTCTCTTTAGGTCGGAGCAGCACTTAGGCCTGCCTTTGCTCCCGAAACTCCTCCTGATGTCACAGCAAAAGCATGTCAGGCAAGTGTTGAAAGTCAGAGGTCTTAGGTAATAGAACTTCTGAAATTTTCTTGTTGCTTGATTAACCACACAAGAAAAGGGAAATAAAACATCTAGCCTCAAATCCTCAATGCACACAAAATAATGTCACCTGTGTTACCTCCCTATATATTGTAACAACTCAAAGATTTTACACACTTTAAAATCTTTTGGGAAACTTTGTGTCGGTTGATACTTCAGCTGTTATTTATGACATCCCTCTAATGTTTTTGGCTTTTGTTACTTACATATACCAAACTGTAATATCATTTAACATTGATTATTATCCAACTATATCTCAGTAGAAATTAAATCTGGTTTTCGTAATTTTACAGATGAAAAAAAAAAAAAAAAAAGAGTATCCAGTGGTGTTTGGCTCTTGTTTCTCATTATTTCTGTTTTACAACACTAGGTTTGCAGTGCCTGGATAGCAAGTGGTGTAGTAAGTGACCTTAATGACCTTCGAAGGGTTCATCAGTTGCTTGTATCCTCTTTGGTAAAGGTGCAGGCTGGAAAAGAAGCACAAAGTCAACAATATAATGAAAGCACCTCAACTATGGAGATACTGGCTGTACTTAAGGCTTGGGCAGAGGTTAGTGTAACAGCTCTGTAATGATAGTCTTGATATCTGGTAGGTGAGTTAGAACCTTTCAGACAGAATGGTTTCAGGAATTTCTTACATGCTTCATTAGATAGAAGTGGCTGGTCCTTTCCTTTGCTTTAATACCTCTAAACAGTACGCAAACTTTGTAAACTTAACAAAAGCACTGCTAGTTAAACTGTTTGTATTACACTATACATTAAGAAGTATGTCTAGTACTTAAGAAAAGAAATACTAATTTCTTAACATGTTCTAATATTTCAATATTCATTTTAAATTGGCGTGGTATAGTGATGGTCCACTGAATGTACCATTTTAAATAGGTGTCATTTTTTCTCAGTGTCTGTTGGCATTTAATTTCTTACAGGTAGTTCTTTAAGTTGACAATGTCAGTTTAGTACTGCATTGGCTAACTGCCTTAAAGTCAGCTTTAAAACTGTAAGAAGTGAAGATCTGTAGATCGTTCCAGTCTATAAGATCACCAGAAGTCTTCAAAGCAAACTTTCTACTGGATCTCAGATATGAGAAACCATGACAAAGTAAACTGGGGATAAGCTTTTGTGACCTGTAATTTACAAATATTGCACTTAAGCCCTGGGTGGTTCCTTCTCACTTAGGGTCTTACCTATTTCTTGTTTCCAGAACTTGAAAGAATACCCCCATCCTGTTGTGGGGAGGAGTAAGAGAGAGACTTGGTGGGTGCTTAGTTGCTGGCCTGGGTCAACCCACTACAACTAGCAAACTTGAAAAATATACAGAAAGCATAATTGCAGGAGATGGATACTCACAAAAGCTAACTTTAGATTAGTTGAAATGGTCTCTTATGACTCCTTTATAGTTGAGGAGAAGACCTTCCCTCCAGGGGTATTTTGGAGAGGCTAAAGAGGGCTGCTGGTCTGAGACATTCTCAAGCCGATCTTCTTTGATAACTAGAGAGGCATCTAGGGAAATTAACCTTCTCAGATTTAAGTTAATCTATTGGTGGTAACACCCAAAGTTTGCAATGATACAAGACTGTCCTCTTCATTCTTTACTGCTAACACAGAGCAATACATAGTTTTGAGAAGTTGATTGCGAATGCAAAATGTCATTTCAGTTAAAAGAAGATTTAGGAATGATTTGACTGCATTTTCAGGATCATGATTGTAGGTATATTATTCGATAATGAGTTCCTCAGTCTTGTAGCTGTAAACAGGGTTTGATGGTTGGAAGCTGAAGCTGGACAAGTAATATATTAATTTTTAAGAGCAGGGAAGTTAACCACAGCTATGTTTAGGAATTTTAGTAGGTTTCCCTTTATTGGGACTCTTGCATCAAGGTTAGCTGGGGGAGCGGAATCTGAAGGCTTAGAAAATAAGTGCTTGTTCACCTATGCCTATTGGACTTGAAGCAGGAATGGATTCTAGGAAACCTCATGCCCATTCAACAGGCAGTCGTGCTAATGATCACAGTAGTTTTTCTAGTGTTAATATTTGTAAATCTCTCCAAATATATCGACAGGTTTACATAGTTGCAGTTGAAAAGCAGAAAAATCAGAGTGATGCACACAATCACAGTTTAAAAATTGCAAACTCTGCAGAAGAAAGCTACAGAGATGTAACATCTTCAGCCAGTGGACTTCTGGACTTGGTACAGACAGATCTTGGAATACTGAGCAAGCTCTGGCTTGCTGCACTTCAGGATTTTGCTCTCTTAACTTTGCCTTCGGAATATGCGTCACAACTACCTGCTGAAGGTAAGAAGGGAAATCGGTTGTATTTTCCCAGTTCACTTGTAAGTGAACATCATTGATGTGTTACTGACTTGTGTTAAGATCACAGTAAGATTAAATTGTATAGAGAATATGGAGGCTTGTGTACCTATCTGAAGAAAAAGTCTGCTACTGAGAACAGAGGTTTCACTGATGTGAAAAGTAGCTTATTTGGAATTCTTGTTTGTTGTGTAATTTTACGGTTGAAAGAAGAAAAAGGTAATTGTATTGGATTCTAGTGCCCTCATTAGCCTGAATTTTAATATTGAACCTTTTTTTTAAAAAAAAAAAAAAAGTCATAAATACAATAATTTCAGGAAAAAGAAGAATCCCCTTTTATAAGAATGAGAAAATATGGTAGTTGAAAATAAATGACATCCTTAAAACTGTAAGTTCTCTTCTTGTAGGTGGTACATTTTATACAGCAGAGACAATTGAAAATGCCAGACCTCATTACTACAACTCCTGGGCACTGATACTTCATGCTACAGCGTTATGGCTTACTAGCACGGGTTTCATCGTTGTTGATCCAGATGAAGGAGTTACCAATCTCTCTAGACCTGTCACCCCAACTACAATGTGTCAAGATTCTTCTACCAGGCCCTTGGTGAAATCTCCTGAGGATGTGAACACTGACAGATTCCATCTTATCTTGGGTTAGTGAGCATATAATCTGTCTAGATGCTGTAACCCAAAATGTAATTTTTAATAGATAAAACTGCTAGCAAACACATATTTAATTATCCGCATTTAACTGCATCATTGAATATTGCATCTCTTAGAAGAATATACAGTCAGAAGAATTTTAAGTCCTAGTGAGAAAATTGTAGCGTGTTCTTACAAATGTGGTAGAAAAAACACTCCATGTGAGCTAAGCAAGTCCTAGACAAGTGCTTACTGCTTTGCTCATAGACATGCGAGTTCAAGGGTGGTGGCACTACAGTTACAGAGTGTATGGTTTTGCACCACTGAAGTACAGTTTTACATCACAGAATAACGTGTAGATTGGAAGGGACTTGTGGAGGTCATCTTGTCCTCCACCCGCTGCTCAAGCAGGGCCACCTGAAGCCAGTTGCCCAGGACCGTGTTGTTGCCCAGACAGCTTTTGAGTATTTCTATGGATGGAGACTCCCTAAACCTCTCTGGGCAACCTGTGCCAGTGCTCGGTCACCCTCACGGTAAAAAAGTGTTTCCTGATCACGTAAAGCTCTGTTTAAGCATCCGCTACTGCAGAGGCTAATCAGGCAGTTGAATCCAGTCCCAGTTCTCTAAATTTACAGAATCGGGCATTTCTGGTTGAATTTTTTTCTTTGGTCTCTCTTTTGTATCCTTCTTTCATAATCCCTTTTTGGATTCTGCTTTTTAACACATTCCACTTGTTCATTTTCACTTCCTACAGAGAAACTGAAAGAAATCTAAAACACGGACACTTCTGTTGCATAACTGCTCTTTGATCAGTTTCCCGAGTCATCACACATTTTGGAATTAGAGCTGTACAACTGGGATGAGAATAGGGATCACAGTTTGTATGAAGTTTATCTCCCTTGTCATAAAGGAGTCATTGTCATCTGAAGAGTCCTGAAAGCTCAGAAAAAAGTGATTGTTTTTATCTGCTCTAGGATTTGCAAACTTAGGCTTCGTGTAATTTACTTATTGCTGGTGATCCAGTTGTGGTAGCTGCCATCTTTAGCATTTTTTTAAAATGGCAAGATAAAGCATCAGCCTTTGAGTTTGCGAACTATTATTACATTCTCCATTATTTCCTTCTATTACATAAATCACTGCGATTAGGCAAATATTCTGCTATATACTCATTATGAATTGTCTGCCTATTCATTGAACCTAGAGTTCAGTGGTTTACTCAAATTGCTCTATTTTTTTGATTTATTTATGTTAATAGCCAGTTATAATTGTGTCTTAATACTGTCTAGAAGCTGAAGTTCTTTCATTGTTTTGAGGGAAATCGAGTTCTTGCCCCAAGATATTAGCAACAGAAGATGAATTCACTTAATATAAAATGCAAATGCTATTTCTATGTCTGCTCAACCTACTGCTAGGTTATTTCATAACTGACAAAATTACTTCTTAAAATTTCAAGCACATGTGGGTTTTTTCTTCTGATGCTTACAGGAATTAGTGTGGAATTTCTCTGCTCTCCTCGATCAGATGCAGCAATGGAGAACATTATTGCCTGCTTACATGCCCTACAAGCACTCTTCGACATTCCGTGGCCGAGGTCTAAAATAGGTGGTGATCAGGTAATGTCTTAATGATCAAAAGCCCCCCAGAATTAAGGCATAATTTTAGTTTGAACAGTATCTGCACTCTCTATTGTATATCCAGAAATCTTCAACACATAAGTAGTAGTAGGTGAATTACATGCTTTACCAAAATCCAAAGCTGTAGAGGGAGGAGGGAAAAAGAGCACAACATGGAACCTGTAAGAAGACAGTGAGGGGCAGAGAACTTGAGGACGTTTCATCAGGAAGGAGTAATTAGATGAATAGGATGAGAGCCAGGTAAAGACAGAATTCCAGAAAAAAATGTTCTCTTACTCTGTCTGTCAAGGAACAGTTCAATTAATTCTGTTGTAAATACTGAAGATGATAAAAGGAAACTGCACAAAAGCAGTGGTATTTAAAAAAAAAAAAAAAAAAAAAGGCAAAACAAACCCACAACACACCAGTGATTCTAAAAAGAAGTAGTAACTTCAAAATTCCTTTTTTTTGCTTTATATTGAGCTTTATACCATTCTGTGTGCCATGCAATTGTCTAACACAGCAAAAGTGATAAAGCCCATGGACATGCCCAAGTTCTGCTGACTTGGTGCTCTCTCCAGGAAATGCATACACTGTAGGAGGGATACAATATATTATCCCCACCTTCAAGAGTTAAAAAGCCATAAGATAAAGATTACTTAAAGGTTTTTTAGTGCTTTTAGGTGCCTTATCTCTAAACTATCGTGATTACTATTTTGTTGGGAGAATTGAGCAGGACTGCGGCTACTGGGAATTAGGAGCTAGATGTTGAAGAAAATGCCAACTCCTGTGAGTGTATCCATTATACTGTGTTCCTTAGTGAGATTAGTAAGAGTAATACTGTTGGCTTTAACAGGTATTAACAAGTTTCTAAAATTGCTGCATTGAAATGGGGATATATTAAGCATTTTTCTTACTATAGGAGTTGGGTGTAGAGTTGCTGAATGTTTTGCATCGACTGATACTGACCAGAGAATCACCTGATATTCAGCTTGCTGCCCTTGAAGTGGTTCGGCTGATTCTTTTTGCAGCTCAGGAACATGTGAGGGAAAAGCGGAGAAGTGCAGAAGGTACAGTAATGTATGAGATACTGAATACATATTATCAGGATTAAAGCAATTCTTGGAAAACTGGATTCTTGAAGTTGATATTCCAAGATGCATCTTAATTGAAGTGTTTCACAGTTGGTGACTAATCCTGATTTACTTGAGTCAGTCCAGGTGCCTGACATAAGAATTGGGGCGGTAGGATAGATAGGAGGTGGTTTTGGTGGTGACTGGAGGGCATGAAGTGAGGAGGAAAACTGGAGAAACTGCAGTTGGGATAGTCCTCTGCGGTGCCAGGCAGGGAGGAGTCTTAGTGAAAAGCTGGGATCAGCTGCAGTGGAATAATGGAGAGACTCGGCACACACAGCTGTTACAAGCCAGACTCCACGAGTTACTTTGATTGTAACTTCCTGAAGTTCATTTTCTAAAAGAAAAAAACTGGGAGAAGAATCAAACACTTATATTAGGTGATATCATATTGGCATGGCTGGTCCCTCAGCATGTTGTACATCTAAATCTGTTGCACACGCCTTTGCCTTTTCACAATCAGTGCATAGTTTGGTTTTTCAGAACATGGGTGTCTTCCAGTAGAACTTTGAATACATATGCATGCACATATACATGTATCAAGATTGTCACTTGGTGATGAAACGGTCTTTAAGAAGTAAATTTTTTGGAAAGAACGGTATGGCCTGCAGATTTCTGCCATATTTCTTCTTTTTGTTTTAGTTGATGATGGTGCTGCAGAAAAAGAAACGTTACCAGAATTTGGAGAAGGCAAAGATACGGGAGGACTGGTGCCTGGGAAATCATTAGTCTTTGCAACACTGGAGTTGTGTGTTTGTATTCTTGTCAGACAGCTTCCCCAGCTCAACCCTAAATTAACTTGTAGCCCCGCCGTTCAATCTGGAAAACATCTGTTATTGTCAGAAGATGGAAGTAGACTGGTAGCAGCAGCATTAGTTATTCTCTCTGATGTTCCTGCAATCTGCTCTCCTGAAGGTATGCTGTTTCATCACAAGAAAAGATCAACAAAAGAATATCATGCTCTTCTGAGCCCCCTTGTTATTACCTTATTTTCTCAGCTGGATAAACCTGGCAGCAAGTTTTGTTGATTTGCTTGTGACAATTTCCCGTTCTAATTATTTTTTTCACTGTCAGATTACAAAACAAGTTACAAAGCTGAAGCAATTAAAGGAATGTTTTCTTTTCCTCCCACATGTAGCAGTGCAATTAATAGATTCATTTTGTACAGGGAAGCATACGATAGCTACATTATTATATTCTACTTGAATTGTCTATCCTGGAATTTATAATGCAGTCATAAATTTGAAAGGGAAATGTATCATGTTACCTTGCACTAAAAGCCATCATTTGAACATTAGGAAAGCACTGTAAGGTGTTACAGTTGATTTCTGAGACTAGTTGACTTTTATCCATGGTTCATTTTGGATTCACTCCAAACTTCAAGGTGCTTGCCCCACCCCTCAATGTCGTATTCATACGTATGATCTTTCAGTACTGTTACAGCCACACCTATAAACCATTTCTGCCCTACTCCGCTGTTCACACTTTAGGTATCTGTATTACACCTTACGCAAATTTTTGCATTTACCAGCCCTGTAAATTTCTTCTTTTTTCTTGATTTGTTCTCTGTTACAAGATTCTTCTTCGGGGGACAGCATACTCCAAATGGAATAGTAGGCAGTTCTTGCTATCATTGTAGGGTGATGATATGATTTCTCTTTTTCCATCTGCAGCTCATTGTTTATCAGTTCGAAGCAAAAGGAAACAAACGTAGCATCACTTAGATCTGAGGGCAACTCTCTTGTATGAAAAATAATCTGTGATTTTTTTTTTTTCTCCCTGTAGTTCTTTTTGTATTTAGCTGTTCAAGTTATTCTACAAACTAACAGCTTGCAGGGTGAGACCAGATGGGATGTTTACACTAGAGAACTTAAGCATTTAAGTCAGGTGACTAGAATGAGGAGCTTAAGCTTGCTTATACAATCAGTTGAATAAGGAAGCATCTCCAAAAGTCAACTCATATAATCAAAGAGAAGAGAACTCCTACATGGAATTGGATCATTTTTCCCCCCTTTAATAGGTAGCTGAAGTTATGGTCCTGTGACTACCACATGTCTTACTTCAGGTACCTGTTGTGATATGTATGCATAATAAATTTTTCAAATAAATTATGCTCATGGACTGCGTTCCCTACTGAATTCCAACAGTCAATTTTCAGAGACTTGGCTGTTTAAAAATAGAAGACAGATGTCGTCACATTCAGAAAATACTTATGCATATGTTCATGAGGTCTCTCATGAACATCAGTATATTAAAATCTTAAAAACATAAGCATTTTGCTAATTAGGGAAGGACATAAGCATATTAAGCCATATGCTTAACTCTGTGCTTTACTGAACTTAAGATAGGAGCAATACATAAGTATGCAGGTTTCTAGATTGTCTCCAATATGTGCAGAATTCTGTATTACTATTAGATTCAAAGACCTAAGAATATGCTGCTATTCCAAGTTATTCCTGTCATTATTTTTTTTTAAATTTTTTTTAATGGTCTCTCATTGTGACAGGTCAACTATCAGATCCTCAGGGAGAGATGAAGATCTGTTCAGTAGTATGTGGGACAATCTGCTTCTCTCCTTAGGTCTCCTCTTTTCCAAAATATTTGTTACTGTCATTCTAGGAATTTTTGTTACACACTTTTAGTCTGAGATCCAACTCCTCATAATCTGTCTGAATTCTTGACTTTACTGTTTTCCTGGAGCAATGAAATCCTTGGCTAACTACACATCATGTGGGAGAAGCATTTCCTCTTACCAATTTTGAAATTACCCCCTGTTAATTTCCTTCACTGTATTGTCTTCATTGCAAAATACGCTGAGATGCTCATAATTGGTTTTCTACTATTCAGTACTTTGTATACTTCCATTGCTTCTCTTCTTCTGCTCCTCAGTGGTTCCAATTGTTCTGTTCCTGCTTTTCTCTGAACATGACATAATTCCACGCTTCATATAATAACATCATCAAGGAAAAGATATACAATGCTAATTTAAAAGGAGAAAAGGATTAACTTCACTTAAGCAGTCTGACTCCGTGTTTGCAAGTCACATATTTCAAATCTTACTTCAAATTACCAGTGCCTCCATTCACATAGGTGATGAAAATGATAAATTATAAATAAAAACAAGACTCCAAGAAAACCGCCTCAATTTTTTTTAATGTAAAAGGTACCTGAATTTTTTTAATTTCCGTGAAATTAATTTGTTTTGTTTTGCAGGAAGTGTTTCAGTTCTTCCTACTATCTTGTACCTAATTATTGGAGTACTTAAAGAAACTGCTGTGAAATTGCAAGATGGCCAGTTACCTTTGACGGTTGCTGCATCTTTACAAGCTCTTAAAGGACTCTTGTCTTCTCCGATGGCTCGAGCAGAGAAGAGTCGGACTGCTTGGACTGATCTTCTGCGTAGTGCTTTGGTCACAGTGCTTGACTGTTGGGATCAAGGTAAGCACAAATTTGGGGTTTGTATGTTTAGAAAACAAGACCAAAAAAAATGTTTGGGTGAAAGGTTGTTTGGTTTTACTTAAACTAATATCTTAGTCACAGGAGAATTGGTTGGCTACCAAATACTGTTGAAACTATAGTGCAATCTTGTCCCTACAGTTTGTATGAGAAGTCATCATCTGTAAATGTGCGATTGCAGGCTTACCCCTATACTATGTAGTGCCACAGTGTAGTCACATGGAATAAACAGGACTTGCAGTTGAGCATCTAGGACAGATGTACTGCATGCAGGTTCTCCACGAAGAATTAGTGACTGCATTGAAGCAAAGGGTGTTAAGTAGTTCAAGAAAAAATACTTTTGTCTTAAAGTTACCTTTCTGTGTGCTGCTTCTTCAACTTCCCAAGTTTGTAGTACTTCTATCATTCCTTACGTTTAATCTCCAAGTTTTAATTTGTTGTTGGAACTTTTGCTTATAGTGCTGGTTTTTTAAGTTATAGCAAAAGAATATATGTTCTTAATGCAGACTTTATATTATTCTCAAAATAGGTTGTACCCTAATATGTCATGTCTCTTCAAAGATCTTTATTGTATCTCTGTATTTTATACAGAGGAACAATGCAATAGGAGTATGCTGTTACTTCTAAATATGCATATAACCACCCCTGAGTTTCCATTTTGGCCTTGGCTTTTATTACAGTAAAAGTCTGTATCAATGCATCAGAGTATGTCATGTATTTGAAAAAAGAGATTCCTGAAGAACCATAGACATTGATACTTCTATTCCACCTCTTTGTAACACGTGAATTCACGGAATTACTATTTAATGCAAATCTAACAGACTGTTTACTTTATTGATAGTAGATGGGCTTCTCCAAGAACTTGATGAAGTTAGCCTGCTTACTGCTGTTACAGTATTTGTTATGTCTACCAGTCCAGAAGTTACCACCATAGAGTGCCTTCAAAAGCGTTGTATTGAGAAGTTTAAAATAACACTTGACTCAAAAGATCCTCTTGTAAGTACCGGTGACGTTATAAGAATATCAGTATCATATTAAATGGATTTTAGCGTATTTGCTGTTCAGTTGTTTCACTTGTCCTGTGTGTTGATTCCAGTTAATTCTGTCCTGACTATATCTGTTGTATTTTAAAATACAGTTTGAACAAGTTATCAAGAACATGTCCAGCAGTGCATTTTATAATTTTTTATTCTGTATTCAATTCTATATTCCTATGGTTTTTATTTTTTTTTATCACATCAGACTCAGAGCTTTATACATTGATAAGTACATGACACAGTTGTGTAGTTTTTCAGGCACCTGTTTCATTTTATTTGTTCATTTTATCTTCAACACACAGATGCTATCCTTTGCACAGGAAATCCCTCATCTGTGGGTCTTTAGGAGCTGGAGCAAGTACCGCTACATAACTTTTACTATCCCATAAGCATCAGCTCCTGGCCACTGCTGGAGGCAGCATATTGAACTAGATTAATGCTTTGTTCTGACCTAGTATAAATATTTTTATGTAGTTACTTTAGAGTGTAGTGCCACAGTTTATCTGTTACTGTTCTTCATCTACAAACCCGATGTGTCAGGGAAAAAAAAAAAAGTATTTATTCTCATGCCAAATACAAATGGCTTTTCTAGGAGTTGAGAATTCCTCACTCTGAAGAGTCCAGCTCTGAAAATAACATGCATTAGATTTCATGTTTGACTGTGAGAATTCACTGTAAACTGATTTTCTTGCATCTTCTCTGGATATTTTCATGTGGTAGTTGCCTTTACTTGAGAAATAGCTGTTAAGAAAGTACTTTTTTATATATTAATGCATTTCTAGTATATCAAACATTGGTTTCCACCAATAAGAAACTGGGGATGCCAAATATGACTGCAAGAAAATGGTAGTATGCATTTGAAAATTTTATTCAAGTGTTTAGGCGTCTGAGCCTCTCAGAAATTATGTAGGAACTGGGCCGTTTCAGTCCTATTGACTTCCAGTGACATGCAAGCTACTGCACCATTTGAGGCTTTTTACAGTTGTGCCTACGGTTTGACAGAGGTAATGCTTACATTTTAAGCACCTATTTTAAGTCAGCTATATTTTTGCAAAAAAGAGTACATTTTCAAACCAGTACTAAGACATAATCTTCACACAAAAATAGTATTTTTTCCTTAACTCAGAAATGTAGGAAAGATGTAGAACTCAGTGGAAAGAAACTGGAAGCACGATCTAGTTTCTCTTAATAATTTGATTACAAGTTATAATGCTCCTATTAAGTGTTACGCAGTAGCAGCCTGAGACCTGATGAATTTTTAAGCTGTGAGGCACATTTTTCCCCCTCCCTAAAATTTTATCTGACAAGCTGTGAGTTGTAAAACATTCTGACATGTATTTTTAAATATAACACTTGGTAACTGCGAATTTGATTTTTCCCTTTAGGTACAGTATAAGTGCTACCAGCTGCTGCACTCCATCTTTCAGCATCCAAACAAAACTGTGTCATATCCTTATATTCATTCTTTAGCACCATCCATTGTGGGAAAACTGCAGGAAACAGAAAAAGCAAAACCTGAAAATGCTGCTGAACTTCAAGTCATTCAGGAGGGAATAAAGGCGGTTACAGCTCTCACAGCCACTGCTGAGGAAGAGCACCGTGAGTTATTTCCATTACTAGTATCCAAAGCATTCAGACATGCTGCAAGTTGCCATAAGTAACAAATTCAAACAAAGCGACTGCTAGGAATCCAGTCCTGAACACTTAATTGCTAACAAAACTGCTAACAAGAATGTTGGTTCTTTTTACCGTACCGTTCAAATAACATCTGCAGCTTTATAGTTTGTGTTAAATGATAACTTGGAGAAATACTTCTAGTTAGAATTTGAAGCTGTTTTTAAAAAGTGTATGTTTAAGTTGTGTTTTCCATGTTTATAGGTGCTCCTTTGGTGGCCTGCCTTCTTCCCATCCTTATTTCCTTTCTTTTGGATGAGAATGCCCTGGTTTCTGCTACAAACTCAGCAAAAAATCTACATGAGTTTGCTTTGCAAAATCTGATGCAGATCGGGCCACAGTACTCATCAGTTTTTAAAAAACTAATGGCTTCCTCTCCAACTTTGAAAGCCAGGCTTGAGTCAGCTGTAAAAGGCAACCAAGAAAGCATCAAAGTGAAGACTGCTAAACATGCAAAGAATCCTGGGAAAACTTCAAGCATCCAGCTAAAGACCAATTTTCTTTAAAGTTTCATATTGTCATTTTACACACTTTGATATCAGCAGCAAAAAATGTCCCTTTTAATTTCTAATCAGAATAGGATCGCTATGAGGTCATCTCACGTATTTCAGTTTGCACTGAAGTATTACAGAAAGCTTTTAAGAGAAAGCAAATCTCTAGATAACTTTCTTTTAGTGTAAGATTTCTTGAAACATCTCTAAACACTATGAATAAAATCTATCAGAGGTCATCTAATCTGTATTTTTGGATTATTTTGGACTAAAATACCAGAAATGTCCACTCCTATATTAAAAAAGTATAGTGAACTTTACCATAGATATATTTAGGAGCAGCCCACACTTAGCCATTAAGTAAAATTAATTTTGTTTTAAATCAGTGTTTGTCAAAAATAAGTTGCCCTTATTGGTTTTTGGATTTAACTGGGACATAAATTTACTTGCAGGTTGTAATCTATCCTAATTACTAATTTAACAGACTGCATCATTAAGTAAACAGATTAAATAGCTTTGTAAGCCTTACAGTAGATTATTGTTGATCTCAAGAACTTCAACTCAATAAAGGTAATATCGATAGCTTTAATCCCAATAACTGAGCTGGCTGAGATTTAACAGATGCTGTTAAACACAGCTCCACGATGCTGCTTCCCCGAGGACACCGCAGTGCTTTACACAGTGGGACTGTTACGCATACGTAAGTGTTTGCAGGCTTGGTGCCTTCCTGCTTGGCATCGTCTCACTTTTCAGGATGTATACTTGTGTTAATTTTCTATTAGGCTAGCCAGGCAATTGAAGCTTACATATATTGTCCAGGATGGGACAGCAATTTTAATATACTGTGCCTCGATTCAGACATCTGCTCTATCTGGATGTGTGTTTCCTGATCTTTAAACGATCAGTTATATATACATGTAGCTCACCTAAAGTTATCCATCTCTGCTGTGAGAGATGGACATATTTGAAGTCAGCTTGTCTTGTGTCAAAGTGCAACCAACTGATAATAAGGAGTATTTAATTAATGTTTTTATCAAGGAACATATTTTAATATAGAAAATAACTATCAAAATTGCAATGGCTATAAAGTATTTTCTACATACAGTGTATTGACTTCTTTCTTTATACCAATATTATCTAAACCAAACACTATCAAACTGAGGGTACTATTTCCTTCTTGAATCTAATTACTTTAAAAAAAAAAAAAGGAAAAAAAAAATTTACAGAACTGAGAAACACACCGTGACTCAGGAAAAGTGTGACGTACTGTATTTTATTATAAGTTTTGTATATAAATATAATTGTAAATTGTACAGAATTAACCATTTGACCAAAGTTCTAACAATTCATTTTTCTAATTTACATAAATAAAGCTAATTTTCTTCACTTAAGATTTGTCTTAGTCATTTTACCCAATAGCAGAGGTGCTCTAAGGACTTCCATAACAGAAGGAAAATGCTTGTATGCTGCCACAAGGAAACTAATAAGAAATGTTTGGGCTGGATGCACCAAGTTCTGTGACTTGACATTGCAGGTCTTCCTCTCTTCTGTATAGCACAGTGGGTAAATAAGTAGGATCAGGGAGACAGATGTTACACGTGTACATGCCTCTTCTGTGACAAAAGCTGAAATGCGTGAGCTATGGGAAGATGGCTGAGATGCCTTCCATCTGTCCCCAGAGAACCAGAAGTTCTTTCTTTCTTCCACCTCTTCATTGCAGTCAAATCTGTAGTTGTTGGCTGTGTTGAAAGGGAGTTACATTAAATCTGGCAGTTACTCGTCTTCATCTCAATTGTAATTTTTGTATCTCATTATTTTTCCCTTCAAAGTTTACTGGATACATTCCCCTTTTTTTTTTCTTTTTCCCCAAGGCCACTTCTGGAAAGTCATAGAGATTTTTTACTGGACTTCAAACTTTTAAATGAAAATCAGGTCATGTTTACTATCAAAGTGGCCAAAACTACTGCTGAGAAAGTTAGCTGCCACAGTAAGTGGGCTACTTCTTTCATTTTCTGTAATGTATAAGAACAGCGTTAACTTTTTTTTCACTACCATTTTTTAAGGTTGATAATACAATATGATGAAATCCTACTTTGCTCCAAAACTTGTAAGAAGCAGGCACAAGTTGCAAGAGCACCAAGCAAAGCTGTTAAAAGCCAAAAGTCTAAGTTTAGAAGAGCCTAGTCCTAGATTTCATAGAGGATCTCAGTGTAGTAGCTCACATCTGAGTCACTGAGAAGCGCCATAATTACGTGATTTGATGTTTCTTGGTCAAGTCTTGCAGCCATGTGTGGAAAAGCACCATTTTCAACGTATCTGTGTATTCTAAATGCAGAAACAAAAACTAGATTCAATAAAGAGAACCATTGCTAATTCTTACTGTCTACTGTAAATTTGGACATATGCGTGAGCTTAATTTAGCCAGGTAATTCATTTATCCGCATAGTAAAAATACCTGTGCCAAGTTTTGCTTTATTATGTACACTTAAAACAAGCTGGATCATGAATAAATCTGCTCATTTAAGCTTTTATAAATGTATAAATGGAGTTTACAGATATAATCTTGTTTCAGTTATAAAAAGAATTTGGCTTTTAGATACCAGATACCTTTGATGCAGTCTCGTTTACTTACAAGGAACTTGCATAAATTTCATTTTTAAAAAATAAGTAAGACCACAGAGCAGTTTGGGTTTTAATACCACTCTTTTTTTTTTTTTTTTTTTTTTAAGGCATTGCTTGGCATTCAAGCTCTTAATGTTTAGCCAAACAAAGAGAGCCAAACATATGTTTAGCCATAAACCAAAGTCTCACTTTTACTGCTACTGCTCCCTGTGTCCCCTGCCTCCTTGCTGATTGTTTTTCTTGCCATTTCTCTAACAAGCACCAGTACATTTTCTTCCAGTAAATTGTCTTTGCAATGAAGCGTGTGGCCTGCATGCGTATTTACTTTGTAAAGTTTATTTAAACTTTACAAAGTCCACTGTTTATTTAAAGAGTTTAATGGTTTTGAGTGACAAAGAGTCCTGCCTATGCCTAACCTTGTTACCCACAAAAATACAGGTACATCGCAGAATGTAATATTTAGGTGCCATGCAAAAATTATTTGCAGGCAAATTTCTGTTGACTGCAACAACCGAGAATTAGTCAAAATCATGCAAAAGCATCACACAGTTGGGATGTGGTTGGTTTTAATCAGATGCAAGTCTGTAGCACTCCAGCTGAAAAAACAGCATTTCTAATAGTCTTGCTTCGGTGACCTGGTACATTCCCAGGTGCAGCAGTCGCCTTCAGGCTGAGAGATGCATCAAACGACACACATATCCCCACGAAACAGGATAACCAAATGTGCAGGAAGCACAGCAGGGTTTTATTAATAAAAGGCAGTTAATAATTGGAATTTCTAATGATAGTTTTTTTTCCCCTCCAAAACTGCCACAGCTGTAACAGTGTGAGTTGTTGCAATTGCAGGAGAGGTGGGGTGATCTAGGAGAGCTTGCTGGTTTATCAGAAGTACTGGTGATACTATTTAGTAGGGATCGGGCAGCTAATTCAGTGCAGTTTTGATATAGCTTTAAGTTGAATGAAGTTGGCTGTATCTGTGGCAATAACTATGAGGGGTCACTGTGACCACCTCCTCTAAAGCTTCATCCCTAATCTCACTGCTAGGTATCAACTTCTTTGTTTTCAGCTTCCTGAAATGTAACTTCATTTTATCAGTGAACGGCCAGTCAGAAGCTTTTTCCTACAGGAGCATATGGTTTCCTAACCAAGAGTGGTTTAAATCAGTCAAGGCCTCTGCTAATATGCTGCTCATGTTCTCTTCCAGTTGAAAAATTTGGCCAGTGATACTTCAAGCAAGGCAAGAGAGCAAGGGGGAAAAATCCTTAGAGAATTAACACTCTTTCTTTAGGCTTTGAATAAAAGAACATCCAGCAAGGTAGATTATTCTCCTACTTCTCTGCACGGTGGTGTCAAAATCCACAGCAAGAGTCGCTCCCTCGTGTCTCGAAAGTAGCGCGACTTGGCCAGCACTCAGCAGCTGCTTTTTGCACATCAGAAACCTGTGTGGCTTGATTGCACGTTGACAAGTGAAGTTTCTTGTAAAATAAAGACATAACGAAATAGCTGTTGAGTTGCAACCTCCAAGCCTTAAAAACAGCCAATAAAATAAAGTTAAACTGTGCTTTCGTGCAGCCAAGCGTTAAAAGGAGCACTCAGATCTGTCCTAACATATTTTTTAGATGAGTGCTGAAATTGATTATGTAGAATAAAACAAAACAGATGCATTTGATACACTATCTTATCTGTGCAAGAGAACGCTAAAGATGCCAGTCCTATACCACCGACCTCTCCAAAAGGTTGTGTGGTTTTGACTTTGGTTTTGATGTACAGTTGTAGAGTTCTTTATTTTTTTTTCACCTAAAACATTCTCTGGATTCTCTGGAGGATAAATGGTTTATTACATGAAACAATGAAAGGAGAAGTGGCATCTAAATATAGCAAAAGTAGGGCTGAAGATTTTGTTTGAGAAACAGATCAAAGCAAAAGCAGGCTTCCAAAACCTCCTAAAGTAATCTGTCGTAGATTAACCCAAATTCACTCACTCTGCAGCCAAATGCCAGTTGTGCTCTCTGGTCTAATTCCCACTTCCATAGTCCCCATCATTGGAAGTGTGGAGCCAGATCCTAGGCGGTAGGATGTGGCATCGAATCCCTTCGTCTGTGCTTGTGCTCCAGCTGCTTAAAGGCTGCACTTGCCGGAGAAAACAAGCTGGGATGATGGGCACCAGCCACAGCAGAGCCTGTTCTCAGTGTGCCTGTTGGCCTACGCGCCAATTTGTCTGGTTATTGCACAGAAAAACGCATTGCTTATATCTGTAAAGATGTTTGCAGATGAGGAAAGTCTGCTTCTAAAAGTTGCTGCTAAGAAGCTAAATTTAGTAACGGCAAAGATTGATAAAATCCTGTTCTAAGCTACTGCCTTATGAATTGCAATTGTCTAGCTTAAAACTGGATTTTTTTTTAAAACAATGTTAATATTCATGCATTAAAAATTATGTGAATTATCTTGCTGCCAATAAAAAGCAATACAGAATTGCTGAGATGCCCTGTTGCTACTACTGGGATTTTTTTTTTTTTATTATAACCCTCCCTGGGGAAGATTTTTACGTGATTTGATTTGATTTCTGTAAGCATTCTTTTTCTGCCTAGTGCCTCAGTTCTCAGTACCCTTTTCTGGAAGAAAAGCAGAAGGTTTTGTATGAGACATGTTTTCAGTGGAAGTACAGGCCGTGGGGATTCTGGAAACAATTTTTATTTATATCTAAAAATAGAAATATTATGCAATTTGAAAATACAACCTATCATTACGAAAGCAAATGCTCTTAACCTCATCCTCTCTCATGTAAGGTTCATGGCAAACACCAAGAAAAAATTGTCACAGACCTATGCAGGTTTTACAGGAAACAGATACAAGGATAACTGGTTCAAGCTGTTGCCGCCAAATTTACCTGAAATTCAGCTAAGGGAATAAACCAATTTGCCTGTAGGAAAAAATCAGGTTTTCCTTATGATACTTCATCAACTCTATTTATTAAATGAGCAAGGACGGGATGAAGAGACAGAAAGTAAATAAGAGACAATGAAAGTAGATGTTTCTTCACCTCCACTCTGAGGCACGATGCAATCTAGCATCTAGCTGCCAGGGAGGCACAGTAATGTGGTCAGGGGGAGGGTGAGAGGGTAGGTGGGCTTTTTGTTTTAGTCTATATTCCTCCCAGTTCCCTTTTGAGGCCAACAAATGTGGGAATAATTTACTTTCGTAAAATGAGAATTCTCAAGCTGGTTGGAGAGAAGTACTCAAGAATGAGTGGTTTTGAGTAGGAGCCATTTGCAGTTCCAGGCACCCCCTGAACCATACAGTAAATATAGATACATACAGACCCTTGGGGCTTAAAGGCTCGCAACCTTCTATCCCGACTTTCCCACATAGCCTTGGAGACATGGCAAAAAAGCCATAGGTACATTCCTCCATACCCTGTAGGTACAGGGAGGAAAGAGTCAGTGGGCACGGTATGAACTCCCAAAGGAGTTTTCTATGAGTGCAGCTGAACCTGGGGAAGCTATGGGTGAATGCCTTTTTCCCCCCCAAGTAGGCAATTCCCTACCTTTCTAGTAGGTTTCTTTAAGTACCTGCTCACACAGGCGCCTGTTCTGGGCTCACACTGGACCACGCAGCTACCACCCCTCAGTTGTGTATATGTGCGCTCCTCAGCCACTGCCAGCAGCCTGGATCTGTGCTGAGGCTGTTGGCAGTCAAATGCAACTAGGCTTAGTGGATAAAGGCAAACGATACATAGAAGTGAGCTCTTCTTCACATTGGTCTGTGCCATAATGCAAGCACATCTCTCCTTGACGTCCATCAGAGCAGCGGTCGCTGAAGCCTGTCATCGCCTGCCTGTTCAGCCACGCGGTGTCCTGCTCAGCTCTGTGCACTTGCAGCATTACGAACCATGAACTGAAACAATTTAGGATAAGCAGCAGTCATTCATAAGGGCTCTTGGAGCTTTTCTGGCCAACACAGAAGAGGCTGTTGGATGCACTGGCTATAGAGCAGAGAGACCACAGAAGCGGATTTGGAAGACCAGACCACCACTGCAAAACTTCTGTGAGCGGGGAAGGGAAGAGGGAGCAGGGACTTAACCTTCCACGGCTGAAACACCTCTGCCTATGACAGACCACCTTTGTGTAGTTATGTGATTATTTTTGTCCGTTATACAAAATTTGCCAAAAACATCGAGAGGATACATCAGTGAGAGGAGACGGAGCAGCTCCCAAAACGCCTGCTCCTGCCTGTGAAAACTGGCTCTTGCAGGCTGTGGTACGTCTTGGCAGGATCAGCTTCACAGCTGGTGGTCAGGATTCAAAACTGTATTCTTCACTGGTTTGCTCTGGACGTTAACTACAGAAATGGCTTTCCATACCGTAATTTTCTCTTTCAGGAGGTAATGAACATATTAACTGACAGGGATTCTCTCCTGACTGTCTAGGGTTTGAAACTGTACCTAGACTACACAAGATGCCCCCAAAACAACTGAAACTTTCTTACTTTTTTTGTATCCCTGTGTTTCTAGTAAGCGCAGGAGCTGAGGCAGGTAAGGAAGTATTCAAAATCCAGTTCCTGTTCATGCTAATATCCCAGAATGATGTGCAACTCAGTGTTAGAGATCTTTCCTGGTTGTCTTCCTTACCTTCAGGTAGCCAACACCCAGCTGTGACTTGCTGAGTGACTTCTGCTGGGTGCAAGGGCTAGAGGGCAATATGTTCCAGACAGTGAACCAAGGGAGATTGCTGTGGAGATGGGGCAGGCCGGAGGGAAAAGCAGCAGGAAAGGAGCAAATACAAAGGCTGCAGAAGAAGCGACAACATTCCTGAGGGATTATTTTTTCAGATCAAACAAATGCTGAAGGATTAGCACAGGACAGAGAGAAAGGAAGGGGAAGCAGAACAAGAGGCACGCGCATGGGCAGTAAGAGAAGGAAGAGAAAACAATAATTAAATCAGTTATCTGGTTGTCTCATTGTTTCAAAACTGCTTGTGTGAGGTATCACAGCTTAATAGTTGACTGGAATCCTATAAAAAGTTTTACAAATGAAACAACTCAGATTTGTAAAGTTCACAGAATTTGCTTGTTTTGTATTGCCCATTATTTATCATCAGGAAAAAAAGAGACTGCCAACCATCCGTGTAAATCAAAGCAAAACACTTTGTACTGGCAGCACAGGATGAGAGAAGTTAGTGACACTGCTATAAAAACTAATGCACAGTTACTTGCATGCAACAGTGGCGATCTATACCTGTTAACAAAATATGCAAAGCTGTCACAGCTGGATCACGTTCTATACGGACTCTAAGTAAACCGTGAAAACAGTCACCGCAATGACAGAAACCTCATCAGAAAGCGCTGTTTGTTCCACGCACAAAAAAAAAGAAAATGATTAAATGTATGCAAAGCAGGAAGACAAGCTTGAAGTGATGCAACCCATCAACTGCACTGGCAGACACACGCTCTAGTTCCCATTGCCCTTTCAGTATTGGTTACAACGCCTGTGCGTGGATGCTTTGTGTGTTTTCACTGAAAGATTTTTGAAATTACTTACAAGTAGTTACCTGAATTGCAGAATTTTCACCACTGTTCTTACATTAGGATTTTGACCTAAACCGGTGGGTAGTCTTTGGAAATGAAGACCATTCCTTGGAGGGCATTCAGTGGCCAGAAAGAATGCAGAGAGAGCTGGGAAGTGTTCGCCACAGTTAGTGGCAGATGAGTTTTTCTAGGGCAGGTAGATGGGACCAGAGTGCGCTTACTGGTTCCCGGTTGTTGTGATCCCAGGGAACTGCCAACTGCCTGTAATTGCTGGCAACAGCTCATTTCCTTCAGGGCAGGGAAGAGAGGGTAAATACCTTCAGCCTTTAATTATTCCTTGTTCTTACTCCCCAGTTCTGAAGACATGGAAGCTACTGATAACACAGTCTGCACAAAGTAGGCCCTAAGAAGGGAACTGATTTTCAAAAGCACAAATAAAAGTGCTTTATCACCCTTTGGGGGAGAGAGGGGAAATGGAAACAAATCATGGAAGTGCCAGAGAAAACATTCTGCAAAGACTGAGTATTGCTGTGCCCTTGTTTGTCCCCCTCATCCCAACCCCACCTTGAGAGGGTCTAATTATTCACAAAGTGCCAGCTTTATTGACCCTTACAGACATATATTGAGGCCACATGGATACTGTCATCCAAATAAGATACTTGTTGCACAGGTTATCTGGTTAAGAAGTCCTAATCATTGCTTGGTAGCTGATACTCTCTAGAAATCAAAGCCTCTGAGTTCATTCACAGCTACACCAATGCCAATGAACTGACCCTGATCACACAGTTGTTCCACTGCAAAATTATGATTATGAAGTGGTTGAGCTTTTAAACTTTTCCCATTTATAAATCCAAGATTATCCCATTTTTTAGCTGAACTACAGTTCAGTCACTGTTGACTCCTATTCTGATAACTAGATCACTAGAACTGGTGAATAAAGCCTCAGTAATTAACGCTCTAACAAGGAAGGCAGTATTCTGAAAACAAAATCATCACGGGAAACCTCCAAAAATTTAATAACAATCTGACAACATTACTTGTCAGTTTGAGAAATGTGACTGTTTATCACTATATGGTAAAGCATTTACATAAGCTAAGTGTAGGGAAGCTTTTTTTCCTGGGTTGTTTCTGCTCTAAAATCACACTACTCTACTTCTTGTTCAAAATACATCAGAACCAAAAAGACAGATGGGATACTTCCGTGAGAGGGTGGTAATGAGATTAACTTCACCTTTTTGCATTTTCTGAAGTTTTTGTCATATCCAATCAGTCACTGATATTCCTTGGTTTTCAAAGTTTCAAGTTTGTGGAACTGGTTTATTTTTTTTCAAGTAGGTCCACCATTTCTTGGTCTCTTCAGACACCTTCTGGCCTGATCTGAACTTTGCCATGAAGCTGAGCGTAAGGTTATCCTACACAAGCATTCTGATCCAATGGCACTGAAAGCTGAAAGCAACAGCCTGAGCAACACTTAAGCACAATTTAAATAAAATCCAAACATTTTGGTAGCGAAATCTTGATTTAAAATACTGGAATTTCCTGGAATTTCAAGTTAGTTTGCATATAAACCTTAGTCTGGAGTTAAAATGGGAGAAAAAGGATTGGACAGACTGCAAAGGAAAATTTTGAACTTACTGCAAACTGGATTTAGATGTGGCATCATTTCTGGGAAGAAAAAAACAGTAGAGGGAGCTATTTTTTAGAAAGGTTGTATCATTGGTGTTTAAGTGGTTTTGGTTTTTTGGAGGTGCTTGGAATGGCCCCTCAGGTAGGCACAGCCTGCGTTGCTCCCCCCACCCCAGGCCTGAAGGTACTGTATGGACCCACGGAGCTATTATCCCACTGGGAGAAGAGGGGGAAGCAGAAGCTTGTGGGTTTGGTGGCAGAGGAAACCTTGAGATGGCGGCAGTACTGTGGTGCTCCTGGCTTCCTCCTACCAGTTCTGCTTGATCTTAATAAAAGAAGTTTACATGCAGGATGTGTCTGTCATTTGAGGGATGATGTGGGAGAGGTTTGTTTGAAGGATGGAAAACCCAACAAACTATTTTCTTCATGTAAGTTATAATTTTGGAGAAGAACTATTTCAGGCGCTGCAGAGACCAAAATATGTTTCCTTAAAAATCTTCTAAACTCCTGTGAAAACTCTGCACCAAAAAGAGAGCTGGTGTTAGTGGTCTCAGGGATCTGCAAAGAGAATGGGAAGCTCTTTCACAGAAGTGGTGGGGTAAGTGTTGCTACCACCCCATAAATGCTCCACATCTGACATGAAAAGGCCTGATGAAAAAAGACAGCAGTCAGGATTGGTCTTGAGAGCGACTGTCCCAAATAGCTCTACCAACAGGGGTTGCCTGAAAGGAAACCCAGCAGCATCACTGTGAAGCAATACTGAAAGTATCATTTCTATTTACATAATTTCTACTAATAAAATAAATTCAAATATTTATTTCACTTGCCAGTCCTATCTATAACTATGTCTAAGGCCATCAGACACGCGAATCCTCAATGCCCTTCTCTAACGCAACTACATATTTCAAGATCAGTAGCAAGAGATATATTAGTTTTGCATGATTTTATAGTCTGCTATTCTATGTTTTTATAAATCCCAACTTGTACTAACAGGACTGCTTTTAATAGTAATTACTAGGTTTGTTTTTAGTCCTCTCCTGTGATTTGTGCTTCCTCTGACAGCAGAAAGCATCACTGAGCTGGGCCAGGAAGCACGCACCAGCACTGTGCCGGCAGAAGCCAGTTGCAAAAAGCTGCTTAAATTTTGCTGCAAAAGGGGAGTGGGGAATGAAACAAACCTGGAGTTAACACAGAGTCAGCACCCCCTTATATAGAATTCAGCCATATTAACAACGTGCTAACCTAGGGTGCCATTTTTATTTTTTTTTAAGATAAAACGTGTAATGTACCTCATAGTACTATTCTAATGAGCTACCTTTTCATTAAGAGTGATGAATGCAGATGTGTGGTAATGGTGATGGTGTTTTCAAATTCTCTTGTTTTGGAATACCCCTACAAATAGCCAGCTATGATTTACAGATTAGAGCTGATAAGTACACAAACTCTCTATATTCCAAATTCTGCTGCACAACTAAAGCAGCCATGCAGGGTGTCTAAAACTGCTGTGTCAGAGTAAATCATCCTACAACAGGTACAGGTTAACACTGGAAGACAGTAACGAGTCAGATGTTTAGCTTATAGAACAGACAAAGTTGTATCACTTCACAGCTAAGAATGTTTTGATGCTTGCATGTTCCAACTGTTTGAGGAGATATCAGGGTGTCAGTCCCAGGATGCCGTTTCCTACCATAATTTTTAAGCTAAAGAAGAAAAGCAGATGGGGCTACAAAAAGTCTTTCTTTATTATTCAAAACAGGATTTCCTGTTGCTACAGCATAGTTCTTGCTAAAGTATGCATGAGGTGCCTGACCCTGAAGACAGAAGTCTCATCCTTCTCGCCTATCACCACGGGAGGAAGTCTCTGACTTTCAAACGTGCTTTTGGGCTAATTTCTGCCCACAGCTACATGCACAAACACCTATCGATTTAATCCTGAGTTCCATACATCGGTGGGGTACAATATTGTGATGGAGGGCACAATTTACCTCTAAACCTCTCTCTTAAGCCTGCTTCTTGACTTTACCTGCCTGGGATAACTCGCAAGTATATTTGCATGTGACTTCTGTGGCCAGCTTTTTTTCTCAAAACATTGCTCATTACCTTCCCATTGAATTATTAGCAATACTAAATGTTGGGCAATCTTACTAGGCAGAGGTACCAGCCCTGCCTGTGAGACAGGACTGGATTCTGGCTTTGATTTGTTATCTGTGTTTCCCAACAGGGAAAGCCCCGAGCTTGGTGTGGCACTGGGAAGGCCAGCTCCCTTCTAGCTGTGCTCCTTTTCCTTCCAGCGCCGGGACAGAATCCCTCCCTCTGGGTGCATCTTCCTTCTCTCGGCAGGTCACCCCTGGGCCGGGAGATGCAGGCCAGCCTGCAGCTGTGATCCATAGGGAGTGCAGATGCAGAAGCTTCTGGTTTCCTCTTGGCTTTCTTTGCACAAGGAGAAGAGTTTGTTCAATATAGATGGGAGACCTCTAACATGTAGAAGTGGGGGTATGGGACTTCAGAGTTAAACTGCTAAGGAGCCTATCAATATGGACTATGCTACTCTCTGATCTGCTTTGTAGCCTTTGTCTGAATTTTCTGTCTACTGTAAACTCTGGGGTGGAGATGTCTTTTATCACACATGTACACGGAGGCCTGAATCTCAGTTGGAGCCTTTCAGTATTTCAGTACTAAAAATTCCTATTAATGACACTGATTGTCCACTGCAAAATACTTGGGAATCACTAGCATAAGATTCAGCAGCCCCAGGCTATTCCTTCTCTCATCAGGGTCAGAGCAGGGACTGGGACACAGACTAATTGTTTTAGTCAAGGAGCTGTAATTACATGCAAACATAATTGTACATGAAATGTTACCGGAAAAATGACATGGACAAGTATTTCTACCAACAGTAACTGCTGACATCATCAGCGCAGCACACCACTTGCTACAAGAACACATTGTAAGCAGGTAACATTTCTCTATCAAAATAACTCTGATGCCCCCTAGAAATTAGCTTGCAAGAGGCAATCTCAATGCTACTTCTCATTGAAATACAAGCAGAAAGTCTGCAAATGCACTATCAGCTCTTTGTACTCTTTAAATCTGCAACTTGCCACTCCTTAAATGAACAGATGAGATCTGCCACTGGACCTGTTGAACTTAATGCTACAGAAGGGAACTGTATTCTTGATTCAAGAGTTATCGTATCACACGGACTCCAGTGGATTAATCTAGAAACAAAATGTCTAATTTGAGTGCTTCCGTGTCTCACCTTAAAATGTCAAGCCCGCTAAGAGTCTTGTACAAAACTTTGTATTTCTGGTGATGCACTTTAGCTAAACTCCTGTAACAGGTGCTAGTATTTGAGCCAAACTGCCTGCTGGCCCAGACTGGTGAGGCCTTATTGACTTCAGCATAATGGCATTTCTTTACAAAGATAATTTGGCCTGCTGATTTTACAGCTGGTACTGCATGAAAAAACTGGGTAGAGTACATTCTTGCTTTGATGCAGGCTCAGACAATACTTAGTAATTTTAATAAGTTACCTGTGTCCACTGAGATCAGTGTTTACACAGAAATTTATACAGACAGCAAAACCCCAACGAGCTAATGTCTAACAGTAGAAAAATATAACCCTATAACACAGAACCGATTGTAAAAGCATGTACAATATGCTTGCACAACAAAGTAATGCTGGCATCTTACCATATATAACTAAGAGTCAATGCAAACAGGACACTGGTATTAAAAGCTTAGCCGCAGCAACTTGGGCTGGAAGTACATTGTAACCACTTTACAGCTAGCCTCGTTTTTTAAGGTGTTGATACCAAGTACACAAGAACTGAAAAACAAAACTCTGTGCCGTAATTGGGAGTAATCTGTGACCTGTTCAAGGAAATCCCATTTTACCAGCATAAGTCAATGGGTGTCCAAAAGGCTACAAGAAAAATGGGTATGAATCATTTATCCTGTGCTACTCACTCACTCATCACGTGGATCTCTGAACTCCTATGGAGTTAAAACACCGGTGATGAAACTCTTCAAAAATAGGTCACTAACCATGCATTATATGCCTTACGAAGTAAGTATACTTATCATTTTCCTTATGTTTGTGTTAGTTAACTGAAAGCTCTTAGGCAAGTAATTTGACATTTATACCCATTTTCTCCCATGGCCACTTCCTCTCCTACAAACACGCAGCTCTGCCACAAAGCTCTCTGCTCTCAGATCAAAAAGATTTTCTTTAATTGGCCTGGGTCACAGTTTGAAATGTAGTGAGCAAGGGTAATGTTTTCAGCCTTCATCACTGTATATCCACTTCTTTTCTTCTGCCAGAGGTGGTTTAATCGAATGAAGCCTAGTATAAGTACAGTTGAGACATATGCATTTCTCATTCAAAACCTGCTTCTTCTAAGGTATTTTCTAAACAGGAATGCATTAATCCATTTTTAATGTCTTGGGAACGGTTGTGTTTCTCATCCTTTTCCTTACATTCAACATAACAATGAATTTCAGGGCTCTGAGCTTTGGGGGCTGTTTTTGCGCTTTACAAAGACTTATGTTAAAGAAGTTCAAAAAAAGTAAAGTGGCAAAAGGAAAACCAAAATTAAGAAAATAGGAGGAACCCCCCCAGCATCGTTTACTGCATTCACTAGCAATGGGCAAAGAGTGAAAATCAGCTCCGTCGAAATTAAAAGTTCTTTGTCTCCCTTTGCAAAATTGTTTTCCCATTTTCAGCCAGTTCTATTTAATACAGTTTGTAGCCTGGGAATAAGTCCAAAGGTTACAGTGAAGGACAAATCCCAACACATGCACAGTGTGATCCTCATTTATTAATAAAAACTAATTAAGATAAAATCAGGTACACAGTTTACTATCTGTAATATATTCCTTAAGGAATGCATATTCTTTCCTTGCAGGAACATAGACTTGAGGAGCTGCAGAAACCTGGTTTCATCTCACTACTACAATTCTAAATAAAGTCATTTCACCACTTGCGACAAGGATCGAAGTTGTTTGAATGGCACCTTTCCTACAAATCAAACAATACAAGGCTTCACTGAGCTTGCAGAGTGCACAGATTATCTTTCTGAATGAACAAACCATTAGTGAAGTGTGGTACTTTCCCGTTTTCCCTAAGAGCCACCAGTGGGGCAAGAAAGTTTTCCTATTTCATTAGTAATGATACAATTTTTTGTTTTCTGTCTCCGGAGGGCACCGGAGATGTTCAACTCTGAGATATGTTCAGAGTGTGAACAGAACTCAGACACTGAACTCTGCCATGCATGCTCCACCACAATATTCTGTTGAATTTTCCCAGCTTGAATGAAGGATGTAGCTCTTTCCAGTCAGTAACTAATCCAGAAATTCAGGTTTTAGGAGCTTGAGACTGTTTCTTCTTTTTGCATGTCAAGACATTCAACAATGGTGAATAGGGCATAATTTCATTACAAGAATAGTAAAAGGCATTAGTAAGCTTTTAAGTCTGTAAAAATTATACTCATTCCAATAAAACTCTAAGTAGCTGGAGTTTTTTAATCCCAGAATACAGAAGAATTATCTGGTGATTAAGACATTTTCTTCTTATTGTAAGTGTTCTCATCAGCACAGAACATTGAAATTTACTTATAATACTTAACTAGAAATTTTGGAAGCCACATCAGCTGTTTGGTAGGATTACATGTGTTTTACTCCCATAACAAGAGAGTAAAACTAGGAGGAACAAATCCCAAATCTTGATTAATCTTCTGGTTCACAAAGTTATAACCTAGCCTGTGCCGTTACAACCAGTAAGAAATACTGTGATCTGAGTCACCCATCTCTCCTTGCACTTGTCTTGGATTGAGATTTATTGCTGTTGCCTATGTTACTGGTGGACAGGGTACAGCTAGCAGCCTGAAATAGATAACTGTTGCCTAACTTCTGCCTCACTTTTCCCTTTGCCAATCGGAGGTGGAAGGGCCGTGAGAGGGCAGGCTGTGATGATGGGTTATTTTCCATTTTATGTCCAAATAAGTGATATAGGTGTAAGTAAACAGAGGTAAAAGGAGTTGAGTGATACAAAGTTTACCCACTTTTCACTCCCCAGCCCGCAACACCAACAAAGTAAACTCATACTTAAAAAAAAAACCCACAACAGCAAAAAAACCAAAACCCAAAACCCACATGGGTGAGTTTACTTAGGAGAAAGCACTGTAACATATATGATTTTCAACAAGAATTTCAGAAAGAAAAGATAATTTCGGAGAATTTGCAGTTTTCAAAAAACCACGCTCTTCTGCACATCTCCAGGTTCATTCACTCAGCTCTGAGAAGAACCTTCCAGGAAGCTGACGCTCTCCCAAGGAGGAGTTGAACAAGCAGAGCAATGACTCAGCCCTGTGCCTCCATAAACACCAGCCACCAGCATGCCACTCGCACATTTATCACGTCAACGTTAGTCATGGGTTCACCACATCACCACGTGTAATTGCAACACTTGGACTCTCAACGATGCAACCTCTCCCACAGCGCCTGCTACAGCAGCTTGCCCAAGACGGCGCATCGCAAACATGCCACGCTCGGCAGCTGGCACAGAATTGGCCGGCGATTGCCAGGGCTGCAAAAACTGGCACATACTTTTGGAAAGTCAAGACGCTGTCGCTCTGTTTGTGCTCCTCAGGCTTGTGCAACAGTAAAGTGGCTAAGAAGAGACCATGATAGCATAGGGGGATTTAAATCAGAAAGGTTTTACCAATTGCAAGTTTTCTTGAAGAAAATCTTTTTAACAACATGCTTAAGAAATAAATAAGTTCAAATAGCCAAATTCTGTAAAACTAAACCTTGCCTGACACGGCAATTAAGTTTCTGTAGTATCTGGCCTCCTTGCTTTGAAATGTGTTGTCATCATTTATTAACTTTTTCTTTAAAAGTATAGCATTCATCAAGAAAATGAAACGTGTATGGAATTATTCATATTTTGTTTCTGGAGGAGTAGGAACTTTCAGTGTTTTCTACTATGTTATTGTGTGGGTGGCAGAGAAAAGTGTTATAAGCAGAAGGATAAATAATCCACAAATATCCTAACTGCTTTATTTGGCTGGGCAGAGCGCTGGCCTTTAGCATAAACTACTCAATTAAATTTGTGGAGGTGTTCAGGGACCATTTATGTCACCCTCTGTTCTATTTACTCTGGAGGAGTGGTATTTTTGGAAACATCAACTTGGCATGTATACAGAGGTGGGCAGTACAGCTAACAAAAGCATCAATTATACTAGGTTCTAGCTTCTGTATCAAAAACCTACTGAAGAATCTGAGACTTCTTGGGGGTTTCTTGAATTGTAGGTGTATTTCAGTTTGACTTTGGCCAGAGTTTTGTATTTTCTGTAACAAAAGCCCAATCATTCCTATCTGAAGCTTACAAACCTTACCAGCACGCTGTGTGATAGATCAACAGTACCCATGACAGATTTTTCCTTCTGCTATCAGCTAAAACCATAAAGACAACACCAGCCTGAACATAATATAAAAGCAGTAATAAATGTTATTTTTCTTTGAGCTGTAAGTGAAAACACATTTGGTTTTTTTCCCATCCTGAGAAGATTTTGCCATATTCTAGCCAAACATCACTTTTTTCCAAACAGAATCAAATCCTTCTGAGAACACCTGCACTGTCTTCTTATTGAGTAGCTGCCTCAAGTGGGGTGATCCTTTATAACATGTCTCAGGAGCTCTCTGCATCCGCAGCCCTCCAATCCCTGACTCTTCCTAACCTCCACGCCGTATTTCTCCGTGGTTCATCTGTCCCTGGCACAGTATTACGCCAGTAATTGTACTGATGTTTTCTCTTTTAAAGCCAAATTTTAGTTTTCAGGTAAATACATGGCAAAAATGCTGTTCATTGGTCAATATCACGCTCTACAAAGGTCAAACTATGTTGACCCTATGTGACCTAATTTCCAAAATCATCCTCAGTCACTTACATGTGTGGTCTGCTCAAGTGTAGTCATAAAGAGGAATTCTGACTTAATATAGTAACATGCCTCAGCAACTCACAGTTCCATAAATGCTATGACATTTCTGACTCCAGCATTACTATCTTGCGTTTTTACAAAGGATGAAACAGAGGCGTGCAGCGATTAAGGGATTGGGCCAAGGTCATACATGAAGTGCGTGTCAGCTGGTGTTAGAATTTAGGTCATTTTCTAACTTACTGAATGAATAATATGTACATTGTACAAGTACAGGGAGCTATAGTTGCTTTTGCAAGTTTCACGCAATGCTCAGAGTGATTTTCCTCAAAGCAACTATTACAGTCAAGAGCCATTGCTTGCCACTTCAGTACATGGCATTACTTGCCTTCCCCCTCTGGCTGCACTAACCCATGTGAAGTCCTTCTTCCTCAATACGCTTAGGCCTAGCACTAACCAAATGATAGCCACAGGCTGGAAATTTGGGGGCCTGAACAAAACTTTGTTCATATGAAAATCCAAATGCAAGCAGGTAATTCTGTAAAAATGACTGACACAATTCTTACGTCTTTCTGATCCGCTAACGGTACTCTTATTTGCTAGTGATGTCCTTCTTATTAGAGAGCAGT
Source organism: Gorsachius magnificus (assembly GCA_034008185.1). Classification (NCBI taxonomy): domain Eukaryota; kingdom Metazoa; phylum Chordata; class Aves; order Pelecaniformes; family Ardeidae; genus Gorsachius; species Gorsachius magnificus. The sequence goes on along the minus strand of CM067086.1, from coordinate 40,114,947 downwards.
CACTTTTGAAGAGGTACTCGTAGTCTGCACCAGTGCTGTGCGCAGAGAAGGAGCCTGAAACAGTAACTTGCGGGGTATCACTTGCTGTATTACATTTCAATGCGGTACTCTGACAACCTGCCAAAAATAATTTGAACACCCAGTCAGCACATGAAGTGGAAAAAGTATGAATCAGACAATGAACAACATATACACTGTAAGAAGTACATCATTGATAAAGCAGAGATTATCTAGTCAGCAGATCATTTCTTCTTTTTCAGATTCATTCTGGGGAGAAGAAATCTTGTAATGAGGAACAAAAATCACCAGCAAACTCTTACAAATGTATGACAATGCAAGAAAATCCTGATTCATGACTAAAGGTGTAATATAGTATTTGATATACTTCAATATAAAAAAATTACAGGATATATTGAATTGGGCAATTAATGCAACAGGACATGGAAGTATTTATGTTTATCCATTTAGAAATAAAGATGTGTAGCACTAAAAGCTATTTCCAGTATTTTTAAGTGGTGTACTCCTACTCAATAGTACTTAAAATCCACGATTTGTTTTCTTTGCATGTACTATATTTAAAATTTTGATTTTGTTCCCAAATTGATCTCTATTTTGATAACCTCATCGTCTCCATGGATAACCATGTCTCTGTCCAAAAACGCCTGAAGCAGAAAGTGCAGCCTATGTGCCAAGAGTGAAACGTTTGTTTGATTTCAAAGTTTTTGGTCTTTACAATGGAAAATCAGCATTTGTTTTTGGTCTTCAGAAGAAAGTCATAACGATGCTTTAATTGAAACCTCCCTTCACAATAAAAAGCAAAGGAAATTGTTCTAGCATCGCACAACAGGGGCGAGGTCACTTAGCAGATGCGGTTCTCGTTAAGTTTGGCCTAATTCTGCTTCTGCACCAGTGAAAGTAAAAGAAGATCAAGCTTCTAAATTTAAACGCTGCAGACTCAGTCATCCTACTGCCTCATGTCCTTAACTTTAAGCATATAAGAAATCTTGCTGACCTCTGAAGGACAAGCATAGGCAACGGATATACATGTAAATCTCAGCAGGGCTGGAACAAGTGGCACTTGAGACCTAAGACGGTAAGCCAGAAAGGCTAAGCTGCCTTAGAAATCAGAAATAGAGACAAAGGGACTACTGTTCTTGTATTCTGAAAAAAAAATACAGCAATAAAGGTAACACTTTTGAGAGGTTTTACTACACCACCGAACAATAAAAAATTCTGCATTTGGCGAGTTTTAGCTGAGCATGACTGCTATCGCCTTTTTGTTCAGTGCATAGTTTTAGCCTCCTAATTACAGGAAATGTCTGAGGTAGGTAGGAGTGACATTCAGATGTACAATAATCTTATTTACTGTACTTATATTAATAGGCTTAAATTCCTTAGGAAAACGCATGTCATGTTACCGAGCATAAAATTATTTTGAAGGCCCTCTGCTTTTAGTCCTTCATTTTAAATTTGTAGTAGTTTGCCATGAAGTCCTTCCAGTCCTTCATTTTAAATCTATAGCAGTTTGCTTCCTTTGTTTTTTGATCACACGCAAGGTAACCGCACAGCATTTCACAGCACATGTGGCAGGGGGCTTCCCTACTGCAAAACATGCCTCAGGCTACGCAGTATGGCTGCAGTATCTGAGATTCACGACAGGGTAAGGGCAACTTAAAACCTCTGCTCTGAAAGACCCATTAAAATGTTTAAATCTGTTCACCCTCGCCCCTTTAATGGAGGTACCAGAGGTGGATCAAAGCATTTTCAAGAGTGGGCCCTGCAAGGCATACGCCCCCCCCCCCCCCCCCCCGTAATGACTACTATATTGAAGTACATAACCTCATACGGCACGAAATAAAAAGCCCTGTAATCATTAAATAATAAAATTTCCCCCGGCCCCCCCCCCGCGGGAGCCCCTAGCGACCGAGGCCACCCAAGCCTGGAGCGAGCCAGCGGACGCGCTGGGCGAGCCTCGACTGCCGCTCCTCACTGTCGAGCCTGGCGCCGGGAGGAGAGGGCCCTCGCGGGCCCGAGGCTCCCCAGGCAGCGGGAGCCGCGCTGGAGCCGGGTTCGGCGCGCCCGAGCGGGAGCGCGGCCCGCACGGCGCTGGGGTCGCGGCCCCGGCGCCTGCAGAGGCGGGCGGTGGCGGGGCCGCTCCCGCAGCGCCCCCAGCGGCCGCTCAGCCGGCGCCAGCTCCTCCCCCGCGGCCACGGCGCGGCTCCCTTCCCCCTCCTCCCGCCCAATCCCGTGCCGGGCGGAGCGCCATGGATGCCGCTGGCCGCCGCCTGCTGCGGGGCTCAGGCCCCTCTCCCCCTGTCTCCCCGCGGCGCTGAGGAGGGGTCGGCTCTGGCGAAGAGGCCCCGGGAGGCTGAGGTGAGCGGCGGGGGCCGGGAGGGTGCGGGGGCCGCTTCTGTTGGCGCTGGGGAGACTGTGCTTTTCCTGAGCCGCCAGGCCGGGTCACCCTGCGAGGCCTGCGGCTCGCCAGGAACTCGAGCGTCGCTGCTCGGGCCTGGTGGCTGGGTGTCGGCGGGCTGGGAGGCCCGGCTGCGGGCCGGGGCCCTGGGCGGGGGCGGCAGTGGGTGCCGGAAGATCCCGGGGGGGGGGCGCTGAGGGGCAGAGCGGGGCGGCGCCGCCGGGGAGCCCCTCACGCCGCCGGGGAGCCTGTGCGCGGGGGCGGCGAGGAGGGGTGAGGCGGTGGGAGGGCTCCCCTTCCCCGGGGGGCCGGGTGTAGGGAGGGGGCCCCGAATCCCCGCGCGCCGGCCCGGGGCCCGCCTGACGCGCCTGGGGGGGCCCGGGCGGTGGGGGGATGAGTGTGGCGGCGGCGGCGGCGGCCTGGCCCCTTTTCTGGCGCGGCTCTCCTGGGAGCCCCGGCCTCTCGCCCTGCTCCGTTTTCTGCTCGGTGGTTCGTTTCCGTCTGGTTAGAGCTCGTCTGGGGTGGAAGAACAGCAGGTGCCGGTATTGAACTTACCCCGCTTTCGCTGTCTCTCGTAATTTTCTTCTTTCTGTTGCCTTCACCCTTTCTTTACCCCCTTCCCCCCTCCCCCCAACTGAAGTTAATAATTTAGTCGCGTTAAGGAGGCTGTACTATGCTTACGATACGATCCCACTTGTACTGGCTGAAAGTAGTTTTACTTAGTCTTGGAGCAGGAAATACAGCCTGTAAACGGCTCGGAGGATCATAGACATTGTTTAAAGCACAGAATGTGAATTTAGTAACGTTTGAGTTACTTTTTACAGCGAGACTGCAGCAGCAACAGCAATAAGTAGCAAGCAGTAATTGAGTGATCTGCAATGTCGTTATGGTCCTAAATTATAAAAACATATCGTACTTTTGTTCTGTCACATCTTTGGGTTCACAGCTATTGTGAAACGGCGCTGCTGATTCAGTGTCCGTTTCTCCATGTAATACCAATTTCTGATTCCCTTTTGTAGATGTGCCCTTGGTGGAGTTATTTTTTAACTATTAACTCGTTAGTAGCAAGTAAACAAGTAGGCAGACTTTGTCCAGACTGAGCTGCTCTCTCCCACCCCCCTATTTGTGCGGACACTGTCCAGTATTTCATATTTATATATGAGTTTGGAAAGCAAACTCTTTTTTTATAAGCTATATTCAAAAAATAGCGCTTTTTTCCCCCCTTGTATGCTTAAGTTGGGGAGATTGGTTTGGAACCTTTGTTCTAGTTTTTATATGAAAGTAGTCATGTTTGCTGGGTTCGTGGGCATGGGAGGTGACTTTGATCGTTTGTTAGTAAAACACGAAGTAAAAAGCAAGCACATAGGTCAAAAATATCTCTTAACATTTTAAAGGGACTTTTTTGGTCTTCAGCTTGCATGTACAGCTATGGCACTGGGCCAACAAATAATGTTGTATTCCTTATATGTACATGAATTATTTGACTTATTCACTGCATTTTTTTTTTTAAAGCTACGAATTCAATAAGTTTTTTCCAAAAAAAAAACCAAAACCCACCAAACAAACCCGTAACTCTTGAAAATGGAAGCTATTCTTAAATTGGCTTTTTTATCCTTGGACTTAAAAACCTCATTTTCCTTATGTTCAAACACTATTTAAAAAGGTGAAGCATTAATAAAGCTTTTGCAAAGATTCTCCAAGTCTTTAGATGTACATCTCTTTTTGTTGTTGTTTGTTTTGTGGGTTTGTATTTAAAATGTGACATTTGATGTCTCTCTGTGAATACTTTAGTGAGGAGGTAATCCATCTTTCAGAAAGCTGCACACTTTATTCTGAAGTGATATTAAAGGAAAGGGGATAGGCAAGACAGCACTATTTGACTTTTTATTAGCTTTGAGAATCTATAAGAGGGTTAAGCACAGTTTTTCTACTTGAGTTTTAGTTTTGAGTTATCTTATAAATAAGAGTAGGCTCTAAGTCTTGCTTGATTGTCAGCTGGAACTAGAGATTTATTTCCAGTGAAACAGAACAAACTCATCACTGCTTACTCATGGATAAAGCTTGAAAAAAAATTGCTCGTCAAATATGTGGATGTTTTCTTAACATCAACCCAAAAATACGCATTTTTTTTATATATATACACACACATACATTTTTGAGAGGGGCAAATCAAAAAAGTTTAAAGACAAGATTGTGATGATAATTTTTGTTTTTCCTCTTTCTTCCCAGGTGAAAACTGCAAAAGCCTGGGGCTGGCTGAAGGGAGGCATTAATTGTGCTCAAGTTAGTGTGGCTTGAAAATTAAAGGATATTTTTGGTACATTTTTAACCGAAGCGGAGGTGGCTCTTTTTTTTTTTTTTTTTTTTTTTTAAAAAAAAAAAAAACAAAACACCAAACCATGGCAGATGTGGACCCAGACACGTTGCTGGAATGGCTGCAGATGGGGCAGGGAGATGAAAGGGATATGCAGCTAATAGCACTGGAACAGCTATGCATGCTACTTCTGATGTCAGACAATGTGGATCGCTGTTTTGAAACGTAAGTAGTTTTGGCTTCGTTTGTGGAATGTTATGTTCCCATCTCGGTAGCTGTATATAATGTTTAACATTACTAGAAACTTTCAGCCTCAAAGATGTTTTTGCAGGCTGAACTTGAGTGTAGATCACTGAAATGAAGAGTTTATCAATGCTGTGTGAAGCACTGTTGTCTGATTAAAAATGTATTGTGTGAGTGGTCCACAGTGCCTGTTCTGACACGTGATCTCATTGTTTAATTTAAAGAAATGTGTTCAGAGTTGCAGCATTGGAAGTGTTTGGGGTTGTTTTGTTTTCAGTGGTAGAGAAAAACTTTTTTTTGCATTAACACTTTTCTCAAGAGATACAGCAGCTTTTTCTGAGCTCTGTAAATCCAAACAAAAATCACAGATATTAATAACTGTTGACACAAGTATTTCGTCCCTTCTTTGAAGAATGTTGCTGTTCATGCCACCCTCCTTCTCAACTGCATTTGTACACTTCATATATAGCACAGTCCCTGCTCTCACTCCTTTTTATATTTCTCACAGCACAAAATGTTGATGTAATCACTTCTGTTACTTAATAGTGTTGTTGTGCCTGTGTTACACTACTTCCTGTAAGGGCCTGTGAATGGTATAGAAAGGAGGTAGCAAAAGTGTAAATAGTCACAGCTTTTAAATCTGACATGACTTACGTTTGGGGGGTGTGTGTGTGGTTTTTTGTTTGGTTGTTTTTTTAATTTGTTTGTTTCCCCGGTTCTTATTTTGATGCTCTTGCATCTCTCCTCTTTTCCATCTTGTCTTCATTACTCTCACTTTCCTTTGCATCTCAGAGTATGGCTAGTGCCTTTCTGACACGTCCTGCTTCTTAGGAGTGTGGGTTTAGAAGCACTTAAGAGATGGTAGCTGTTTGTTACAGTGTTTAGTTTTGTAGCCTTGAAGAAGAGAACAGTTTTCGGGCTTATCTCTTAAAAGCTGCTCATCTTTCATGATTGCTTTTTATTATAGGATGTGTAAAATTCATATGTCTCTAAAATCTGGATTTGTAGTAGTTACGTAACAGTGAGCACAGTTTTGTACACTGCTTTAGAATTTGAAATTGCCCGATCTTGGCCTTGATGAGCTTACAGGTAAAACTTTGGCTTGAAAGAGACTTACTGTAGGGAGATGCATTCGACTTCCCTGTCTAACCCTCATAGTACTGATACTGGTGGAGCACAGTGTTTTTAGCCTCAGAAAAGTTGATTTACTGACTACTTAATTTGCTGCTATAGAAAAGAATTTCATAATTAAGAATGAATTTTTCTGACAAATCTAGGTTAACTTCTGGCTTCAGTATATTCCGTATAGAACAGAAGTAGAAGTTTGGGCATAAGCATCTGTAAGGATATCGTCTGGGTATTTGAGGATCAGGAATGAAATGTCAACTTCTAAAATATAAACCGGTTGTGGGTTTTATGCATTTTATTTAGAACAGATTTTCATCTCAATATAAATGAACCAAATAGTCCAAGTGCCTTTTTTTTCTTTCTTAAAGTATAGTTAATGAATGCTCTGTTATTGCAGTGTTGTGGTTTTAAAATTAGCTTTTATTTCTGAAGGGAGGAACATTTGAAATACCATTTGACGTTTTTAATTTTTGTTTTGAGCCTTGGTATAATTTAATTTTACTGATCATCTAAGTTCTTGATCTCTTTTGCTGTTGTAAGCTTCCCTCAAAGACAAACAGAAGAGAATAAGGTGTAAATTGTGAAAAATTACCAAGGTTCTCTGCCTGTTCGAGTGATCTTACAATAAAGTTAAAACTACTACTTTTAATTGGCAGTGTACATACACTGAAGATATGGTTCCATGGTGTTCAGTGAGCTGACATAGTAGCTCATTACCTTCAAAAGGGAGAGCTGCTACTTCTCTCATCACTCACCATTTTTATTCCTCCCAGCCATATTCTTGTTTCATGCCAGCATTGGGGCTTATTAGACTTCTCTAATTCCCTAGAAGAGCAAGCTGCTCTTTAAACCCACTGAAGAAGGTGGCCAGTTTTCTGCTGTTAACTGTGAATTGCAGCAGATCATGGAGGTGCCTGATGAGCACTGGAGGTGGAACTGCATGACTGGAAATGTGGGAGAAGCAGAGAAAGGTATACACTCTTCAGTGGAGAACTTCTCAGTGGATTGTCTCGGGTGTCTGGTATCACAGCCTGCATTTCAAGGTGACTTTATTTATTTTGAAACGCTCTGTAAGAAATAGATGATGTCTGGAAGAGTATTTTTAAAATCTTTCCAAATGACAGTTCAAGTAGCCACAACTGTCACGTGCTGAGAGAGTGTAACTAAAATAATGCTGGATAATATTTTAAAGTTGCTTTTCAGCTATGTTTTTAAAGGAATTATTGCTTATCTAAATAGGAGATTTACTATGTGACAGAAGGGTTGCCAAACTCATTTTTCAGGAACTAATTTTGAACATGGTTTTGGGGTATGCCTGATTTTTAACATGGACATACTTTTCTGTTGGTAAGAAAACCAACCCTTAGACTTTACAACACTTTTTCTTCTGCTAAGCAAGAAGAGCATTCCCAAATTTGTGTATGCTATGCAGATATTACCTCAAGATCTTGGAATTGTTTATTGCTCTTTGTTATGTTGACTAAGAAAACTTTAAGAGTTTGGGTTTTATCTGTGGAATTCAACAATTGGAAGATGGAATCTTTAAACAGTCAATTTCTTGGCGAATTAAATGTGATGTTTTCCAGGGATCAGTTCGAGTGACTTCAAGTATTAGTCCACTTACGTATAAGAAATTATTTGCCCTTATGATGTAAGCTAAGAAAAAGCTCATCATTTTAGTGAAGTACATCTGGCGATTTAAAAGCTGCATATGGCGAGGACTGGCAAAGCTATGAAACAAAGACACTTGAAAAATATTGACGTGAATGCCGTGCATTTTTCCTAAAAGCACAATGCTGTTCCCAGACTGATTTCTTAAGGAGTTAAGGGCAATACACAGTCTTGCTTAGCAAAGAAAGATCACAAACTTGGGGGTTGGGGGGAATATTGAGATGATGGATTCAAAATGTTGTACTTCATTGTTGTAGTAAAGTAATAGGGTTATTTTGCAAACATATTCTCGAGGAAATGGTATATTTTAAAGCTAATAATATGTTTCTGTACAAGAGTAATGGATATTGAAACTAGTGTTTCAAATCAAATCGGAGAAACTAAAGTAGGCACAAATGTATGGTGGTGTATTTCCTAGTGTTCTGGCAAACTGCTAGCAGTATCACAACAGATTGCGGGGTACGCAGCCAATAACAGGTAGTGGTGCCAAATAATTGACGTTTCTTTACTTTTCCCCAGATTTACATATTACATCTGATGAAATTATTTTTAGTGTTACTCATATGCTAGCATTACAAAAATCAGTGGCATATTCATCTTCTGGTGATAATGAGTCACAGACACTGTTAGTCACTTAGCATGAAGAATGGCTAACATTTTACCAGCAGCAAAAGCCAGTAGCTTGAACTGCAGAAACATAATGAGTCAATAGAAATGGTTCTGTGAAGCAGCTGAATTGCAGTGAAATAGCTAAACTCGTTGTGATTGTTAGGCCCAAATTGTAGTTAAATGACTATTAAGAAAACTTTAACAGCAGTTTAAATTTTAAAAAAAATTATATTTTTTATGTTTAAATTGTTACAGGTCATTTCAAAGACAATGTAGAGGCTGTTAGTTACAGTCTCGCGTTATTAATACAGCCCTTTTCCACATAGGTGGAAATTTATCTTTTTCACCCTGTCTGATTTTTTTCACTGTTTTTGGTGAAATAAAATGAGAACTCCTCAGGTCTGGGCTTTGTGTTGCTATTTTCTTTCCCTATCTGCCAGAATAAAAGTATTTCACAAGGAAGATTTTATTTAATTATTTTCCTTAATTACAAAGAAAACTTGTAGAACAAGGCAGTAGCATAACAAGTAAAGTAAAACCTGAGTAAAATCTGTTCTACACTGAACAGATGAAATAAACCTTATTAATGCTCAGAAAGAGAAAACATATCTTCCCCTTTGGCTGTGCCCAAAGTCACCTCTGTATATTTAGCCTTAACAGATATAGTCAGCAAAGAACTATCAATAGTTATCAGCTTATTTGACAAATAAAACCAAAAATTATAAAGGATCAGAATTTGGGGTTCTAATGTGTAAAATAAAAATCCTTTCAGTTTGTTTTCTAGATCAAGTATGTTTGTTTTAATACAGATTAAACCTTGTTCTTTCCTAAGCATGTATTCACTGGAGAAAAGGCGTATCTCTACCTTGTATTTGCTAACATGTAATAACAAGTGTAAGAAGAAATTCTAGTGAACCGAAGACTCTGTTGATGTGAGCTAGGGAGACTGTGGTAGAATAATGTGGAAGAGTTTATCTTTACCTCCACCTGATTTCTTAAAACTACAGGCTTCTGTGTTTTTCAGGATTGTGTAACTCCAGTAAATCAAAATTAGATATATAGAGAATAGAGAAAAGTAATTTTTCTTGTAGAGATAGGGATAGGAATCTAAAGCTAGGGAGACTGTGGTAGAATAATGTGGAAGAGTTTATCTTTACCTCCACCTGATTTCTTAAAACTACAGGCTCCTGTGTTTTTCAGGATTGTGTAACTCCAGTAAATCAAAATTAGATATATAGAGAATAGAGAAAAGTAATTTTTCTTGTAGAGATAGGGATAGGAATCTAAAGTGGTGGTTTTCAGGCCTATCTTTAAAGTTTGGGCTGGCATTAAAAGCATCTTTGTAATTCACAGTGGTAAAGTGTCCTTTAACAGATCTAACAATCGTGATAAAACTAGCAGGCTGAGAGGGCAGCTCTATCTGTATCAAGGTGGTTTCATGTTGTGTGTCCTACAGATTTGCTCGTTTGTTATTTCAAGGAAAAAAAAAAAGTCAGGCGATTATTACAGTTTTGTGCTGGAGTGCAGCCATGAGTAAATTAGGATGAGTATTGCTGTCAAGAATAGACTGCAGTTTTTGTTGTTATTGGTTTGGACTAATGCAGACATCTCAATAAACGAAATTTTGTAAGGTTTCCAATGGCAAGACTCATGTGATTCCTACGAACTTTTTTTTTGCCTTTTAATGAAGGCAGAGGGTGTGGTAGCAGTGAAATGCCAGCACTGGAGTCATTCACTCTGTAGACTCTAGTACAGTGGGATCTTCAGCATCCTAGAGTGCTTTTCTGAGATGGAAATAGGGGTGTGTGCTGTATTTTTCAGGGAACTATCTTGTTACAGCATAATGTTTAGAACTCTTTCTGATTTTTATGGCTGTTTTTTGTTGGGTTCGGGTGTTAGGGTTTTTTGCAATGGTAAGAGTTTTAATATGCTAATGTCTTTCTGGGTGGTCTTTGTAAAATGGCAATTATGGCCTCATTGTCATGGGTATTATGGAGATTAATTAGCCTAGTCTAGTCATTTTGAGAATCTTAATGGTTGCAAAGGGAAAGATTAGGTCATCTAAATTGACACCCTGTCTTCTGTCATAGGCCCCTCCCTATGTTTTACATAGTTATTGCTGCATTAAGCATCTTATTTGGTACAAGCATAACGTGTAATTAATGCTTCCAGTAGGGCATCCTACCTAATTTTACCCCCTGTTTTGTTATTTAATCTGCTGCCTAGTTGCCTTTGTTCAGAGTTGCTTGTCCTTTCCTATTTGAATTGGCTGGACTTCTGTATGCTGTGGTAGGCAGTCAGTGCACTTTCCTGATGGAGTTAAAAGCCAATACTGTTGTTACTATGAATGTACTTGCACACAAGTATCTTGTCAGCTCCTGATCTTCCTCCCCCCTCCAACTCTTCAATTTCCATGTTTTTCAGAAATATTCTCCATTGTTGGCTTCATCCATGCTCTTTATAGTACATTTAACTTAACTGTCACCAGTTACAGACCCCAAATTTAGTTAGATGTTCCAACATGTTGTACAGGAAGTGTGGTTTTGGTTATTTATCTTCAGAGTTGCTTTCCAGGATATGATTGCTCACTTCTTAGGTATGGCTTGGTGTGTTACCTAGGCTAAGATCTGTAACCTGGTATTTGTGTGTGTTAAAACATATTTTGTTTAAATGAGCCGTAGCCCTGAGTAGTCCAGACAGTTCTGCATAACTCGTCACACTGTCTTTGCCATTATTTACTAGTCTGACTTTTTTTTTTTTTCCATTAAAGTATCAGTAGCATCATCAAGTGCCCTTCGTTTTGTTCAGGGCTTTGTGTGTGAGATGAAATTTAAATTATTCTTGCAAGTACCACACACAAGATGGGTGCAGAATTTTAAGGCAGCGAGTTAATGACCTTTTGAAAGATTCCATCTTCTAATAGATTGGATCAGACCAATAAAGTAGGCGTTACGGGAATTTCAAATAGAGGTCTTTCTTTCTTGAATGACTGTCCTAGAAAAATGATTTTAAGTGTTGGCCTCTTACGAAGTGGCTATGTACGAGGCATAGACATAGTAGATGGTCCGTAGTTTGGTAATGGGGAAATGGAAGTTTTCTTGTTTAAATCGGTTCTCTTTTTGAACAGCTGGAAAATTCAGCAGAGGCCAGTGGGGAGATGTGCATACTTAGGCACGCTTACAAAATCATGCTTGTTGCTTTAATTGCTTATTTTGTTTTGAAATGTTAGCAAATGTAGTGTGTACTTGAACCATTATCTGTTTGCACCATTGAGGTTGCTACTAGTGGAAATGACAGGCAGAAATAGTTTCAAGTTCTTTAATTTATTCAGCTACTGTGGATCAAGTTTCTGCAAAATATTTACAAAATGCTAGTGATAGGAGAACAAACATATGTGGAATTACTACCCTGAGGCACGGCATGTCTTTTATAAGATATTGAAAAATGCAAAAGGCAGCCCAACACATCCTTTGTAAATTCAAGAACAAAGCTAACGATAATTTATTTGGAAATTACCTATCCTGCAGAAGCTGTTTCTTCTTCTGCATTTTTCTTTTGTTTCATTTTACACAACTGATATTTATTGAATGTGTAGTTGAGTACTGAGATGATGTGTTCCCTCCTGATAGTGAACTCTCAGAAGAGGGTTCAGGTGTCTGTCTGTTATTTTGCTAAAAGGAAACTTGAAACTGTTTCTAAATGTCAAATTTGAATTCTAAATTAATTTCTTTTGATTTCTAACACATGCAGAGTTTCTGCTGGAATAGATACAGGATGGAGTTCTTAATTCTCTAGTTTTATTTTATTGGCCTGAGCTGTGATTACAGTTAAGAGTAGAGGTTCAGTTTAATGTTTTATAATTGTGGTAAAAGTTCCTAAATTAGCAGTTAATTTTTAGTTGGCTCTTCTCGTACCTTTAGAGATACCATGCTATATTTTAAAGTCTTATACATAAGTGGACATTTTCTGGGTTTTCCTTGTTCTGTAACAGCGTTGTAAGAGAACAGTGTACAATATGTTTTGGAAATGGGTCCAGAAGGATATGTATAGGCAGTGCAGGTGTGTGGGCAGATCTCTTGTGGATGATCTTGATTGCTGTGCTGCTGGTTTTGGTTCATATGTGGAAACAATACGGTATTTCAGCAAAAGAAACAATGAGGGAGAGTCTGAGGTCTGAGATTTCCTTCCATAGGAAGAACTATAGAAAGGAAAAGAGCAATCATTAATCAAAAAGAAGTTGGAATTACTGTTGCTTTAAGAACAAATCAGTTGTGCAGGATGTATGTTCTTTGAAACTTTAAAGCTGTGTGACACATTGTAAATATTTAACTGGTATATTTTTCCTCAGAACCAGTTACTAATGAGGTTTAAATCCAGTATTTCAATTTTTAGTTACTTAAAATTATTATATATTAGTTATTCAATAGTCTAGGCACATACAATGCCTTATTTTCCCACTTTTAACTGGTCTCAGCAGATGGTATGCATTACAGATCCAGTACAAGTGCTGGCAGGCAGCTGAGCTTGGTTTTCTGCCACAAGTCACATGTCTTGGACCAGTTGCCTGAGGCCGAAGGCTTTGTCACATGGCAGGGGCTCTACATCAACTGAATCCAGCGGTTACTCTGGAATTGAGTAACACACCCGAATGCTAGCACTAGTTGTGTTAACCATTTGGGGGATGAAGTGGGGTTGTCTTTTTACCTTATTTGGGGTTTTATTTAAACAGAACAGTAGTCTTTAAACTACCATTATTGTACTGTTTTAGCTGAGGCTTTTAAGTGCATTTAAAATATGAAAGGTAATTACAGAAATGAGTTTACAGTGCCTATTTTTACTTCCTTGGTATCTTTTTACACTGGCCAGCTGTAAAATCAGCTGAGTCACTTCATTTGAGTTAAAGGGCTTAGCACTGGGAGGAGCTTACTGCTGTAGCTATTTAAGAATTTTGCATCCCTGTGGATATTGCAGTATCTAAAGGGGTAAGGGGGGTGGGTGGAGGTTCAGAAGTGTGTCAGCAGATGGAGTTACACTGATTATAATGCTGTGGTAATATATTTAAATTTCCTGTTATGCTTTCTTGACATCTTATCAGTATGATTGCCATGTTTAGAAACTGTTTTTAGATCGGTTAAATTTTCTGCAGAGGAAGAACGTGTAGTAAAGAATTTGTGTATTGTGGTCTTTACAATCTAATAAACTCATTTTAACACTGAAAGCATGAATAATTTTTTAAATAGAAATTATACAGAATCAGCACTTTTTTATGTGATTTAGTTCTCTTCTTGATGTCAGTACAGAGAACAGAGAATGCTCTACTACCCTAATCTTAATGGATTAGAATATAAGGGGTAAATATTGATACAGAATGGTACTTATCTGAGACTTTTTAAAAACCGTTATTTGCAAACCTGACTTACAGTAGGATCTTCACCTGGAGTACTGCGTCCAGCTCTGGAGCCCTCAGCGCAAGAAGGACATGGAACTGTTGGAGCGGGTCCAGAGGAGGGCTACTAAAATGATCCGAGGGCTGGAGCACCACTCCTACGAGGACAGGCTGAGGGAGTTGGGGATGTTCAGCCTGGAGAAGAGAAGGCTGCGGGGAGACCTGATTGCAGCCTTTCAGTACTTAAAGGGGGCCTATAGGAAAAATGGGGACAATATTTTTAGTAGGGCCAGCTGTGACAGGACAAGGGGTAATGGTTTTAAACTGAAGCAGGGTAGGTTTAGACTGGATATAAGGGAGAAAATCTTTATAGTGAGTGTGGTGAAACACTGGAACGGGTCGCCCAGAGAGGTAGTGGAGGCCCCATCCCTGGAAACATTCAAGACCAGGTTGGATGGGGCTCTGAGCAACCTGATCTGGTTAGCGGTGTACCTGCTCCCTGCTGGGGGGTTGGACTAGATGACCTCTAGGGGTCCCTTCCAACCCAAAACATTCTATGATTCTATGATCTTTGAAACATGGTGGGTGGAAGACTCACAAGATAATAAGTAGCAGAAGTCCTTATCCTGGGAGTATAGGAATAAAGTTGGGTGGACATCCAGAACCGAGAGACTTAAAGCAATTAGCTAGAGCTGTAGCCTTGGTTGCAGAGTAACCCCATTAACTCCTTGAAGTCAGTCTTTCACTAAGGAGTAACACAGTAAACAGTACCACATTAATTCACTAAGTCAGTCCCTAATCACTCTTCTTGAGAGGACTCTTTTAAAGGTACTTTGGGAAGTGCCCAATGTGATGTTAATATAGCTTCTCAGAAATAAAAATCTAAAAATATTCTTTTAATTTTCATTCATTAGGAGAAGTGCCTAAATGGAAATCTGAACTTTGGAGTTGCCTATTAGCTCCTGTTAGCCATTATTCTCTAATTTGAAAGAATAAAAACTATTAATTTTTTTTTCTGTATTAAAACAAAATTAACACTACTTTTTTGTTTGTTTCACTGCAAATAGGTCATTATGAACAGAGTGATTCTCCCCCACAACTTTGAGGCTACAGCAGCAATTTTTTTTTCCTGTCATAATTTCTTTTTTCTGAGATACATTACATATTAATTAATATATGGTCTAGATAAAAGCAACATGGTGAAACTGGTTTTGATACTGGGATGTTTTAAGTTTAGAAATTATGCACTTTGCTTTTTTTCCCCTCAGTGAGAGTGGAGGCCTTCAGCGATTAAAGGTTTATTTGTGTTCTTTTCTTTTGGAAATCAAAAGCATCATCTGTCAGTAGATGGAAGTGTACTAAAAGCCGAACATCAGTGGCTGTCCTGTTGTATCAGTTCATCCAGTGCTGTAGTTCCGCCCTCAGCCTCCCTGCTGTCCTGGGAAGTTTTGGCAGCCTTGTTTTTCCCATGTGGATGGTTTTCTAAAGGCGAGTTCAGTACGCAGCCGCTGTGGTACAGATGCTCCTGAAATGCTTTGCTTCACTACCTGTCAAAGATACATTTTAGTTCTAAGCATAGTCTTAGTTGGAACAGCACTGAAGTCTATATTACTGATGGGACCTAATCTTCTACGGCAAATATTTGGGACAATTTTAGGTCCCTTTGACCTGTTTTGGCCTGCCTAGGGAAGTCAATAGAGATTTACCTCGGACTTAAGGTGTAATAGTGACACATACATGATGACATGGCTTGTCTGACTCACTCTTTGGTTCCTGCTGGTATTGATGATGTTTGCTTACCTGGTGCTTCACTAAACAGAGAGGCTGGTCCTCAGGAAGTGCTTCTCTCAGGACCTGGTTGCCAGAATTGCTTCCAGGTGAGCGGTGGATTTCTTTTACATGTGCTGCCTTTGCTTACACTTTAGTATCAAGGTACCTTTACTCAGGATTGGATCGAGTGAAAACTCAAGGGCTACTTTGAAAGCCCATTTACACAATTTTGAAGTGTAGAAACCATCCACTGAGTAAGGGCAAGACTTTCCCTTTTTCTTAGGGGTCAAGTGTCGGTGCACAGAAATCACAGTGGGGCTGTGTGACAGAAGGAGGGGTGTACTTGAGACACCTCCTATATGGCTGTGACACTGTTGCATCCCGTCTCCCATCATGTGCTGGTATTCCCATCTACCCCTTCCAGTCCTTTCTCTAGCACTACTCACACATGCATGTTCTTGTTCCTGAGACACGTAGAGCAGACGCTCATAGTTTCAACCACAAGAGACCCATGTAATAGCTCAGTGTGGCTTTTGGGATTAGAGGATGATCTCTATAAATCTGACCTGTGTACTTCTGTTTCTAACACAGTTACTCATAGGAATGTTACCTACAGCGTAATGACTGAAGTTCTTCAAAATGCCATCTGTACAATTTTATGCTGTAATTGTTCTAGCCGCCTGTTTGAGAAGATGATGGCTGGAGCACTGGGGATGTGTTCATCTGCCCTTCTCTGCTACTACAGGCTCGACCATTGATCTAGACTGTGTGTGAATGACAGAACTGGTAACTTTCAGCGCGAAACTTTTGAGGTCTGATATTTCAAGATTCTACATGTCTTGTCGCTAATCTAGTTTGTGGTTTTCACCACAAAATAAATAGAGTGATGTTTTAGTACAGAATATTGAAGTTTGTTTAGGTTTTTTGCTTTGTATTGAGGATGTTTCGTAAGTGTGTTAACCCCTCTGTTTAAAACTCTAGCAGTCCGTGTGGTTTTGTCTAGTTGTGTAGTAAATTTGTTTTCCCTTTATTCAGCTGCTGCTCTTCATTCTACCAAATCTTCCAATGCCTGAATCAAATATTTTTGAAAAGGATATATCTTCAGATTGTTACAGAACCAAGGTCAAAGTTCTTTTGTGACCTTCAGTAAGGGTAGCTCTTTGCGTGTAGGTTGTACATCTTCCTCTTGTTCTGAATATACTGCTCCGAGGAAAGCAAAGTAGAGCACCATTCTTACCCGGTTGTTTTGCACACACGTTCAGAGCAGCAATTTAGGTAGCAATTGTGGGCATAACAGCAGCAGTGCAATTCATTCTTTTGATAGCTTTTGGTGAAGCTCGAATAAAAAAAAAAGTCTTCCCTAGAACCTCTCTATTAAAATAGCTGAAAATGCTGGTGGTGGGTTAACTGACAGTAAACTGGTAGTAACATGCTTTAAAAAGCTGTGAGGAAGTAGAATAAGGAAATCCAATTTAATGATGCGATATGCTAAACAGTAAATTCCAGTTGTCAAAACTGCTGAGGTATCAAGATAAGAAGTAATAATGTGGGATGATTAGTTTGCATTCTCTTGTCTGTATCTGTCCTATGATACAGTTATGCTTTATATTTCCCAGGATGGAATCTGTTGGTTTGCTTTGGTAGTGCAAGGAGATCCTCATCTGTGACAAGAGCCCTCAGATGCTACAGTACATACAAATATTAATGACTTCTTTGTTGCAGGTAGTAGATTAGGAGAAGGAGGTGCTAAGCATTATTAGGAGCTTTCTGGACAGGAGAAGACAATGCAGTAAGAAGTTCAGAGCTAGTCATGAGTGAGGCTTGGTCTTGATCTACTGTATCTAATGATCACAAGACCGCAGTAAGTTAAGGTGGGAAGGCAGCAGTATTTTAAACTTGCAGGGTATGTGTGTGTATGCATTCCTGCTCACTTGTTTATGTGATATTAATGAAGGGCAGTCAATTACAGTTGTCCACAAGAAGCTCCTTCTACTGGCTTGTTTCACTTAGTTCAGCACAGAAATTTACCATCTTATTCATCAAAATCTGCACAATCGGAATACTGTTTAAATTCTAGGAAATAATTTACATATACTAATATGTTTTTTGTCTTGTCTCAAATTCTTCACACCCACAGAATGAAAGACTATCTGAAGAGGCTTGGGCACAGCTTCTTGAAGACGTATTTCAGAATTGCTTACAAATATAACTTGATAATTGTGTTTTCATAGAATTGTAGAAGGTCTGTAGCTGACTAGAAAAGCTGTTATGCATGAGTAGTGAAGAACCTTGTGTACTTGGCTAGCATAGTAAACATTTTTTTTAGCTGGTAATATGATTGCAAGTTCAGAATGTTAAAGAACTGTGTTGCTTAGAACAAAGAATAGGAATACATTGGCCTGAAATAGTATTAGAGAGCAGTGGACAAGATAGCGTAGAGGTCCTATCTAGGCAAATTGGCTTATGGTCGACTGCATGGACCAAATGTGTGTCTTGTATCTGAGAATACAACTGATGACTTGACTTTGTTTTTAAAGTCAGTGTTGCTATCATCCTTTGGGGCTTGAAAAAACAGGTTGGATCTCTTGCCAGCTGTGACCTCTCTGGAAAAAGTAGTAGCCATATATAATAGATTGTCAAGGTTTCATAAAACAGTAATAAAAATACTTTTTGATAGTCTCACTGGCAGAGACTCAGGGCTGTTAGAATCCAAGTCAGTCTGTTTTGCTTTCCTCAGAAATACTTAAGTGTTTTGCATACATTTTATTGCCTGGTATGACTTTAGGGATAGTAACTTAATTTGTATTACCATAATGTGTAGAACTTGAAGCAAATTGAGAGAGACATGAGGGGGAAGAAGATGGCGTGATGGTAGATATTGTGTGCTAAAATAATAATAAGAAACTCTCATTTGCTGTTTTAGAGATCAAGACAAAAATTCTCGTGTTTTTTTTTGCCATGTTCTTGATAACTGTCTGAGAAAAATGAAGTTTACGCTTCTAGTACTTCTAAATTAATATGAGCTGTAATAACGATCATGCTTTATATTATCTTTATATGCATCATTATATGACTGTGCTTCTTCATAAACCATCTTGGTTTTCACCTGTTTTACTATGCATTTTTCTGTTACACATTGGTTATATGGTTTGTCAGATTAGTTTATAGTTGGTCTGGAGGATTCAATTAGAAACCTAGACTTTTTTCATTGTTAGGTAACAGGCAAGTGTTTAAAAGTATTTAATGAGTTCTGCATGGAAATATGATGAATTAACTTTTTAAAAGAAAATATATTAAAGGTAATATGCATCACAAATGTTTAGTTTGCAGTAAATTTCTGTGTACTGGAGTGGATAGTGCATAAAATTTAATGCCAAAAAGCTGGTGTGTTTTGTTCTGTTTTACTTTGAAGCCTGTGGTTTTGTGTGTGGTGATTCTTTTGATTTGCTGCAGGAAGAAGGCAAAAGAGAACTGATTCCTTAGCACTTAAATGAAAGCTTCAGGATTGCTTTTTTCACCTCTTTTTTTCCTCTTCAGTCTTCATTATTGTCCTTAATAAACCTTTATAAAATGTTTCTGCTGCCTCTTCTACATGGTGTAGTCTAGCTCTCAACTTCCTGTTCAGCAGCAATATCCAACACAACTAAAAAAAACCCAACAAAACCAAAACTAAAAACCAAAACTGAACTGTTAAAAGAAAGAAGCGTCAAGTACATAGAGCTCAGAGGTTGAAGTAGCTTGAAAGAATTTTCTGTGAAAGCTCTTGTTAAAATTAGATCAGTTGATATTTTCAGAAAGGACAAATAATATATATGTATTTTTTTTTCAGAACAAGTGAAGTTCTTATTATTGCTGCTTTTATAGGAATTCAATGTGCATTACCATAATCCACAAAATTAGTTGAAGTCTGTGTACCTTGTTATTTTGAGAACCAAGTAATTCCCACAGGTTAAGTGTACAACAGACCTGCAGTTTCTTCCTGAAACCTTATGATGGTTTCCTTATTGGAAGACTGGAAATCATTCCTCTAAGTCAAAAAACCAATCCTCTGACAACAAGTGGAACTTGTTATTTGCCTCCTAATTGAAAAAGTATGGTCTCTGACTAATGTAGCTAGAGGTTCTGGCAAAAAGTCATTTTAAAAAAACCTAAACCCTTAAGTTTTTGCCAGTGAGCTGTGTTCTTCTAAGAAGAGTGTTGCTGATACAGTGTACAGGCATTTGTGTGCTGGCAAGGAATTTGATATAAATGATTGGCTCTTAGTAACTTTGTGTTTTTGCTGTATCTGCTGGGTAATTGGCTCTCATGGACAGGTGTTTTAAGGACAGGAACAGATTTCTTCCAAATTTTTAAATTTCCATTTTCAAAAAATGCATTCAAGTTCCATTTGTGCTGTCTTTTTATAAACTGTTAAAACAGGAAAAAAAATGTAAATTTTAGATTTCCTAAGTATTGCTTTTAATTCCCTGCAAAAACATAGAGTTTTTTTTTGCTGCTGCTGTCTTTGGAAAGCTAAGAAAAATGGCTTCCTACTACTTGCTAGTATTACAATGGAGACAGTGGAGCTCCTTACCTTCCACTCGGTTACACGTGTGTGGTTTTGTTTTGTTTGGGTTTTTGGTGGGTTTTTTTAAGATTTGTGTTTATTGATAAATTTTTTTTCTTGCAATATAATGTTTGAAGAGCACTGTTCACAGCAGTGTTTTAGTTATCTGTCTGGTGTTGCATAAAGCACAGTGTGAAAGATCCAAAACACTGTAACAGGGAGCACTGTCTGCTTTGAATTTTATGTACTGAAATGCTTCTTCAGTCATTGTACGGTAGGCATCTGAGTACAAATGTCAGACTTTTTTTCCCAGTCGATAATGTCTTTAAAATGCAAAGCTACTGTGTAAACTCTTCTTAAGATATGGAGTTAGACAGCAATTTTCTTAAGAACAACAGACGGTAGAGGCTGGATAGGCTAATATAAATATTAATTATGCGATTGAGCTTTATTGAAGCTTCGCTTATTAATTTATGTCATCAAGGATCATTGGGTAATATATTTATTTGTCAGGCAGTATTATTTAATAACTTTGTAGAGCATGGCCAGATCTTCAAGGAAACTATTAGCATTTTGCTGTCCCAGGATTTGGTGCCTTTGTATGAGTCACTGTGCATACCAGATGGGATGCTGAATGACCTCTGGGTTAGTCTTCAGAATGATTCATCAAGTACTTCACCTGTCTTCCAGACCAAAAAGCAAGCTATTATGTTTGGTTTTTTTCTTCTGGATTTAGAAAAGTTTTAGGCCTTCTTTTGCAGACCAAAACCCTAGTTTAAAAAAAAAAAAAAAAAGGTACCGTATTTGCCTCCTGTAGGTTTAGTCTGATCTGCATCTAGGGACAAGGTATCCAATTATTTCAACTACTGTCACAGCATATATCCCCTTCACTTAATTCACCACCACCTTGGAAGACTTCTACCACTGCAGTGAACACTTGTTATGTTATTTACTGCTAAATAAGTATGCTATTGGAAGATAAGTTGTCTTGGAGTGTAGCTCCATGTTTTAGAACTTTTGATCCAAGTCGGTCTTAACCACAGCTGCCGCAATACTGAAAAGCAGTATTATGACCATCCATTTTGGTTTGTATCCTATTACGTCAGAGGGAGAGAAGAAGGACTGTTGCACCTCACTTACTTAGATTTGAAGTGGTGGAGATGTTCTTTACTGTCATTGCTTATGGAACTGAGGCTAACAATAAAGAGGAGAGCCAGAGGCTACTGAAGCGTGGATATGAAGAGAAAATGCAATGGAAGCAAGCTAAATGAATTAAATATGTTCTCAGTGTGGTTAGGGAAAAAGAATGGGGGGGGCGGGAGGGGAGGGGGAAGAAGCTGAAGCAGGATAAAAAGACAAGTGAAAGTGTTTGTTTATAACATAGGGAAGAAGGATCACTCAGAGAATTAAATTGTGTAGCAAACCTAAAATCTTTAGTCTTTATATTGAACATAATATTTCATGGTTAAGTAGGTATTTATCATCATGAACCTTGAAGCTCTGTTAAGAAAAAATGCGTTACGCTGGTGATGTGAGGTTAGTTCCTAAAATAAGTTCTAAAGAGGATAAATTTTTCCCTGTATGATTGTAAAATATCAAGAGCAGTTTTTTTCTGCAGGGTTCCTTCCCTAGTGCATCATCTTTTCAGATTACTTATTTGAATTTTGGGGTGTGTATGAGATGCCCACATCCTAGTGTTCTAAATGAATGTTCTGAACCAACTATATAGGTGCTTAGGGACATGGTTTAGTGGTGGGATGGCAGTGCTAGGTTAACGGTTGGACTCGATGATCTTAAAGGTCTTTTCCAACCGAGGTGATTCTATGATTCTAAACTAATCGAGCAAATCATGTCAGCATGAAAAGTATTAATCTGTTAATGTGAAAATGTATAAAATTACTTAATGTAGAGAAACTTGCATAACTTAATAATGTGGTGATGTGGTTTTTTTCCTGCAGATGCCCTCCTCGAACTTTTTTACCAGCACTGTGCAAAATTTTTCTTGATGAAAGTGCTCCAGACAATGTATTAGAAGTAACAGCTCGTGCCATAACATATTATCTGGATGTATCAGCCGAATGCACCCGTAGGATTGTGGGAGTAGATGGAGCTATCAAGGCACTTTGTAATCGTTTAGTAGTTGTTGAACTTAACAACAGAACGAGCAGAGATTTGGCTGAGCAGTGTGTGAAGGTATGTATACTGAAGAACGTCTGACTTTAAGAAGGAGCTGGAAAATTTACTGTTTCTGAAAAGCTTCCTCATATTCTAATCCTATTTATTAAAATGTGAAGCAAAAACATAGAGTATGATAAAAGTGCACATGCCAGTGATGCTGCTTATCTTTATTGTCAGTCTGGTGCTCTTCAAAGCTGTGATTCCTTTAAAAAAGTATAGAAAAAGAAACAAAAAATACTAGAAGGAAGTTTTCCTGTTTATCTCATGTGACTGGAATGCTAAGGGCTAATTTTACGCTAAAAAGGGAATGAAGAATTACTCCAGGTACAGATACTGATACATGGCCATGTGATAGCATACAGGTTGAGTCCCTGATTACCATGGCATCAGACTTTATGCATGTATTTTTTATTTACTAGTTCTAGTCTACTCAAAAGTAATACACTGAAGTGTTGGAGTAGCAGTACTCTTGGAAGTTTCAGAGCTCTCCGTTGTGTGTTATCCAAAGACTTCATTCTTCCAGGAAAAGATACGATTATCTATCTGTCTTTCACGAACACCTGTTACAACCATGCTGTTGGGTGATATTCTTCTACTTGTTCCTGTTACTTTTGAAGAAGAATGCAACTACTAGAGTACTGGTGGCTTTGGCCCCTTCTGGGTGTTGAGGAAGAGAGGGTTTTTTCTGTTCTGCTGTTTCATTTTCTTAACCAGTTCTGTAGATGGGTATAAGCAAACAACTGACTTTTTATGTGTACTTCATTCTAATTAAATTTCATTTTGTCATAGGTATTAGAATTAATCTGTACTCGTGAGTCAGGAGCTGTATTTGAAGCTGGAGGGTTAAATTGTGTTCTGACATTCATTCGTGACAGTGGACACCTTGTTCATAAAGATACTTTGCATTCAGCTATGGCTGTAGTATCCAGACTCTGTGGCAAAATGGAGCCTCAAGATTCTTCATTAGAGATCTGTGTGGAATCACTGTCCAGTTTATTAAAACATGAAGACCATCAGGTAATGTAATAGTTGGCTCAATATGCTGTGAATTTAACTTCCACTATGTTTAATAAATGAATGGCTAGGTATTTTTATATAGCCTATACAACTGTATGTTTACATAGTAGTTGTTATATCTGGATATTATGATAGTTTCCTTTACAGTTGTGATGACAAGAAGATAAAAACACTGCTTAGTGTTTGACTCCGAGCACTATTGTGTGAACATGATCTTATTTAACCTCTGAAAACTTTATTGAAAAATATCCTGTAACTTTTTTCAGTGCATTTTGAAATACTTTCTGAAGTCATTACTGTTCTATGTCTGCACCTCAGTCACTATTAAATTGAGCACAAATAAGAGGCAAAAATCAATTTGGTTTGTTTTTCTTTTGCCAAGCTAAAAGAAGCAATAAGACCATCCACAATCAATGCTAAAATATTACATGGGAAGCCAGCTTAAATGGTACTAGTATAGATGCAGCACCGCTTCTTTATTGCATTTTTATTAACTTGAGATGAACTAGTCCTTTCCATCTAGAAAATGAATCCTAGAGGACTTATCTTCCTACTAGTAGAATCCTTTTGTGTATGTCATACTAATGCTTTGCAATAGCTATTTAGCCAAATTGTTGCTGTACCCTGGCCAGGCTTCTTGTCTGTAGCATTCTCAGTCCCCATTTTGCCCCCACCTCTGTCCTCATTCCTTTCCCCCCCAGTCTGATTTATTAAGCACATCATAGTTGGGAGACTAAATCTTTTTGCCTGTGAGTGAATTTTTTTTTTTATATAATTTTAGATCTTTTTGAAAGACCCAGTTGGCAGGATACTGTCACACTAGCCATTTCAGAACAAGCTACCATGTTTCATAGACATTATGTAACTTTATTAACACTCTGATCATCTCAGACAAGCTAATCCTGAAATTTAGACCCTAAGTTTGTAGTATTTTAACTGTTCCCAATTTATAGTGTGTTTGAAAGAAAGCAATCACTGGAGCTGTTGGAGATCTGAATGTGAGTTCAAATTAACTTAATCTTTTAGCAGTTAAGCTTTTAAGATAAGTGTGCTTAAGACTGGAGTAACCCAGATGATAAGTAAATCTGTACCTGTATCCTTGAGAAATGTGTTTTGTGTGAAACAAGACTCAAGATTCACAATGAATGTTGATGTGTGTTATGGATTTGCCCAGTAACTTCCTCTGTAAAGTTTTGTTGTTCCCCTACTCCATCCTTTTACACTATTGGATTTGGTCAGATTCGTGTGGGCTGCCAGTTAATGACATGACTTGAGGGAAGAGTTCAGACTAGATGAATGCGGTCCCAAGAACAGCTTATCTAGAAGTTTGGGTTTTTAACCTTTCTGCTAAACTTGCAGTTTGTGAGAAGAAATGTAAATACCTTCCACAGTACTCTCTTGCTTTGTAAACTGATGCCACTAGTGCTGTGTGTTTAAATAAGCTGAACCTTTTGTGTATTTCTGAAAGAGCTGTTCTGGTAAAAATCCATAAAGTATATATGGAATACATAAATATTCACAGAATTGTTTAGCCATTGTGCTGTCAAAGAACTAGAGCAAAATGCTAGAGGACATGTGTAGTGACCATTACAAGTTAAAGAAAAAAATCCCTTGCAAAAGAGTACTGATAAATCAGAATGCTTGGCACGCAAGGACCGTGCCAGAAGTTTAACATGCTTTGCATTTCTTCAGGAGAAACTTTGCTTTTAAAGTCCTTGCAAACTTAATGGAGATTTAAGGTTTTAACTTCATGAAGTCTGGCTAATGCTCTAATCTTGTTCTCTGTGTTGATGAGTTAACTGTATTTAAGGCCTTGGTAAGTGACAGCTGACAATCATTTTGAAAATGGGCTGTGCTAGAAGTTGATGACATTTTAGGTAGTGAGAACTGTAGTAATTTAGAGTTTGGTAGAGAATAGGTATTGGGGGGGGGGATTGTGGGGTTTTGGTTTGGGGTTTTTTTTTTGTATTTCTTGACACCAGTCTGGTTTGCTTCTGCACATCTATGAAGGTAAATGTGCTCATCTTGATATGCCTATGCAAACCTCCTGATCTGAAAGATGGAGACGCTTTTAGTGCATAGATGAGAGAGAGATTAAAGGCAAAACCTCCCTTTCTTTTTAACGCTGACATGAAAAGAAGTTGGATCCTTTCCTGGGCAGTTGGCCAGCAGTATTTTTTGCTGGATTGTTAAGAGGATCATCAGTAAGCCTTGTTTCCACAGTGTCACTGGGGGTTTTTTTGTTGGTGGTGATTTTCTTGTTTTTTTTGGTGTTTTTTTTTTTCTTTAGCAACAAAACTAAATTTGGGAGTTTGCATTTTATTGTCACAAAAATACTTGCATATCTGTGGGTTAGGTGCTCAGTAGACAATCTGGGTTATCTAAGGGTAAAATCTGCTTTTCTTAGTTTGTCCTATTTTTAGGCTTCGTCCAACTGAAAAACTTCTTTTACTTATGAGAGTATGTAGACCTTTAAATACAACTATTAACTATCAAACTTCACTGTCAGTTTAATACTTGGGAGAACTGAGTTGGTGCCTCAGCTAATGGCTTGTTTGATAGCATTTCTTTTAATAGAAAGCACCAAATTAATATAACATATTGTAATATTAGCATAATATTTATTATAAATATTAAATTAGAACATATGAGAATATATTCTATAAATGTAGAAGACAAAACTGCAAATAATTCTTTTGATTGTCTTCATGGATCCTTGAGGAACAAATTTGAAATTCAGTAAATGTGTGAAAGTTAGGAAGTAAAACCTCATAATGCATTTTCTTAGTGGTTTTGGGTTTAGTTTTGGGGGTTTTTTTGCTTAGTTTTATTATCATAAAGCTGCTTTAACAGTGTCTGACATCAGAACAGCCAGAAGGTTAAGCACTCCATATTTCAATACCAAGCTGTGGGTTGGTTTTGTTTTTTCCAAACTGTGTTGACAGAACGGGCAGATGCTAGAGGGGTTTATAAATAGTTGTGTTTCCTGTAAGAACAACATCTATAATTAAAAACTGTTTCCCAAATGTGCTTCCAACATCTATTAATTTGGCAATTTGATTATTAAACGTGTTTTCCTAGATTGGTTTGGGGTTTTGCTCATATAGTTAAGGAGACACTCACAGTGCTGAACTTCAGACAAAGAAAAATAGCTTCCTTAATTTCTGTATATCATCAATGGAGGGAAAGGGGAGAAAAACCCCAAGAACAGTACAGTCCTTCAGTGAGCAGTTCAGAGCACTGCTAGGTTCTGACTCAGAGTTTCTGGCTTAAAAAGCCTGTCTCCTCTGTTTGTTGACTTTGAAGGGAACCTGAGGAAATCAGCTGCTTCTGTGTCCACTGTATTCTTGTGAATATCCCCTTAGCATACTCCCATCTTAAGTAATAGATTTTTCATCTTTTCTCTTGCACTTCTTTCTTAGGTTTCAGATGGAGCTCTGAGATGCTTTGCTTCATTAGCTGACAGATTCACACGGCGTGGAGTGGACCCAGCTCCGTTAGCTAAGCATGGATTAACTGAGGAGTTGTTGTCTCGCATGGCAGCTGCCGGTGGGACAACATTAGGACCATCTTCAGCTTGCAAACCTGGACGGAGTAGTACTGGAGCACCATCCACAGCTGCAGATTCTAAATTAAGTAATCAGGTGTCAACTATTGTGAGCCTGTTGTCAACCCTGTGTAGAGGCTCTCCAGTAGTAACACATGTAAGAAATCCTTTTACGCTACAGCTTTTTGTTCTTACAGGGTTTTTCCCTTCATGTACTTTAGTATATGCAAGATTTGTTTTGCTATTTTATACATAAATTTATAGATTGTATTTTTTATATATATATATATATATATATATACACACACGCACACATACCCAGAGTTTATTTATTAAGAGGGGAAAAAAGGAAACATTTCATATGGAAATGAAACCCAGTTCTGATAGTATTTTCTAAAGCCCTGTATATTTTTTATTGTTCAGACTTTTAATTATTTCCAGGATCTCCTAAGATCTGAACTTCCAGATTCTATAGAAAGTGCGTTGCAGGGTGATGAAAGATGTGTACTGGATACCATGCGGTTAGTAGATCTTCTTTTGGTGCTACTGTTCGAAGGGAGAAAAGCCCTGCCAAAATCCAGTGCTGGATCTACAGGCAGAATCCCAGGATTGCGAAGACTGGATAGTTCTGGGGAACGTTCTCATCGGCAGCTGATAGATTGCATCCGCAGTAAGGATACCGATGCACTAATAGATGCTATTGACACAGGAGGTAAGCAAAACTACTCTGAAAAAGAGAATGAGATAAATAAAATATCTCTTTATTTTTATGGTCTGTGGTGTTATAACAAATACTTAGGTAGTACCTTGAAATTTTTTATATACAAGTTCACTGATTTTATTAAATACACAACAGGTCTTGTTAGTAATAATTTCTATGCTACTTTTTTTTAATTTTAGATTTAAACATATAAAGAATTTATAGTTCTGAGAGTTTTCATTATTTTATTTAACTCTCTTTCAGCTTTTGAAGTAAATTTTATGGATGATGTAGGACAAACTCTTTTAAACTGGGCCTCAGCTTTTGGAACTCAGGAAATGGTAAATTAGTTTTACAGAATCTTAAAAATTTAGGTTATTTATGTAAAGAAAGAGATAAAAAAACCTAGTTTCCTTTTTCTTGTTTAACAGGTAGAATTTCTCTGTGAAAGGGGTGCTGATGTTAACAGAGGTCAGAGGTCGTCCTCATTACATTATGCAGCGTGTTTTGGAAGACCTCAGGTAGCAAAGGTATGATTTAAACTGACACTGTTAGAAAGCCTTACATAACTGACTCTGTCCCTTGTTCTGTATAAAATGCCTTTGATGCAATATGTTTAACATCTGCACCATCAAATACTTACATATTCTTTACAGTGTTTACCAAAACCCAATTTTTTTTGTTATGATAGGGCAGTAATATGAATAAAAGTAGTTTTATATTAGCTCTACAGATATAAAAGGCACATAATGTTCTAATTGCTTATAAGAATGGGAAAAGTGTAGGAAAGCTGTAGGATAACCATGTTTACTACTTTGGAAGAAGGAATAATGTTTTCTTCATATTTAAAAAATATTTGTTCTCAGACTCTCTTACGACATGGTGCAAACCCTGATTTGAGAGATGAAGATGGCAAAACTCCTTTAGACAAAGCTCGCGAAAGGGGACACAGTGAAGTAGTAGCTATTCTTCAGTCTCCAGGTGAGTGCAGTTTTTAATTCTATACCCTTGCTAGTAGAAATGCTTATATATGTTAAATAATTCAATTTTAGACTTTTACTCTATTGAGATTCGTTTGAAAAAAAATAGTATTTTGTGGCCAATCTTCCTTAACCTGCAAGTACATATAGAAACCTTAACATTTTAGATGTTCTTAAGAGATGGGGATTACCAAAGAAACTGCTGACGGGGCATGAGCAGTGGTCCTGCTCTTCAGCTATGGCATGGGGCTAGACTGGGATTTTGCCGTGGGTTCAGAGGCTGTCAGCCTTGGTAGTTTCTCTGGCATCCTTTCTTTCTACATGGGAACAGCACTTTACTTGTTTGTGAGGCTTTTGTAGTGCTGGAGCCACAGGTTGTTATGTGTTCATATTTAGTTCACTTTAAGGACTTTGAGCTTCTCCTATGAGTGCTCTTTGGTGGTACTTGTTATCAAATAGTTTTCGCAAGAAGTCTTGCACATGAAAATTCTTTTATATTTTTAGGAATGCATATTCCTGTTCAGGTAGTTGGATGTTAATAAAGGAAACTCTTAGATTTATTTGAAGGGGTTTTTTGGTTCGTTGGTTTTTGCCATTGAACGTTTTTTGGGAAAAAATATTTTCTAGGGGATTGGATGTGTCCTGTTAACAAAGGAGATGAGAAGAAAAAGAAAGATGCGAACAAGGATGAGGAAGAATGTAATGAACCCAAAGGAGATCCAGAAATGGCACCCATATACTTGAAAAGATTATTGCCTGTGTTTGCACAAACATTTCAACAAACTATGTTGCCTTCAATAAGGTAATAGACATGATAAACGATTTCCCTGCGTATTTTGAATTCCTTAATATAGTCTGTTGAAAAAGCCAAGGTTGATTTTTTTTCAGTAAAAATTATAACATCTAGAAGTTTAAATAGTGCAAGTGACATGTAAAAATATTACTGTTTGAATAGAAGTGGTGGTTTGAAAAGTCTAAGTTTTACTTGGTATTTTAAGTGGCATTTTTTTTCCTTTCTGGGGAGGTGGTATCTTGGAAAAAATATGGTTAGTCAGAAGTGGGAAAGAGAAGCATACTTTTGACTGTAGTAGCCTGATGAAAGAATACTATGTTCGTATAGTACGTTGTATAGACTGTGTATACTGTGTATTTGGTTACAGCTCCTTGTAGCCACAGTGATGAAAAGACTGATTTAGGAGAGGAAAACTAATGAAGTGATATCAAGATATATTCACTGGAAAATTTAGAAAGACTGGAAAAAGCTGGTTTAGAAGGCTTTAGGAGGCTTCTTAACAGTTTAAATGTTAATCAACTGGAGATGATCTCTCTTGCTGAGAGGGTTAAAAGAATGTAATCTAATTCAATACTTAAAAAGGAAGCTGTGAGTGCCACAATGTTTGTGATAAATTGCTCTGACCATAACCTGTTGGCCTTTTACACTACAAATACGACATTTGCCTAATCTCTTTATTTGTGTTCCCAGTGTTTATGCGTACTTTGAGGGGTGAAAATACAAAATAAAAAGGGACTCTAGTGCAGAGATCTTCCACATGACCTGATGATAGGAAGCTTAAATTAGGTCATTTTAAATGAAGAAAAATAAGAAATTGTGTTAACCATCTGTACATGATTAACTGTTGTTGCAGATTGTGGAAAGAAGTGGTTGGCACTCTGTATTTTAAAGCTTCCTTATGAATTGGTGTTGTGGTTTAACCTGTCTGGCAACTAAACACCACACAGCTGCTCGCTCACTCCCCCCCTCCCTCAGTGGGATGGGGGGGGGGGAAGGAAAGTAAGACCCGTGGGTTGAGATAGAGACAGTTTAATAAGAGAAAAGAGTAACAATAGTAATAATGAGAATGGTAAGAGAATATACAGAATATACAAGTGATGCACAATGCAATTGCTCACCACCCACTGACCGATGCCGAGCCCGTCCCGAGCAGCCATCACTCTCAGAGCTGCAATCACTCTCCCCGACAACCGACTAATCACCTCCCCCCCCCCCCCCCCCCCCCCCCCCCCCCCCCCCCCCCCGCATGATGTTATATGGTATGGATTAGCTCTTTGGTCAGTTTGGGTTAGCTGTCCTGGCTGTGCTCCCTCCCAGCTTGTTACGCACCTGGCCGAGCAGGAGAAGCTCAAAAAGTCCTTGAGTAGCCTAAGCACTACTTAGCAACAACTAAAAACACCAGTGAGTTATCAACACTCTTGTAGTACTAAATCCAAAACACAGCACTATGCTGGCTACTTTGAAGAAAATTAACTATCCCAGCCGAAACCAAGACAATTGGGTACATCATGTTTTTAAAAGTCAGTAAAATAAAAATTCAGGTTTAACCATACAGAAGTGATTGGCTTCAAAATTAATTATAGTTCTTAATGTAGAAAGCTGCATGATCTAACAGTAATTTTAGACTTTAAAACTCTAGGGATGTCACCAAAACATGGGAGGTATGTGACAGAAACAGAAGGCTGGATACTTGGGAGGAAGATGAAGTGTGCAGAAGTGGATTGCTATCACTAAGAGTGACTAAAGACAGAATATAAATAGGTTTACCTAGAGAAGGGTTGGGAGAGAAAAATACATTAGGATCATAGAGCTGTAGAATCAGAAAGGATCAGTAGATAAATTATTCTTAGAGATAATGTAGAACTTACTAAGAATAACCAGTTTTGGTTCCAATAACTGGAACTGAAACTCATTTAAAAATCTTTCTTGTTTTGAAGGCATGCATAAATGTAGTGCAAAAGCAGTTTTATCTTGAACCTTTTTGTTGCTTTGATTACTGCTTTCTTTATCTTTGTAAGATTTTTGTTTTCTTACGATCTTTTTTTAAAGGAAAGCAAGTCTTGCCCTCATTAGAAAAATGATACATTTTTGTTCTGAGGCACTACTGAAAGAGGTTTGTGACTCTGATGCTGGCCACAATCTGCCTACGATACTGGTTGAGATAACAGCTACAGTTCTTGATCAAGAGGTAGGAAGAAAGAAAATGTTGTCCTTTTATGAAACCAGTGCAAAAAAAAAAGGGGGGGGAGGGATAGGCTTATTGATTCCACTTACTTATTAATAACTAACCCTCAAGTGTTCATAACATCTGTGACTGTGTGTGAAATTCAACATGTAAAGATATTTTTAAGTAAAGAGATGTCCTTTATTATTTCCTTTCCATTCCAATGTATTACAGGATGATGATGATGGCCATTTGCTAGCCTTGCAAATCATAAGGGATTTGGTGGATAAAGGTGGTGATCTTTTTCTAGACCAACTGGCTAGACTTGGTGTAATTAGTAAAGTGTCAACTTTGGCGGGGCCGTCATCTGATGATGAGAATGAAGAGGAGTCTAAACCTGAGAAAGTAAGTACAGAAAGCTCTATTTGTTCCTGTAAAACCAACGCTTTTAGTACAATTTTCACTGTTATAAAAATGTCCAGGGGAGGGAGGTAGATAGATAGGTTATTAAATTAATGCTTATTGTACACCACTTATTTAATTGTTTTTGTTGTTGTTTTCTGTAACTTCATTTTCTGTTAGCATGTTATTATCTGCTGAGTTTTCCTAGTCATACTTACTTGTGGTCGAGTTGATTGACACTTGTTTTTGTCTGGTGTCTTGAAAATGACTGCTAAATTAAATTAATTCTTTCTGAACAGAGTGCATCTCTTTCAATGTACGTGCATCAAATAATTGCAGATGTTTTAAACATTGTTATGGAATATATTAAAAATACAAAAAAAAATTAATTTTCTACATAATGAAAACCTTAAGTGCATATTGAAGTTATTTATCAATTTCCAACAGTCCTTTTATTGACCACTCAGATGAACTGAATGAATAACAGACTGTTTCTGTTATCCATTCAGTTAAGATTTATAGTTAAGCCTTAAGTGTATAGGGTTGTTTTGGGGGTTGGGGATTTTTTTAGTGTTTAGATACTAAAAAGCCACCTGGACATGGTCTTGGGCAGCTGGCTCTAGGTGGCCCTGCCTGAGCAGGGGTTTGGACTAGATGGCCTCCAGGGGGCCCCTCCAGCCTCAACCATTTTGTGATTTTTTTTTTTTTTTATTTTTTTTTTCCTCACAATCCACAACAATACAAGTTTTGAACAGAGGTGGATGTCCTAGTCAGTGCGCTGTTGTTATTGTTGAGTAGATAAATCTGTATCTGAAAAGAAACTTCTTAAAAGTATCTTTCTCTATTAAAGCATACTTTTAAAGATACATTTTACAGACAGAAGGAGTATAGTTCTTACACTTTGGGTTTGAGTAATTATTTTTCTCCTCAAGCCTTTTTAAAATGTCTGTGGTTTGTGTGTTGGTTTTTTTGTTGGTTTGTTTGTGGGGTTTTTTTTAATGTGTTTGGGTTTCTTGTTTTATTACAATTTGATTACAGGAGGATGAACCACAGGAGGATGCCAAAGAACTGCAACAGGGTAAACCATATCACTGGAGAGACTGGTCAATCATTAGGGGAAGGGACTGCCTGTATATCTGGAGTGATGCTGCAGCCCTGGAGTTATCTAACGGTAGTAATGGATGGTTCAGATTTATCTTGGATGGAAAACTGGCCACAATGTATTCCAGTGGCAGCCCTGAAGGAGGATCTGATAGTTCAGGTAGCTTCTTTACAATTCAAGTCCAAGTTAAGTTTTGAGACTGTTATGTTTGTTTATATAATTTGATTGGTTTTATTGGCTTACTAAATAGTAAAGGATGTAAACAGGTGGAAGGTGGTCAGTTAATTGTGATGCTTTTTTATCAGATAGCATGTGACCATAACTTTACTTCCTTGGTGAATTGTGTTAAGTAAACATCTTGCCAGTAGAAGTGTATTAACTTCGTTTTGTTTTGATTCTTCTCCATGCATACTTAATTTTTTCACCCCAGTCATTAAAAGCACTTTGTAGTGGCCGTCCCAGGAAAAGCAGGTTGAAATGGCAATTTGTTGTTTGCTTCTAGCTAGCAGAATGAAATTGCATGTGTTTGAAGACAAAGTAATGGAAAGTTTCTCATTGAGATTGGGAAACAAATTACAGTGTCTTAATTGTTTGTCGGAGAGAGGATAAGGGAACAGACCTTATGCACTGGCAATGCACAGGTGGTTTTCATTTTCTGTACAGAATATACAACTTGTTCTGGATGCAGAAACAACGCTCCTTTATTGTTTCATCTTTTTTTGCAACAGTTCATGCATTTATGAACCAGCAGACCTAAAATGCTTTGCAATATTATGTTTTCAATAAGCCATTGAGTGAAATTACAGAACATATTATGATTCAGGATAGAAATGAAGTCCTAATGACTTGATCCATCAGTTTTGGGGCATGAAGACAAAATGGGATATAGTGTGTTTCTAGATTATAACACAGCTGGAAACCACTTCCAGATTTCTTTTTTTTTTTTTTTTTTCTGGTCAGAAAATGTATCCTTACATTCTTTCTAACAAGGCTGATACCTTAAAAGGTAAACAGTTTCTGTGTTGAGATACTTGTTTATCATATGATATGATTTTTGTAAGATCCATGAGGTTAATTTCTTAAATCCTCATAGCCCCTGGATGCCAATTCTGCTTTCTTCCTTCCAAATGATGTGGGCATGGGGATGAGAATTTTACTGTTTCTGAACAAGATGAGTGGAATGGGGATGGCTCAGATGAATTTGGAGTGAAGAGAACTTAAACCCAACGAAGTCAGATTGAGAATTTGAGAAGATATGTCTCTTCATATCAGTCTTTTAAAAAAAGATTGAATAAATCCCCAAGATATCTAGCATGGATATTATGCAAGGGGAGGAGCTAAACTAGGATTAAATGAGGCTTCTTGCAACTTTCTGTCAAACAGACATTACTAAGAGTGCTGACATTGCAGTGTAATTTGCCTGAACTTTAACCATTAGCTCTAAGTGTGTGCAGCAGCCTCTTTTACTTAAGAGATAAGAAACTACTATTTGTTCAGTTGAACTCAAATTACTGCAGTACAGTACAGACTCAGAATAGTATCTTTAAGTCCTGAACTGTACTATACGTTCTGCTGTCCTAAATCATTACTGATTAATCTCATGGTATACTGTTTAGTAACTTCACAATGGGCAAGAATATAGAGGGTTGACTACCGGAATTTGTGTGTTGGGGCGGGAGGGGAAATATATATATTATGAAAATTTTTGGAAGGTCTGTGCTCGCCCCTCTCCTCATTAGCTTAATACTTGTTTTGTTTGAATTCTTAGAAAAAAAATAAAGAGTTCAATGCAAAAATTGAAATTTAATGGCAATTCTGAAGCTTTAAGTGAGTCTCAAAATTCTAAGGGAACCCGAAATTATTCCAGCTATGTATAGTCATTGCATTTCCAGTGTGATATGCTATATAATAAATTTGTTAAAATTTAATTTTAAATTACAGATTATGGAAATTTGGAAAGGTTTCATTAACAATTTTAATTTTGCATATGAAGTTTCAAAATTCTTTTTATAATCCTTCTCTGGTTGCTATGAATTTTAAGCGATAAAGAATGTTATGCCTCAAGAGCGCATATTTATTTTTTCATAGAGGTTATTTATTTTTGTATTATACAACAATAAAAATGGCAAATTTTTAAAAACGGAGCATAAGTCATTAGGAATTTTAACATGGAGTACAAAAGTTGTATTTATTGAATGTTGAAAGATGAGGATACGTGTTAACTTTGAAGTAGGGATGTAATGTTTACATTAATGTAAAATTATTTGTAATTTTAGATGTAATTTTTTAAAATGAGGAACCAATCACATTTTCTGGAATTATTCTAATTAACATTTCAAATGTAGCATGCAGCCTTTTAAATACTACAATCTCAAACTATAATTAAAACTGACATAGTTGTTTGGAATAATTTCAGGCTGGATTATCTACATATTCTAAAAGTAGGATATGATCCTGTTTTTCACCTATTAAATATCTCCATATAAATATTAGCTTTTAATCAAGTATCATGTGGTGCCATTAGATTTTTTTTTTCATTTCATGTTTTTCTCAGAGATATGGAGGTCCTTAAGATTTTTGTAATTACTAAAAAAATAGGAACATCTGCATTGTAACTTGAATTAACGTAATGTTACTGTATTAAATAACTCTATTGTGGCTTCCTTTCTCTGAGGTGAATGTAGAGGCTCTACAAAGGAGCTGAATAAAATTTTTAATATAGCTTATAAAAAAAAAAATTCTAGGTGTCTTTGTGACACTTAATCTGAGCAAATAGCTATTATCTCAGCTCAAATTTGCTTTTAACAGAAGTTGATTGTCAGACTCGGTAAAGTTTTGAGTTTTTTTCTGTTTTTTATATGGCTTCAACATCTTTTCTCCACTTGCTTTAAGCTATGAAATTTATTGCTGTTTTCCTGTTGGAGGATTCATTTAATTTCCTATTTCTAAAAACTCACTTTTGAGAATAGTTCATGCTGGCCATAAGAAGATGAATTATTTTTGAAAGGCTGAAAATTTATAACGGATTTCTTTAATCTTCCTACTATAATTGTAAAGATGAATTAATACATCTATCAATAGCACCATACAGAAAGAGTTGCATTGTCCACTTTGACGCAATCATGGAGTAAATCACTGTTGAAATACAGAAATATAGTGGAAGGAAATTTAGAACGATTTAAGACCCTTAATTTCAAACTTAATTTTGCATTGAATGCACTCAGTTGTTTTGCTCTTGCAAAAAAAAATAAATTGAGATATATTATGGTGCAATCAATTGTTGGAAGCAAAAAATAAAAATGTTTGTTTCCTTTTAAATAGAAAGTAGGAGCGAGTTCCTTGAGAAGCTGCAAAGAGCTCGAAGCCAAGTAAAACCATCTACCGCAAGCCAGCCAATTTTATCGGCACCAGGGCCAACTAAACTTACTGTGGGTAACTGGTCACTCACCTGTTTAAAAGAAGGAGAAATTGCTATTCACAATTCCGATGGTCAGCAAGCTACAATACTGAAAGAAGATCTGCCAGGCTTTGTGTTTGAATCTAACAGAGGAACAAAGCATTCGTTTACAGCTGAAACCTCTTTGGGTAAGTATGTAGGTATGTGTTATGTGCAGGTAGGAGCAAGTTTATATGAGGTAGTCTATCTGTTTGTTGCTTGTGACACCTGTAAGAAATTGTGACTTTTCTAAAAATATGTTGTAGGGTCAGAATTTGTGACTGGTTGGACAGGCAAAAGAGGAAGAAAGCTGAAATCTAAGCTGGAGAAGACAAAACAAAAGGTTGGTGAATTTTATACTTAGAATTTAATTGGGTTTGTTTTATTTTGTGTTTATCTTTGTGTATGTTTATGGAGTTGTAGTTTCCTCTTAGAGGATTAAAATCTTCTCTGATTTCAATTAGACACAATTTTATGCTAAGGTTGAAGGGGAAAACTTCACTCAGAACAAAGCACTTCTGCAGCTCCTTTCATCCAACGGTCTTAATAAACTCTGCTCTTCTAGAGGAGAACAAATTTTCTTTTAAAAATGTAAGGAAATCCAATCCTCCTGACCTATATTTGTGTATCTCTGTAGGTTTTTCTTTTTCTTGTGCAAAAAGAAAAGATGTTCTGATCACTACTACAGTTGCATCAGAGGCATACCTTACTTATATTCATTACATTCAGATACTAATTTTAGGCTGGATATCATGACAGATAAGAGGATGGAAGTGAATAGTCTGTATTGTAAGAGTTGTGGTAGTGAAGCAAAACATGTAAATGCCCTCATTTTAGACTTCTCTCAAATTCTTCTTTCTGTTCTCAAACTGAGGGGAAAAAAAGAGGAACCAAGAAATCAAATATTAAGCTTTTTGCAAAACCACAAAATAACAGTGTGTTCCGTGACCAGCTGATGCTGAGGGCTCAAGCTAATCTTCAGTCTTGACCCCTTTTGCAGCTTCTAACAGTGCAGCTAATATGTTCTGTACCAAAAATCTGCAGCATGTAAGGACACTTACATGTGAGGAAATATGGTACTAAATTGAAGATTAAAACACTGTGAATGAGGATAGGTGGAATAATAAAAGGAAGGCAGTGCTCTCTCATACCTGTGATTTTGCAAGCTTCAGAGCTACACAATGGATTGTGTAGGACACATGATGATAATGAAAGGGAAAGATTTTTGGGGGAAACTTCTTATAAGCAAAATGTTGTTTAATAAGGACTCATTTTAGCAAATCTGTATCTTGTGTGATCCATACATTGTAGAAAAAGTAATTCTTAGTATAACGACATGCAAGGACTGTGGGGTTGTGGGGTTTTTTTTGTGAATTGGTTTAAGGAATGTGAATAGAGCATTCAGAAACTATTTAAGACCCCCTTGATCTTAGCTCTAAAAAGATTACCAGACCAATGATAAGTTCTAAAGAAACAGATTTACAGATTGAGAGTCCTGTCTTTTCTCCTAACTTTGTGCTGTCATTTAATATATTGATAGGCTTAGTTTCTGTAAGTGTCAATAAGATTCTGTATATTTCCATTTATATCTCCTGTACTTTTATTCTTTCACAACCTTTGCATTTCATGATCTATGATAGGTTTTGGTTCTTCCCTATTTGTTTGTGTCTGTCATGGATTTATTTAAAAAAGATGACAAAGTTTCTAGTCTTTTGGAGAATAGTAATAGTCTCATTACAGTAAGGTATGAATTCTGATTATCAAAATCCATTTGTAGGTACGCACTATGGCGAGAGATTTATATGATGATCATTTTAAAGCGGTTGAAAGCATGCCTCGAGGAGTAGTTGTAACACTGAGGAACATAGCAACACAGTTAGAGTCTGCATGGGAACTTCATACGAACAGACAGGTAAGTGTAGCTCCTTTAGTTTATAATGTGCAGTGGCAGTGGAAATTGCATAATAATGTTCAGACTAGTCTGTCATGATGTAAAGGTAAGTCACAGTATGTCTGTCTGAAATGTGGGGTGTTTTAATGCATGTAATTCTAGTTATGTACTTTATTGGGATGTTATTTTTCAAATGCAGCAAGTGGGAAAACTGTTACCTTTTTTCACCATAATTGTCTTTTTGTCTTCCAGTGTATTGAGGGAGAAAATACTTGGAGAGATTTAATGAAGACTGCTCTGGAAAACTTAATTGTACTATTGAAGGATGAGAACACTATTTCTCCATATGAAATGTGCAGTAGTGGCTTAGTTCAATCGTTGCTTACAGTTTTAAATAACGTGAGTTCATAGAATGTGTCTCTGAAGAAAACCTTCTAAAAAGAAAAAATAGTGTAGGCATGTGCCTTAATTTAAAAAAACATAAGTACGGGTTTTCCCCATCTTTATGAAAATCAGGCAGACTTACTCCAGTTAATGGTCTGCCTATTGAATATATGCTATTACAATAGATGATGTTAGTTCAAATAAGCCATTAAAGATCTTTAAATCAACACTGGGCGATTCTAATATCTGATATAGTTTAGCTTTTCACATACGGATTTTAAATAGGGAATTTGGTGAGAGATTTTTGCCAGTATAAAGAATGAATACATTGCTTTGTATAAGAAGTAACATGGTTTTTTTTTTCCCCTTAGAATGTTGATTTAGATGTGAAACAAGACTGTAGTCAACTGGTAGAGAGAATAAACGTTTTCAAAACAGCATTCAGTGAAAATGAAGACGATGAAAGGTAAAAACCAAACCAAACAAACCTTTGTATCTGTGAAGCAGTATGGTATGTTTAAAATAATTTAAAGGCAAAGGAACTGTTCTTTCTATTTCAATTTGTCTTTCTCTGGAATAGAAAATTGGTCTTAAAAGACAGCATCTGCTATTGAAGTAGCAATTGAAAATTTTACTGAATTACTTCTATCTGTAAGAGTCAACTATACTGAATGTATATCTGTTGACAAATACAAAGGTGACTTTTATTCATTGCTGTGCAGATTAATATTTTTCTTAATGTGCAGTAACCATGTGACTAAAACAGATTATATCAGTAGAAATAGGATGCTACAGCTGGGTACTATTGTCTGAGATACTGTACATTTTTTTTCTTTGTGGTGTGGTAACATAGTAACTATTCACTTCCACAGTCGTCCAGCAGTTGCATTAATTCGGAAATTGATAGCAGTGTTAGAATCTATCGAACGTCTACCTCTCCATTTGTATGATACACCAGGATCTACTTACAATCTTCAGGTAAATGTACAGTGATAACAATATATCATACTGAGTGATACACAGCTGAATGTTATACGTGAATTTCAGGAAAAGTTACACACATTAAGTCTGTATGAAGCATATTCTTGTAAAGGTGGATAGAGTTAGGTAAAGAACAACAAACTTTTTGCCATTTATTTCCTCTTAAACACTTAATCTTTTATGTGTACCTCTACTGTCACTTTTCCACTGTGAAGTGAAAGTAAATTTTGATTGAAGAGATAATCTGTTTGTTCTTTCGTCTTCAAGTATTGTTCTCTTTATATGGGAATATGCCCCCTAGTAAGTATTTTTACTACCTGAATGAGCAGTTCATTGAAGACAGTTATAAGACCTGTTTATTTGTGATGACTAGGGATGGGCTATAGCAGTTAAAAGGGTCCCTTCTAGGGCTGTGTGCTCGTACAAGACACCTGCAGGATCAGTACCTTCTTAGAAAGGAAAGCCGCAATTTATCTAAAAATATGTTTTGTTTTTGTCCAGTTTGTGTGCAGTCTTAATTTTTTTAATTTGAAAGCACACTTCAGGATTTTGCAAGACGGCAGTGAAGTG
This sequence comes from Gorsachius magnificus, assembly GCA_034008185.1. NCBI lineage: Eukaryota > Metazoa > Chordata > Aves > Pelecaniformes > Ardeidae > Gorsachius > Gorsachius magnificus. Next base: position 40,074,722 of record CM067086.1, on the reverse strand, counting down.
TGAATATTTCTGTTTTGATGTTAAATTATTAGAAATTAGTTGCAGAAAGTAGCAAAAGCATGGCTGCTATCAAATATTTTGATAAGGCTTTTCAGTTTTTATACTACTGTAGTTGCTAGTCTGCAAGCTTTGGAAACAAAAGGTATGAAAACACATGAAAAGTGAGAAAATATTAGCTTGAATGTGTAACTGACTTACATATTGACTGTCATAGTAAAGATATGTTTGGTCAATTGCAAAAAATGCAGTACTAGGGAATTAATTCTTAAAGCATTAAATCAGGATACGGTTTGCTTAAGCTGCACAACAAAAATACTTGATACACCACTAAAACTGTTGTAGTGAAATATATTGCTTTTCTTAAAATTACAAAACCTAAACAGGAAAGCCTGTATTAATGTTTAGCTACTCTTTCAGATATTAACAAGGCGCCTGAGATTTCGTTTGGAACGTGCCTCAGGAGAGACATCTTTAATAGATCGAACCGGTAGAATGCTAAAGATGGAGCCATTGGCAACTGTTGAATCTCTAGAACAGTATCTGCTGAAAATGGTGAGCAATGTACCACACACAGAGTTCACCAGAAGTGGTTGTATTCCATATCTCTAATATTTGGTTTCTTTTCATTCATATGTAGGTAGCAAAGCAATGGTACGACTTTGATAGGGCCTCATTTGTGTTTGTACGAAAACTACGTGAAGGCCAAACATTTGTGTTCAGGCATCAACATGATTTTGATGAAAATGGGATTATTTACTGGATTGGGACAAATGCAAAGTGAGTTTCTTCAAAGCTAAATATTTTTAAGTCAGTCACAATAAACCGGAGAGAGAATTCATAATGAAATTAAATGTGTAATTTTTTTAGGAGTGGGAGTTATTTTTGCTTTTACTGTTGATCAATAGAATTACATTTCTTTTTGCTCTGCTTAAATAATAGAATCATATGAATCTCTGAAGTTGTATTGAGAGTTTGTATGCTTACCTAAGAAATGAAGTGGTAGGAAAGTTTGGGTCTTGTTTTTGTTTGCTGTGGCTTTGTTTTGTGGGGGTTTTTTTGTTTGCTTGTTTTAAACCACTGTAGTAAAGTGATGTTTGGAACATCTCTAAATTTTCTAATTACCTAAAATTATATTAACCGTTTTGGTCTGTAATAAACTCAGCTGTAATATACAATTTACAGTAAATGTCAAATGTTACTGATACCCATTTTTTTTAATGTAAGTAATAATTAAACAGTACGTTTGTCGTCTTTTCTGTAGAACTGCATATGAGTGGGTAAATCCAGCAGCGTATGGATTAGTAGTGGTTACGTCCTCAGAAGGAAGAAATCTGCCTTATGGCCGTTTAGAAGACATCCTGAGCCGTGACAGTTCAGCTCTCAATTGTCATACTAATGATGATAAGAATGCTTGGTTTGCCATAGATCTTGGCCTTTGGGTTATACCATCAGCTTACACATTACGCCATGCTCGAGGTTATGGACGATCTGCTCTCAGAAATTGGGTTTTCCAGGTGTCTAAGGATGGACAGAACTGGACTACTTTGTATACTCATGTTGATGACTGTAGTCTCAACGAACCAGGGTATGTCTGTGTATTTTACCACTTCTTATAAAAACTGAGCTCAGTTAAAAACATACTTGGCTGTCGACTAATTTTATGTGTACTGTAGGTGTAATAATGTAACTTTATAAAGAAATGGTAGGTGATCTAAATTATCAAGGATGGGCTAGAAAATAAGTGATTCACATAATGGCATTTGTGCTTTTCCATCATTGTAAATTTTGCATTTGATATTTTTTTTTTTTTTCTTTTAGAAAAGAGTAACACCAGCACTCATCCAGAGTTTTTGTCCCTAATGTTAATAGGTTTTATGTATATTGTATTCTTGGCAGTTTTCTGGATTTTATCCACGCATGATCAGCATTATGGTTTTGTTTTGCTTTGGTACTAAGGCTTTTTGGTTTGCTTTTTTTTTTTTTTTTTTTTTGGTCCCCCACCCACACCCCCTTTCTAATAAATTTAAAGGTCTACAGCAACATGGCCTTTAGATCCTCCAAAAGATGAGAAACAAGGTTGGAGACATGTTAGAATAAAACAGATGGGAAAGAATGCCAGTGGGCAAACACACTACCTCTCCCTGTCTGGATTTGAACTTTATGGCACTGTGAATGGAGTATGTGAAGATCAGCTGGGTAAGAAAAAGACTGTGTACATCCTATTTGTTCTCTTAAAATGCTAATGCTCACAAACAATGTAAAAATCAGTGTGAAAAAACAGGTTAACTTTTGCAATGGAACTTGCTTAGAAACTTAAGCTAAAATTATTCGCTATTCAATACTTTTAAGTCTTTTCATTTCAATTTATGTTTCCTGTAGGAAAAGCTGCTAAAGAAGCTGAAGCAAATCTGCGAAGGCAGCGACGTCTGGTCCGTTCTCAGGTGTTGAAATATATGGTTCCAGGAGCTCGTGTAATCAGAGGAATTGATTGGAAATGGAGAGATCAGGATGGAAGCCCACAGGGTGAAGGCACTGTTACAGGAGAATTGCATAACGGTGAGCACGAATTGCCTGAATTTGGAAATGTCTGTAGCATGATTAGTTCATGTGGAATGGGTAGCATTAAAGTATTTCCTTTGTAGTGTCTTGAAGAAGCTGACAAAATTTTAAATACTTTGGGGGCAAGAAACTCAGACATTACAACTGTTGTGGTCCATTTGTGAAATTCCATTTTAATGCATGAAAAAAAATTCTTGCTGTAAATGAAACTTTTGTAGAGCTTCGCTTAATTAAAATACCAAATTGTTATTTAGACATCTGTTACAAAGAAGAAAAAGTATATGAAGGTGATCGATGCAAACTGATTAATTAAGCTTTGGGCCTGCAAAATCTATAATTGCCACCTTTGTTTCTTCTAGCTTAGCATTTGCAATATTTTTCTTGACTTTTGTATCCTGTACCTTTCCTACCTTGCTAGCTTTGTTGGGATCAAGTTGTTATTTTTTTAATTAAAAGCAGGAAAAGTAATTAACTTATGGAGCAAAACAAAAACCTGCAACAGCCAGGGAAGTCAGTGGTGAGGAAACTAAGATACTGAAAAGGCTCCAGAAGAGGAGGTGATCTTGTCAGCTGAACATGCTTTCCACCTTTTCCCCTCTCTTTCCCTGTTTTGGGGTATTTAAAACTTGCCATGTTTCTGAAGTATCTTCAGCCACTCTTAGGCTCATTCTTAGCAAGATTTTAAAATTTCTTCTACTTTGCTGAGTTGTCAGCTCGCAAACATGGGGAAATGTCCAAAGTACAATGTATTAAAATGTTTTGAAACTTTGAATCTTATTTAAGCCATTCAGTATAGCCTATAGGGAATTCTTCCATCATCTGTATGTTGTTCTTATCAGATGCAACAGTATCTCACTTTGAAGACTTTAGGTATTATTGGTGAGTAGTATTCTACTAAATCAGTGGTTTTGTTCCTATGTTCCAGTAAAGCTTTCCCATTTAAGCATAGGTGAAATTGATGTTCATTTATCAAATGGTGATGCTAAACAACTTGAAATGTGTATCAGCAGACTCTTATTCCTGCCACGGTTGTCTTTCAAGTAGAATTTTGAAAATGGTATCCCACTGACTTTTTTATCATTGACAAGTTTTGGCTAAACTTGAGTTGTTTTAGGGCTGTAATGGTGGAGCAGTAAGACTCCAAGTACATAATATATATTAAAAAATTGTGCAGACTTAAAACTTTGTAATTAATATTTTAGGAAAAGGAACTATACAAAACAAGAATAGTTATTTAGCTATACTGTTACAACATACCCCATTCAGATATTCATAAAGGGGAGAAATGATACTGTTTAACTACAGTATGGAACTTACTACTTTTTTATTTGATAAGAAAGGCAAATAAAGTGTAGAAGGGAAAAAATATCAGACTTGCTTCACAACTTTACCCTTCAAAGGTTTAGTGATGTGAAGCCACTCAGATTATAGCTCATGAAGATGGAATAAAATTATACAGGAATAACGTGATCTAAACCTGCTTATGTGGGGATGAGATGTCTAGTTACCATATCTGAAAACTTTATCCATTTTTAAATACTCTTCCTCCAGTGGTATTTCTAAATAGAAAATTGCCTGTGATCTTCTCTTTTGGTCTAGAAGGGATGACTTTTGGATAGTTATAAGGTAAAAATGCACCCAACAGTACTTAAAAGAATATTTTACTTCAAATTACTCTTCTGTTTTATTAAGGAAAAATACATGTGTACGTCTGGACCTGACATCTTGTTTTCAATTTCTGTCTGAGGTTACAGAAGATGACTGAGCTTTACGAGATTTTATTTTTCAAGAATATGTGTATCAATTAACATAGTGACACCAACTTTTGTTGTAGTTAACATACAATAAATACTAGAAGGATTTTTTTAGGTGACTCTGAGATTGTGGTACATACTTAGACAAGAAAAAATAAATTGTTTTGCCCCTGTTTCTGTCCTAGTTAGCTAAATTTTTGCATGTTACCCTCATTATTGCAGATTTATTACTCTTAACTGTTTAAAAAATACTGGTACTCTAACTAATTATTTAATAAATGAATTGAAGAGTAGCATCTCTTTTCAGTGTTGTTTCGGTCCCAGTATAAAGCTTCATTCTATGAAACATACTCTTTTTGCAACCCTGAAATCTTACTTGAATTAGTATTAACCTGACTGCCGTAAGACTCTTCCTATGAATAAGAGATGTCTTTAAATTCTTGAACTAAAAATCTGAGTATCAGTAAACTAATTTTTTCACTTTATAGAGCAAGAATAAGAAAACCCAAACTAACCAGTTTCATAAAATCTCTTCTATTTGGTAAATCTGCTTATCCACAAGCATCCAACAAAGAAAAACATTATAGAATGTCCTTGCAAGAATTACAATTTCTTGACAGATATTAATAAAGTTATGTTTATATATTTTAATACACATTTCTGTTATTAGATAATCTAATAATACAATTTTGAGAGATCCTAGTAGGTCAGGTTCCTTCCTGAAGGAAACTTTACTTTTGGCTGGATTCTGGGACCCTGAAGACAGAGGCTGATCATGCTTGCTGCCTCCATGTTAACAACACTTTAAAATACCAAATCGTTCAGATTTAAACACTTCCTTTTTAATTGGCATTAAGGGTTATTTAGTGATTTTTATTAATTCAGACATAGCAGCCCTTAGGAGAAGCTGATCCCACGTTGTGGAGCTACTGTCTGACACGCTCCTGTCTGCTTTCTGCTGGATCTCACAAACTCCTGTCCCTTTCCAGGCTGGATTGATGTCACCTGGGATGCTGGTGGCTCTAACTCTTACCGTATGGGCGCAGAAGGAAAGTTTGACCTCAAGCTTGCACCAGGGTACGACCCTGATTCAGCGGCATCACCCAAACCTGTTTCATCCACTGTTTCAGGCACAACGCAGTCATGGAGCAGCTTGGTGAAAAACAACTGTCCAGACAAGACGACTGCTGCTGCAGGCTCCTCAAGTAGAAAAGGAAGCAGCAGTTCTGTGTGTAGCGTGGCCAGTAGCAGCGACATCAGCTTGGGTTCGACCAAAATGGAGCGGAGATCAGAAAGTGTAATGGAGCAAAATATAGTTTCAGGCACTGACGTCCATGAACCAATTGTTGTTCTGTCTTCCGCTGATAGTGTGCCTCAGGCTGACGTAGGGTCATCTTCCAGTGCAAGCACCAGCACCTTAACAGCGGACATGGGAAACGAAAATGCAGAGAGGAAGTTAGGTCCTGATAACTCAATACGCACTCCTGGGGAGTCCAGTGCTATATCCATGGGAATTGTTAGTGTAAGCTCTCCTGATGTGAGTTCAGTCTCCGAACTGACTAATAAAGAAGCAGCTTCCCAACGACCTCTGAGCTCTTCAGCAAGTAACAGACTGTCAGTCAGTTCTTTGTTGGCTGCTGGGGCACCGATGAGCTCCAGTGCAAGCGTTCCTAACTTATCATCTCGAGAAACTTCCAGCCTGGAGTCCTTTGTACGAAGAGTGGCAAACATAGCACGTACCAATGCCACAAACAACATGAATTTAAGCAGAAGTAGCAGTGATAACAATACTAATACTTTGGGAAGAAATGTCATGAGTACTGCAAGTAAGTAAGCTATGTTTATTTGTAGTTGAAGCTTTTGTTGTTTCTTTTGCTTTCAGTAGACTTCAAGAAGTTTGGATTCTCTTGGCCTAATAGAGAAATGAATTTAGAGCAGCCTTGACCTTGTGTGTATCTGTAGAACTCCTGAAGAGCTCACAGAGTTCATGTCAGCTGGAAAGTGTTACATTGCCCTGTGGTGTCAGATTACACTGTGGTACCAATCAAATAGAAAATAATTTGAATTTTATGTCTATTACATGCATAGGAAGAGAGAGAAGGTATGGTTTAGATCAAGAGGCTGGAAGACTAGCAACAGTAGCTAATCTGATCAGTGTAGATTTTGCATACTCACCTTGTATCTGCCTATTCCCGTTATTTTTTCCATTTTCCTCAGGAAAGGCAGTTTGTGCATATTGTGAAGTTTATGAGCTTAGGAACGAAGAGCACAGTAGAAAGAAAGCAGTAAACTGCAGTATGACGAAATTTTAGTAGATTCCTGCATTCTGTCAGGCTGAATAACTGACAGTACTCTAATAATGTGTGTGTTTTCTGAAGATGGTATGGTCATTAAGGCTTTGATTCGGCAAACTGTTCAGGCATATTAAGTGTAAGGAAGTTTGTGGTTAACAGTGATGTAAATGGGATTATGTACATGCTTTAACATTTGCATGTTCTCAGATTATATGTAGGATCAAGGTATTAGCGGCTAAATTGTAAACCTGCTTGTTGTGAGTGAGTAAACTCTTCTGAATTTTCAGAATGCTCCCATCCAGAGTTGTTACTCAACCAGCCTTGTTAGCTATTTCGTTTAGTGATGGTGATAGTGTTTTAACTGGAGAGCTGCATTTCATGAGGTAGGCGAGTTAGAAAAAGTAAGATTACCCAAGCCAGGAAGCAGCAGTCAGTATCTCATTAAGCTTTCATGCTTTTCTGGCACTCCTGTGCTTCCTTATTTAAAAATGTGGTGTTTGCTCTTAGCATTTCTAAATTTTTTTTAGTAATGTTTTCTTTTTTGTTGGGGAAATTTTTTTGAAGTGTATTCTTAACATTCATATTGTGATACGGGAGGGGGAAATGTTTGCAGCCTGCATTAAAAATGTAAATAAGATACTCAAGGGAAGATTTCCAGTAATTGATACCCTTTTAGGCAGATAGTCAGTGCTTCTGGTTCTGAAGCAGTTTTGTGCTGGGTGGAGAGAGCAAGCACCTTTGAAAAATATAGTAAGATACTTCAACAGCATGTTAAACAGATTTCATGAATGTTTGATATCATACAGTACTAAAGTTGGAAATAAGAATGTGGCAAATTAAAAATTGGATTTAATATTTTAATATATTAATACTTTAAAATTATCCATCATGTAGGAATTATTTTGTTTTATACATTTTATACAAATAGAAACTGTAAACAAGAATTTGTGCCTGAAAAAGAGACCAGAGACTATATTTGAGCAATCTCACCAAAGTTATATTAGAGCTTTGTAAAAAGCTTGGACTTTTTTTTTTTTTTTTTTCCTTTGGCCTGTCCAGTACTAAAACGACACCACACCCCTACTCCCAAAGAAGTAGAGTCTGACATGATGATTAGTGATAGAAGTCTTTTTGTGTAGTGGTTGTGTTTAAAAACATCAGTATTTGCTGGCAGTTAAGTGGTATCTAGGGTAGCCAGTTTCAATTTGTTCTTGAATTCAGAGCAAATGAAATGCTGATGCTTAATGGCTTTTTCTGTTTATTGTAACAGCAAAGAGTTTGCTGTTATTAATTAGAAGTGGGTGGAAGATATGAATACTGAACACCTTATTTTCAAGTTCTTAAACAACAAAAGAAAAACCCTTTGGACTGGAAAATTTCCATGTTTTCACAGAGATTAGCATAGGCTTATTAACAACCCTAAATTTAAATTCCACTTTCTCCCTCCCCATGCATAGAAATAATTTCAAGCCCTACACCTGCTTCAGTCACCTTTGCTGATTTGTTTTGTTTGCATTTCTGTGTTTTTATTTACAGACTGTTGCTTATGTTCCTAAGGGAAAAAAAAAAAAGGAAAGGAGTATCTGACAAACAACAAAAATAGAAAGTGTAACATTTATTTTTCTCAGAAAACTACCAAATGCACTTAGGGGAAGAATCTTTGTTGTGTTGTATCTTCCTTCAAGTGTAGCAGCCTTTGAAAACCTTGATAATAATAATTTGAAATTCAGAATTTAGATTAGATTAATTTTTTCTTAAGAAAGCAGTGCCTCAGTCTACATAAGCTGCAATAATGAAAATGCTTACTTTAAAATGGCAAAACTTGCGTTTGATTAATTTTAGAAAAGGTAGGTAGAAAAACATAGGGTTTAAATTTAAATATAGGTGACCCCTCAAATTTGCACATGCAAATGTGCGATTGACTTCCTGTGTTTGAAGATAAGCATGTGAGAAAATGTTTTGAAGATTTGGATGTAAATGTGTAGTTGCACATAGGTATAACGTACAGTCAGTTATGTACACTATGTGAAATTCTTTCTGTTGAGTTTACAGTGAATTCAGTCTTGTTTCAATTGTTAACTAAAAAGCATTTGCTGTGCTTTATTAGAATGTGCAGTAGGGTAGCTTATTAGTTGTTGGTTTCTTACTTTGAAAATTATTTGTATAAATCCTCCAACATAAGTAAGGTAGCCAGTCACACGTTTTGCAGTATTGCCAACTCAGGCTTGTTGCCCATCGTGAACATATGTGCTAATAGTTATGTGAAAGATAAGTCAGAGGTGCTTTAAGAACTTTAGAAAATGCACAAAAATCGCAGGTTTCACATTTGTCTTGTTATGTTCTGTTCTCAATTCGTTTGTATCTAGTTAAACTGTTTACCCTGTATAATTTTAATTGTATTGCTGTTTAGAGGTTAAATTACATTTTAGGCTTAAAGACAGACACAAAGTGTTGGAATAACAGATTTCAGAAATAGTTTTTGTATTGTTGAAAATGAAATGAAGTAATTTCAGATTTACAAGGGGATTTGGGGATTTATTTAACGAAATTATTTGGTTTAAATGTATGCAAGGAAATATGCTCAGAAGTGAGCATCTGCATTGTAGGGTGCACTTTTGCACTGGAAAACCCTTCCCCTTTAGTCTGTTGTTATTTATTGTAAAATAACACATTACATCTGATAAGTTTTCAACCCCAAATATATTTTTCAACACAGGGCTCATGCATGTAAATTGTACTCTTCAAGTCATCAAATCATTTATTTTATCTTACCATATCTTTATCTATAGCTTCTCCTCTTATGGGTGCCCAAAGTTTTCCTAATCTGACTACAACTGGTACCACATCAACAGTGACCATGTCTACATCCAGTGTTACTAGCAGCAGCAATGTAGCTACAGCAACTACAGTTTTATCTGTTGGTCAGTCGCTTAGTAATACTCTAACTACTAGCCTAACATCAACATCTAGTGAGAGCGATACAGGTCAGGAGGCAGAATATTCTTTATATGGTAAGTTTCATTTTTACATGAACATAAGCAGACTTCCCATTAATGATCTTTCCTTTTCTCCCGTTGTTATGATTTTTGTCATGTAGTAGTTTATTTACTTAAAAGTATTTGAAAGTTGAGCTGTTCATATGTTACTAGTTCTGTAAGGCAGTTAAGTAAAATAATGTAAACATAGTAGTATTTCCTTATGTTTTCAAGTCTTTATTTTCAGCAGTTTCTATCCCACATTATTATTATCATTTCTGGTATAGTTTATTTAGGCACTTAATCTTTTCCTTAATCAAATGAGTTTAGTATCTAATGTAATTTGCATATGAACCTCTGATTAAAATCAAAATGTTATTTCTCATTGTGTTACACAGGCACGCTACATGCTCAGTGTGAGGCACCCTGTATTATTCAGTGATTGAATATTATTCAGTGATTGAAAAGCATCCACCAGTAGGCACATTATACACTTAAAATAGTATATGAGGTTCCAGGTATCTCAATAACAAATAGTAATTGCAAAAAAATTGGAAAGAACCCAGAAATAAAAATGACACAGAGAATGGAATTATATGATTTCAGGAACACAATCCAGAATTATGTGGGCACCATACACTAGAAACAGACATTAGGACAGAAGTTTATTTGCAGGATATGAAAATTGTGAAACAAGATTGTAGTTAACTAGGTTGCTAATATCTAGGAATTAAGTTGGTGAAATAAAATCAAGAAAAACCTGGGATAGATATGGGAAAATACTTCCTAATGTAAAGTTTATTGGATTGTTCTTGAAAGAAAAGATGCTTGACTTGTTTAAACTTTGATTAGATTAAGATTATGTTATATTTTGCCTCTCTTACAGCCTATTGAAATTGCTTGAAAAAAAATCTGGTAATTTCAATGGATATTGGAATTGAGCTGCTTGGAGGCAGTCAATTAAGATATCTGCATATGCCATCTCCCTTTATCCTTTTAATTTTTAAGTCAGGACTTTGAGTGACAAGTCTTAAAACATATCATAAAGAACTGGGCAAATAGTTACCTTAAAGTTTCTGTTGGGGCACCGACAACAGTTCAAAGGGTGTTTGGGTGGTATACATAGTTTGTTTATGGATAGAAAAATGTTCAAAGATTCATCCCAGTCCACCTTGGATTGCTATGAACTTTTTTCTGGTTTTGAGGGTTGGTTTTTAGGTCTAGGTGGGCGAAATTGAACTTTGTATCTGTCTTCAGTTTCTTGTTACAGGAATTAATTAGCAATTGAATATTTAGACATACCACTCTTAGATGTTTATTTTAAATGTGCTTTGCATTGTAATTTGAGGTCTAAGGCACCCATTCTCAGTGGGATTGCATCACTAACCTGTCCTTAAAATTAAACGTAGAATCAGACAGTATACATTTGTGTACCATTTCTTGTGTTCTGTGTAATTTAAAATAAGTGTAATTATAAAATGTTTGATATAAGCAAATGAGAAACTGATTGCTCTTGCTGATCATTCTTAATTGCACAAATGTTAACTGCTTCTTCTGTTAGTTATGCTATTGACTAGACCCCTGGACTTTTTGTTAGGTGTATGCTTCTATTACAGCTTTTAATTCCGTTTTCATTCTCTCTTTTTCTTGTTTAAGTGAATATGTTTTTTTCATTCTTCCTAATGCTCCTGTTCTTTAATCTTCAAAATTTTGCTTTAAAAGTTATTCTTGTCTTTTGTTCTGTATGTAAATATATATATATATGTATTATAGATTTTCTTGATAGCTGCCGAGCTAGTACTCTGTTGGCAGAGTTAGATGATGATGAGGATCTACCTGAACCAGATGAAGAAGATGATGAAAATGAAGATGATAACCAAGAAGATCAAGAATATGAGGAAGTTATGGTATAGTATCGTTAACATAGGTGATATCTTAATTGACTAACATGCATTAGAAATCCACAGGTTTGGGGTTGGTTTTTTTTTTTTTTGCAATACGGGATCCTAGCTATACTCTTCCCATTAATTAAAACAAATGCATTTAGACTTAGGACTACTAGTTTGGAGTACCGATCCATGAAGATTCTAAATGAAACACTAGTGTTAAAATTAAGTTATACTTTTCATGGGCTGCAAGATGAATACTACTTTACGAAGACAGTTAATTGTCCTTTTTCCCCATTCTTGTATATATTTCGAGTATTAAGAAAGCTATTTTCTTATGCATTCCAATGTGTGTGGTAAAATTGGAAGGCCTCACTGGACAGGACAGCTAACAGGGCAGTCCCCTTTCTGTACAAATTTGATTGTACTACCTTCACCATTTATTCCAGAGGAAAGTGGTTTTGAACACCAGCACACCCTGAGACCTTCTAGGTCAAAATTAACATCTTAAAAACAGCCTGGGAACAAGGTGACAGACAGTAGAAATGATGGATCACTAGTTCACTGGCTGATGAAATGGTATAACTTCGTGGGTAGGCTGCTGAATTTTGTAGTGATACAGTTCTGGGATGTGTTTAACTGTAGGCCTGTGTGAAGCAAACTGTACTAATTTAAGTAAGCTAGAGGAAATCTCTCTTTAAAAAATAAAACAACAAAAAAAAGACAAAACCCAGCAGGTTAGTCCATATGGGTCTTGCCTACATTATTGTGAGTTCTAGCTTTTCATTTGGTTGATCTTTAGTGGTATGATGAATGTTTGGTCTTCTACTGCCATCAAAGTGATCAGAATGGATATTGCAAGGTCTAGGAGGAAATATATAAGACTTCACTGATGACAGTTTAATGTTTATTGTGTAAAAGTAAATATTGTTTTATGGAATTACAGATACTTCCTCTTGTGATTAATATGCACAACTTTCAGTCATTTGAACCAAAGTATTTGGCACTTTAATGTACTGTGATTATGCTTTTAATAGAAACTCAGATACACTACACAAAGAGAGGAAGTTAGGAATGGAAAAGCCAGTACTACTTACATGGCTCTACAGTGCAAATAACAACCTCAGTTTGTAGATTGTTGATCGCTTTTCAGAAATTATTAAATGGAGTTACTATTGTTGTTCATGGGAAGCAGCAGAAGTAGCTCAGTTAGTCTTTGCTTAAGATTCCACAGCAAGAATCAGATCTGGAAAAGAAAATTTTCCTTTCTTGGGTTCCAGTCCTGTTCCCTCTGATATACTATGTAATTCTTCTCAATGAGGAGTTGAACAGATGAAAAACTTGTAGAAAAGTCACAAGCAATTAATGGTTGCTAAGGCTTGCTGAAAATTAGATTTCTTCCCACCATCATAGTTCCAGTATTTATCTCTGGATAAAACATGTATACATTGTATATCAATATAGGTATACACTTTCAAAAAAATACTACTTGGTTTCAGATAAGTTAATGTGTTTATTTTGACACCGTTGATTAATTTGAATCTTTGATATTCCAAAGTTTGTGTAATACACAAAATAGCTACACCAAGTTTGCTGGTTTACGGTACTCTGTATTTCCCTATGTTCTGGTGCTTCGTGGAAAGTTTCATTCTTTCCAGAAATTGTAAATATACCTGTTGTAAGGTTAGCCCATTTATGTTGATTCTGTACATCTGTGGTTGTAATAATTCTCTTGATTCCTGCTTGACCAGTTAAATGTAACTTTGTTATATGCTAGCTTTGATATATTTTGTGTCAGTTTTAATTTACATGACCGCGTTATTCCCTGTTAAATTTTTGATCAAATGATTCTTTGTAGCAGAATCTAAAAAACAACTACTTTTTTTTTTTTTTTTTTTTTTTTTAGGAAGAGGAGGAGTATGAAACCAAAGGAGGCCGTAGAAGAACATGGGATGATGATTATGTATTGAAACGGCAGTTTTCTGCTCTGGTTCCTGCTTTTGATCCAAGACCTGGTCGTACTAATGTTCAACAGACAACTGACCTAGAAATCCCTCCACCGGGTATGCTGATACTTGATCTGGCTTTACGGTGGAGACTTGCTGTTAAGGGCACAGTGAGCTCTGAGAATCTTACCACTATTAACCAGTACAACATGCTTCTGCGGCTGTGTGGTTTTTCTCTGTTGGAGTAAGAGTTTCATCTACCTCTGCAGGTCCAAGCATTACCAAGGGAAAAGTAAATTAAATGCAGTGTAAAATAAGCATACTCATGAATTTAACTCGGATTAGTGATAAATCTCTTGCTATGTCTGGTTCCACCTCCAGGGAATAATCTGTGTGTTGAGCTAGCCGGGGTAGCTTTGATTGGAGAGTTCTTGTTGAAACAGTCCAAAGCAGATGCAAGGGGAAAGCTAGTACAGTAATTGAGCAGTCTGTATGACCAGCAGCATAGCACCTGATCTTGCTCCTTAGTTCATTCTTGTTTAGCAGTGTGGGTGTAGTCAATGTTCATTACAGAAAGGAAGATGTAGGTTTAGCTTACCTGAAAGCGAGCTGTTGTTGATTTTGATGAACTGAAAGGAGTTAGTACAACAGGAAGATACTGTGTATGAAAAGAAGAATCATGTGCTGTGATAATATTTAAGGGGATGTTACCAAGATGTAAGGATCAACAGAGATTTCAAAAATTCCTGTTAGCTTTATTTGCATAGAGAAGTGCTGCAATTGTAGCTCTTAGATATAATAAGTTCATAGTTAGAACTCTCTATCATCTTTTTGGCATGTGTGCAGGAAGTCTTCACACTTCCTTACTGAGCCACTTTATTAATGTTTAAGCTAACTTGTCATGCATTATGTATTTTGTATTAACAGCTTCTCAAATTATTTTTCATATGCAGGTACACCTCATTCTGAACTCTTGGAAGAGGTTGAGTGCATGCCTTCACCACGTTTAGCACTTACCTTGAAAGTTTCAGGTCTTGGAACAACTCGAGAAGTAGAACTGCCCTTAACAAACTTCCGATCTACCATCTTTTACTATGTACAGAAATTGTTACAGCTTTCCTGTAACGGCAATGTGAAATCTGACAAACTTAGACGTATTTGGGAGCCAACATACACGTAAGCTCATAAATTTGTTATTCTGTGTAGAGAACGCTGTGACCGATTAGGAAACCGGTGTGAAACAATGTTTTTTTCCTCCTCCTCTGTAGGAAGCAATGCTAAAATAAGTTTTTTCTTGCATTTATGTCAGGGTGTATTTACTGGTTTTAAAGTTAGTGCTGTGACTACAAAACAAAAAAAGTCATAACGTCTAATGCTCAGCTGTGACTTGTCTATAATATTTCACAAGTCAAGCAGTTGACCAAGAGAGCAGAATTTGGTCATCTTAGGCATCTGCTTGGAAGAATCCCATGAGGATATAGTCATAGAGAGAGGAGAGACATCGAGGAAGGTGATTGATTTTTCAAGGATCACTTCCTCCAGACTCAAGACCAATCCATCCCAATGTGTGGGAAGTCAGGCAGAGGCAGTAGGAAGACGTGCATGGATGAAGAAGAAACTCCCAACAGAACTCAAAACATAAAAAGGAAGCACACAAGAGGTGGAAGAAGGGTCAGGTGACCCAGGGGGAATGCAGAGACATTGTCCCAAGGTGAAGGTGCGAAGTTAGGAAAGCCAAAGCCCATCTGGAGTTGAATCTAGTGAGGGATGTGAAGGGCAGAAAGTTAGGGAACTTACAGAAACAGGACATACAAGTCCATGGGACCCAATGGGATGCACCCACAAGAGCTGGTCACTCTTGATTATCTTTGAAAGGTCATGGTGTTTGAGAGACACTTCTGAGGACTGGAAGAAAGCAAGTGTCGCTCCTATGCCCCAGAAGGGCAAGAAAGAATTAGGCAACTACAGGCTGGTCACCCTCTACTTCATCCCTGGAAAGGTGATGGAAGTAATTCTGGAAACCATTTTCTAATAATGAAGGATAAGAACGTGATTGAGAGTAGGTGGCAATGGATTTATGAAATCACTCTTAACCAATCTGATTGCCTTCTGTGAAAAGATGACTAGGTCAGTGGATGAGGAGAAAGCAGCAGATGTTATTTTCTTTGACTTTAGCAAGGCTTTCAACACTTTCTGCCTCGTTGACAAACTAATAAAGTATGGACTAGATAGTGTCTGAAAACTGCCAGGTTCAGATGGTTGTGAATGTGGTATGAAGTCCAGCTGGAGGCCAGTCATTGGTGGTGTACCCCAAGGGTCAACACTGGGTCCAGTACTGTTTAACATGTGCTTTAATGAACTGTATGATGGGACAGACCAGACCTTCAGCAAGCTTGCAAAAAAAAACAAAAATGGAAGGAGTCATTGTTGCACCAGATAGTTGTTCTGCCATTCTGAGACACCTCATCAGGTGGGAGAAATGGGGAGACAGAAACACAAAGGGAAATGCAAAGTCTAGCAGCTGAAGAGAAATAACTGCCAGTACAGGCTGGGGCCCAACTGGCTGGAAAGCAGCCTGCCAGAAAAGGCTCTGAGGGTCCTGGTGGACATAAAGTTGAATGCAAGCCAGCTATGCACCCTGGCAGCAAAGAAGATCAGTAGCATCCTGAGCTGCATTAGGAAGGCAGAAGGAGGTGATCTTCCACCTCTGCTCAGCGCTGGTGAGACACATCTGGAGTGCAATGTCCAGTTCAGGGCTCCTCAGTACGAGAGAGGCATGGGCACTGGAGTGAGCCTAGCAAAGGGCCGCTAAGATAACTTAAAGGGCTTAAAGCATCTGTCATACAAAGAGACACTCAGAGATCTGTGACTGTCTAGCCTGGAGAAAAAAAGGCTTGTGGGATCTTACCAATGTGTATGAATATGCAATGGGAGAAAGTAAGGAAGACGGAGCGTAGACTCTTATTTCTTGCGACAAGTAAAAGGAAAAGAAGAAAATGGCTCAAACAGAAACATGGGAAATTCCATTTAAACATAACACTTGAGCAAGGGTGTTGGACTAGAGGTGCCTTCCAACCTCAGCTATTCTGTCTGCCCTAATTTGACCTTACTGACTCTGTAGTAATAGACAGAAATTACAAGACTATAGATTGTGTGTATTTTCCATTTACTACACCAGTGTAACTTCTGTCATACTAGAAAACTAACCTATATGAAAGCAAGAACTTCAGTAAGGTGGTTGCAGGGTTTTTTTAACTTTGTATTTTGGATTTCGGCAGTGCTTGTGTATTGCACCTATTTTGAGTTGCTTTGTGTCAAAAATTATGTGCTGTAACAAAACTGCTAGAAAGAATGAGAAATAGTTGTAAATATGCATAGCTCCTAAGTTAATACACAGTAAACTACCCTAGAACTTTAAAATTTCAAAGAGCTGGGGCATGTGTAGTGAAGAACCTGAAGTTGGTTTGGGAAATTTGCGTAATGAAGGTTGTTTGATTACTCAAATCTCTCTTAAGAAAGTGTATATTACATACTTGGCAAGACAAATATCGACATAATGAGAATTAAATATAAGTTTAAGAATGCTGCTGCATCACGGTATCCCAGATGTTCTGTGCAGCAAAGAGCAGCTGCTGTTTCTGGTTTACGTCATGTTATCTAAATGTCATTGATGTCTAACAAGTCAATGTATAACTTCAGAATTTAGAGGATGTGCTATGAGTATGAAATATTAACTCATTGTTTTGATATCTAGAATCATGTACAGAGAAATGAAGGATTCTGATAAAGAGAAAGAAAGTGGAAAAATGGTAAGACTTACTTCTGTGCTTTCGTGTACATTTTTGTGGCTGTTTAAACAAAAGCAAAACAAGTCTTACTGCAGTTTTTGAAATGCTACATTAAAAAAAACTAACAGTTTTCAATTACTTAAAGGACATGAGTGAGTATATTTGTAAATGCATGCTCCCTGAAAAAAGACAATATGTAATGCATGTGAAATCTTAAAGACTTTACAATCAGGAAAAACCAACATTTGGTGGTTCCTGTTGTAGGGTTGCTGGTCAGTAGAGCATGTGGAGCAGTACCTTGGCACTGATGAATTACCAAAGAATGACTTGATAACCTACCTGCAGAAGAATGCAGACTCAGCTTTCCTGCGCCACTGGAAATTAACCGGCACTAATAAAAGTATTAGGAAAAACAGAAATTGTTCCCAGCTCATAGCTGCATACAAGGTATATGTCTGCATCCAAACATTTTTTATTATGAATGGCTGTGTGCTTTGTTTTGCAGCTTTAAAGATTCTTGTGGAGGAGGGATATGACATGGATAGCAAAGTTGAATGTTCACATGCCAATATCAAGTTTAGGTTTTGCTGCTTTTTTTTAATGTCTTCTGTTAGAGTCGTGTTAAAATGCATTTGAATCATGATATGAACCATCCACAATTAACTTAAGTGTTGAGGTTAAACACAGTAACCATTCTGATTTTTCAAATCATTAACTTGGAGTGCACATTCCTGAAGATAGTAACAGAGTTTTCATTATTAACAATTCGGTTTTTTACAGGATTTTTGTGAACATGGATCAAAATCTGGATTAAATCAGGGGGCCATTTCTACTCTTCAAAATTCTGATATCCTTAGTTTGGCAAAGGAACAACCTCAGGCCAAAGCTGGCACTGGGCAGAACTCCTGTGGAGTAGAAGATGTTCTGCAGTTACTTCGCATTTTGTATATAGTTGCCAGTGACCCTTACACAGCACGAACTTCTCAAGAAGGTAAGTTAGTTATCTAGCAGAGCTTCTTAAATGTTTTATTGAAAACAAAATAAAGGAAAAATTTTCTCTTGATCTTTTCAGAAGGAGATGAGCATCCTCAGTTTAGCTTTCCACCTGATGAATTCACAAGCAAAAAAATTACTACAAAGATTCTGCAACAGATTGAGGTATTACATGAACATATGCACAATGTAGATATGTAATATTGTTTTTAAGACTCTATTAATACTCCTCCTTACCTTGATTGCTTGAAATTATTAGCTTTTTTGCCATTTTGACTTCTGAATTGTTTCATACGATACTTACTTCCTTATATTTTGGATGAGTAAATTCTGTAAGAAGAGGCTAGTCTGAATAAAAACATATCAAGAAAAAAATGGTAATAGAATTGTATCTTTTGGTTACAAAGAATAGTTTTTTTCTGCACCAAACATCTATGTTACCACGTATTGTATGTATGTCTGCCTGATGATATTGTAACAAAGGCAATTAATTGTGTTAGGGTCCACAAACATTTTATTGTTTATGCATTCCACATAAAGCTTTCAAAACCAGCATTTAGAAAATATATTCTTGGTATTAGGTCAGTAGATGTGTTAAAAGAAAAACTTTAACAAAGATTTAAAATAGATTCTTGCTCAGCTCTTGTGTGCTTTTTGAGGTGTTGGGTTTTTTTTTTTTATTACAGTTAAGTTGTCCTAATTATTCATTGAAAAAAGTTCAGTTTTCATGTTCTTTTAAAGGCCGTTCAGACACCCTGAATATCTTTGTAGTAATAATTTCTGCAGTCTCTTTTTATTATACTTGTATTTTAGAAGGGACTATAGTAGTATATAGTAATATTTTAGTGGGGATCATCTTTACTACCACCAAGTTTCTCTTGTGTCTTCTGGTATTGCAGAGGTAGTATCTAATCGCTTTTGGGCAAAACTCAGAAGTCTGTCTCTCCAGGTAATTGTATACTGAGATCTCCCCATGGTGCTTTGAGTAGTACATATCCCAGAGATTTACTACAGCTTTTCATGTGTTTGTGCCAAAGCACACTGTGTCCACTCTTGAGTCCTAGAAGCTCTTTTAAAAAAAAAAAAAAAAATAAAAAAAAGTAGCAATTGCTGAGAAGGAATAAACTTGCTCAGACACAGGTGAAAACTCTATACTTGGGTGTATTGGGTGTCTATGTACTTAGTTACAAGCTTGTTGGGACAACCTGAGTCTAATACTAGAACACTATTTTTTCTTTTTTTTTCCTTGCATTGAACCACAGGAACCCTTGGCACTAGCAAGCGGAGCTTTGCCTGACTGGTGTGAGCAGCTAACAAGCAAGTGTCCTTTCTTAATTCCATTTGAAACAAGGCAGTTGTACTTCACATGCACAGCATTTGGAGCATCAAGGTAAAAAATAAAATAAAATTAAGACTGCTTCCTTTTAAATGTATATATAGGGTTTTTAAGTGTTAATTCCCAGAAGGACCTATCCTAACAAGATAGATTTTACTTGCCAAATGTAAAGCATTTTAGATAGTAGAAAACAGGGAAGAAGATGGAAAACTTCAGAAATACTTTTGGACACTTGAAAAATTTTTTGTTTGTTGTGTTAGAGGGCTATGATGAGTAGCCTACCTTCTGTTTG
This sequence comes from Gorsachius magnificus, assembly GCA_034008185.1. Taxonomy (NCBI): domain Eukaryota; kingdom Metazoa; phylum Chordata; class Aves; order Pelecaniformes; family Ardeidae; genus Gorsachius; species Gorsachius magnificus. The sequence continues at coordinate 40,054,899 of CM067086.1, read as the reverse complement.
ATATTATTCAGGAAATTCCTTTGAAGAAATTTTGGTTTTCAATTTTAGCTGACTAATTGCTTTTGTGTACCTCTAGCTAGGTTACCATATCAGGCAGTAATTCAACTGGGTTGCAGTTCATGGCATAAAGGACTATGAAACAAAATTTAAAAATTCTGAAAATAAATGTAAGTTAAATGTTTTTGTAAACCTACACCAAAGCATGCATCTTTTATTTTTATAGTTCCTATAATGGTTTGGTGATTATTTGGTTTGGCTCATTTATTTTTAATTCACTAAAGTCTTAACAAAATAGCCAAAAATCTACCAAATAGATGCTATTTCGAAAGTTAGTGTTAGCTGCATAATGAAACTGACAAAAAGAGTTGTTAAAACATTTAAGCATACCCCCTAAAGTGTTCTGTTACCTAGGAATGCTTAGTGTTTTGATTGCACCAGTGATTACCTTGAGAGAATGTAGACAGTGTAAACCTTTTTTCCAGCTTACTTTTATGTAATGAGAAGGAAGAATTAGTTTTTGTATGTGTTCTTGGTTGGTTTGCTTTTCCGAAGAGGAAGTGTAGACAGTGAGTTGCAAAAATTACCATTTGTGTCTAATAGAAAGTGTGTAAACAAGGCATTTAAAAAGAAATAATAAGAGAAAAAAAGGTATTATTTTGCAAGACATCAATTTAAATCTTCTTAATATGGAAAAAATGAACTTCTATGGAAAAATGGTCCAGAAAACTGGACCCTGTATGTTTGGGGCTTTTTTGTTTTGTTTTTGTTTTGAAATTTTAGAAAAGTTGTGATTTTAAAAAGATCCTTCAGGAAACATTACATGGTATTTACTTGGTAAGTAAAGAGCTTTCTAAGCTCTTAAAATATTGGAAGTAGTTCTTAAAACTCACATGCAGTATATGAACTCTGTGTGTACACGTGTGCACACGGGCGCGTACGCTCTGTCTGTGTCTGTCCTGACACTTGACCACACTTGCAAAACAACCAACAGACGGTAACTTTGTAGATAGTTTATTGCTGCATAGATGACAATACATACAAGAATTTTGAACTTTGACTTAACATAAGTACTGCTGTTAGAGGCAGCTCTTGTTCCTTCACTGATACGGATCTTTATGTGTGTGGTTACACTTCAACTTTGGCTCTGTTTCTCTTAAGTAAGTAAATCCTGCTGTAAACTTGGTCAGTATCAGTGGGGTGATGTACAACTGCCTTGCAGTATATAATGGAAGTTGTAATGTGTCTATAAACAGTTTTGAGCATCTGTGATTTAAAAAGTACTACAGTAAATGCTACCCTCTGTTCATTCCACTGGAATAGGAAAACTGTGGTAATTCAGATCAAGAACTGTATGTTTTCCTTGGTGTTATCTATTACATTGGAAGTTATGGCTGGCCCTCCCACTTAAAAAAAAAAAAAAAAAAAATTTCATGCTGGTAGACATCAAAGTTTTAAACAACTGGTTTGGTGTTTTGTTTTTTTTTTCCAGAGCAATTGTATGGCTACAGAACAGGCGTGAAGCCACTGTTGAGCGAACAAGGACCACAAGCACAGTGCGACGCGATGATCCAGGAGAATTCAGAGTTGGACGCCTCAAACATGAAAGAGTGAAGGTTCCACGAGGTGAATCCTTGATGGAATGGGCAGAAAATGTCATGCAGATTCATGCAGACAGAAAATCTGTTCTAGAGGTAAAGCCTATCTGCATAGCAGCGCGAGGTTAGATAGCTATTTCTAATGGACTGGCTGGGATATCAAATATCCTATTCCATAACCAACATGGAACGTTTCACTAGTATTCTCTTTTATTGTTAACATTCCTTATGTTTTTCTAGGTTGAGTTTTTAGGGGAGGAAGGAACGGGCCTGGGTCCTACCTTGGAATTTTATGCCTTGGTGGCAGCAGAATTTCAGAGGACAGATTTGGGAGCTTGGCTTTGTGATGATGACTTTCCAGATGATGAGTCTCGTCAGGTATATTTCAATTTGCATTTTAAACTGAGTACTTGTGTAAAAGAAAAATGAGCCAGATATCAAGGAAGGGAAGAACACTCACAGGGAAGTGAGCAGCCACTCATCATGGTCAAGAATGACCTCTCTGCTCCAGAGCTTGCTTGCCTACCTGTTCTCCTTTTAACAGAGAAGTAGAGTATAGGAAGTTAAACATCACAGATATGATACACTTTTAACAGTGTCAACTTTTTTTGTCTCTCTTAAATCAGGTTGATATTGGTGGTGGATTGAAACCCCCTGGCTACTATGTACAGAGATCGTGTGGACTCTTCACGGCACCATTCCCACAAGATAGTGATGACCTTGAAAGAATAACAAAACTCTTTCATTTCCTTGGTATTTTCTTGGCTAAATGCATTCAGGACAATAGACTTGTGGATTTACCCATTTCTAAGCCTTTTTTTAAACTCATGTGTATGGGGGACATTAAAAGTAACATGAGTAAGTTGATATATGAATCACGGGGTGACAGAGACTTGCACTGTACTGAAAGTCAGTCGGAGGCTTCTACAGAAGAAGGCCATGATTCCTTGTCAGTGGGAAGTCTGGAAGAAGACTCCAAATCGGAATTTATTCTTGATCCACCAAAACCTAAACCTCCTGCCTGGTTTAATGGAATTTTAACATGGGAAGACTTTGAATTAGTAAATCCGCATAGAGCTAGGTTTCTAAAAGAAATTAAGGACCTTGCAATTAAAAGGCGTCAAATTTTAAGCAACAAAAGTCTGTCAGAAGATGAAAAGAACACAAAACTACAGGAATTAATGCTGAAGAATCCATCAGGTTCGGGGCCTCCACTTAGCATAGAAGATTTGGGGTAAGAGTTTTCATATTTATTTATAAATATGCAAACAGTCTTGTGTTAGAGACAAATGTCAACACGTATAATTAAAAACGAAGATTTCTTCATTTTAAATAGTATCGTTGCAGGGAGGAATCATTAGAGATGCAGCAAGATCCAGTTTGCCATCTGTAGCTATGTTCTTGTTTCTTAGTTTGAGGATTTTCTGTTGTCACTTGCTCAGTTTCCTAATGTTTAAACTTAAATGTGGCTGTACCGCAATGCCGTATGACTCTCTAGAAACACCCAAATACTTGTAAAGACCTTTAGAAAAGTGTGGGTCAGTAACTGCTGTGATAACTATGAAATTTATCAGTTTTTTTGGAGAGCTTTTAAAGAGGACAGATTGAAATTTCAGATTGTGTTAATAGGCACGCAGTGCAGTGTTTGAATCTATGTTAAACAGAACATTTGCTAACTTTTACTAAATGTTAAAGACATAAAAGTGTGAGCATGAGGATGTCATCTCTGGTAGTTTTAAATTATTTCTTTTGAAACAACAGTAATTTTTCTACCATTAACATTGTAGATTATTTGTCAAAATCATGTTGTGCCACAAGGATTGCATAGTCAGAGTTCAGTAATTGCCTATGGCCTTGCAGGGCTGTAGCATGGCTGGTTACAGAGAGAAAGCAAGTAGCACCATTGAAGGGGCAAAATGTCTAATATCTTAAGTGGCTCTGTAACTGTAAGGGAGTTTTTGAGTTTGTGAACTGAATTAAAGAGTTTGATTAGTTTTGAAACTGGTAACTTGAAGATATCAAACTCCATGATGCTTTCAAGGGTTATCAAATCCAAATAAATAGTGGGCAAGTACACGTATGTGCATACCACAGATTTGAAACCTGTATTATCTGTGTAGTCCATTACTAATTGTAGTTCTGTACTGTGGTACCGTTGTTCATGTGTATGCAAAATGATCCACAAACAGTGGTTTAAAATGTGGTGAGGTTCTCTCGGGTGCGCGGGGTGCAGTTTATAAGTCTGGTGTATTTGCAGAAGCAGTAGCAGACTTGTTTGCAATAAGTAACTGTCTTTGTATTTTGAAGTCTAAATTTTCAGTTTTGCCCTTCGTCCAAAGTATATGGGTTTACAGCTGTGGATCTCAAGCCAGGTGGTGAAGATGAGGTAAGGCAAGAACCTACCTTTACAATTTAAACAGCAGTTAAGTTTTTACTGTCTCAGCAGGAACTCTAATGCAAAGTGAATTCTTACAGTATTTATCTATTGTCTTTGCAGACTGTAACAATGGATAATGCAGAGGAATATGTAGATCTCATGTTTGACTTCTGCATGCATACTGGTATACAGAAACAGATGGAGGCATTCCGAGGTAACTTTCAGTATGGCAAAATGTAAATGAAGTTAGGTGCACTAATTGGTGTTCAGGGTGCGCTGGTTTAAAGTGGTGACATAGAATGGCTTTCAAAAACAAACTTTTAAATTAAGAATGCAATAGATATTAATTTCATAACACCTTTGCCTAGTTATGCCATTTTTAAACTTGAAGAAGTTCCATTTACCTTAACTGTTGATTGATTCTGCTTTGATTAAAATATAGTTGAAAAGATGTTATTTTATAAACATTCCTTTGACTTATAACTGTATCTTGTGTAAATTAAAGATGGCTTCAATAGAGTCTTCCCAATGGAGAAGCTGAGTTCCTTCAGCCATGAAGAAGTTCAGATGATTCTTTGTGGAAATCAATCACCTTCTTGGGCAGCTGAGGATATCATCAATTATACTGAACCTAAACTGGGATATACGCGAGATAGGTACTTACATTCTGAGTGATTTGAAAATAATAGCTAAAAGATACATTAAGTGACAAAACATCCAGAATGTTCATTAGATGAAGATGCCAAATTACATGGGATTGGTGGTCACTGAAGAGCAAGTGATTGTCTAAAACTACATGAAATAACCATGTGTATTACAGCAGAGAGGTTAGAAAGTACTCGGTGTTTTTGTGATGAGAGAGGATAAAAAAATCTAAAATATTAAAATGTGAACAACTAGTGGAAATACAATGGCAGCTAACTAATTTCAGAGTTTTTACTTTCATCTTTGGTGATTTTAGTTTCTGTTCAGTTGGGTATAGTTGTTATTTGTTCCTTATTTCTTTCTTCCTTCTTTTCAAGTGTATTTAAAAAAGAAAATGTGCTATGCAGGGAACAAATACACTGGTGACTGGATATCAGGAGGTGGTCTCAATGTTTTAGGGTTTGTTGGGTTTGGGTTTTTTGCTGCTTGTAATGTTTAGTAGGGATAACATACAAATTACTTCTGAAACGGAGTTAGTATAAGCATGCTGAAGGATCCCAGTCGGTCCCAGATGCTGTGTGGAGCCATTCTCCTATTGACCCTGCCCTGCCTGCAAGGATGCAGCTGAGATGCAGCACCTGATGCCCAAGGGCCTGTTGCAGCAGGCTGTGCGGGCTCCATGCCCTCTCCTCCCCCTCGTTCCCTGGGCTGGTATGGATGAAAGCAGGGGTGTCTGGGGGATTCCTTGAAGATCTATTGTAGTATGTTACTTTCCTCCTTTTTTTTTTTTTTTTTTTTTTTTTTTTTCACGTGAGGGTCTTAAACAGGAAAACAGGATAGAAATTATATATAAATGAAAGTGGCTTTATACTGCAGAAGCGGTACAGAAAAAGTCTTAAGATTACAGTCAGTTGGATTCTTCTCAGAATCAGAGAATCACAGAATAGGTTTGAGCTCTATCTACATCTCTACCCATTCACACACCAGGTATCCAAATAACACTCCAAGATAACTATGGAGAAAAGCTCTTATTTACCTACGTATTTGTGTGATACTCAGCAAAAAGATTAAGGAAGTATTTTTATGGGGTTTTTGATGGTTTATTCTTAACTCAATACTGAACAGGCACTAGAATCCTACAGTGACTGCTTAGACGTGACTAAAGATCATAATTGTACTGTCTCAAGTTAAGGGAAATTAAAAAAAGCGCTCTCATGTAATGTTATCGTAACTAATGATTTTAACTTGTTTTCAGCCCTGGATTCCTTCGATTTGTGAGAGTCTTGTGTGGTATGTCTTCGGATGAAAGGAAGGCCTTTCTCCAGTTCACCACTGGTTGCTCAACACTCCCACCAGGAGGACTGGCAAACCTACATCCCCGGCTCACAGTTGTACGCAAGGTGGGGCTTCTTCAGGTTGCCCTTCAAAGCAGTGGGTTTGCCTTCTGGCTGTAATCGTTGCTACATTAAGAAATAACACTGACTCCTCCCCTGCCGGTTTTTAATTTATGACATGGTGCTAAGCTTTCATTACTGACCTCTGTTTCAGCTGTTCTCCGCCTTCATACTTGGATCTAAAAGAATTAACCTACATGTAAAGTAAATATATTTGTAAGTTGGCCTGTAGTTTTCTTGATGCTACCATTCCTTGACAAACTGGCGTTATGTACGCAGTAAATGCCATGCATGAGAGAACTGTACAACTTTCCATCCTGTATCAAGCGCTGTGAACAACTGCAGTAAAAAATGTTCGTTCTTTTCCTCAGGTTGATGCTACAGATGCAAGTTACCCATCTGTGAATACATGTGTGCATTATCTAAAGTTGCCCGAGTATTCTTCGGAGGAGATTATGCGAGAGCGTCTGCTAGCTGCTACAATGGAGAAAGGCTTCCATCTCAACTGAGCCACCAACTGCACTATGGGACAGGAGAAAGTGTTTTTTGATACTAGCGAAGCCTCTTGTGTTTGTGTGCAAAAAAAAAATATGATCTCCACGCTGTGCTCTGATGAGACTTGCCTTTTTTTTCACCTGTGAGGCTTTAGGAACATGTGGAATAAGTTTGTTAGCTGCTAATGACAAAATAAATCCTTGTAACTACACAGCCAGCAAGAAATTGGCACAGAACACTGTGTGATGCTTCAAGGGCTTGCACAACTGGAAATTGAGGTGGTTCTGTTTGACTGTTCCAAAGAGCAGATCATCAGATTTTCAGTGTTCACTGATACAAATTTCTAACAGTGTATTTGTGTAAAGTTTGTCATTTAATACCTTGTACACTACAGTTGCCATCACCGATCCCTGTTTGCTGGCTTTAAGCTAACTGGTCAGAAACTTGCTTCCTTAAAACTTAGAGTTAATGGGCATCTCCAGCTTCTCCTTTTTTAATGGTGCCTGCACCAGTTGGAGTATTTTAGTGGGTTTATGCATATAATCATGCACAACCTTTTTTTTTCCTCTTTTTTCTTTCAAGTGGGAATATATTTTGATTTCTCAAATGCCCTGCTATAAAGATCAAATCCTTAAGTGTGTTTGTGCAGCTCAACAGTAAAGCTATTAAAAAACACTGGTTCCTAGTGCAAGGCACACTTAAAGCAAGTTTTACTTTTGGTTGTATTTTCTTTGTATATTATAAACATTTATTTAACTTGTTGCAGTTTGAAGTTTAAAAAAACCACCCAAATGTGTAAGCTCAAAAGTAATCATTAAAATGTTTGCAACGTATTAAACTGTCTCCTCTGAATACTTAGTTAATACCATTTACGTTATTACATCTCTGTATGTGTTCTGAACAATCTGCCATACTTTCTTCAAGGTTTAAAAGAAATACGTGGCAGTAACTGATCTCACAAACTCATCTCTCTGCTCAGATCTCTTCAGAATTAAACAGTGCAGCTTTTTAAGGACCAGGCTGGCAGCAGTAACACTGCCTGTGGCAGCTTTTGGTGCTCTTCAGTGGGCCCATGTGACCTGAGGTTGTAGTTCCTTGTTACATCGGAATAAAACTGGGTCAGATGATGCAGCTGAATCAGCTTTACTTGAGATGGAGCGCCTGTCTTGGTTTCAGCATGTGGCGAGGCATTTATTGGTAAGAAGTGGCTTACAGTGAGATAAGGTGAGATGCTAATATGTCTTCAAAGGTATTCAAGTACTTGATACCAGAAAGGAAAAATTACTATTTTAGTTGAATCTGTGTGGTGAGTTTTGTTCTGTGCCAGTTCTCTCTGGTAACAGTGTTTGCTTGGAGCACTGCTGAAGGAGGGTTTGCCAAAAGGTGCTGCCTCTTGCCTATAAATCCGGTTGAAGCCAGATTCCTTTTCATAGCGTTATTCGTAGGACTTGACAGGCGGTATCTTTGCAGTCTTCCCCAGTAGCAAACTGAAGAGGAAGCTCCACCACCTCCCACTCCTGTGACTGTTGTGCTTCAACCAAACAGCTGCATAAACCTCATGTACGAGTATCTGCTCCAGGCCCCCTGCCTGCTTGTTTTGCTGGGTGCGTTACTATTTTAAAGCTGGGGGGACTGTTTTCCCCCACACCACTTCGCACTCTGCTCCGTAGACCCTGGGCTCCAGGAGCCATTTAGATGCAGCCGTTACCTGCGCTCACGCAGCACAGGCTCGTTCAATACCCAGTTATGCCTAGTGTTGGTGCTGAGGTTGTGAAGGAGGGGCAGGGTACCTTAATGCTAGAAAGGGAAGTGCAAATGAGCTGGGCTTGCTGACTCTGCAGTGACTTACAGCATGGCAGAAGGGGAGGAACCAGCATGTTGCGTGCCTGTGAATACAAGTTAGCGTAGGCAGCTATGTCCTCCTACTCCCGACGGAAGGTTTGATTTAGTACCTAGCTGGTGCTGAGAAACTTGCTTGTTACTCATCTTTTGTAAACATTTTAATCATGATACATGGATAGAATATACAAGAGAAAAAATTACACTGGTGTGCCAGAATAGGAAAGACTTTGTGTAATTTATTAAGCCAACACATTAAAATATTATCAAACTTTTTATTTTCTTAATGTTGTAATACTTAAGTGCCAAATATTTCTAGTTATAACTTAACACAGTATGCAGGAATACTAAATATGTCTGTACTTCTGTTGTTTACATTGCTTTTGTAACCACGACTTACATGGAAAAGGGAGTGAAACCAGCTTTTTGATGCAAGCTGAATCTAGTTTAAAAGAGGTTACAAAAGTTACGTAAGCTTAATTTACAATACATATGTATGAAAATAAAAAAAAAATCAAGTTGGTTCTTAAAGGAAGCATTGAAACTCAGTCTGAATTTCTATTTCCCTATTTTCTGTCTTCTCTTAGGTCTGGCACAATGCTGTGTAATTCAAAGTCATACCTAGATGGCCATATTAAGTTTCCATTACTTTATCCCAGGTCAATTTTTAAAAACATTGACTGTTCCAGAAGGATTTCTGGTGCATCAATAAACCTGCATCTGAAATTGAAGGTTCTGCTTTATGTTTAGCTCTATCTTTCTATCAGGTACATAGGGTATAGGAGAAACAGGAAATACTTTTCCAACTAATTTGAATACTGCATGAGTCAGTCTTGCGACATCAGACAACTGCTGTCGGTACCCTCTTGATGATTGCACTGTCTTTTGGAAAAACGCTGTAGTTGGTCTTGCATCTTCCTAGCTTTCTGCCACTTTGTCAAGCACAAACAGAGGGGCAAGAATTCGATTCCTGTTTGTTTCCACGATGCAACCATTTAGCACCATTTCATCCAAAATGATGTGCACTCTGTCTAAATTGAACATGATCTAGAAATGTTTCAAGTTAAGTAGATTGTGAACACCATGAAGATAATTCAGAGAAAATCTTAGGCACCTTAGTCTTTAACCAAAGTTCACAAAACCTGGTATTTCTTAATTTATTCTAGTGCATTTGGCTGTTTATTTTAATAGAGCTAGGGAAACAGTTCAACTGACGTTTTTTTCCTGACCACAGAGATTTCAAAAGTTTGTAGTAGAGAAGTTGGAAGCCCCAGCAGTATCCCATCCTGGAAGACGACCACACAGTAGTAAAAGCAAGGTAAACGTAAACTTAGCTGTAGGTGTTTAATTTTGCTGTCTGCCCAAGTACCACATACTGCCTGAATATAAAATGTTACCAAGGGATAACAACTTTGAGGGTGAAGAAGCAAATATTCTGCATTTCTTCCTTGAAAAGTAATTGTCAGTCAGATTTTTAGAATCTGATTCTCACATTTTCCTTACCCAAAGCGACTTAACACTATTTCATCTGCTTGAAAACAGCTTAAGGGGAATACACTGATACAATAAAGTTGAGTCCTTGATCTAATAATAAATCTCATAAAGAAGAGCAAAAGCTACTACATGGTTCATCTCTTAAATACTTTTTACAAGATCTTTATAATAATCTGTAATGCTCACGTAAGGAAAAATAAGCTGAAACAATATGAATTTGTACTGTGGTGATACATGAAATTTATCCATAACTGTATGTGTCTGTCCTTAACATTACCTAACAGCATCTGTCTCAAAAAAAAAAAAAAAAAAAAAAATTATGACAGGCCTTACTCTGGTATTAAGCAGCATTAATGTTCTGTGTATGCACCGAACAACTGCAAAAGGTCACTTAGTGAAGAAAGACTCTTCTGTTGCCACTTATCACCAGAACCCGAAATGGAAATAGGCGCAGCGACCAAGCCTGCTGGGTACATCTGTTAGGGCCAACTGACATGCGTACACAGAGAGAGGGGCGTGAATAACCCTTCATCTGCCTTGCTCTCCACCTGCTGCTGCTCTTTAGATGTGTTCCTCACTGTGCTCAACAGATCGGCTTTGCCTTCATTTTGCTCCTCCTCCTTCTTGCCTGGTTGTTGACGACTACCGCAGTGGAGCAAGGGAGATGCTTCCCAACAACTGCTAAATACATCTTTCAACACTTTTTTTCCCAGCTTTGATAGGGGTCTCTTGAGTGCCTTCTCCTGCCCATCATGCTATTTTTGATGCTACAGTTCGAGCTCAGGAAGATGGTTTGGGTTTGCTCTAGTCCTTGTACTATTAGCGGACTTCCATTCTAATCAGCGGAGTTGCAAGAGCCAGGTTTTTGAAGGTATCAACATTTTCCTCTGCTCAGCATGATAAAGCTTAAGTCTCATTTTTTTGAATGTTGACTCAGGCATTTAAGAGGACTACTCTGTCTCAGGATGTCTAGTGGATCTAACTGCCAAAGAGCAGGAACAGGGGGAGTACTGAACTGTATAGGACGACAGCCGAGGAGCCACATATTTGTATATATTTGTTCCTCCTAGGTGGTAAATGCAAGTGGTGGGGAGGCGACAACTTAAAACAACCAGAGCTGCAATGACATGAGCAGCACTGAAAGTGAACTGTCTTAGGTCTGAGTTCAAGAAATGGATTCATACCCCAGTCTGACCATAGGCCTAAATTGCTTCTAAAAATCCAGCTTGGGCCTTTCGATACTGAGGAGCAGTACTGTCCTTAAAACTCCCAACAGTCTCAGTTTCTGTGGACAAAGGTAATTGTTTTACTTTGCTTGGCAGATTAAAGACCCAAGACAAATTCATTCCTCTGGTATACTTTTAAAGTAAATCAGTCTTTACACAAATACTTTAATCTGCAAAGTTAGGACGTTTTTGTGCCAGTAATGTGAGAATTTTTAGGAAGACAGCTCTCCTATTGCTGCTTAGTTCACCTCTGGCACTGGTGTACACAGGGCAAGAGGTTCTGTTAGCGAACTCAGGTTTCAGCCAGGTCCTCCTGGCTTTTAGTTTTTACACCCTACTGCTGATTCACAGTGCTCCAGTTCCCACAGCGGAGCAAGAGCTCCTTTGAGAGTCCTAGGAAACTGGAACAACCAGGATCAGTGATGATGCAGCAGCTTGCCACTTGTGCCTTATTTTTCTGCATCACCTTGTTTGAGGAAACATTTAAAAGACTTAGCACTGCTCTTTGCCCTGCTGCATTTCCTAAAGAGCTGATACTGCATCGAAGGAAAAATGCACATGTACCACTATGGTTAAAGGAGACCTCAATTCACCTATGGGGCCATTCCAGGTTATTTCAAAACTGGCCTCCTCCATTACAGAAAACTTAGTGATACCATTTATGTCCATCTGTAACCTGTTAATCTCTGTCATCATTCCAGAAACAGTGATTTCACCTGCAGTTTGAATGGGGAAACCAACACCATTCTGGAAAGATCCCTTATTGTGATTTTTGGAAGGTCTTGAAGCATTCTTTACCTTCAACCTAACATCCAGGCTTCCTTTCTCAGTTCCCATCCCACTTCCCTTTACCATGCTGTTCTTGGCAAACAGTCAGATTGCAATCAGGCTTTTTTCCCCTTCCTGTAAGTCTCGTGACTGTCCTCTACGGTTACATCTCCTCACGCAGCCACTGCTGAGCCATTCACGTCTGAATGCCCTGCCCAGTGAGGGATATAGCTATCGCAAGGCTCATCCTCCCCACCTGTCACTTGTTTGGCAAGTGACCCCAAATTTCAGGGTTTAAAGCCCTGAAGTCATAGATCCACACCCAGTGTGCAGCAAAGCACACCACTCTGAGCAGCTGGCAACAGGGAAGAGCTGTATTCGGTGTGCGCGCTGCTGTCTGCACTGCCCAGAGCTGTCATTTAAGGTCCTGCCTCCAGTAAGAATCCTGGCTGCCCACAAAGGAGGATTAAGGGACTTCACTAGATCCGTGCAGAGGCTAACAGGCATTTTTAAATAAGTCTGCAGAAGAAAGCATGTGTTAATCTGTGCAGGAGCAGATAAAAGTCTGTAATAGAAGTTTTCAGAGCACCCAGATAGGAAATACACGTAAGTTGTCAGCCTAGGCAAAAGGCAACATGTCAAAGACAGACATGAATGGTACTTTCTACTCTCACAAAGAGTTTTTATGCCACATAGGTACTAAGAGGAGGTAAATGGGACGCAGACTTGTGTCTCCTTCCCCAAACCATTATATAGGCAGATAGATAGTTAAGTGACAGGGGAAGGAGGAGGGAAGGAAAGGAAAAAGGCCCATTTAGGACTTGCATGTGATAAATAACTTCATATAGAGACATTTTAAGATATCTCAGGATTTTTCAGGCAAGGGTGTGTACAGGCTTAAGAGACGATAAAGTGCAGCCAACACCTTGTGATCAGGTAACACACCCAGGAGCATAAACAAAAGATTGCAGATTACAGCATGAGTACTAGTGGGGCAGATGGTTTGCTACTGAACATACAGCATTACAAAACCTTGATTTCCACCCTGGACACTGGTCTTCAACTCAAGATTAGTTGGAGTTGCTTCTTTTTTTAACCTAGAGTCACACATCTCTGCTAACATTTGCTTTAAGTAACTTTTAGTCTATTAAATGGTAGGTAAATTTTAGGCACTGAGCATTTAATGCTTTCTAACCATTTCTTCCTCAAATGACTATGCTGACATAAAACAGGAGACAAATGGTGCCTTCAAGTTCTGTGATACTCTAGGAGATTTGCTCCTACATTGAGGTGAATTTCTGCCATAGTTTGAAAGGTGGCTGACCTACCCGATGTGAGTACCTGTCCCCCTGTACATCTCAGACCTAGAGGGAAACTTTTCCCTTAATGAACAAGAACTGTAAGCTAATCCTTATAGGTTTCCATTTCATCCACTTATTTTACAGTACAAACTGAAGTGTATCCTTATAAATTATCAGAATAAATCATTCAATTTTCTACTACTTAAATGCACTCTATTCTGAAAGTGTTATTCCACAGGCGACCGAAGAATCCAGTTGATTCATGTGAAGTATTCCCTGTATCAAAGTTTTTTATCTATCCTAGGAGCAGCAGCAGCTAGTTGCAATAGAATGTAATGTTTTTTTTGGATCAAGACAACATTCTTCACATGCTTGGTCCTACAGCACCCTGACTTCCCCCTCCCCTCCCACACGGGGAACGTGTCTGGCTCTTTCATAAGTTAAGAACATGTCTTCAAGTAAGCTTGTCTTCACCAGTTCATGCAACAGAAAAGCCAACTTTTTGTAATTTCAGAAACACCTTCAGCCAGTACTTCCTCCGTCAGGTATTTTGCATCCGAGCTAACTGTACTGAACATAAGAATAAGCTTAAGACTGTTTGGCAAAGGAAATGGTTTAATCCTAGGTGGGGATATTATCTTACACACTATGAGAAGCGTACCAATGGATTATTGCTTGCGCTGCATTAACATCTAAGACGCTTGTAGTCCTCATCTTATATTGTTCTTCTGCGCCTGCTCTTCAAGCTGTTGTCAAAAATAAATACAATCCTGAACAGCCCACTTCTTCATCGTTACACCTCTGCTTTACATTTAACACTGAGGGTATCATCTCATTTCATTTCAACTATTTTACATATCCTCTCAACTTATGAAAAGCTCTTTTTCCTAAATGGGAGAATTATTTTGTACATATACAGAAGTAAAATGTTTTATTTTAAAATTGTTCCTGAAATGTATAATGTATAGAAGTGCATTTCTGAATGGAAAAGTTATGTACATCATGCATACGTCATACATGTTGAGGAGAGACATATCAGACATGAGTTTTTCCAACAGTATTTCCAGTATGATCAAATAAGATAGTAATGTATGCTACTGTTTTCCAAATATTTACATTCATACCCTCATGCATAGGTTTAATTTTCTTTGAGTTCAGTATTGTATTTTATTTACTTGCTATTTGTGTTTCATTATTCAGGACTCTATTTTAGCATTTAGTATTTGTTTGTATTTGGTTTTAGTTCATTTTTTAAATTATATTTTAGTTAATACCCTGCAAATCATAGACATGAAATACAGCTGGGGGGTGAGGGTGTAGAGAAAAAAGGTATCTATGTATGGCAATGCTTGGTTTCCTAAATTTCCTCCTCCCAGGCCTTTCTCTCTTTCCATTGATACAGGAAGTCAAACTCACCTAGACTGCCATGAAGCAAGATCAAAGCTACTGCTATTTGGCTTAAGACACAGCTGTAACATTCAGTTCTTATTACTGCAGTCATTTCAATACCTATTTCATTGTAAATATAAAGAAAAAGGTAAAACCCTGAAGCAATAATTAATTTAGCCTGAAAGTTCCACCACGAATATAACTTTTCATGTCTAGGTGTTAATGGTACTTAGTTCTCTCTAAGCAAGTTCTCCCATTTTTACTTCAAATGGTACCAGGCTTACCTTAATGACTGAGGATTTAAATAGGTGACCCTCATGAACACCAGCTGGGCTTTCAGAAAGGTGCCAAAATGGCACTACTTATTGTAAATGCAAAATTTGTGAAACCTCTGCATTGTCTTGACTGTTTGACAGTCAGTGCTGTGAAGGCAATATGAACTGGAATGTACACCAAAAAGAGAGACAAATGGATTTCTGATCCTGAAAAGGATACATCTAATTCACTCTGCAAGGAAAAAGAGATAGACAACCATTAGTTACAGTTTGTTCTCTAATCTCATAGTCATTAAACATTACATGTCCCTTTACAGGATAAACAAAGTCTTCAAAATATAGATACAAAATTTTAGGACAATTCAGATTTCTGTTCTGGACTGTACAGTTATGTGCTCTTTCCTGCAACGCTGCTTTGCCTTTTATATGTTACCTGCCTCTGTAACAAAAGCTAATGTCCTGAAATTTTTACTTAAAAAAACCCACTGAGGCCACCCACAAGTAAAAATTTGAATATACACAGTGCCATCTGAATGAGCAGGTGGAAAACCAGCACCTCTGATCATGGCAACTCCAGCCCTATGTTCTCTCTTCCTCCTTCTGTAAAAACAGGATGTTAATGCCAAGTTTACAAATTATGTAAAAACACAGTTAAAAATGTTACTGCAAATCATTTCAACAGCAAAATCTAGATGTTACATACACCCATGGCTGTGGTAGCCATGGCTGGATATATCAGGAGAGAGAAGGTAACTCCAAGCTTTGGACCCTCAGCACTTCTAACTATTGCTCCAGCCCCAGCAACACAATTCTTCACATAGTCATCATCATTCCCCTTCTAGTCTTGGCCTGGATTTACTCCAAGTAGTTTTATTCATTTAACCAAAATGTCTGACTTAGAAGCCCTTGTGGTCTCTCTGCAGTCAACAGAAGAGATGGCGTGTGTGGGTATCTTCAACAGCTGACTCAGCACACTTGAGGCATGACTCACTTTCTCGAGATACTCATCGGTCTCCACTGCGGGTAATGGGAGCCTAGGATGACCAAACTTCTAACTTAGGTGCCTCAGTTAAATGTCTACATTTAGAAACAATTAATCACAACCTCAGCAGTTAAGATCTTCCACAGTTAGGGTGGGGCTTCCCCAGCCTCTGCTGAAAGAAGGAATCTTTATCTGCTACAGAGGGAATTTAGTTTGCTAACATGGTTTCAATTCACAGCCTAACCCTGGAGCTTTAGGCAAAGTTCCCACTGGTAAAACTGCTACTACTTCTGTGGTCTAAAGATGCTCGAAACTAGACTAGTTCTAGCCTACAGGCCTCCGCGGAGTGACCCTGCCATTCTTCAATTAGAAATTTTTTATGCATCACAAAAATTGTATCTTAAGAGCCTGATCAGTCTGAGTTTCCTCAGCACTAAAAAGTAGTTAAAAACATTGGAGTATGTATTCTGAACGGTATGCGGAGTTTTCCCTGGGTAGCCATTACAAAAGTGAAGTGGACTCAGAATTACATCTCACAAGCAACTCTGAAAGCTTTCCCCCTAATTATGTTAATGTTCTGATATTTGAATTCAAGCTCTGTAAACTCCATTAGATTAAAATAGGGCATGTGAAAATGTTTAAAGCTCACAAGCCTGAAAATGACAGATGACAAAATGTCCTTCTAGAGCAGGACAGTTGTTTTTTCCTTTCCCAGAGTTTTGTCTCCATTGTCATCATCATAATTTGGGATTCTGCTAAAATTCTGCAAATCCTAAACATAATCCAAAATAGCACAGACTTGTATTTTCTTGCTTTGTGGTTTCTGCCAGAATCCCCAGCTAGAATTATAGCCCTCTGCTTCAGTGCTCTGCCATTTATCATGTTATATGCTATTAAAAATAGAACCACAGAATGGCATGAGATTTCTTTAACCACTCCCCCCTCCCCACCCTTTTTTGGTTCCCCCAGTTTCAAACCTGAAGTGCTATGGAAAATACAAAAAAGTCTGGTACGATAAGTTCAGCAAATTTCTAACAACTATCAGTGGTTGGGTTATATGCATGGTTAAGGAATTATATGTACTACATTTATATGTCTAAGAACTACATCTATTTTTGTTTTACCTCAAGTAAAGAAAATAAAAGTTGAGAAGTGGTTGGAGCTCAATTAGCTAAATAAGATGTGACTAAATTTTATTATGCATTCCTGTGCTGCCGAGATCAAATTCCATTCCTGGTTATCACTGCTTAGGTTGGGACTGCAATCATAACAATTTTAAGAGACAAATTCTGAACTCGGTACAGTCAGAAAGGGATATACTTAGTACCAGCAGTTCCAACAGGCTGGTGCGATGTTAGTTAGTTGAGGTAATAGCCAAAAACATTTGCCAGGCGTCTGAACACTGAAAGGTGCAGGCAACTTTTTCAAGCATGTCCTTGAATTCACAGAGGGAGTTCTGCCATGTCCACTGTGGTACTAGTACTGGGAACCCAGTTACGGACCCTGCACACTGATCTCTTGTGTGCATAATTACCAATGTAATACCCTCAAGTACATGGACTATGGAGGAAACTCTAGCCAGTCCTCTTTTCTGAGAGGGATATCCAACACATGTCAGCATAGACAAGCTGAAATTGTGCCCAAGTATGATTTCAGGCAAATTTGTTTATAACAAGATTACTACAAATCTTATGCTCAATTACAGATGTTCTAACCAGGATTATAATGCTGCGTTTTCAAACGTCGTAAAAGAAACCAAACAAATCTCCCACCAAAAGAAGCAGTGTTATTTTAGCTGGAGCCATGTCTGATGTTGAATCCTGAACAAAATGGCTATCTATGTAAGAGCTGTTTTACCAGATACCCACTGTTGCATGACAACAATATGGGGAGCACAAGTACAGACTGGTTTTTGAGGTTTCATTTGCTCCACCCCTCTGATCTTGTTCAGCAAGAGTGATGTCAGCTCCCTGCTTAATGCTTACACCATCTTTATCATGAATTAAGTGCATTTAGGGGATGTAATGCTAAGAACTGCAAAAAAGAACTGTAAGAAAAACGTCTTCATTTCTTTAAAATGTATAAAACACCAGTGGCTAATTTAAGGTTAGAGGACCCAAAGAAACCCCTGAGTATAAGCATAGTAAAATATGCTTTTCAAACAGAAATATTTCTGGTATCCCTTGTCTGATGATTTATAACTCACGTATACTTTCACTTCTCTTAAAAATCAACTAATACTGCTTTTTTTTCTTTCTTTTTTTTCTTTCTTTTTTTTTTTTTACAGTGGTAATATTCATGCTAAAGTATTCAGAATTCTAGATGAATATGAAAAAAATATTTTTTCAATTTAAATCACCACTCTGCTGAAGTATTTGTCCAAAACTTCCACAAAATTATGAATTAGTTCATACACTGCCATCTCATTCTGAAATTAAATTAAAACCAAATGAATATTAAATGAATAGCTACAAAATGTAATAGTATTCTTTGTATTATTTCAGTTTGTGATGTATTAAAAGCAACTAGAAAATATAATAAGTCCTACAATAAAGTGCAAAAGCTCGGGCCACCATGGTGAGGAGGTGTGGTTACCCAGCGGAGGCACCAAGAGCAGGGGAGTGCCCAGGGGCAGAAGCTTCAGGCCAGCCACACAAGTAAGCACTGCAGTACCCAGTGGATTTGTCTTGCCTGGGCTGCTGCCATCCCCTTGCATCTTTTCTTCCACCATCACCCGGTTAGCTAGATAGATACAGCCCGCGGGGCTATCCTTACCCATGCTGAAGTCACACCAGCCAGCTGCAGCACAGAGCCAGGCTACGCTGGAGCAGTACAGATGGGCGATTTTTGTGTGGTGTAGCCAAGTCAAAAGGATTTGCCCCAAATTGCGTGGCATTATAACCCTGACTTGAAGACACTGTGGTAGTTAGCAGGTGCCTTCCACACCACCCAACTGAAGTCTCCAATAGTAAGCTTTGAGTTAATTTCTGAGAACCGGGAAACAATGTAAACACTAAAGCCTTGCAGCCTCAGCCTGAACAGATAAAATAACAGCACTTGTCAGCTTTCAGCCAGATACCTTTTTTTTTTCTCCTTTTTTTTTTTTTTTTTTTTAAATACAATAAATTGTCATCTTTGGCCGAGGAGGTTAAAAACAGTGAGCAGTTGGGAAGTCACTGCAGATGAGCCAGCTAATCTGGCTGTAATGCTGACATTTGTTGAGGAACCCCACCCTACATAAATTTGTTCAATCAAATATAAATTTAGAAAGCAAACTCAGTATAAGTCTCATGAAGACTGCCTCAGTCTTTGGACAGTTCAGTCTACTGCTACAAAATTAAATCAAACATGCATTTTCTTTTATACCTCTATCTCACAGAAATAAAAATGTCTTTTTGCAATGACTCCTTGAAATTCTGTAGTTGCTATTGCAAAATTCCACGCTGGAAAAAGACTCGCGTTCTTGCCCATGACTACTACAAGCTCTCATTTCAAGAGCGTATATAATTTCTTACCTCTGTCTCGTTGATTCCAACGACTACGAAAAGGGCTGCATACTGTCGGTATACCAGCTTAAAGTCCTTATATTCAATGAAAGAGCACTAGGCAGAAGGAAAACGAGACAAACATAGCAGCTACCGTTTAAGCATACGACGGTATTAAGCACAGAGTGCTCAAAGAGCCTAAGCTTTGATGTTCGTAAGGCCCACAAAGAACAATGGATTTCCCAAGATCCACCAAACTATTTTGACTTGGAAGATATTTAGTAGGATACCTATTCCACAAAACTTTTCATCTACTGGCAGAAAACATGCTACTGCTTTTTGAATGGAAAAACTGGAACATATAGAACACAAGGGACTACTTCAGGGTTTTAAAGCAGTCAGTACTTCCCCAAAATTTTCATTTGGAAGCACTTCCAAAAGAGACAACCTCAAGATAATTTTCAAATTTAAAAAATTATTGATATTTTTATACAAAATTTAAATGTATTAGATTTCCAGACCCAGGGGGGAAATTCCTGTGTCTTTCACAGTACGACAGAAGCCAGCAGATGGTGCTGTTATACCCTGCTTTACAGGTAGCCTCCTTTTTCTTAAGAATCATTTTGCTCAGCCCTTGAAATGGCAGCACACCATTAGCTCTTTTGGTGAAGTTTCTGTTTGGAGATGCTCTTGCAAGCACTATGGAGGAGGCTAATTTCTTTAGTCATTGTCAATTCTGTGAACTAAGGTACTTTACAGAAACGGCTATTTTTTTCCTGAAGTTTTCTAGAATGAAATATGAGGACCACTGTTCAAGGATACAATTAATGAAAAATAAAGCAGCTGACTTCAGAACACAAACCAAAACACTCACAGTCCAAGTCACAGATTTCTCCTCCAGTGCAAGTCAATGTGCTCAAGTTTTGCTAAGTTTGGTATTTTTCTTAAAGAACCAATGGCTCAATTAAACGAGCCATGAAAATCTCAACTTTCATTTAAGAAATTTTCCAACTTCGGAGTTTTCTGACTTTCTTTGAACACTTTGCTTGAATAAAAATGCCTAATACAGAGGCCTAAAACTTTGTGTTTCCAAAACCCCCTGTGCTTTGAATAGTATTTTCATGATTTGGAATCCTCTCTCTTTAAGTTTTTATTTAAACTTGGAGCTGTCAGTACTATTCCTGATACCTTCTGGCAAAGCAGCAGTAGTATCTCACTATCAATGTCTACCAGAGAAGCAATAACAGGATAAAATAAATTCTTCCTGGACTTCTGAGCTTCTGCAAACAAACAGGAGGAATCTTCATGACAGTGATACATAAAACTCAAAAATCTCTGTAACCCTTAGAAAAACATATTTCTTCAATGCAGAATAACAGTTCAACTGACTGAACCCATAATTTAGAACCTCAATCTTTTTCTGAGGTACAAATGAAATAATGACTGCAATGGAAACTGATGCATTTTCAGAGTTATCGACATGAAAGATGTAGATAAAATAAAATGGCTAGGGGAAAACCTACAAAACTTACCTGATCCTTTGAACGGGAGAGACAGTTTTTGATTACTTCAGCTTCCAGCATTGTCCGTTTATTAATTTCTACATGCTCGTAATACCTAGAGAGCCTTGTTTGACCTTGTTTGTTTACCATAAGAAAAAATTTTATCATTTCTTTTTCGTTGATCTCAGTGGTAGATTTGAATATGGGGTGCAGGAATCAAGAAGAGTATTTCTGTGAAGGTTAAAAAAAAAAAAAAAGCATACAAAGGACTTATAAAAGACTTCCTAAAAACTAGCCAGCCTAGATCCGCATCTATTTAAAATTGAGTTTATCCCAAAACATAAATGTAGGAAAAAAATTTCTAAACTTTTGCATGCCTCCTATGAGTAAAATGCCATTTTTTGCCCACACAAATAATCACAAACTGTCTAATAAATAATAGCTTTCACATTGTCAGGCAAACTGATTTCTGGGGAATTGGGCAAGCGAACAATTACTTCTTCAAAACTGTGAATCCACTCAACATTGTCTTCCTGCATGCTAACTGGTTTGAAAGCATTATCAGAAATTTGCCCAATGCCAGAACTTACACAGCTCATAAGAGCAAAATTGGCTTATTAGTGTTTTTTTTTTTTTCCCTCTGGCTTGTATTTAACAATTTCATTCATAAAATCCTGACATCAGATTGAAGGGAAAGAGGATAAAGGGAAATGCATGGGCCACAACACATGAGTGTTTCTTCAACGCAGAATGAGAGCCTCCTAAATAGTCAGGTATCAGCAGTATCAGGACACATCTTGAGCTGAACCAGGAGCCGCTGAAATCTGTTTTCTCCCATGTAAATTCCCACACTGATGTGAAAGGTTGATTCTACACTTAATGAAAACTGTATCTGGGTCTGACAGCTAAGGAGAAACCTGTTCATGTTAATTACTCAAAACAGCTTAATCTCAATCTAAATAAATATTAATTACATAACGCCACTGAAAGATAGTTGTAGAATATACCACATGCAATGTAAAATGAAAAAGGCTATTAAAAAGAGCACAGCATATATCAGAATCTGCTTGCTAAACAACTAAAATCTTTCACATTTTGAAAAGCATGCAAAAAAAAGGTAAGCTGCAGATGTATTTTTTTTAAATAGAAGTTCTGGGTTATTTTCTTTAATGCCAGAAAACAGTCACTGTAATGTTTTCCATCTGACTCTCTATTTGGATCACAGATTTATTGACCCAAATGCTCTTGAGGTTTATGCACTGGAAATACAGCAACTACCGCAAAAGCTGTTTCTTTATTCCACTTCTGAAGAGTTACTCCTTGCCTGCTGCAAATATTCTCTCCTAAGGTCTCTCAGCTCCTGTGAGAAGGTCCAAGCTGAAAAAAAAACATACCAGGAATCCACAGAACAATACAGTGTAGCTCTCTGTATAAAAACAGTATATCTTAATGCAGAAAAGCAAAAGGGAAAAAATACAAACCCCAAAATAGGTCTCTGAGGCAGCATCTCATACACATTTAAACATGCTGATTTTTTTATAACAAGGCAAGCTGAATAGGTGCTGCCTCACATTATTAGCAACTTGAATAAACTGGCTATATACCATTCACGGGTGGTAACAAGTAAATCTTTCAGGACAGTGATACAAAAAAAACCCAGTATATTGTGCTGACATTAATTGCTGCTTAATTCTGATTCATATTGGTCACCTAATTATTTTCCGAAAGAAAAGCCACCTCTATTATCATTGCTTGGATCTCAGGAAAATGATCCCATTTTCCTCAGTGTACTGTGGTTTACCCCGTATGCAGGGAAGTTTAGATTTCTGTACTAAATGTATCTTCACTAATTAGACCTGATACTGAGAATTCATTTCTTAACTAAGTGACACTTCCAGGGAATAGGAGTCCAGGATGAATCCTCAGGACAAAACAGCCCATTTGTAATCCTGACAGCCTCAGAGCTTTCTCACCTCCACCAGGCACAGTGAAGTGTCTTCACATCCAGATCAGGAGCGCGCTTTTGTCGATTCGTTCCACCAGAAGAGTCACGGACACTGGTCAGTGCTGCTGCAGCGGTGCACGTGACTTGTCCACTGCGCCCCGGGCTTCGGAACTAGCACAGGTGGGTCTGTGAGAAAGAATGAACCAGGTAATTAAGACAAAGAAGGGCCCAGATGGAAAGGTATGGTGGGATCTTCACTGTCGGATGGTAGCTTAGGCTGACATTTATGACTAAATGGGAGAGTACCATTTATACAATCTTTTCTGCATTTAATATGTGGCTCTTTTTTTCCCCCAATGTATTTTGTATTGCTGCTTGAAGTTGCAATAAGAAGAGATGTCTTAGT
Source organism: Gorsachius magnificus (assembly GCA_034008185.1). Classification (NCBI taxonomy): domain Eukaryota; kingdom Metazoa; phylum Chordata; class Aves; order Pelecaniformes; family Ardeidae; genus Gorsachius; species Gorsachius magnificus. The sequence continues at coordinate 40,031,781 of CM067086.1, read as the reverse complement.
GTTTTGAGATGTAAAGAAAGGTAAGAGAGTGAGATGATTTAGTCATTTTTGGATAGGAACCTTCCAAGAAGGAAGGATAAGAATGAAAAACTCCTTCCAGCTCAGAATGAGGCACCGTAGCAAGAGCCAACCTCACAAGTAAAGGAAACCTGAAGCTTTAAAGCTACTTAGAAAAGGGTTGTGGTCTGAAAGAGGAACAACCAAAGAAATGCTGCCCATTGTTTTAATGACAAAAATAGCAAGCTCAGACACAAGAGACCGAAAGCTATGAGAGTTCTTCCTACCAACTGCAAAACACGTCTGTCCAAGCTAAGCAGATGACAGCGACATAGACAGCTCTTCTTTTTTCTTCTTAGTTTTATGCTTCAACTTTGTGTTTAGTACTGCCAGTACTTCTGTTTTGAACAAGTTGTTTCGAAGGTGTTTTAATAATTTAGTCAGCACGTTGCACAAATCCATCCTAGAAGAGTAAAAACCTGAAGCTCAACATGTCTGCAGATATTCAAGTGGGACCTGAGAAAGCGAGCACAGCAGAACTTCCCCAGGAGCACTGACAGAGCTGTTGTACTCTGAGTTACTGCTAAGCAATATATCACAGTTCCTATTGCGGAATTGGCCCCTAATCCTAATTATTCCTTTATTAACCTAATCTTTCTACATGGTTCATCCCTTTCTGATGTTATGACTATTGCATCTGCGTGTACTCTTATGAACGCTCTGGCTTGTTTGATATATGCAAATACTTTAGACACTATTTTTTTTTTAATCTTCACAAATGCTCTTATCCAGAACACACATAAAAAAAAGAATCGTGTTCTAACAGAGGGAGAAAGATAGTAGCACTCAAATGTGTTATCTGTAATTTATGAGACAATCATTATTCACAGTATTGAAACGGATGATTAACATCTGTAGGAAAGAGGTCCACTAGTATCACTAGTCATTTCTGTATTTTCCCACCAGCCCCAAAGATAGCTTTCAAAATTTTAGCCGGAAATTTTGCTCATATAAACAGCAGCACAAGCACACAGTTTTGTGCAGAAACACTGGAATAAATTTACACGTACAAATAATATTTTTTTTAAATGTATAAAAAGCATGCAAGCACAGCTGTGGAATCTGACTTTGAGAATAACACCAGTGTTAAAAATATCTCAAGGGGTTTTTTATTTCCTTTAAAAAGGATTCAAAAAAAAAATCACTTGCAGAAATAAAAACATTTGCTTGCACAATTTAGGCAAAAAAGGAAATCACTGAGTTTTGTTTCTAACAAACAAAGTTTATTTCTTCTCCTTTCATCTTCACTTTCAGATACAGACAACATGTTAAAATTAGTTTTGCATATATAAGATGTAAAGAAACCTGTGAACTATAATAAACAAACAAAAAGCGTATCTGTGCATGCTGATGGGTGGAGAAACTCCCTTCATCAAGTTCTATGTATTTGAGGAGCTCCCTTTTATGATCAATAATCGGTATTCTACTTAGGAAGATAGCTCCCTTTCTTCTGATACAACTCTTAGGTGCTTTTCTGTGTATTCTCACATGCACGCCTGCGTGTATCTGTGCACATACACACAAATTACGATGTTTTTATGCGTACAGAATCAAATGGTTCACAGGAATGGGGTGACAAGATGCAAGCCTTTCATATCTCTGCCATTATTTTGCGCATTTTAGTAATGGAAAGACATTACTATCTGAAGGCTGTTTGTCAGAAATGAATACGCAGCCTCATTCCAGGTCACTGGACAACTATCTGCATCACAAATGCGCTTAGGAACAGAAGACTGGAAGGGACTATCCAGATCCTGATGGACTGTCAAGTCCAGCTCTCCCCATCACAGTCAGCCATGCATTAGAAATTTTGTACAGAATAGCCTACAGTATATGCTTCGTGCATACTCAATCTACAAAACACCTATGCAACTCTATGACAGAATGAAGACTCCCTAGAAACAAAAACCTCAGAAGGTATCACTTGGGGAAGATGTAAAAAGTCTTGAAATTGCAAACTTTCCTTCAGAAGAAATTACCTTCCGGAGTGACCGAGTAGCACTCTCCTTTATTTCCTTTACAAAACATTTATTCTGTGAGGATAATCTGGCATGCAACACAAATGACATGCAGTTTAACTACTGTGATTTAAGTACACGTTGTTACACCGCGTTAGATCTCAGCCTCATTAAAGTATCTCTCGCAGAGAAGTATCTATGAGAGAAAAGTGGTATCGTGATTGGCTTGTGTGACTCACGCTGGTGGATTGATGGAGTATGTAGTTGTTGATGACTTACAACACGATGGCTTTAACTCCATCAAAACCAGCACATACGCAGAAGACTAAGGACCTGGGCTCATGCAGAGAGCTGCTGCTTGATTTTCCTGCCCCCAAGCAGGCTCATCCCCCCCTGCCTGTACAGGTAACTCCAGCCGTGTACTTCAAGACAAACTAAAACCTGCCCGGTTTGCTTCAAAAGGCTGAAACAGAAACCACAATGGTTCAGGAACTGCTTCCAGGACATGCCAGCGCTGTGGGATGCATAACCGCATGAGACACCTCAAAGTAAGGTGTCCCTGTTTGTGAGTCACACCCCTAAATGCTGTCTTTTCAGATACTGGTTGAGACCTCTTAGAGAGGTAAAGCCTGCAATACCTGTTCTGCAGATAAAAAGGTCTTAAGTCTCCAGCATGGCCAACCCAGCAGGTTATATATGCAGTCATATAAAACATACTTTAAACATCATTTTAATTACTCCTCCAGTAGATACAAGCACTCGACATTAATTTGTCAAGGATTTCACCAGTATTTATACATACTCTGACACTTAAATGATAAAAAAACAAACACAACCTGAGTTATCAGTAGTTATCAATTCAAATTAGATTTGCATCTCTCAATGCCCACAGATTTAGAAGTATTTTAGTTACTGCACTGTATCAAAGTTCTGCAGCATTCTAAGGCTCTCAGCTGAAATGTAAGAGAGCAAATCTAGCAAACAAGAAATGCATGACTACATTTTTACAGATCTGCTTCACCAAGAATTAAAAATAGTTGTTAGAACTGTAAGACAATAATTTACTGCCCTGTCTGACTCTACAAACAAGCTGGTTTTCTGGATGCAGAGGTCTAGCTGCACTTTATGTGTGTACTAAATGTAGAACAAAATGGGTTAAACTGGAATTAAAGCATTAATGAAAAGAAAAAAAAAAAAAAAAGACCAAACGGTAGAGGCACGAGCAGGTGACATCACGGGAACAAATATTTTCTAGGCATATGTTAGGCTACTGAGTTTCCTGGCTATGAATTTATTGTACAGAAGTACGTAGCAAATGAAGACCGCTCACATTATCGACATCCTTGCTCTTCCTATTTTTGTTTGGACCATGGACAAGGCTTTAACAAAAATCACATGCCATGTTATTAATATTTATCCATAATAATAATTATTTTCATATTCTAGATCTTATTACTGCACACATTCCAATTCATCCAAAGATGAAACAACTGTGTCTCTGTGGCTTTAAAATACTGTGTTCAACTTCAGGATCAGGGATTTTAAAAAAGCAACCTTATTAATCTAGGGAAGTCAGGGAGGAAGGAAAGAGTAAAAAAGTTTTCCTTTGCTGTTGAGTTGTCAAAATGCTGGCTGAATATAGTAACGGAATTAAATTGCAGTAACTCCCATATACTCAGGAACGAGGAATGTCCCTTAAGACTGGAGCTAAACAAAAGGCTAAACTGGTTATGAGGTAAGTCTTGATTTTTAGTATAATTATTTGATACTGCCAGTAGACAATGAAAGAAATCAGCTGAGGTGGAAAGGAGTTGGATTTAGATTGGCCAATCTGTATGGAATCAGGAAAACTGCAGGATGAAATTTTAGTAGGAAATGATTTAATGGAGAAGAAAGGAAGTACTGGATAAACGAACTGAAATGTCAATACACACCTGAGGAGAGATTAGTAGAGAAAGGAAACACCTGTACTGAGACAAGCGGTATTTATTTTTTCAGTAATTAACAGAATTCCAGCTCTGTCAAGAATGAGCCCTGTTTAGGAAACGATCCCTTTTCTTACTGAACGAGTACAGCACGTAAATGTCCCCAAGAGAGGCAAACCCAAACTCCTACCTTACTTACAGTGGGTGACCTACAGATCATTTCAAACAGGATGCGCTGATAATTTGTAAATACTGCATTTCAGAGCAACATTGTGCAACTGAGGTAATGTCACCGTACCCAAACTACGGCATCGAGCACAGCATTGCTACCGCAGATGAAACAGCCAGACAAAATAAACGAGTAATTCCTCGCAAAACCTTCCTCACGCGGAAGGCAGACTTTTGAAGAGCAACCATCGTGCGCCTTCCCTTCCCATCGAGGGGGCAATACGTTACACACGTCCCCTGCCGCCGAGATACCACGAAGATGACCGATCTTTTAAAAAAAGATCAGCCAACTTCCAGAGGCATACCACAAATTTAAGAAACCTATTCTAAAATCACCTCCTTGCGGGGCGAATTCCGCGCACCATTAAACCGCGCTGAGTTTTAGCGACTTCAGCGTTTTAAACGCCGATTTCCTGTTCGCACGCCGGTTTAGGAACCCCGGCCCCGGCCCCGGCCCCGGCCCCGGCCCCCCGGGGCCGGGGCGCCGGCCCACGTAACGCCGCCGCTTCCGCTCTCCACAGCGGGCGGAAACCGCCCGGCCGCCAGCCCCGACACCGACCCACCTGGGGCCGGGCCGCGGGCGGGGCGGGCCCCCCCCCAAGCGCCCCAGCCGCCCCCCGGGCGAGGGCCGGCCCCGGGGGCTCCCGCCCCGCTCCCCCGCCCCCGGGGCACGGCGCTCACCTCCCCTCCCGCGCATGCGCACCCCGCCACCTGCCCGCTAGGGAGGGGGAAGCCGGAGGGCGAGGGGAGCGAGCGCCTTCCCGGCATGCGCCGCGCCGCCCCCCCTCCCCGCCCGGGCGCGGGTGGGTGGGCCGACGGCGCGGCGGCTGTAATGGCGGCTGGCGGCGGCTCGGCGCTGCTCTGACACCCGGATACTGCTCGGCGCAGCCCCCCCCTCCCCGCGCCCGGCCCGCCCCCCTCCTCCCCGCCCCAGCCAGCTCCGCTCACCCCCTCCCTGGCCCCTGCTCCAGGCCCCCGCCGCGGGACGAGGAGGAGGGCTCCCCGCAGACAATGGACGAGCACCCTGGAGCCGGAGGAGGTGGCGGGATGGCGGCCGCCCCGAGACCGCAGCAGCCACCGCCGCAGGCGGGTGGGAACATGAACCTGCAGTCGGGTGGGGGCTGCGTGGGGGCCGGAGCCGGCGGAGGAGGAGGAGGAGGAGGAGGAGGAGGAGGGCAACAGCAGCAGCCCCAGGGCCCCGCGGCCCCGGCTGGTCAGGAGGCGGCGGGCCCCGCCGAGCTGTCCCGGCCCCAGCACTACACCATCCCGGGGATCCTGCACTACATCCAGCACGAGTGGGCTCGCTTCGAGATGGAGAGGGCGCACTGGGAGGTGGAGCGGGCCGAGCTTCAGGTACGAGGGGCGAGGGCGGGCTCCGTGCGGCGGGAGGCGCGGGCTGGGACCGGCTCGGTGGGCTCCGGGGGCGGGCCGCGCTCGGCGTGCGGGAGCAGCGCTGCCCGGGGCGGAGCCCCTTGGGCCCCTGAGGCCGAGCTGGTCGCAGCGGCTCGGGGACGGTACCTGGGCGAGGTCTGGCGGGCGAAGCGGCGTCGCCGGCCGGCGGAGGCGCAGCCCCTCACGGCCTGAGCTGGGCTCCTTTCCCTGGGGCAGCCATTTTGGTTTTTAGCATGGCGCCCGCCTGGGCTCCTGGCTCCGGAGGCAGCCCCTGCTCCGCAGGCCTCTCGCCCGCGCTCGCGTTGCGGGACCCGGAGGTCGGCCGGGGAAGGGCGGGCGGGCGCTGCCGCGGCGCGGGGCTGCCGACCCTCCTGCCCGCCCGCCTGCCGCAGGGCGAGCTGCGCCTTGACAGCTGCCATCATCGCCCGCAGCACAATGACTCCGGGGCTCTCCGGGCCGGCGGCCTCCTCAGCCCAGGGAGCGGGTTGTGGGGAGCAAGAGCCCCCGGGCCCGGGAGGGCTGGCGCCTCCCCGAAGTCCAGCGAGCCGTTGCTTTGGGGGGAGAAGAGGGAATTACAAAGAGGCAGGAGTGCCTGCCTCCTGAGCAGGGGAGAGGACGAGGGAAGGGTGTTCAGGTAAATCTCAAGCAAAGGACTTGGCCAGGCACTCTGGATTGGGACGGGTCAAGCATGTGCTCACTTTTCTTCTGTCTCGTTTCTTTGGCGATTTCCTATGGGAGAAACAACTGCTGAAGAATAGCGAGGAGTTGATGGCTCTGCAGCATGGTCATTCTCATGTACCTAAAAGTACAAACTTGGTCTCGGGAACAAAAACTGAGTAACTCCTCAGGGTAGAGAGCAGGTGTTGGAGTTCCAGTATAGATCTCTTCCCATTAATGTTTGCTTTTAGTAGTAGAAAGGATACCTCTGCAAATTCCTTTTGCATGTAAAAATAAAGCTGTGCATAGACTATTACAAGTTTATGTACAGATTACAAAATCCATTGAATGTGAGGTATCCGTGTAGGCTTCATTATTCTTTTACGGGACAGAAACATAGACGGTAACAGTTAACAAAATTTATTGCTTCCAGAGAATTTTTTGGTGATTTTTGTATTGACTGTTTACTGTCTTGAAGCAGAATTCCACCAAATTGCACTGTAATTAGGGGTTTTGGTAGCATGCTGCAACAGCAGCCAATGTGTGTGAGGTATTTACTTTCAGATTTCAGAAACAAGAACTGCACCTGAGTGTGGGCAATTCTTTCAGGACCTCTCAGCTCTATAATAAACATGTAACCTCTACTATTTTTGTTACAACTATAATTAAGAAACACTTTTAAAAAATGACCAAGGGAAACAAGTGAAGAGGTTTCACTGTTTCCTTCACTTACAGCCTGTCTTACCATTTTAAGCCTTGTAGTATGGCTGTTTATAGAATCAGTTTGGTGGGCATTTTTAGCAGAGAAAATTGACTGTTTCTCTTCTTTTCTCTAGTGCCTTAGTACTGTCACTTAGTACGTCACTGTGTTTATAAATTAGTTGGTTAGTGCTGTTCTTTAGTGAACAAAACCATCATGACATATTTGTTATGTGTATAGGCTTGTTACTTTAAAGCAAAATACTGCATTCTGTACCCTCACATAAAGCTCAGGTCGGAGACTTTGAAAGCTCTATCTGACTGGAAAAGTGCTGCTATGAACTCATGTGGCCTCTAGACACTGATGATGTGCTCTTGCCAAGTCTGCTGCTTTGGTTTGTAATTGCTGTTTGTCATCCATGGCTGTAGTGTTTCAGTTGCTTATTTCTGAAGGTACTGTAGTAGTTCTGACCCTGGCTATGTATGTGTTGATTCACTCTACCTCGTGTGTGCATCATGTCATGGGACAGAGACAGCGTAGTCACTGCACAGTGCGTATGCATGAGGGTGGGGCTTTTTATAACTTCGGAAGCCCAGGATAGAAGCAGGGGAGGGCATTACCTTTGGATTTTAAATGTCAACCTGTACAGCGGTGAAGAGTGATACAGAAATGTGTTGAGAATGTTTTTGGAAGAGATGTGTTTCCCAGGGCTGTGGGGTTTTTGTTGTTCTAAAACACGAGTTGTAAAGTCCCAGTATATTTTGTGACTAATAAAGCCTTAATAGTTTGGACCCCAAACAACAGTTTTGTCCATTGAAACTGCTGAGAGTGTTATTAATCTGTGTGATACTATGCACAAGTGTGAGTTTTTGATGATTGAGGCCTCCCGGATCGAAAGGGGGAAAAAAATTCTGTAGCATGACAATAGATAATCAATATGGAAGTATGAGAGTTGGGTTGTTGAGATGCAACTCCCCTCATGCAGGTGATTTCTCGCTTCTTTCAACATGACAGTAAACTCTCTAAACATTGTTTCCTAGTGCTGGCAATTAAAAGTTTTTTCTAAGTTAACTTGATTAATTTGCAAACGATGCTTTATTAAAAGTACGTGGAAGACCAAATGACTTAGCAATATGTGTGCTTTTACTTACCTCTTCTGAATTTATGACTTACTCTTCCAAAGAATAAGATACTTCCTAATCTGTGGTATGAAATTAGTGGGACTCCCAAGTGATTTCCCCACCTACCCCCCTTTTTTTTCTTGTATAGTTCAAGTGACTGGAAGAATTGCCCACCCCTAGTAAGAGCACTCTGCGTATGGGGGTGATGGTGCAGGGAGAGATGATCTGCAGTAACAGTTTATTCTTTCTTGGATCTTGTCATGGACTTCTGTTCTATTGTTCTACCTATCCATGGGACACATGTTTATAATTAATTTCAAGTACGCGTTACTTCATCATCTTGGGGTTTGTACCACAGCCATTAATGACTGACAAAGGGTCTTAACCCTTTGAATCTGAAGAAGTCCTGTACTTAAGTCTACGTTCACATCAGACTTTGAATCTTAAATGTTAATAATTTTACACTGTCTTTTCCAACTATTCAGGTGCATGGCTGTTCTGTCTGTGTGCAAAAGCGAAGCAGCATAATTATTTGCCAAATCTGTGTGTGCAAATCAGTATCAAGTACAGAAATATCAAATATCAGGAGTGTAGTACTTGAACTGTAGTATGCTTTTTTCCCCTTCACTTGTAACACTGGCTGCCACAGTAACTTTTTTAGCATTTACTCACTGCTGTGTTGAAATGAAATGGTCTGGCCTTGCATAGTGGGTTGATTGCTTGTAGTAATAGGCTGGATCTGTCCTCTGTTCTGTGAACCAAAAGAATGATTTTCACTGTACCAGTGTTGTGTAATTGTAACTGTAACTTTGATCTGTCAATGTAATGATCTTGATATTGGTGGCTGTTATACCAAGATCAATTCAGCCTGTGTTTTCTAAGATGTTTATGCACTTTAGAGGAGTTACAGCAACATGCATTCTGTATTGTTGCATGTTGTGTATTTGTTAGAAATAATTGTTCCCTTTAGGAGGTAAGTGGCTCTGTAGTCTCATAAAAGAAAAAGAAACGTGGATGGGAAAACACTTCGGAGATGCACTAAAGAAGCTCTCAGAGAAGGAAGATAAGTTGTGTCAAAAAGGAGTATTGTAGGAAAACTTGAAACTTTTGGGGGAAAATCATTAGGGTTTCACTTTCTTTTGGGGCTTACAGGCCAGCAATGCTTGGCTGGAATAAAGGTCTCAGTTGTGCAGTTTCTTCATGTTTTCTGAACTAGATAAAAATGAGTACTCTCGGATACTTAAAAAATCAGCCAAGAATGTGTTGAGAGAGAATGCTACTTCCAAATGTTTTAATGAATAGGAAGTTTATCTAATTATACAAACGGTCTTTTTCCCAACTATTTGGTGACAACATTATGGGAGCATTTTGTTATCTAACATCTAACACTTTGTGTTGTTTACATAAGTGTAAAAAACCCCCAAAAAACCAAACCCAACCCACAGATTTCAGATTTTATTTGCATGCTGCTTTTTTTTTCTTTCTCTTGGAGGGTGCAGAGCAGCTCATTAAAGGAATTTTATGAACTTTGAGAACCTCATAAATATTGCAGAATTACATCCCAAAAGGATGTTCTTTTAAAAAAATAAAATCATAAAGGTGTGTACCTTCCTGGGAATCTTTCAGATTTTAGGTGATTATCTAAATTGGGTACTTTACATGTAATTGTAAATGTGTAAGCATATGTAAATGTGTTAATATCATGAAGTAAATGAGACCATGTTCATAGCGTAGATACACTTGTGCAGTGTTTCAGCATTTTTCAAAGTTTCAGTGTTTACAAAGAGTAGCAAGAATCAATTGCTGAAAAAATTTGGCTATATGTAGCTTGTTCTACTTTGATTTCAAGGGGGAGACAGTGTTGGGAATGTTTCTCAAAGCTGGAGAACAACTAATTTCTCTGACATCATAGACTTCACCTTGCTTTTAGCAAGCAAATAATTTGTTTTGATGATAGGTTGGAAGTGAAAATGGTTATGAGGGTTGTAAAATGGTCATTAGTTTGTTAAGGAAAGAATCAGTGTGTCTTAGCAGCTAGGAAACATGAAGTAAAATTAAGTATTTTCAAAAAAGCCCTGGTCTTTCAGGAATTAGTGGAATTCTATGCAAGGGGCAACTGTAGATGCTAAAATGTTCTTGGGTCAAAAAAGTGTTCGGATGAGTTCATGGAAGAAAAGTCCCTCGGGGTGTCTAAATTCAAATATACTACCTCTGGCTCAGGCTACATTTGATTTACAAGTTTTTGGAGATGTGGAATGTTTTCTGAGGTTTGTTCTTCTGTTTTTATGCTACTCTCATGGGGCTGCCTGTTTGCCCGTGATTACAAGTGGCGTGCTGAGGTTGGTGGTCTGTTTGTCTGGCCAGACGTAGCCATTCTTATATTCTCATGACCAGTGAGGTAGCTTTGAAATGCTTTGGTTTGATTGTTTGAAAATACACTTAGTGCTCTTTTGGTACTGTTTTGCTTAAATAACAAACCCTGATTGATATCAGGGTCAGTAATTGTGATAGAACATGCAGAGGTTACAGGCAGGCCATGCAGATGCTGCAGTTGTGAAATGCACAGTGTGTTTTAACCACGTGCATTGTTTATCAGTTGCATTCTAGAAGTTGGAAAATACGCATGATTAGTAAACTGTTATTTCATTGGGTCTTACAGGTGCATTTTATTATTTATTATTAAATTAAGCTTAACTAACTACTAAAGCAGTCTGTAAAAAAACCGAAGGATACTTAATCAACACTGAAAATAAAATGAAGTAGGTTGTGAAAAAAAAAATTGATCAACATTCTCATTTGTGATACTTGTAAATGCCATGAGGTGTATCTCATGCATCTGAAATGACTAACTTCTGTTCGTGCAAGCTGTTAAGGTGCTTGCTGTAGCAGGGGTGCAGAAGTACCTCTTTGTACAAATAAATAATGTTTATTCACATAATAAAATATTTGAGTATTTAATACCTTTGCTTTATAATGAAAATTTTTCAGTATAAACCAGCATATGTGTAGAAGCTAAACCCCAGAAACTTCAGTTCATTAATCATTTTTCTGAGCTGATGGTGAAAACAGCTACATATTGTGTAGACTTAAGTCCCTTTTGCAATGTAAAACACTGAATTGAGAGTTCTGTGTATTTTGGGTAGAGGGCAATTAGACATAATCAAGGGTTTCCCTACTGTGGCTTTCCATGAGCTGTTTAGTCAACTGCACTAGAGACAGATAGCCTCTGGTAGGACTTTAGGTGCCAGTTTACTGAAGGTTGAAAGTCTGTTCTTCTGTGTGTGTATGGGTAAATCCTGCCTTCCTCACAGGCTTCTTGGCAAGACTTCCAAATTGAAAATGTGTGCAGAGCTGCTTCCTTTTTGTGGATTAATAACCTATACAGAGAAGATTGTAAATTGAAAAGTGGCTGCTATATAACAGCTTACCCTAAAAGATATGCACACAAATTTGAAATAGGAAGACTTCTTAACATAGTTCAGGGTAAATGGGAATAAAGTGATCCTCTCCTGTGAAAAGAAGCTAGGTACACTGTTAATATTTCACTTATTTCACTACAAAATTGAGATACTGTTTGTGGCTCTAAAGGATTAGAATGTTCATCATAAAAAAACCCAGTGTTTACACTTTTCTGTTTATGCCCTATTCTTCCAATTTTAGTTTTTAAACAGTTGATTTAGATCTTTAACATTTCTATATAACTTTCTTGCAGTATTCATCTCATAGAGGCAAAGCACAATAAAAGAATGCAGGGCATTTTGTTACATAAAGATCCATGTAGAAATTGAACAGGGAATACCTGCGTAGCAATGAGGTTTATGTATGGGAAGATACTGATCAGTATAGTAGTTGTGTAATTTTTTTTCTGGATTATTGTTCCTAAATAACTCCCTTCTATCAACACTCAGGATAAAAATGTTGTTACTGTGTAATAATTGCTCTTTCATAAATAATATTTGGAATAAAATCACTCTTAGTAGCAGTGCGCAGAGCTGTTATTTCATAAGGTTACTCTGGTGAAGTTTTCTTTTAGACACAGCCTAAAAGTATGTGGCATATAAGTTATATAACACTTCTTGGTGAAGAATTACTTTTCTTTTTTAACACTGGACATGTGTTTTATTTGTTAGTTTCATTGCCATCATGCCTATGCATGTTCAGTGGCTCTTTGAGAAATCTCACCTTGGGGAATTTTTTTTGGGGGTGAAGTATCTTGTGGTACAATAATTTCTTTCACACTGAAAGTAGGTTTTGAGATAGTGGTGGGTGTTCTTCATCCTTTTGTCATTTAAGAAGCTGGAAGAAAGAGATAATGATCTCTTTTTCCTAATTGACAAAGAGAGTGGCTAGGGAAGTTGGATCCTCCACTGATTTAACAAATCTTCAGGGCAAATATACAACCTGCAAGAACTTCGTTTGCATACCTGATTTTTATTTTTTGTCACTTGGACTGTTCTTGAATTATCCTAAGCAATGGCTCAGCAGGATATTGAATTTAATGATATCCTCTGCCTTCATCTGTGCAACTCCAACAGGTATTAAGAGTTAATTATGAAGCTGTCTGTTCTTCAGGACCCATCCTGAACTTACAGTGTGAATTCAAGCAGTCTGTAGTTTTTTCTGCCACTGTAAGATTTTTATAAAAATGGCTGATTAGAGGTAACCTCCTGTTAGAAATTAAGGGTAAAAATACATTTTTCTGTGTTCAGGATAAATTCCACTTAATGTTACTGAGAGATGGAGAGCATTCTTAGCCTTTTTGAAGGCATTTTGCATGTTTGTGTGTATATAGTTGTGTTGAAAAATCCCGCACGTTGGCTGTCATGTTCTGAAAAACTGTGCTTCTCTGAATGCTGACTGAAAGCATCCTGAAATAGGTAACAAACTTCAGAAATTCCAGATGCCTGAAGTTAAGTTCTTTCTGACTACCTTTTTTCTTTTTCTTTTTTTTTTTTTAATGGGTTGCTTGCTGTAAAGTTTCTTCCATTTCCTCACCTTAGTTTCTCTTCACCCAAAATATGTTCACTCCTTAACTGCTACCAAATTCAAGGTTGGTGATTCTATAATACACCTGGTAGAAAACAAAAAAAACCCCACCCCTTGGCTTTATACCACTGTAAGAAGCTGGAGAATGCTTGATTCTAGTATTTAACTCAAAACTGTAATTTGTTTCTATGTAAAATATTTTTTTTATCTCAAAATGCAATTTTCCAGGTGAATACTTGGATCTTTTGCTTGGATCTTTTTGCTTAAGTTTACAAGCAGAAAGCTTCAGTACCTTTGCTTGTATTTCAGATACCACAGTATATCAAAGCAGAAAATAAGTGGTAACAATCCAGATGAGTTTAACTCTTTAGTACACTCAGTGATTCAAGAGTTGTGAAACTAAAATTGTTTTCTTTCTTTGAGGGTAAGGTGTTTTAGCTCACAGACCCTAGGGTGCAGGAACAGAATTCTGGGATACACCTTGAGACCCTGGGAATGGAAACGATCCTGGTTGGACAAACAGAACTCTCAGAAGTATTCAAGAACATGTAAACGTGTTTATAATTTTATAAGGCCTATTCTGTTTCGTAGCTTTAGTAAGATCTGTACAGTTGGTAGAAGGCAGGACTACTGGTTGTGTTAACTCTCTGATAAAGAGGTGTAAATTTGAGAGCACTGGCACTATTCTGTGCCAGAAGCCTAGCTTAACATTTAGGAGGTGAAAAATACCCATCTTCATCAACTTTCTGTGATGCCTTCCGTAAAACACTTCACATTATATACTTGTATTTTAACTGTCTTGCTCTTCCGTTTTTCACAACATTTATTTCCCTGAACTTGATTGTATTTGATTTTGTTATTGTCAACATTGCCTTAATGATGCAAAGCTCTTTAAGCTCTGTAATACTGTGTTCTTTTATGTATACATAGATGGCTTCTTATATTCTAGTTCTATCACTTTAGTTTTTCTTTCTTCTGCCTATTCCTTGGGAATGTGTGTTACTGACCTGCAGCTGATGAACATTGGCATGAGTGTTCATCACTAGAACAGTCTAGGTCAGTTCAGGTCACCGTGTTCAGTCTGCTACAGATTATACTTTCCCCTTCTATATTCCTAAGTAAGAAAATAGAAGTTCCTGGTTTTGGGAAGGAAATGTTATGTTCTTGAGGATGTTTGCCACACTGTGATTTTTCCTTTCCACTCTATAGTGATTAAAAGGATCTGCCACACCACAAAGTGTGCAACTTTGCTCTGATTCCTGTGCTCTTGTACTACAACTGCTAGTAATAATAAAGAGAATGAGCTTAATATTCTTAGTTCTATTTAGTATTAAGTGTCTAATGAAGCTCTAACCATGGCATTTGATGATTAGGTGTATAACTTAACAATGTAACTTCATCTTAATGGAATAATGCACCAGTATAGTTATGCTGACAGTAAAGATGTTTTTAATCTTATCAAATCCAAATACTATGTATAATTAGTCTTACTGGTTGTAGTGCTGACTTTCTTGGAAAGAAGACTTTTTACTAGCTTAGATGTGTCCCAAAAAATGCCCAGCAGTTTAAAAGATACATGAATCTTTCTAGATAGGAATGGGCTGAGGTGCGTAACTATTTTTGTTTTTTTAAAAGATGTAACTTGCGAGGTTCATGCATTTAGGAGAAATGTAGAAAATGTAGTTGATAGTGACAGAATGAGAAACTGCATCTGAGGATGAACTTGTGCTGAAATAAACATACTGAGTTGCTTTCGTCCAGGACTGCTGTGAGTTTCCTGTTAAAAAGAAATTCATAAAACCCCTGAATGATCTGTGGCTTTATAAGTGAGAGCTATAAATATAGGAATTGGGAAGTGATTTCTGTCTTGTGATCTGTGCAGAACTGGCAAGGTCAACGCTGCAATATAATGTCCTGTTCTTTAGTAGTAATTTTGAAAAGAATGCTAAAAAATTGACAAAAACAATTTGAGGGCTGGAATTAACATCTTGAAGAGTGATCCATTTAGAATTCAGTCTTGTTGGCTAATCAGAAACAAATCGGAGAGGTAGCCTTATTAGATGCCTCCCTGTATTTTAGATGCATTCAGATGCTTTTTAATGTAAAGTAGAAAATTTAGGTTAAGGGGTATGACACAGCAGACTAGAACTTCACCTTAAATAAAGAAAATTATCCTAATGAGGGGGTGTAGATAGTGTGACAGATACTTGTGTAAAGTTTGGCAGCTGCTTTTTTTTTTTTTGGTGTGGTGGTTTGGGGTTTTTTGTAGAATAGCTAAAGAAATAATCAGGCAACAACTATAAAACATACTGAAATAAATTTTGTACAATGAAAAATCATGAATGCTTTCTGCATGAAGACACAGAAGGAATAGAAATGGATTCAAAATAAGCCACCTATTACTTTGTAGTCTAATGTACTGCTGTTAAGTTTATATGTTCTTTCCATGCTTTTCCTTAAGGCATCATACTTAAATGAATAAATGGACCCTTGGACTAAGTTACTGAGGGAACTAGGGGATTTCTTTCTGTTTTGATGTTTGGGGGTTTTTTTGGTTTTGTTTTTTTAAATTTTAAGTCAAACATTTGATTCAGTCAAAGACAACAAAGAAATATGGTCTATCTAAATGTCAGACTGCTTTAATTGATCTTGTCTTTTCAATCAAGTTTATTTGCATCATTGTTAGTTTGAGAACATGCTTTCCTAGGTTCTCCTACTCCAGTTATCCTGTTAGAGAAGGTAGAAGGCTACTGTCTCCTAGAAAACAGGATTTGTAGGTGTGTTTTAGTTGACTGCACTGTTCTTCCATAAAACTAAGTCTCCAGCACGTTGACTTTGAGTCACACATGAATCTCTTGATTATATGATTGAAAATAAGAAGTGCTATGTATTGCCTACTTTGGATAGAAAAAGCATGTTCTCCAGAATAAACTCCTGTAAAATCTGCATGTGTATTTAAGTACATAGAGCCACACAAATGTATAGTTTTCTTATTTTCAGTATCACTCTTCTGGCTTTGTGTTTTCTAATCCAATTACGGAGAAAACTGCGGTAGGTAAGCAGGAATTTGATCATGAGACAACTTTAGATTAATTTTACATATTCCCGGTATTGAATGGCTGCCTTGAATGAAAAGGAAGCCAGTGCTATCTGCACTGTAATAGGTGAAATGTACTCAATATAGCTAGTTTTTGCTAAGAAAGAAGATGACCTTCTCCTTTATTAACTCAGAGACCTCATCAGATTATTGATAGCCAGTATCAAAGTATAGTAGTTTAGTAATTTGTTGGTGGGTTGTTGAATATGCCTGTCCAAGGCTAGAAGAAAAAGTGCAAGAACACTTGCAGAGTAAATTCTAAGACTCTCAATTGCAAAATAATCCTTACCTTTCTTTAAGAAGTTCTCTTTACAATTGCCTTGGTTGCGCTGCACTTTAGTCTGTGTTTTGCAATCAGTTTGTGCTATAAGTTAGACCCATTACACAGGGTAAATTGCAGGCCTGTCTATAGCACCCTTATATTCATGTTTCAGTAATACATAGAGAAGATACAAGCATGTTCAACAGTTGATTTTGAATCTCTGATTATTGTGGTATGGGTAGAAAAGTACTTCAGAGACTTCAAAGTTGAGTGAAAATTTTTTTAAGAATTATTTTAGCATTACTTTATGTAGAACGTTTCATGATTAAACTGACATCTATGGTGATGCTAAATGTCTTCAAAATATTTGGTGTACTGTGGTGTCACAGCTGTGATGGTCGAGATATTTCTCAAGTGGTTAAAATACAATCTAATCTGTGGTTACGGTGTATTTTGGTGTTGCTTATCGAACCTGGTGATTGGACTCTGGCTTGTCCACAAACTTGTCTGTCTGTTTTCATTAGTTTATCCAAAGAGAAGATACTGCTCACAAGCTTTGCTTCCCTTAAGCATTTCATACTGGAATAATGTACGAAATGTTCTAAAATAGAAAGTTTGCATGGGAAATATTATATACAGTCTTTTTAATTGAGGGAGGGAGCATTTACAGTTGATAGCTGATGTTCTTGGCAATAGCTCAACTTTTGACAGTGGTGTTGCAGATTTTTTCCAGCACAGACATTTGAAAAATACCATGACTTAATTGATTTTAAAAATGCAGAACTTCAATAATTTCTTACCAAATGGTAGTCTAATAAGAATTTATTTTCATCTATGAATAAAATACTAATTTTTGGCTGCTGTGTGTGGCAAAGAAAGAATGTAGCATTGAGTCTGCAAAAACACAGGACATTTATTATGTCCTCTATTTAATCCCAGTATTTTGTGAAAGATTGTGTGACTTTATAAAAACTATTGAGGCAGTGAAAGTACTAGGGCTGTGAAAGACATGTTAAGGAAATTGGTTTGTTCAGGTAGATGCTCTCAAGCACCACCAAGTTAAATGTTAAAGAAGTTTGGGAGGTTTGGTTTTTTTGTTGTGTGGGGTTTTTTTGTTTTGTTTTGTTTCCTCTCTTCCCCCCCCTTTGTATACTTCTCTTGCTTCATTTGGTAATGTGTGCGAGAGGTTTTCAGCAACAATCCATTTTGGACCTTAGCAAAAGCGAACTTTGATGTTTGTGTTATTGTGAATATTGTGCAGAGACCTGCTAGGTGGTTTGATAAAGAAACACCAACTGGAGATGAATGTAGGGTGTATTTTGTGTTAAGTTTTGGCATTGACCAAACTACATACTGGCAGATTAAACTGCGTAACTTGGGTTCTTGCAGTTTTCTGTAGTCCCATCGGAAGTGACCATATGTTGATATGTAAAACCATTTAACAACTTGTATTAGCTTTTTTCTGTAAAAGGCCTATGAACACTAACGTTTTATTTATTGGAAAAACTTATGTGAAATGAATTAAAGTCCCATAGCAAGTCAGTTAAGGACATAGATGTAGCGTTCTTAGTTTTATTTTGTGACTCGATCTTCAGGAAGTATATACTTTCTTGAGGAAGGATACTTATGTTTTCAAACAGTCCTAAGTGTAAAGAGAACTTAGTTTAATTTACATTTGTTTGCAGAGCTTGCTTAAATTATTGTTAGAAACATGACTGCCTCAGAGTCTTGGGAACTAGTGTTCAAACACGTTTCATAGATTATTCAACCTGCTAAAGGAATGCAGTTGAAATATGCTATCCAGACTCTTTATAAAATAGTAAGTGGTTATGAGTAGTAAGAAATACTTTTGCTGCTTATGTTTTACTTGGCTCTTTAATTGTCTTGAGTGATGGCATTTCATTTGATGTTTGAATGGAGAGATTGTAATTTCTCAGTAGAATTATACTGATACTGGGAAGATAGAATAACTTGGAGGTGAAGATGAGTGAGTGTTTTTTGAGGTCAAAATGAGCATTTGTGTCTGGTTAGGTGATCTGGTATCTCCAAGTGTTCCTGATTAAAGAATAATTATGGCTGTTTAATGACTTTCAGCTAAAACTTGCTCTGTCTTGGCCTGCTTAGATTGCTGATTTTCTTGATGATTTGCATGTGAGGTGCAAAAGAAAATGCAGGTTTGCTAGTGGAGGATTCTTTAATGATGCTAAAATAAAATGCCTGCAGAAATTGTCAGGTGTGTGGGGAGAAGGAGAGCTGGTGTATTAGGGGCAGCAGCTGATACTCTGATGCTGTGGCATGGAGCGTTTTAGTAGTTCTCTTACAGTATGTTAATGACCAGATTAATTTAACTTTTCCTGAAGTTAATGTAATAGTCTTACTGA
Source organism: Gorsachius magnificus (assembly GCA_034008185.1). NCBI lineage: Eukaryota > Metazoa > Chordata > Aves > Pelecaniformes > Ardeidae > Gorsachius > Gorsachius magnificus. The sequence goes on along the minus strand of CM067086.1, from coordinate 40,013,017 downwards.
CTAGAATCTTCTTCCAGGAAGATGACAGTTCTTCTTAAAAGTCCCTAGGCAGGAGGTTACTTTTCTGAAGTATTGCCTCTGGGACTGAAATTGAAATGAACTTATTTATAAAACTTAAACTGTGCTTGGTATTTGTAAGTTTTTAAATGAAACAAAATTTTAGAAGCCTGTTGTTGCATAAAGAACACTTGAGTCAATGAATGATAAACTTTTAAGGTACTTATATTTGTTATTAAAAAATTGCTTTATTTAGTTTCTGATTCTTAGGTACATTTTAGTCTTTGAGGAGACTGCTCTTGGTAACAGAGTTTGAATCCATTGGTTTTAGTGGCTTTCACTTTTTTGGATTTGTAGTCTCAACTGACTACTTTCTTCCTGCTGGTGGCTTCTGTGTACTGGATAGAAGCCTATGGACAATTGGTTTACTTAGTTTCCAGACCATGAAATTTGGAGGGCGTTAGTCTTTAAAAATGCATCCACGAGTTGTATGAGTTTTGTTACTCTAATATTCCTAAATACCACATTGGTTAGGAGAGTGGCTATAAAAATCCTAGCACAAGAAAAAATGATTCCATGAAAAATTTCTAGTAAGGAATAGTGACAGAATGAAAGCAATCTTATACTGAGTTTAAGTTGTGGCTTGGAAGTTTGACCCTAACATAGAAGAGGAGGAAATTGAAGGCTGGATTTTCTGTAAGTTGTTCACAGAAGCTGATGAAACTTGACAGTACTTGGCCCTGTAGTGAAAAGAAGCAAATTTTTGAATTTGAATGGCTGGGGGTGATATGGTGGTGGTGGAAAAGAAGGAAAAATTCCAGGAAGGAGCAAGTTTTGCAAGCCTGGTCTTTGCCATACCCATTACAGGACTGAAGGGGCCCTATGGATGAGTACATTCTCCTGTATCTGTCAGTTGTGTCATTACCTCCCAGATCGTTCCTTAGGACTAGCTGGTGGGTTTCTTGTCTCTACCACTCTTGTGGGACAGATGCTCAAGGATGTCACTTTTCTAGTGGTTAGGAGTTGCTTTTGAAAAGTGATTATAAAGATGAGTCTTTGGAAAAAAGTAACAGTTGAGGAGCAAGAAACGATCATCATCTGAAGTGGAAAAGATCTATAGACAAGGGAACCTTTAGGAAACGTCTTGAGGAGTTACTGACCTGATATTTAACTGACTGTTCATAAGGTTCTGCAGAAAGTTATCTTCTTTATTGGCTAATGTTTTACCTCTAGTATTAACTAGTTGAAACCTTTCTTCCCTGTATCTTTTACCTGGACTTATTTTATGAAGTAAAGGTTTTCTGTTAACATGGGAGAGCTGGTGTTTCTAATTTTTTTTTTAAGACTTCCAATTTTTTTTTTTATTCTACAGGATCTCTAAAAGTGGTGTATCTTTGAAACATGTATGATCCTGATATGACCAGTGACACCCATCTCACTGCGTAGCTTACTAGAGAGAGAATCTTGCTTGAGACTTTGTAAAATAAAGGGTTTTTTATATGTGTGTATACATATTTAAAGTAGTCAAGGTATCCTCTTTCAGTCCTCAATTGACAGTTTAAGGATTAATTGTAATAAATGTATAGACATAATCAGGACTGTAAGGATACAGTAAAACTCTTAATGCTTTTACATGCGTGATGGTTTAGATGTTCTGAATGAGATGAAGTTTCAGACTGTGTGTGTTGAAAACTGAAGGTTATGCTTAATTTCCCTTTTGTGAATGGGAACTAGAACATTAGCAGCTACACAGGTGTGTCCACTCTTAAGTTACTGTTATGAGCCAAGTCTTCCACCTCCCCAGTATTTTTTAATTTTCCAAAACAGTATTATGCTTCAATTTTGGCATAATGAACATCTAAAAATGAAGACTAACCTACTCTTTTTGTGTGATGATAACCTTGTGATTAAAATAAAATTGTTAAAAATAATAATCTTACTATTGTTTTGAGTTTTGTGACATGCCATAGTGTGCACAGGGTATGTATATTCAAGCTGCTTCAGTGTATTGCATTTCTTTCAAAAATACTGGAGGCCTTTCCTTCCTTCCTTCCAGAAGTCTGAGTGGACTTTAGAAAAACAAAACACAAGCATTGCATTGCAGCTGGCATTGCTTTACATGTAGCTGAATTTTTTTGAAATGTTTACAACTGAAATAGAAAGAAAGTATACTCACTGAGTGTGTTTCTGTGTTGGTAAATCCATTAGAATTTGATTGTTTGAATTGTACAGGAAAGTGTTAGTGTTTCAAGAGTGTAAGATATGTCCTTTCATCGGTCTTACATGCCTTACCATTCAGTTTTCATGCCTCTCTTTCTCTTTTGTATGTTTTGCTAGGTTTGAGATGTTGGATGAATATTTCAAATACTACATATCAGGATTTATTAATAAAATAAGACTGTGAAACCCTATCTGTAGTTATTATATAACCTTTAGGTTGCATATTCAATTTTACCTGCCTAAAATGCTGTAATAACTTCCTTCCTTTGTCCTCATTGGCTAAGAGAGGTACGTTTGATCAACATAAAGATTCTTTGTCAGGCTTTTCTGTGCAGTTCAGGCAATAAAATACAGTTTTAATATGAATGCTGCTATTATGGGTTGTGCTGTATGAAATGTAAAGCAATATTTCTTAGGTTTTAGTGTCTTTCAAGCTTCTTTAAAAAGAAGGGGAAAAAAATCCTCATTTTCTTCCCAGGAAACATTTTTTCTTTAAATTTTGATTTATCAACTTCTATGTGAAGTGCAGTATTTTTAATAATTTAAAGTTATGTGGAAGTTCTCTAGTAAACTACTATAAATCTTCTGTTACACTTTGATCAAGCAGTGTAATTGCATGCTAGGGATGTGGACCGCCGGTGTAATCAGTGATTTACTTATTTCTACCACTCAAGGAAAACTTCAGTTTCTTCTTTGAGATCTTGGGGTTTGCTGGGTGAAAGACTGTTGCCTACTTTGCACGTGGTCAGACTTCCTATTCAAAAGATAAAACCCCTTCCAACTACTAAATGTAATGCATGTGTGTCTGAAATGCAACATGCCATTAAAACAGTATTAAGTTTACAAAGTCTAGATTATTAGATGCTAGATTTTTTGTTTATCCCCTTCCATATGTGCATTCCGTAGTTATTTAACCTCAGACGCTTCTTTTTTTGTAGGATCCATACTATTCAAGTGGTTGTTGAGTAATTCTTTTTATCCTTGTATTCCGTCTTGCCTGGTTTCAGGCATTATTTCATGCATCCTTGCACAAATACTAAGTAGCTGCCACTCTAAACTGTTTCTCAGAGCTCCCTGAATTCTCTTTCACAATAAAACTGGGCAAGTTCATGTGGTGGTACTTGTATTTACAGCTGAGGGCCGAGGTGTAGAGGGAGACCAGAGTTATCAAGTGTCACTGAATTTTGTAGAAAGATAGTGGATCTCGGAGATCCATGAAAATATCGTAAATATGAAAATGGACAGGCTGGTAGAACAGGAGGATCAGCCCTGAAAAAGAGGATCCTGGTTGAGCTTGTTTGAAGAATCCAAGGCATAGCCTGATCTGTGGGGAAAAAATACTCTTAACAGGATCTGTACACAACTAAATTTGGCTAGATTTTTTTAAAGCCATGGGGAGGCTGTATTTTTGCTTACAGAACTAGTGCTTTATACATATTCTCTAAAATAGCATGGTTTTTTTTTCTCCTTTAAGAAATAGCCTTGCTAATACACTTTTAAAAATACTTTTTGATTGAATTTGTAATTCAAAAGAGTTAGGGCTTGTCTTGTGTTTGACTTTCTTTAGTCTCTCTGCTCTTGTTTTTGGAATTCTTGTGCCCTGGACATGCAGGTTATGATACCGTGGTCAGCTTAGGCTGATCTAAGACCATGTTGTCACTGAAAGGAGCTGTTACTTCGGTATCCTGTTTGCATCCCTTGTGCCAGCCAAAGTACTCCCATGGCTATACAGAGTAGGATCAGGAAACTGATGTAATTCAGAACTGAGTAAAAATAGAAAGAATTATTTCTTCATTAGACTTAACATGTGGCAGCAGAACCAGCTAAGTCAGCACAGTAGAAGGAACAGAAATACAAGGAGGAGGAGGCAGATTGCTCCTCTTGGTATCAGCCTGGGGACTTACAAATTGGTTTAAGACAATGGAAAGAATTCTGTTGTAAATGGGAGGGAAGGTGAGTACTGAATTGTTCTGTGCCATTTTGTTTCCTAATTTTAGTGCCAGTCAATCTTTAATTATCAGTAGAGTGTTAAATCATATTGAATCTAGTTCTCCCAAGAATTGTTTCAAAGGGAAGGAATATCTAAGGATTGAGAAAGTTGTATTATGTAGAGTGCATTTCTTAAGCTTTTGTCTTTGTGTGTGGAACATAAGTTAGTACAACAACCCTGAGGGAGACTGATCTATTTGTCTATTTTTATCAAACCTGAGTTTTACTGTTTTTCAAAAAAGTTGGTGTTTGGAAATTTTGTGTTAATTCTTAGGGCTCAGAGTCACGCAATATGTCAGGTGATAGTTTTGACACCTCTAATTTCTCAGTTCAAGACTTAAGGAAGCAAGTTGTTTAATGTGATCTATACAGCAAATCTGCAGTGATCTTATTCTTGGTTCTGTATTGAGTGTCTTGACTACTAACTGTTCCTAAAGTCTAAATTGATTTTCCATATTTCTAAAGATCAAGCTCTTAACTTCTGCATAGATAATTTCTGTTAGGTTTTTGGCATGTGGTGGTTACAATGGAGAAAAATTACAGAAAGTGATGCTAAAAGAAGTCTGCCAATACTGACAAAAATGTCAAAAAGCAAACTACAAAGTGCATTCTTGTGTGGCAACCTTTCTGTTCAACCTTTTGGACCGTGTGAAGATTATTAAAAATACTGTTGCATACAGAAGATTTTTTTGAGTGCTTTTTGGTAGGGTGGATTTTCGGGTTTTGTTTGGTTTTATTTTTATAAAATTATTTCTATAGTTCTGGTTGAAAACTATGAGATTTAGACAATGCCTAGTAAAAATGGACACTTAATTCTGCTTGGCCAAGTGCTTTAGAAGAAGGAAATAATTTGTCTGTGAGCATTTAGGAGGCAGATGCCTCCCTCTGTGTATGATCGATGCTATATTTTTCCTCTCCATTATCAACAGAAGATGAAATTAAGGCCCAACAGTTGCAGCTGGCAACTAAGATTTGTCAAATACTTATAAACGGGTGCTGGCTAATAAAGAAGACTAATAGAAGGGGAGAAGACTATTGCTTAGAGAAGACCTGAGTTTTGGAAAGAGTTGCGAACTGCATTCAAGTCAAAGAGCATAAGAGCTTTCATAACCTTCCTTAGATGATAATTATAAAAATATTTAGTTCTGGATTAATTTTTGTAAAAAGAGTCTGTGTGCATGCAGGAACTTCCAAATGTTTGAAGTATGGTGTTGAGCATATACGCATGTAGCATTACTTCTTTAAAAAAAGAAACCCAAACTTTTATAACTATTTTGTGTGTACTTTTCCATTTATGTGTAAGGACACTTTACTTTTTGTGGTCTTATCCTTGACTAGTGAAAATTGGGATGATAAGTTGGGCTTGTGAAGTTATCTGGTCGTTTGCTGCCTTAGATACCAGAGGAGTGCAAATTATGTATAATTGTAGTTTTCTCCATAAGGCTGTTAACTTTCTATTGGAATAGAGTCAGTTTTATAGTATTTTTTAGAATCTAAGTAACATAATTGCAGTTAAGTGTAGTTGTTGAGTTTGCTCAGCTCCCTCCCTGCCCTTCCATTGGGAGCCCACTGTTTAAAATAACTGATTCTGGATCTTGGTCTTTACATTTTGTCTTGAAATACCTGTGCAATCATTACAAAGTCCGTTTGGGGTTTTTTCCCCCTCTATTACCATGCAGTGTTTAGTGCATTATTCTTTTTCACTAAGTGGCAGTGGTTAGTTGAGAGTGCTTATGTGACAGACTTTTTACTGACATACTCATAACTGCCTTGTTCTCACTAGGATTTTAAATTATAATTGATTAGATCATTAGTTAGCTAATATAAGGTGAAAGACCACATTTAAATTTTGTTTACCATCAAGCATAAGGCCAGAGGGGCTAAAATCAGTGCTGGTGTGTGAAGCTTTATATGGTGTTATCACTTAGTCTTGGGAAAGGAGCAATGCAAGAATGCTATCCTCCTGGTTAGACTGTTTCAGGCTGTAACCGCTGAGAGTAATGAAAATGTACAACCACTCCCTTTAAAAAAATCTTTGAGGATAGATTGGGTGCTGATTATAGCTCTGCTTTTTTTTTATTGTGCCTCCTTTAATAATTAAATTGTGTTGTTGATCTTTAGCTCTGTAGAGCAATGTGGTCTCTACTCTCATTCTATTTTTATAATCCCTCTTTAAGAAAATTTTGTATTGAATCTTGTCTTGAATTGGCTACTTAATGACTTCAGTCAATTTAAAGTCATAATGAGGACAAATGAGTTTGTGGTTTCCTGTAATGATGGCCAACCCTGTAATACCATTAACTGTTTAAATTTTGTATTCACATCTGCAAATTCCCTGTCTTCCTTAGGATTTTGGCTTGCAAAGGACAAAATATAAGCCCTTTCACTTTGTAGTGAAGAGACAACTTTTTTCTCAACAGACTTACTACCTTTATTTTTCAAGTACTTTAAAGTTGTCCGCTAGACCTGTTGTACTAGTTGAAATAGCTACTGAATTTATTGTTATCTACTAGGTTAAGCAGGCAAGTAGTAATTCAGGTGGGTAGTGTGATTGATACTTTAAAAAAAACCCAAACATACATTGTTTTTCTCCATATAGAACAGCACACTAAAACCAATTCTCCTCTGATACTCTAACTTTCAGCTGTCTTCAGTAGTAAGTAAAATGTGAATCCATAAAATATAGTTGTTTCCTGTATAATGGATTTGTAAATTCTGTATTTGAATTCATGCAGCCATTTCTTAATCTGTTCAATATACTGTTATTAAAAACTAAATTCCTTAAAAGTGTGCTGTGTACCTATTTTAATATGGCTTTGGGTTTGAAAGAAACTGTGTAACAATTTATGCTAACAATGAATAGAGTTATTCTACTAACTGTAATACCTTCATTTCGAGGCGAAATCCCCAACATTTGTGAACAGAAAACAGTACTCTCTCTAGCACAGCAATATTTTTGTTGTTGATGACTGAAATGATTAATGCAAAACAGTTTTGGGATCAGAATGGAATAAAATTCATTATCTTTTGTGTTTTTTGTTTTCAGGCTCGGATAGCATTTTTACAAGGGGAAAGAAAGGGTCAAGAAAATTTGAAGAAAGATTTAGTGAGAAGAATAAAAATGTTAGAATACGCATTAAAACAAGAAAGGTAGGTATACAAATTTTTCAGCTTTTATCTGACCTGGAAGACTTTGCAGACTAAAAGTTCCATCACGTTATGTAAATTGTCTTTACTAGATGGTTCTACAGTTACTTTATATAAACTGTCTTTATGCTTGGTCATCTTTACATAAATGTTTTCTGATTAAATTTTAGTATCTGCTATAATAAATAAGTCGCATAATTTTCAAATTGTTTGGACTTGTCTTAAACACGGAAAGTTCAAATTGGACGGTTTCCCTTTCCTGAGTTAGAGTAATGGTATACTAAGTAAGAATAAATGTTCCAAAAATGTTTATACCTTGTTAATATACCTTCACCTGCTCTTCAGTGGTATTAAACTTGAAAGGATGACAAATACTGTTCTCCTGATTCCCTACAACTATTTTATATGTGTTGCATGGTGAAAACTCTATTTTGTGGCAGAACGGAATCCTTTGAAAGTTAGTACTACATTTTGAACTATTGTTTTTCATGTGGCAAATGCTAGAATTTGTAATCTTAGTAGGTGCGTTTTCTGTAGCATTAATTTAATGCTTTAAAAATGCCATTCAGTCCATGCAGGATAATGTCTTTTAAGCCTACATGATCTTCTGTTGCTGGCTATTTCATTTGACCAAAATTAGTAGTTAATTTTGCCAGAATGTTAGGAAAATAATCTTGTTATATGCCTGTACGTTCAATATTGGACTCGATTCTTAAATTTAATTTTGTCTTGCTCTTAAAAAGTAGCTAAATCCAATAGCGTAAATACCTTGAGGATCAGGCAACAAAATAGGTAGCCTTTATTTGTTTATTTTGATTTGAAGGGAACATTCCTGGCTAGAGTAAACTTAAAATTTTGTAGCAAAGTATAGCGAGGCTTCATCTGGACATTAAGTTTGTTGTCCAATAGCATGTATGTCTAAATATATTTTACATTATGAATTAGTACTCTGAGTAAGTGACTAGTACAGAAATAACTTTGATTAGTTGGTTTCATATTAAAAACTAATGTTCTGATAAGGATGGCTTACATACCTCTGTGTGAAGTGTCCAGTATAAAGGTGCTTTAGAAAACAGCGTATGTTCATAGAGAAAGCCATATTGGCACATCATGTATATTCTGGTGAAGTAATAGGCAGAAAGGATCTATTTCCTCATTTGTCCCTGTCCTTGAAATTGAAAGTAATTCAAGGTTTCCAAGCAGTGTAAGACTTAAAGTTATATTGTTATGTCAGTGTGTAAGTCACTCTGCATTCAAGGCAGGTGAAAAGTATGTGAAGTGCTGGGGTGTGTATACTCTTCCTTTAAAGAACATTGAACATATCAAAGGCATAATGTGCTCTTATGGCAGACCCAAGTGTCTTGGGTATAAGTAACTTTCTGAAGTTGAAGGAAAATATTTTGAAAACACAACTCTGTGTGCTGCACATACAGACTTTCTGCAGGTGTACTGCATAAGGCTGTGAGGATTGCCTGTTTATTGAAGTAAATCCAAGGCAGTTAATTATATATGATGTCTTCACACTCCAGATAACAGGATGTAGAATTTGAAGATGAATGGCATTGGTGAAACCTCATTCCCACTTTCCCCTGAAATCTGGCTGCCTTTGTAGTTTGACTTCCCATGAAATTCCAAAATTCATTATTCAAACTTGTAATCGTATGTACAACAGAAGCAGAACAGCAGGAGCATACAGTTTGCTTTAGTTCTTGCAGCCAATGCTGCATACTTTTCAAGAGGAAAATCCTTGCTTAAGTCCCAGCCAGAATCGTCATGAAGATTGCTAAAAACAGGAACTGAAACTCTGGGGTTGATTGGTGAATGTGTGGGAGGCAACGAAGAAGCTTTCTGTTACTTTTTGCTACAAATGCCCAGTAGTTTGAGGGGCTCTAATTGTAAAAGTATGATAGATTGAGTAAGGAAAGCAAGCAGGTACTGACTTGTCCATAAATCATCCAAGAAAGTTAGTATGTTAGGTTCTTGGTTGTTGCAGTGAGTGAAGAGTTCAGGTTAATAAACATTATTTTTTTGCAGTTGTTCTTCTCAGGTGAAGAATCATAACTAATTAAAAGAAACCAGCCGCAAAGCCAAATAAATTCTGAGAATTTCAGATCTCAAAGTTGTTGACAGCAGTTTTCAGTGTTGCCCCTGATTCCCCCCTCCCCCTTTCTCCCTCTCTTGTTGCTCACTCCCTGATGCTGTCAAAAAGTTTCATGTAGTGAAATACCACATTACAGGGGGTCAGAAACAAACTCATTCAGACAATGATGACTGTCATGATTGCTCAGAGAAAGGGTATGAAACAGAACATCAGTGTGTAAGATTAAATAAAATGCAGTAGTAGTTACAAAAGTTTATTTCTAGTATTTATCTCTTAAGTATGTGTGCAACAAGTGTGATCATGTTTTAGAGAAGTAAAATGTTGTGTATTACTTTAATGCCCTTAAATATTTTGGTAGTGATGTATGAATTTTTGTAATAAAATTAGGCCTTAAGTAGTTATATGTATGGGATTTTTTTATCTGTAGCTGGTGGATATTTGTTTATTGTGATTTGCAGACCTAGACAGATTTCTTCTCGTGTGTACTCTGAGCCACTCTACTCCAAACTTCATTACCATAGTGCTGTGCTTAAATTAATACGACTTGCTGAGATCATAAAACTGTACCTATGTTTTGATTTCATGGCGTTTGGACTGGAGCTGGCTTATATCCTTGCAGCTGATGGTAGGATTCAACAGTTAAATAGCAGCAAGCAGTTAAATCAACTTGGGGCATTGTTTCTCCTCCTCTTACTTTTTCACTCATGGAAACCTAGCCTTAGAAGAATAACAAGTCAGTACTCAAAGGATGCCTCTTGTGCAATTCAGTTACTGCGTGGTGTGTGGGAGTATCCTCACTGACTTGTCAACAACACTGTAGCTTGTTAGTGATTTTTAAGCTATGCTGTAATCACCCTTGTTTCCGTGACAATACGGAGAGGAATACGTGTGCAAATATATAGTTTATTGGAATTTAATAAGATTACTTACTGTAAAACTGAAGTTGAGCATCAGATGTGATGTGAAAGACGTAACTGATCTCATTACATGCAGCAATGTTTTGGCTTGTTTATAGTGCTGGTCATTGGTATAATTTTAGATCAGATATGTCATTATCTTCTCTAATGAACAATTAAAGCAGAAATGTAATTAATGTTTTGAAACTGTAGCTCTAAAATGGAACAACTGCTCCTAAGTAGTATTTGCCACAGCTCTAAATTGAACAAATTCAGGTTGGCTCTTCAATTCAGTGATTTGTTGGCTTCAATTATTAATTGAGCAAAAACATTTCATCAGCTTTATTTAACTTCACAATTTTGTAATTATTTTCATTTTGATTTTTTTTTAATCCCCAAATGTACAGTGCTTTATAGGGCATATAAATCATAGTATATATACTTTATATGGAAAGCTTGGTGGAACACTGCCCTACTACAATGTGGAACAAAGCTTTGTCTCTCAGTTTAAAGAGAACACCTAGGGTAGAGTTTTACTAGCACATGGATGAAATATGAACATATTCACAAATAATTTAAAAAATTATGATACTGTTTAATTGGCAGTCACATTCAGGTTACACAAATACCTAGTCTTCAGGAGCATTACGATTTTTTAGTTACAGTGTAATTGCTATGAAATGCAGGATTTTATCTTACTATAAAGGGTCAATAGTGCCATCTACTGACAGTTTGTTAATGAGACTTTTCCTAATTGCAATTTTGGCAGAAAATTCCATAATGTAGAAGAAAATCTTCTATACTATCAACCAGATCAGGCAGCATTTGAGATGAACTTTTACCTTTAATTTGGAAAAACTTGTAGCAGTGGCTCAGCCATTTGGGAAGAAGATTTGTTGGAAATCCTTGGTTTTGTCCAGCGTGTGTTCCATTATGTCCTGAAGTTTCATAGTTGAAAGTCATCTTTAAAATTTATGTGAGCTAGATATGGTTCGGTTACTCTGAAAACTTTAATCAAATGTTTAATGTAGAATTATGAAGGCAGCTGTATTTTATAGAGACTTTTTCAACTCTGGCTGCTAACTTTTTTACAGAGATCTTTCACCTTGGCTCTACTCCAGAACATGTAGAGCTCTTTTACCCTGAGACTTTGAGTATTTTTGGAGAGGATCTATGAGGCAAGAGTCAAATTGTGAAAGGTCTAGGATGAAGTTAGAGAATTCTGACTTCATCCTAGTTCTAACTGGTGTCCCTGCTCACTGCAGGGGGGTTGGACTAGATGACCTCTAGGGGTCCCTTCCAACCCAAAACATTCTATGATTCTATGAATTCCAGGATCTAGGTGTAGGTAGTTCACATGTTATCCCTGGAGGTAAAGGGAGCTGAAGACATTTTGATGGGCAACTTGTGTAGAGACTAAGATTTGGAGGGCTCATGCATATCTGCATGGAAATAGTATCACCAAGACCGAATTTTTAAAAAGTGATTGAGGAAAAGAGGTTAGGGAATCAGAGGCATGTTTTTGCATAGGTGGATTGAGCAGGAATTGGAAGCTAAGCCTCCAGTCAATGAGGAAGAGAAAATCAGTAAAAGGATACAAGTGATGAGAGAATCTAGCACTCTAACATAGTTCTTCAGAGGGAAAGATCTCCATCATAAGCAAAGACAGAGCAGGAGAGAAATTGAAGCAGAAATTGAAGCTGGCAAATAGGAATCCCAAATGTGAGGCGCATTCATCGTAATGTGATTGGCTACCTAGGACAGCGCTACAACTAAAAAAATAATCTCTGCTAAACAGTAGAACCTACTGGTTTTTGAAAGGTTCTCTTAGTTGCCGACACACATGAAAAAACCCACGTTCTTGAAGAACATACTAAACTCTCATCTATAGTTATTTGATAATTGTGAATAATTGTAAGACGGTTATCTCAAAACTGTGTTCTTGAAAGACTAGAAAATTGTATGGTGTGATAATTATCACAACAGTTTTATTTGGATAAATTGTATTATGTTAGTATGGTTGTTTTAAATGGGAATAGTAGAATGTTTTGAGTTGATAAAAGTATTGTATACTAATTTATTAAACATTTGCGTACTTTTTCAGGGCAAAATATCATAAATTAAAATATGGCACAGAATTGAACCAAGGTGACTTGAAAATGCCAACTTTTGAAGCAGGTAACTTTTACTACAGCCTGTTTTAGTACAATTTGTTTACACACTGTGCTAGATTTGCTCTGTACAATTTATTGCAGCTTTCGTTCTTCCCACCACCACCCCCAGGTGTGTTATAGAGAAGATGTCTAGGAAAGGTTTGGTATTGGGTAAATATTGTTTAATATGAAAATCAAAATTAATTTGCCTTTCCTATTTTGAAAGAGCTCTAAATGTTGAAGAAAACTTTATAGAGTTACACAATTCCTTACTTAGCTGCTTCTCATTATTTCTTATAATACGCCTTCTTGAAAGCTTTAATTTTTTTGCCATTGTGCAAAATCCATCCAGAAGGAGACCGTAAATGCAGAATAAACATGAGAAATACTGTTGTGTTTTGGTGCTTTTGTAGGATTCAGGTTTTTAAAGAATGAGAAAAAAATTGTACTTCATTGGCCTGAAAAAAATGTTGTTGAGCTTCTGGTTTTTATCTTAAATCAAGGAAAAAAACTCCTAAGAGAAAAATTAGGCTATCGTTACTGGTACTCTGGAGTGTCTCTGATTTTGTAATGTAGATATAAAGTTGATCAAACAGGTTTGCTCTTCAGAATATTGCAAATAGAGGAAAGCATTTTTTCATAACAACATTGGACTATTTAAGAAGCAGTGGCTTCTCTTGAAACGTAGGTCTTTGGCAAGTGGTACTGTTGGCCTGTATTTGTGTAATGTGCCTTAAAATTGTGGTCTACATATTTCTGCACACACACCTCCCCGCTTCCCCTTTTTTGGGTTGATTGGTTTGTTTTCTGCTTTAGAAGTGCCACAATTTGGGTACTTTATACCTGGTTGAAACTAGAGATCATTATTCATATTTCTTGCTTGATGGGATTTTTTGTATATGTTTAAAAGCAGTCTGTTAGATGTTAACAATCCTTAAACTACCAGTTTGTACCATGTTTTATAGTCTCTGCCATAGTAGAATTGCAGTGGGTCTAGATTTTAATTGTTGCTAGTAAACTGATGGAATTTGTGGTAAACTTGACACGTTTGTTTTCTCCAAATGCTGATATGTCACTGTTTCTCTTACTTTAGCTATATTTTTCATTTTGCTTTTTAAGCACCTCTGCTTTGTAAAAGAGATGTATAGCCTGTTTTCTTAGCAGTAACGCTTCAGCTGATCAGAGCAAGGCTTTCTTTTGTGTACAGGTTAAATATTTTCCTAGTTCCTTTTCTGCATGTCAGGATTTTTTAACTGATTCTGTTCTGTTAAATTATTTGCTTGATGCTTCAGCAAAGAATTTAAAAAAAAATAAATTAAAAAACACTGCATAAGACTGCGTCTAATTTAAAGCTTTTTTTTAAGATTTACTTTCAGTTTCTTTGGTGTCTTGTAAAAAGTAAATTGATCTTTAAAAAAAAAATCAACCAAACCCAATCCCAGAATAAAAACCCCACCCAACTATGACACTGTATCTTTCAGAAGAAACCAAAGATACGGAGGTTCCCGCAGTACCTCAAAATAGCCAATTGACCTGGAAGCAAGGCAGACAATTACTACGACAGTAAGTAACATTGTTGATTATTGGTGTATTCACACTTTTCGCTGAAGTATGAAGAGCTGTATATATGTTTACTCTGTGAAATGGAGAAATTGAGGTGTGCAAATAATGGTTCATTTTTCAGGACTTTGTAGTCTTGAGCTTTAAGCAGTATAGAGTAAGGTTTTCCATATGAGATGGATAGTGATGAAGCTTATTTTCCATAAATGATATAATAGTGACATTAACTTTTAACAGTCAATGCTAATTTCTTTCCTTTTCCCTAAAATGTGCATTCCCCTTTCTTTCTTCCCTTAATGCATCTAGGTATCTTCAGGAAGTAGGTTATACAGATACAATATTGGATGTACGCTCCCAGCGGGTAAGGTCTTTACTTGGGCTCTCCAATTCAGAACCAAATGGTTCAGTAGAGACAAAGAACTTAGAACAAATCCTCAATGGGGGTGAATCTCCTTCATCAAAACAAAAGGGACAGGAAATCAAAAGGTAAGTGAAGAGATAAGATACACATAAAATTTAAGTATGTTTTACTTAGTCATTGATATGTTCTGGTCAGTTCACATAGAACTTGAGTCTCTGAACACCTGTGACTGCAGCTGACTACAAATGATTATGAACTTAACTGAAATTGATGATATGTAGGAAAATATGTATCTATTACACATATGTATTTTGCATATGTATTGTATAGAGGCAAATATATGGTATATTGAAGCTGAATTTATGTCATATAACCATTTTGGAGTTGTTCTTTTAAGGAAGAATTCTGTTGAGTGGTGCTTTTATAAGGAATTAGGCAGCTGCGGCAACTTCTTCATACAACCATTTCTTGTTTTGCTAGTTTTAAAGCTCTTAAGCTGTTAGGTAGCAATTGCATTTAATCTGATTAATCTTCTAAAATCTCTTCAGCAAGTAAAACTGATTCTCCATTAATGTTTTTATTTATGTAGGAATTCTGGTGATGTTCTTGAAACATTTAACTTCTTAGAAAATGCAGATGATAGTGATGAAGAAGAAGAGAGTGACATGATAGAAGATATTGCAGAAGGAAAAGAAAAGCACCGGATAAATAAGAAACACAAAGTAAAAGACTCTCAGATTTTTTTTAATAGAGATCTGAAATTCCCTGTGAAAAGGGAAATCTTTTTTTCCAGATGATTGTAAATGTATTACGTTAAAATGTTTGTTGTTGTACCTTCGTTATCTGAATGGCTTGTAAGCAGATGCATTATTGGTAAATTTGGTAGTTTAGTTAATAAATTACCTTGAAAACTTAAAAACAAACAACCACCCTGTTCACAAATGTGAATTAATTGCTGAAAGCGATAACTGATTTGGCCATCTCAGTTTCTCTCCATACTTTGGGTCCCTTTGAGGCAAATTAAGCACAATACAATGTGCATCCTTTCTGAATTTTGGACAAACTAGGGACAATTCCTTAAAAGAAACTAAGTTATGTAATGGGGAAAGAAAATCTATTCCATGCCAAATACGTGTTTTAATTCTTCCTTCTATGCAGCTTTTTACTAAATATGGTAAGAGCCTAGAATACACTATCTCCAGTAACCTTCTGTTTAAGGTTCAATTAAGTTTTGCTCTGTTTTATTTTCCTCTTTAGTTTTCCATTCTGTGAGCAGCTTCCTAGGTAGGATAGACTGTATTACCTGTTCCTTTTTAGTTCTTTCTCTCCTGTACTGGAAGAGTCTCCCTGTTACTGTGGTTTCTTTATTGAAGAGTTTGATTTATGAATGTTGTACTGACAGTTTTATTACTGTTTACTCACTAGAGTATTCTGTAGCATGATGGCATCTCTGCCCGCACTGAATTTTCTTAAATAGCTAGCAGCATTAACTTGGCTTGACGCAAGTCTTAATCTCCCAACTTGACTTGTCAGGAAGGGTTTTCCACCATACACTTGTACTTCTGGTAAATAGATTATCAAGCAATTGGTTGCATCTTTTTTGTTCTGAGGCAGTAGATAAAAAGATTATCTAATAAGTAAATCTCCAAGCACATACAAATATATTACACTAATTTTTTTTTACTCTTGATAAAGCTTGTTTTTTACAAAGAAAGTAGAAAGATAATTTATAGTTATCTTTGTAAAAATTGTCTCTTTCTGCAGAAGTGTAAGAATATTGTGCCGGTCATAGAAGCATAACATAACGCCATGTTGAAATTTTCTTTACCTGCAGAATGAAAGAACACTTTTCACTGATGCCTTGGTAGGGGGGTGGGTTGTTTTGTTTAAGGTGAAGGTGTGGTAGAACTAGGAAAAAGGCACTTTTCTGAAAACACCGTATTTTTGAAGCTTATGCTTACCACTGAAAGAGAGCTGGAAAGTGAAAGGGGGGAAAAAGGCTTCTGGACCAGTTTGTTTGTAAAGCTTCCCTGCAGAGCTATTAATGCTGCAAGAATATCAACAAAATTTTCCAATTGATATGTTTTAAATAAAAAATGAAGACTGGGATGTTTTTGTTGCTAAACCTAGTGTCAATATTCTTTTTATTTCTTAATGATACTAGACTGCACTGCGCTTTCTTTTTTAATAAGCAACTCTAGATCTGACTATATCTAAGTGTCTTTTTCGGTATTTCATGTTGAAAAATGTTCTCCCCTGCAACCCAGTACTCAATGAGAGTAAACTATATCACTTCTAACGTGAAAATTTGAGTAGAAAATCTGTTCATGATTCAAATGCAGAAAAATATTTATCTGCTTGCAGATTGGTAATGAAGGTTTAGCTGCTGACCTTACAGATGACCCTGATACTGAAGAAGCTTTGAAAGAATTTGATTTTTTAGTGACAGCTGAAGATGGTGAGGGAGCTGGAGAAGCTCGAAGTTCAGGAGATGGAACAGAGTGGGGTAAGATGCTAACAAAAGCATTTAGAAATAAAGGAATACTTGTTTGTGATAGTACGTAAGAGTTGCAGTACCTGCTAAGATGGTGTGGATGTGTGGATGATTGTGATGATCAAATGCTGGTGCTTAGCTAATAGTGTATTGGATGCTGAAACTTTCATCTATATATGTGTGTGTGTGTATATATATATATGCTGTTGTAGTTGCCACTAGTACAGTTATAGTTACATTTGTTTCAGGTTTTGATTCCAAAACTAAGAGAAGAATATTTTTTTTTTTTTTTAATAAAAGACTAGGATTCTGAATGTTTTTATACCTGAATTAAATTTGCTTTTATATCTAGATTTTTTTGGGGGGGTGTTCCTGTTTCTGATCAGGAGCTTTGAACTTTTTATGCTCATGTTAAATGAATTTCTTTGTGGTGTACTTGTAAAAATGGGCAATTAGTATATTTCATTTTTCTGGCTGAGTTTTTTAGATGTTATTGCTAATGTGGCTAATCAAAAGAAGAAACTGAAAGAGGGAGAGAATTTGGGTCGGAAAGATAATAACAAACCAAGTAATTCACATCTGCCTTGAAATGGGAGATTGACCATCTTAGTTTCTGAACTGTGATACGAGCAATTTTGTGGTTGCATACTGTAAGTCTTTCATTGTAAGGCCAAAAAGTGCCACTATATCATCTTGTTTGACCATTTTATGTCATTGAGACAATGAATTTGTCATTCTTGGGTAAATGCCTCAGTGAGCAAACAGAATATAAAGACCTACAGAAATCAAAATACTGGCACATCTTCCAGGAAAATCATCTTGATTTTCATCTTGATCAGTCTTGATTTTGAAGGTACCAAGGATTAGAAAGTGTTTCTTCCTGGGAATTAGCATCAAAGGGTTAGTCACCTTTATTTTTAAAACTCAGTCTTATTTCTGTTTGGACGATGAAGCTGGACAAACTATTACTTTTAGGTATAGATAGGTATTTTGGTAATACCTATCTATTTTTAGAAGCTTTTTAGTTGCTTGGTGTTTTCCCCTTGGAAGGCAATCCTATTTGATTAGTTTCTTGGTTATCTTTTTATTTATCCAAATAGGCAAATCTCTCTGTATAAGACATCTCATAGGCCATGAAACGAAGGTTTTGACTTTGTTTACAACATCCCTTCAAATGTGTAGTGACTCAGAAAGTCCCGGTTCTAGCATCAGTCTTACCACTATTGTATATAGAAGGAAAGAGAGCTTGATACTATAATTCATGCAGTCAAAGATTTATCCATTTTTGCACAGCAGACTGCTGAATCTTATTGAACTAACTTGTCTGTTGAAATTTCAAGTCATTGATTTCCAAGATTACTTTCCAGTGCGTTATATCTCTGTTGTCTTCTAAGGTAGTTACCCAGAATGAGGGGATGCTGATTTATTTGAAATGTTGACTTTCCAAGTTAATTTTTTTCAAACTTGTTTTCAGGCAGTTCAATTGCTGTCCCAAACTTAAAAATAAAATGCAGTAACATTTTAAAATCTATTTAAAACTCAGATTTACCCACCATACTTGAGAGAACAGTTTGAATGTCTTACTACAGTTTAAAGTAAACCCATAGCAAAAGCGAGGCAGAACATTTTGGGAGTTTGTACACACTTGTGACTGCTTTCTTGTGACAGCTGGTTTAACTGCAATAATTCCATTATTACCAAAATGCTCATAAGGCAAGGAATTGGGGAGGAGGAAATAAACATAAATGTACTTTCATCTTAAAAAGTATGTGTTCTGAGTTTTGCCATATGAAAACAATATTCATAAGTTTGTGTATTTTGTACTAACTTACTATTTAAATGAGTCAGAAGACATACTTCCAACTGTAGTAACAATGCTTTTTTCATAGTATGTCACCAATTTTAGTATAGCTGTTCTTTCCTTCAGTGGATGTTTAAGGACACAGTCTATGAGACCTTGGGGTTAAGTGTCACTTTTTAAAAGATCAGTGTGTAAATTTGAAATATTTAAATCAATGCTTCTTTGTTACCTATCAAAAATAAGATTACAAATATTGTCCCACTTAAATGCTTTCTGAAATAAAATAATACCTTGCCTAAACCAATTTATTTTAGCCTGTCACATTATTTTGAACTGTGTAGAACTTACTGCTTGAAATCTCCAAGTCCATCCATTTATTTATTTATTTTTGATGGGGAGCTTCATTTAAATGAGTACTTGCCATCACTTTCTAAACAATTGCATCAGCTTTAGTATTTCAGTGATAATACATATCTATCTTATCTTCGTAATGTAACTAGTTGCTCTGTTCTGTTTTCTTCTCAGCTGTTTTAGTTTTTCTGCCATTGGCATCCTTACTCTTACAAAGATTTAGGCTCTCTGGAAAAATGTAAACTTTTACATGTGTATTTCTTTATGATGTTTTTATTTAGTATCTGGAAACCAACTTCAGATGTTTAGGCTCTAAATGTATTGCCTACTACTCTTGCTTTATCATTACTTTCAGTACCTAATCGTCAAAGTGTTATCTGTAGGTCTCACTTCAGATATGCTAAAATAGTTCATCACCAAATCTGATAGTTACATTTTTGCTGTTGGAGACTTATGCAAACCAGCCACCAAGTGTGGAAGTTTGGGTTGCTTTTTTTTTTTCCTTCCTATAATATGGCTTTTTATGAACACATTATTTTTTTGTAAGTGCCTCATTTAATATACTCTGAGTCTTAAATTTTTTTCAGACATGTTTTACTTAGGAACAGCTTATCTTCAAAATAGTGAAAGATGAGCAGATTCAAAGAGTGTTAAATAAAGAATTAAAGTATGCGGCACATCAAAAAATGAATGTACATTTTTAGATTAAAAATTTGTAAATGCTTTGTGATATAATATCATCAAGAAAAAGATACATAAGAATTCTGTTTCCTTAAGCAAATGGGAATAAATATTATATATTATGTTACATATTACAGATATTACATATTATGTAGTCTTTTTATTCTGCTTATGATTTTGATGACTAACTATGTGTTCGTCACTGAATTTCTTCTTTCCATGAGACATAAAAGTTCTGTTTACAGATGGACCATGAGTCAGAGAATGATTGACTGTGCCCAGAATTCTGTGTGGCAGAGTGTGACTGGAATTAAGAGTCTCTTGGGTCATCTTTTAAATAAATAAATAAAATACCACCAAAAAAATCCTTTCTCCACTAAATGATATTGGCTAGTGGACATCCTGGATCCTCTGCATTGTCCTGATGTCAGTTTAGGATGGGTTATAAACACTGCAGGCAATTTGAGGAAGTTCACTACTAGGGGGGGAATTACAGACGTCTTCTAGCTATATGGCTCTGTTCTGAAACAACTAGGTATGTCTAGGCATACCAGAGAGAAGCACTGCTGGATTTTCCTAAAAATCTTCATTGAAATTCATTTCTCAACCTCTCTGGTTACTCGGAGTTAGTGTTTTATCCAGTTTGCTATTTATGACCCACATTTCAGCAGCCAATAGCGCTGGTTTTGAGTATTTATGTTCGCGGGCTTATGTCTTTCCTGTTTTCTGTTGACTGAATGAGCCCAGTTCCTTGAAATTCTTTGTCTTGATATCTAAATACCCTGTTTGTTTTGCCATGTACAGACATTTTCTAAACTTCTAGTGTAGAACACAGACTGGACATGTTACTTCAATTTTGTCATCGCCATCACTGATTAGGTGGACTACTCCTGGTTTAATACACCACACCTTTTAAAACATACCAGAATGATAGTTTTGTTGTGGTATAACAATTTTTTTTTTTTACAACAGCATTACATTGCTGCTACATATGTTCAGCTTCTGGTTCAGTTTAACTCCCAAATCCTTCTCTGCAAGACTGCAACCTAGCTGATTATTTGCCGTTTAATAATGGTGCTTTGGTTATATATATTTTTTTAATTCTCATTTGTTCTTAACTGAATTTCTTTTCATTGGGTTTTAGGGGTTTTTTGTTGTTGTTTTCCTAATTTCCTTCCTCTTTTGGTTGGGCATATCCTCCAACTTATCTTTTTGTACCTCTTGTATTTCCTGACTAATCACTATTGTTGTCTGTCAGTGTTTTGGCCCTGCAGTCATAAAGATTGAGGTCTTTGTGTCTGCAGTTTAGTAGTTGTAGATGCAGTTTGGTGTAGGATGTCATTGTTCCGTTCCCCTCTCCACAGTTCTTTGTGGACAGCTCAGGGGACTTTACCATTATGGTTCCTGTTTCATGCCTTTGCCACCCTTGCCATTTCTGTATTCCAGCTCTTTGTTGTCAACCGGCCCTATTTGAATGATGGTCTTTTGGTAGATGCATCAGTATCCTAGGATATCTTTTCATTTGTTGTCATGTTTTGTCATGAAACATGTACTTGGAATAAATCCTACAGGTTTGCATCCTAAATGCATGTTTCTTTGTCTCTGCTGTATATGGCTCCTCTTGTGCATTTTTATGACTGTAATGGTTATAACTTCAAAAACTGCTGTTTTATGAAAATGCTGCTATTGCAGGTATGATTGGAAGTTGGGAACTGAGGAACTTCGTTTTATTATGTCTGAAGAATTTGTAAGCATCAGCTTAACTGGCACACAGACCAAGGCTGGTTGCTGCGTGGTTGTCTTTTAGCAAAAGTCCTTCTGAAAATGTTATATTTACCTTCTCTTAGAAAAAACTTATCTTTTTGCTAATTCTGTGTTTCCAGAAATACTTGAGATGGGCAGTTTATTATTTGAGATAGAAAAGTGGAGACTTGACTTTTCTTGGATAATAATTAACTCTGCAATATTTGTCAAACAGAAAAGACATGTCTTCTGAAACTACTGTGAAATGGTGTATTTCTGCTAATTATAATTTAATTGCTGGAATGCAGTGGGTGTCAATTTATTACTGTGTGAAATACTTTTGCTGTATTTATAGACTTGTTTCTCTGGTTATATGTAGGACCAAGGTTTTGTTCTTGTGCATGTAGAATGAGTGCGAGAGGATGCATGGTGGTCTTCATGGATAAACTGGCACTGACTTACTCAGCTTGCATTTTCATGAGTGATACAGCATGAATACTTTTATTTGCTTATTCAACACTGGCTGAATAATTTCTTAATTTCTAAAGATGCAGTAAACAATGAATTTTTGTGTATTTTGAAGTATCTAACATAAACTTATGAAGCTTAATTTGTTTGCTCCTTAGTAACAAATTAACATACAATTTTCAAATATGTAACTTACTATACAGTGCCTTGGAAAACTGTATGAAATGAGACTTAGTATTTTGTAAACTTAAAACTGAGACTGCACCTTTAAAGTAAAGATTTATTAAGAACTTTTATTAATGCTCTTATACAGCTATGATAGTAAATCGCCAACAGCTTGCATTGCCAATTGCTGATTTTTTTTCTTTTAATAATATGCTGCATGTAGACAAAGATGACCTGTCCCCAACTGCTGAGGTTTGGGATGTAGACCAGGGACTAATAAGTAAACTGAAGGAACAGTACAAGAAGGAACGAAAGGGGAAGAAAGGGGTAAAGAGTAAGTGCAGATTCTGAATCTTGTAATGCAACGCTTTTTTTGCCTATCTATATAGAAGACATTTTTTCTCACAAGTTCTGTTTTTATTTTTTTTTCATTAAGCATCATTTTCTGTAATGGGGGCAACCAACTTTAACTTTCTACCTGCTGAATGTGAATATGTCAAAACCTTTGACAGCCATTTCCTATATGAGAAATGTTAAAAACACATAAAAATTTAAGGTTAACTAGGTAAAGAGAGCTAAATGCTTTGAAATGTGAGTGTAAAAATAATGACTGACTGGCATTTTGAGGATATTCCTACTCTGAGAAATTTAAATAAAGTTTATCTGCTTCTAAAAGTACAACACTATGGTACTGCTGCGGGTGGAGGTGTTTTGGGGTGTTTTTTTTTTTGTTTCTCAACACGAGCTTGAATCAAGCTATAATTGCTATTTATGGGCTTGTTATATTTACAATCTGAGGCAATAAGAATAAAAAAATGTCTGTAATGTAAGTGCAAACTTTTGTGGCTTTGTTTAGGACATAATCTTTATGGTGCCCTTCACTTTTCTGTGCAGTTACCACATTTTGATTGACACCTCTTTACTCTTTAAGAGTTTTCAGACCAGTTGACCTATTTGAACTCTGTAAGTCAAACCAAATTTCAATATTGAAGTACCTGGTAAAAATCCTTTTGTAACTTATGTCATCAGCTGCACAAAGCTCTTAGTGGACAAAGTGTTATTAAATTGATGTCGCTCTAGAGAAGCCCCTTTGATTGCAGTGGTTTTATTTTGTAAGTATGTTATAATGTTTTTTGGCGATATTTAGTAAAAAATTTTTTTTTCCTTGATTTGAAAAATTGTGTGAATATGTACTAACTAAATTAAGTTATACTAAAATATAACACTTCATGAATTCTGTTATTAATGTTTAATTTACTCTGTAATATCTAAAATTCAGTTAGTGCATGTTGATTTTTTTCAGCAATTTTGCATGACTTGCATGTACATACACATACAGAGATAAAGTCTTTTGAAGTAAAGATTTTTACCTAGTCTGGTTTGATTAGAACTTACCCATTAGCACCCAGATTACTACTGTATCCTCATTTAATTTGTAAATTAGCAGTTGACACCAAATTTACATTAAGTATTTTGTAGGGTTAGAAGCTTCCTTTTAGTACCAAAAGTGGACTACTTCTGTTTGAAAAGTTTTTATTAAACTTCATGTTTTAGACTCTTGAAAGCATAGTGGCAGCAAAATAACAGCATATGTTTTGAATTCTGGGAAAAAAAGAAAGTAATTATTTAGGTGATCTTTATAGTTCTCCCTCAAAAATTGTGTCTTTAGTTTATTGCATACAGAAAGTTCTTGACACTGTACTTTTGTTTCAGTTCTAATCTTTTTGCACCCACCACACCAGTTAGTTTCTACTTTCTGGCTTGTGCAAGGTAAGCAGCTGTAAAACAGGGACAAGTAGTATTGTTCTAGGATTATAGATTCTATGAAAAACTCTTCTCAGGCCTCCAGATTTGTTTTAGTGGCATTACTTTGGCTTGTCTAGAAAGGATTTCTCTTTCCTGTACCTGTTACTTCCTTGGCTGCTCTGCAATCAAGAATTTCTATCACGTTTTTGGTTTTCCTTCTATAAATCTTCAAAAATAAGTACTTTGTCAAAAACTGGCATTTTAATGGTCTGCATTGCTGATTAAATTGCTTGTGACTGTCATTTAAAATAAATAGTAATTATTCTATCTGAAATGTCCAGTTGCAAAATTTAACTTTGCAACATTATTATCAAAACTCTGCTTCCTGTCCGCTTTCCTGCAGTTGCATAATAACATTAAGTTTTGTACCATGAATGGCGTGACATGTAGGCCTTCAATTATTATTTGACTTGTATTGTCTTTTGACAATGTGTTACGCTATCAAAACTTGAAGTATTTTCTTCATCTAAAGTAATTTTGAAACCTGCTTATGTTCACACAAGAGAATATCTGGGAGACAACTGTGTGTCACAATGCTGTGAGGTTATGTAAGTCATTGTTTAGACTTCTGGGGTTTAAGCTTAAATTTTGTCTTGGGAAACCCTGAGCTCGTATCGATAGTCTCACAGGGTGGTTTGTAGGATTCTGCACTTGCGTTGTGTTTGTGATAGCAGTTTCTGATTAAAAATTGGCCTCTAAATCACTGAGCTAATTGAATGGGATAACTCTCCACACAGTAAAAACATGCATTTAAGGTTGGACAGGTTTGTTTAAATTTTATTTGATCCGTAGACGTTTTTCTTCGGCTTTTTTAACATTCTGAGACTGCAAATAGTGTCAAAGGCCTTCTTTTCCTCCTTCTCATGACTGATAATTTATGAACTTTGTTCTGAATATTCATCTCTTTCTTTGTTCCTCAGTGTATTGTCAGATTTTTATCAGAATTTATTTTGAGCAATATCAGAATTTATATGCATGGCAGTATGTGTATCATCATGAAGATCAAATAAACGTGCATTGACTATCACCTCTTGCAATACTTTGAGGACAGCATAATAGGGCAGATATTCTAATGGGTTCTTTTGTTGGATGTGCATCTGTTAACTGCCATAATCTGCATTTAGACTGTTGTTTTCATAACAGGGTCTTCATAGCCCTTGCCCAGGTATGGTAACTTTCATTCCAAATGTAGAGATGAATAAGTAAACAGAAGTACATTTGATTCTATTTTGATACTTCTGTAGTCTGCATTCATATGTTTTCTTTTGGGTGGAAAACCTTAATTTAGGTTGTCTTTTGTCAGCACATACATTTTCATAATGTAATACTCTTCTATCTTTTTTGGGTTTTTTCTTTTCTGTCACGATAGTCACCACATTCTGTGGAAATACTACTTTCTTATGAAGGTATCTTCAAAAAATCCCTATCAAACCAAAAATGACCCCACACTTCAATTGCCTTTGTAGTATCCAGCTGTAAAATAACCCAAAACCTGTTAATTGAAGAGTTCTTATACTAACAAAAAAAATAAAAATACACAAATCAACGACAGCCTACTCTGGATTTCATTGTGATAAATAGATAAGGAGTTAGGTTTTATTTCTACAAAACCAGGCTTACCTTTTACAGCAATATGCTGAATTTAAGGCCAGGTTCTTGCCCAAGTTTGATGAGATCAGTTTTGGCAGGTGAATCGGGGAATGACTTTTTCAGATACAGTCTGTCACATTTTCAGAACATAATAGTAGAGATGATGCATTTCTCATGTCATACTATCAGGTCAGACTAATGTGTTCTCAGCAATTTGAAAAATAGTTTTCATATCTTAAATTGTATGTGTATCACTGTTAAAATGAAGATAACTTTACTGATATTCCTTAGTTTCCTTGAAACTTTTGTCATTTTTTACGCTCCTGCTCTTTTCCTTCAGTCTAATCATTCTGTATTTATGAAACAGTATCTGTCACGATGACTTTACTAGCCTTGATTTCTGGGAATGCAGTGTAATAGTTGATAGGCATGAAAACAGATTTGGATTTTACCATCTTCCTTAGCATCACCTGTTGTTATAGAAGGATTCCTGTGTTGTATTCAGACTTGGGCTATTACATCTTGGAGCTAATAGAAATCTGCTTATGGCTTTTCAGACTACAACTTTTCAGCAATGAGTATTCAATTACCTTTTTCACTTTTGATCTCTGAAGGAGGATACACTGAAATAGGATTGTAGGTGTTTTGCTTTTGTTCATAACAGGCTCGGATTTACTGATTTACTTGGGTGGGTTTTTTTGTTCTCTTTTCTTGAGGATAAAACAGTCCATCCTATTTGTGCCTTGAACATAGCTGCTTATGCAGAGACAGCACATTCTTATCCTTAAAAATCCCTTTGTAACATTTAAAATACTTCAACAATTATATGAAGGTACCCTTGCGCTTATTTGAAAGCAGAAATCTGCACAGTCTTCTGTGGTGGTGGCACAGTCTTGAATATTGACATTTTTCAGCGTGAAATGCAGAAGTTGTTGGGAACAGCAGCTGCTCTTTTGTAAACTTCAGAAAGAAGTTTCTCTATTGCATGATGGATTGAGGGCTGTTCTAAGGTTATGCCTGAAGGACAAGAAGTGACTGAAGGTACTGAAAACCTTAAAAGACAAGGTTGGCAGTCCCCTAATCAGGGACATACCAAACGACTGGCTGGTTCAAGGTAGCAGAGCAAGGGGTCTACTTTAGTTACTTCTGAGTGTGCTCCGAGACAAACTTCTCATGTCCAGATGTTTGGTGTGAAAGCACCTCCAAAAGATGCTTTCTGTTTAGATGTGAATAAGTTTATAAGACATGTTTATGTCTTGTATTATTGTGGATCATTTTCTTTAAAGAGGTTCTGTCACTGAAATTTCACTTTATGATTGAAGCTTGACTTTTTGACATGCAAGCTGTAATGTAGAAGAAGGAATGAATTTATTAATTAAAAAAAAATTTAAATTATACTATTCTTGTTTGCTAGTGTCTACATCATGAATTTAATGCACATATAATTCAGTATGCTTTGTTTCTAGAGGCATGCTCGTATAATAAAGGTAATATGCATCTGCAGTTTCATACAGTGGTAGAAGCATTCTTGCTCATGTGTTTAATAAACACTTTATCAATTCAAATACCATTCAAAAGCAGGGAAAGTTAACTGTTCGTTGCACCCCCATTATGAGTTGTCTGTACTCTTTCCCTCATTTTTAAGCTTATTTTTTATTTGCACTCTGTTTTTCAGTGTTAAATTGTTTAGTATAGTTGAAGTTGTGTAATATTAGCAAATGTTTAATTCATATATATTTTGTGTAATGTTCTTTTAATACTTGGCTTGACTTCTCAGTAGGACTGTAAGATGATTTTTTTTCTCTCCCACAGGAAATTGTAGAATAGATCTACAGAACACAGAGGAGTTGCCTTTTGATTTAGTGAATTAAAACTGTTTGCATGCAACTTTCAGATTTGATGTATTAACTCCTCCTTTCAATTTCCAAAAGATCAATTTTATTAGTGTACAAAAACAAAAGCAAAGCATTGTATTTAACTTAAGGAGGTCCCATCAGTAATTATTCTTGTTGAATTAGTTTAATGGATTTTTAGACTTCAGTCAAGTCAAGCGGTAGCAATCAAATGAATCTTTGCTGCTGACATTAATTTACAGGAGTCAACAGGACAAAACTTCACGACATGATAGCTGATCTGGGCGATGATGAGATACCCCACATCCCTTCAGGAATCATTAATCAATCTAGGTCACCCTCTTCTAGAATGACTGATCATGAAGGTGCAAGAGCAGAGGAAGGTACAAAAAATTCAGCTACTTATTATATTTCAGGAGATTTCTTTTAGAAAGCACACGCTGTAATTTACTGTCCCCTCTATAAAGCTTAATGCAATTGCAGATTGCCACATTATTATTTTATTTGCAGTTCTTCCAAAATGGTTTTATGAGAATACAGCTTAACTTTCTGTGGCTTATCGAAACTTAACATTATTTCATAAGTATTTTTAAACAACTTCATGTACAGCAGTGTGTCCTGAAACTATTCACTATTAAATCCCTGTTTGCAGACCCCCCCTGTTAGCAAAACCTTTTACAAACAGGGTGTTATTGATTGAGGAGAAAAAAGGTGAGTATTAACAGTTGATACACAGTTTGCATTTTAAAGTGAAATTTAAGTGTTTTTTAAAGTTATGAGACTAATTTGTCTCTTTCTCAAGTTTAATGTTCTCTTTTTTTTAAAATTGGTCTGTGTAAGCAAGTGTGCAAAGACACTACTTATTTCTTTACAAAGTATTGGTTTCAGTTTCAGGATTATCTTAGGCAATGGAAGTTAGTGGCAAACTATTACCTGAATAGTCCAAAATCTTGTATTCAGCTTTAAGGTTTTTGGTTTAAAGGAATACATAAGTTCTGTCCTCTACTCAGAACCTATTCATTCAAAATACTCTGCTGAATTCAGTTTTGACTCCTTTATGATGATCTTTGACCATAGCCCTGGCATGGTATCAGCTATACTAGAAGTGGAAAGAATCTGTGTTATTACTGATCCTGA
The DNA here is from genome assembly GCA_034008185.1 of Gorsachius magnificus. Taxonomy (NCBI): domain Eukaryota; kingdom Metazoa; phylum Chordata; class Aves; order Pelecaniformes; family Ardeidae; genus Gorsachius; species Gorsachius magnificus. The sequence goes on along the minus strand of CM067086.1, from coordinate 39,984,504 downwards.
TAATCTGTTGGTTCTCCTATTCACCCCTGCCCCCACAAATGCCTGTCACCAGGCAAGCAGAAAAATAGCAGTTTTGCAGGGAGGTTTTTTTGTTGCTCTCCCAAACTATGATTTTACAAAAGTGTTTGTCTTCCCACCTTCTCTTTTACTGCCTTCCTTTTAATCTTTGTTTTTATTTACCACTTAAAGATGGACCAGTATCAAATTTACCTGTGGAGTGCAATTGGAAAAACCTACTGGTGAAATTCCACTTGCTAAAGCTTGTGGACGTATATTTAGGTTGTATTTAGGTGTAGTATTTACATGTGTTAGGTTGCCTTTTAACCTTGTTAAGGTCTTAAGGGCATGTTGACCCTACAGTTACAGTTTCCTCAGTCTGTCTTAGGCTGTTTTTCTTAGGCCATACGTATTGTGCAAAGGAACACGGATGTTCATTGTTAAGGACAGGCCATATAGCTGTTGTCTCTTTTGGAGACTTTACATCTAAAATATTACTGGGAAAAACAATCTTTCTGAAGAAATAGATGCTAAATTTGAATTTGACAGGGACTGACTTTTATTGCCTGGTTCCTGTAGCACAAAAACTGTTCTACACTTCAAATAAGGGTTTTCCACACTATTTTCAAATAAACTGTTCAGGATTATATTTTCATGCTATTTAATGTGTTCATGTTTTCAGCTTATCAGTGTAGTTTGGACTTTATTCATCAAGAGCAGTGGTGTGAATATCTCTACCATCATATCTTCCAATTGTGGTTTCTGCATAACTTTTAAACTTGAATATTAGAGTGTGAATTTTGCTGTTTGATCAGAAATTTTATCCCGAATGCTACTCGGCTTTTTAAGATTTTTGTCTGTACCGTTTGGTGCAAAGCTGCAAGTAAACAAGCTTGTTGTTGTCTTTTGAATTCCTTCTAGGTCTGTCTTTTGTTAACAAGGCCAAATACTTCATTATCATAAAATGCAGATTTTTCTCAGTTATTTATTCAGCTGTGTTTTAAAAGCTAAGTTTTTTGCGGACATCTTCAGACTTTCTCACTAGGACACGCTAGCCTATGCTGATGAATGTTACTAAGCCATAAATGTTCTTGTGACTGTGCGTAAGGTTTATGCTATACTCTGAAGTGTTACAGTTCTGAGATAGTGGTGGATAAGTTTGTTTTCATATAGAGACAAAGTGTTATTAAGCTCACTTTTTTTTTTCTTGGGGGAAGAGGGGGTTCGGGGAGGAAATTAAACTATGGTTCTAATTGGCTGGGAATGTATCTTTTATACCTTTAAAGGCATGGGGTTTGTTTGGTTTTCTTTTTTCACTCACCTGGTTAAATATGATGAGAAAATTATTATGCTGTATTTACACTTTATAGTTTTGGCCATAAGAAATTGGGGGTTCCATTTCACCATATTGCATGACTTTCAGAAGCAGAATCAACTGCAGCATGATTCTCCATCCAGTGTATTGTGCAGAGAATTATTATTTTCACATGTTGTTTTTCTTAATATCTATAGATTGTGGGGATGTCAATCTTGATTGACAGAGTAGCAGTAACAGCTAATTGCTCAGGCATTAACTGCTGCTTTTGGTGTACCATGTATTAATTTTCTGGGAAACAAGATTAAGATGGCTGTGTCGTATAGCAGACAACAGTGTATAAGAACATACATATTTGATTAGAGATTAAAGCAATTTCAGTCTGTACAAATATTACTGCTTGATTTTGACTTAATTACATATGATGTCAAGAACTTGAGGGTAAGAAGCACTGGTTAGGATTGGCCAAGCAAATATTTAATTATTGCATTGTTTTTCATCTAGTTTCACCTACAAAGAGACTTGTACCATCACTTACGTTTTTTACTTGGTATTTATTGATTGCAAACTCGGTTAAAAATGCATTATGCTATGAAGATAATGTGGTACTGTGTGTGTCAGAAAAATGCTTGGATTTTATTTTAAAGATGAAAAGCATTCAGTGAGTAATTAATGATCACTTGTGTGTATCTATTGATGCAGTGGTTTTGATATGCAGAGTCATGGGTCTTTAGTAGCTATAACATCACACACGTTTCATTGGATTACTTTTCTGCCTTTTCTTTTTATAGAAAGAGCTTGCAACCATTTTTTAAACTTTTATATAATAAATAATAAAGTTAATTGGATAACATTAATTTTGAAGCTTTAAATAAAGGGATATTCACCTCTGATGCAAATAAAGCTTGATAAACTCATAGATTCCTAATGTGGTGGTGTTTTTCTGTGGTAGCGCTTCATTTTTAGTATAAAGCATATGAAAATTGATCTATTAAGGATGGATGACATTATAATTTCACAAAGAATTAGTGTGACAGGTTCAGGGGCTTAATCAAGCCTTCTGGACCTGTCCTAAAGATCAGATAGGAATTACAGCATCACAACAGGGATGGAAGGTGTCCTCAAGTTTAAAATGAGCATATTGCCTCCTTTCCCCAGTGATCAGTAGCTCTGTTCTATAATGACTTGGAAGGTTTGACTTGTAAATGGATACTTTTATTTGGGAGCCTGGGATCTTGTTGAGACAGTAGAGGCAAGCCAGTTTTGGGAATTCCAAATAAAAGTATTGGAGTCTTTCTATGGGAGACAAAAAGTAAAGGGAAAAAAAAAACCACCAAACACAAAACCAACCAAACAATGACAATGGAAAAAAAACACCCTGAAAAAACCCTCTGTTTCTTTTGTAGCCTTTCTCTTTTTTTATTTTTCTTCTTCCACTCTTTCTCTCACAAAAGAACCAGGAAAAACTTGGTCTTGGAAGTAATTGAGGGGCTAGTTTTTATTCATTTGAGGATTTCATGACTTAGGTTCACCCAGAGAATTTTTTGTGATGTTATTTTATTTTTTCCTTCATATAAAGTATTGTTTATATCTCCTTTAATACTCCACTCGGAAGTTTCACTAAGAAATCAATCCTTAGAAATTCTGATCTAATCTAATAAGCATGGATGACTGGATACCCCCTTCCCCCCCCAGAAGCCCCAAACCCAAAAACCAGTAAGAAGGGAAATAGGTGAGAACATAGAAATAATTAGGTGTTTTCTAGGAAAATGGCTTTTTCTGAAATACGAGTGCTTTGGAATAGACTGTAAAATTGAGAATTTTAATAAAATACTAAAAGAGATTAAAAACTTATTCATATATGGGCATGGTAAGCTATTTTGGGCTGTTAATTAAATGTAGCATTCTGATGAGTCAAGACCTCTGTATTGATCATGAATGTTTTAAAAAGAAGTAATTGTGCATAGTTAGAATACTATTTGCTGCTCTTAGGAAACTGTAGGAACAGCAGTCTTTATTCTTACATAGATGATATTCTTGGATTTTCACATACAGTTGCCTGTGCTAATATTACATTTTTTAATAGTACAGTAGTTCTCAACCATAGAACTTGTTCTAGCTAGGCTGGCTTCTCTTTGTGTAACCATAGCAAAGATGCTGGTCATCTATAACTTCATGCCTGGTCTTAGTTAGTTTTCTTCAGCTGGAGTGGAACATAACTAGGTTACCATTCAGATAGTGGTGATATAGAATAATAAAGATGCATGCATCAAAACAGGAACGCGTTGATTATTAGTCCTTTTGTTTTTTATAAGACAAAAACCAGGATATGGATGTTTTTCAGATCTGAACACTTAATTTTCTCTGAGTTTCAAGGTTTATCTGAGAGGATTTGAAACATGGGGTGGTATTAAAGTGAGACCATAATTCTCTGCCAAATCCGTGAAATCCAAAAGCCAAGGAAGTTTAATTTTTGAAGATGTCAAGTACATTTTAGCATATTTTGCATGTGTTTGCACTTGGCTAAAGTTCACACATAGCTAAAGTTTAAGTACTCTACCTAACAAGTGTCCCAATTCTTGTATGGAAGGGAATACCAATAAGTAAAAGCAGCTTCCAAAATATGCTAAATTATGCAATATTTAAGCCTTTATTCCTGTTCCTTACAGCTAAATTGATATTTGTGGGTAGAAGGAGATATACAGAATTGTTAATTTGTAAAGAATATGGGCATTCTAAATGATAATTAACAGAAATGTTAAATTTTAATTTGGGGAAGGCACAGCTAGCTAACTATCAGTTGAGTGTATTTCAAATTAGAATCAAAAATCATGCTGAGAAGATGAGAGGGAATTCGTTAATAACAGATGTTTTCATTTTTTTAATAATCTGAAAAAAATCAAAGTAGAAGAGATGTTTTGCAGGAGGCACTTAGCCTGAGAGATAAAAAAAATACTTACACATGCAAGTAGAGATATTTGAGTAGTATAAAGCACAGAGACTTATTTGCAAGTGGGTAGAAGGCAGATAACATGGTGTAGTGAATGAAATATTTAGCTGAGAATTTGGAGACCTGGGAAGTACACTTGATACTGCAATGTAATGTAATGTTAGTCAAGTCACTTGTCAATAGTATTGAACAACTCTGTGAAGTAAGTTGAAATCAAATGACAAAGCATGATATAATTGTTTGTTTAATATATGTGTGTGTGTTTGCACATGTGTGCGTCATCATGCCCTCTTGTTTTTAGTTGGGGTAGTATGTAGTACATACAAGTTCAGTGTTAAACTCTGCTTTGCTTTTAAGTAATGAATAATGCAGTTTTTAATCAGTTTGAATTATTACATTGGGACTTAAAGAAACTGTTTTGTTCTTTGTAGCTGAGCCAATAACGTTTCCACCTGGAGGAGGCAAGTCATTTATTATGGGTTCTGATGATGTGTTGTTAAGTGTACTGGGCCTTGGAGACCTTGCAGACTTGACAGTAACAAATGATGCAGACTATAGTTATGATGTAAGTGCAATTTTATTTTAAAATTCTTTATATAGTTTAATCAATAATATTTGGGTCCCCTCTCCCCCACCCTGAACATTACAGATGCACAGAACAGAGGTTTCATTAGCCAAAACTATTACTGGGAGGAGGAGGGAGCGTCTTGTGTGACGGGCTAAGTAATTTGGGTAATCAAAATTGAAATGGCTTGTTTGTTTTCTACTTAAATAATTTAATTCAGATTTTGTCACTGCGGGACTGTGTTATGACATAAAATACAGATTGATGTCTTAACATGAATTTGAACGAAAATGGCAATGCCACACTGATACGAAGTATTGAGAAGACATGGCATAAACCACAAATACTGATACTAACTTATTTCTTTGCTCTCCCCTTTGTGTTTATGTAGTGTTAACATAGACATATATAGTATTATATGTCAGATGTAAGCTTTTAGGGTGTATTTTTTTATTATAATCCAGAGTGTTCTGACATTCCTTTGACCATATTCATTAAGCTACTACCAATAATGTTTTATGAATTTTTCATTGGCTAGTAATATTTGATGGCTGGTTAGGGAAGTGTTCAGGTAAGTCTTACTGTATTGTATTTAAAGTGTTTTGTGGTTTTTAGTTTTGATTTGGTTGTTTTGGGGTTTTTTTGGTTGATGTGGTTTTTTTTTTAGAATCTGCAAAGTGAAGAAATAAATTTTTTATAGCTCTTTACAGGGTCTGAAAATAATTGTGTGTGACTACACACCTTTTTTATCATAGTTGTCCTTCACTATTTATAACTGGTAGGATTATTAATTGCTGTAATGAAGTAAGAGCTAATACTTACATTTCTCCATTATTGCAGGGTGTTATGTTACATCGTTCTATTTCCTGAATAAGAAATTAAAATCTTAATTATCCATCCTTCTATTACTGGGCTGTATAAAAATAAATGAAAAAGCTTTTTTAAATATTTGGAGTACTTTCTTAATTTGTATAATATATTGTCCTGTTCACAGTAAAGATTAATCTTCAGGTTGTCTGTTTCAATTCAAATGACGTAACTCTTCTGGGAAATCAGGTATCCTAATACCATAGTTCAATTTCAGCTCTTTGCATCTTAGGTTCCTCAGGATTTTGCCTTCTGTCTAGCTAAATCTCTTGTGTAATCGCACGTAAAATGTGTCTGACTTGAGGGTCATGTACAATTGTTTAGAAAATTATCAGGGTGGGTTTCTTTTAATTTTCAATGAAATCTATGGACAAGTGGACTTCAAAGAAAAGGTTTTCAAAAGCTTCAGTTTTAAATGCTTTAAGGAAGCTTAAATTTGAAACATCCAGATCTTGATGTTACTAACTACTACTCCTAACTAGTAGTAAATTCCCCTGAAGTTGAATAGTTTGGGGGTTTGTTTTACGTAGTGCTTGGTTGAATAACTTCTAAATGCTCCTGTCTGTATCTTCTTTGAAGAATTAAGAAAAGTTTGTTTTAATGCTAATTTGTATGAAGAAAAACATTTATTTTAAAGCAGCTTAGAATCTCAGATTGAGCTTCTGAACTTGCTAGTTGATTATTTTGTGTTATTCCCATTTTACTGACAGTAAATATGAGGCATCAAAAAACTAAATGGTATACTTTCAGTAGTGAGGCAGCTAGAGTTGTGAGATTAGATCACAAATTGTTTTTGCAGTTGCATTGCATTCTATGTCTGTCCTATGTCTGAGTTTAGAACTTTGGACTATTAAGGTCTGGAGGGTCACACTTGCCCTTCATTAAATTTATAAAGGTAATGTGACAACATTTGGCGCTTAAGGCACATGTTCATAACCACAGAATTTTCCAATTTTTTTTTTCTCTTAAAAATCTAAAATATTTGTTAAGCACCCTTCTTTCCTCTTCTGCCTACCAAAATCCTAAGTCAGTCTGTATGCTGGATAATTAATGTGTGGACTAATTAGTATGGTGACCCTTCGGGCTGGTCTGTTTTGCATGGCCCCATTCTTGGTTGGCTATTTTTAATGTCATGAGAATAATTGTCAGTCAGAATAGCATAAATTCCAGTATTAGTACAACTCCAGTAGTAGCAGAATAATCCATCTCTCTATTATAGATCATTACTATTTGTTGTTCTCCAATTAGCTGTCCATTGAGAAGTGCTATATACAGAGAAGGAACAAGAGGTTCCTGGGCTGAAATGATAGCAGTCTGGAAGAACAATGAGAAAAAGCATCATTATTCTTGTACTTGGGCTTTTTTGGTTGTCAGAGACCGATACTGAGCTAGAAGTATCTTAGATCAAAATAATACAATCATTAATATGTTCTGATGCCATAATGGCAAATATATGACATACTACTTTTTATGCTAAAGAGACTGCAAGAATGTCTTTGATGTAAAAGAAGAAATTTGTGATTGTCTCCTTCAAGAACTCTAGTAGTGCAGGGAAGTTGGTCTGTAGAGGATGGCCTGTGAGAGCAAGATTGGTTTTGAGAAAAGTGTCATGCTTGACTGCAACATTGCAACTTTGCAATATATTATTCTCTTTTGTGAAGTACAGCTGCTTCATCAGTGTGTAGCTGTTTTGTTTATTCCAAGAAGGAGTAGCATTTACATGTGAGCCAAGACAAACTCAGGAAGCATAACAATGAATAACATAATTGATGAAACTTATGAAACTGTTTCAGAAGAATCTGTGGTATTTGTGACAGACCTGACAATACAGTTTTATTGTGCAAAGAGCGATGCAGAATAGAACTTGGAGCTGCCTTTGCTTTTGGGAAACTTAAAGCAGAGAATAGAGGTGATAAATACGCAAGTATGAAGTACTGCCTGAGCTAATAAGGATTTTGCAGCAGAAGGCAGTACCTCACAAATTTGTTGAAGGTTTGAAGGAGTCAGTGGTCCTGTAGATGAAGATGGTCTCATTGCTTCAGTATGTTTTTCAAAATTTTCTTATCAAGACCCTTCATTACAGGCTTTTTTAATTACAGCTTGGTTTGGGAGGTGTGTGGAGAGAGGTTATCTCATGCTTTAATATCTGGCCAATACAGGAGACAAAAGATTGAAGTAAGTTCTTGCTTTCTTACTGGATCATTCCATTCACCAAATAGGAATGAGGAGTGATTGACCGTAATTGTCACTTGGTTTCCCTGCTTCCTATCCAGTCCTCCTTTCCCAGTGCTCTTCGCAGATCTGCTGAAAGAATTTTTTTGAAAAAAAAATTTTTTTTAAGAAGGGAATCTCTGTCCTGTTGTGGATCTGAAGAGGTTGAAATTCAGATGCTATTAGTTCTCCATCACAGTGTTCCTTCAGGTTAAAAACTCGATAGTTCTTAATTTCTGAAGTTGTTTCTACATAACTGTGGATCTGCAGCTCAATAAGACCATGTAATGTACCGGTAATATAGTACTTGTAGAACATCTTAACCTCATGCCCCTGTGAGCTTAGCTGAAGCTACCTCCTTTTCCAGTAAATCTCCAGATAAGCAACGTTAAGCTAAGTTAATGTTTAGGTAAAACAACAACAAAAAACCCAGAACACTTCATATTTCCACTTCTTGCATTCTGTTTCCAATAGGTCCATGCTCTTCAGATAGCTTGTGTGAGCCATTATAGTGCATGAATAAAGCAAGCCACAACAGGGTATCACTAGCTTTCATGTATCACTCCTTGATGAGTGTTATATTTTGAAAAGGAGAGAATATGTGGACAGGATTGGGATTAAGTTTTACATCTTAAGAATTTCAACTATAGCTAAAAATTTTTCTGTATGGGATTAATGTAGTGAACAAGCTGTCCACAAGACTAGTCATCAAAGTGGTAGATACTGTAATACAGTACAGACATCTCAAGTCATGTCTTTTTTGATATCTAGTTCTTTATATTTACCTCAGTACGTGTAGTTGTTTGTACCCTGAGGGAGCAATATCATTACCAAATCAAATGCTCCCATTTGTATATTCTTGGATTCCATGGCTGCACAGGGTGGTGGAGGTTTTCTGCTGTAGGACTGGCTATGAAGTGGAAAGTCCTCATTTATCAGTGTCTAAATTTGGAAATCTCCAATCAGTCACAACATTATCAAGGAAAAAATAACATTAAAACATTAAAAGACTCTGACTACAGTTACTAAGTATTGCTTTCTAATTTCTTTTTGCTGTAGGTAAGTAGTTGATTGGTAGAGAAACACATCTGCTTAGCAATTTTTAGCAATTTCTTGTGGTGTATAGTTTGTATGGTTTTTATTTTGCTCTAAGTTTAAAGAGATTTTGTGGTAAAGGTTATTTAGGATATGTAAAGTGTTCTGTGTCTCCTGACCTAGACTGAGTTTTTGTTTGGGTGGTGGAGGGTGGGTTTGGGTGGGGGAACAATTCTTGGCTTTGGTAGACCCAACTATTCTAAGCATCTACTCTCTGGCTGTTCGCTGACAGAGGACTAGGATCAGGGATTCAGCTGATCCCTCTTGGTCCTGTTTAGTAAAGTCCACTACAGTTTAGGGAAAAAGGGAGGAGGAGCTAGTGAAGCTGTATGGTTCCCTAGTGTGTCTCTTCACGGCTTTCTTTATCTTTTGACACTTACAGTGGAACATTAAGACTCAGTGGGCCAGTGTGTCCATTCCTTCTGTTTTGAGAGGCTTTTGAGATGTCACACTTTAGAACATTGATATACAGTCTCACATTTTACTACTTCTCTGTTATACTTCTGGCCCATTTTTTTCTCTCACGTTTATCATTTGTAATCAGCAAATCCCTTTTCCAAGTCCTTGACTGTGTTTCTCTTTTTTCTAAATATGCTACTTGTTAGCTGTTTTACTTTGAGGTTGCAAAGATCTCTCTTTAAAGATGTGTCAGTTGTTCTCTTACTCTTGCAGTAAGGATGTCAAGATTCATTGGAAACATAGGTGGGGAAAGAATTAAAAAGAAATTGACTTATATGTAGCTAGATTTCTAGGAAGACGTGCATGCTTCTAAAAGAACAAATCGTTTCAAGTCTCTTAAAAAAATAAGCCTTTAAAGCTATACTTAAGCTATGAAAAACAAGGCACGTTTCCTAACCTGTAAATTTTGCACCTTGCGTTTTAGCAGATTCCTCTGAACTGCTGAGAACAAAATTATCATTGCAACAGCCATTTTAACAATATATTTAATGAACTCTTCTCCTTTTTTTTGAAAAATAAGGACCACTGTATTCAGTCCTAGTTACCCCAAGAATTAAGCTCTTCTGTCTAATCTGGGACATAATGGTTAATTTCAGCACACGTTGTTGCTATTTCAAAGTTTGGCTTTAATTTCTCTAAGCCCCAGATCACACAAGTGTACAAGGCAACATGAGTTAGTCAGGTGGATGAATGCATTACATAATGAGGATTAAAAATATCAAGCGACTCTGCTAGAAAAATGCCAATTTTTTTCTTCTTTTTTTTTTTTTTTTTTTTTCCCTTCTCTTATCCTCTTTGATTCAGGGAGGTGAATAAATTTGCAGTTTGGGCTGAAATCTGTCAAGTTTAATGCAGAACTCCAGAATTCCACTCTGTTCCCTGAAACAAAAGGAAAACAAAAAGAATAATCTTTTATGAAGCTTGTATATAATATGCAGTGTAGTGCTAAATAACTTAAATATCAACAAAAATATTGTGGTATTCAGTATACTCTGAAGTAGGAAGATTGGAAACAAAATGCTTTGTTATGAAATTTATTTGTTGGATAGTATTAAAATGAAATCCAGGTTACATGTCTGGTATAACAAGTTTCTCTTGCTTGATCTGAATTTGGCATAGTTTGCATTTAGGCCACAAATTTACATTTATGTAAGGGAAAATCAAATGTCTGCACATCTGTAACTCAGTAAATTTTATTGCCTGAGCCTTTTTATTTATTTTGATTAGGTAGAATTAAATTTAGTTTGAGTGAGTAGTGATAATTTAGTCCAGGATTTAGATTTGGACCAAAAAATACTTATTACAGTGTATGTTACATTATGATCTGATTTTTATTTTCAGTCCTGACAAATACAAGGTACTAAGGTTTTACTAGCTATGGGAGATTTTAATCTCTTAATAGTGTTGCTGAAAGTATCTTGGGATACTGAGAGATTCTGGCCTGCAGTTGAGAAACATGCTTTAACAGGTACATGGTGAACTCTGTGTAAAGCAGAGGATAGGGTTAGTTGCTGTTCATTCTTAGTTTGCTAATTTTGGTCATCTAACTAAAGTCAGTTTTCTAAACTCCCTTTATAATTACTTGAGAGAAGTACCTGCACATGTGTCTCTCCTTATGATGGAGGCTTAGGACAGGTGGGATGTAGTCTTTTAAGGGTCTACTCTCTGCGTAATATTAATTGTATTCAAAGCTCTAATTTAGACTCTTGCAGTCGCTAGAAGAGTTTGAGGTTTTCTGGTAACTTTTCTGAGTTACAGTGGTAATCTCTTCCTTAGGTGCAGAGAATGTGATAAGCAATGAAACCTTTATCTGTCTTCAGGGAAGAAGAAATAAAGTATCATTGCACAAAAGAATTAAAACCAGTTTTTGAAAATCAAGGCTTCTTGTCTGTGTATTCAGCATTATACTCCATTCCACTCTGGGACAAAAGAAATTACTACAGTAGAAAAAATTGCAGAATACCTTGCATGCCAGAGAGGGAGTTACAGATGCATGTAGATAGATAAATAGAGAAATGCAGACTTAAGATTGAACGTGTGTTTGCTAAATCAAAATAGCATGTTTTTTCTAAAATACAGGGAGATATATTATGCATATTTTTAAACCCAAGATAAAATTACTCATTTCCTTTTCTTTTTTTTCAGCTGCCAGCTAATAAAGATGCCTTCCGAAAGACATGGAACCCTAAGTATACGCTACGCAGTCATTTTGATGGAGTGCGGGCATTAGCTTTTCATCCTGTAGAGCCTGTGCTGGTTACAGCCTCTGAGGACCATACTCTAAAACTTTGGAATTTGCAGAAAACTGTTCCTGCCAAAAAGCAAGTATATGGGTTTTTATAAAACATCAATTGTGTTTTAAATGCCTTTGTTATTGATCAAACTCTTAAAACATCTTCAGAGTTTTTAAGTAGTGGTTTCATGTAGTGTAATAACTCTTCCATTCTCTTTCAGGAGTGCCTCTTTAGATGTAGAACCCATCTACACATTTAGGGCCCACATGTAAGTGTTTGGCGTAATTAATGCTTGATAAATGCACTGTCTTTATCTCATGGATTCATAAGACACTTCAGTTTAAAAACCACAAATGTATTCTATTTTTACATTGTATAGACAAGGTCTGTTATACTTTGTGACAACAGGTAAATACTGAGTCCCTGTCATGAAATGCACAGTCCTTGATAAAACAAGAACAGCAGGAAGTGGCAAATGTGGTTAGTTGCAATGGAAGGGAGAGATTGTAGAAGACGACAATGAAATCACCCGAGTGATGCCCATGTCTTGGACTGTGGATTTTGTATATAAATATGTGCAGAAGATAAATAAGATAGAATTTGTTAGTCTTATCTTCAGGTCTAAGAAATTAAAAGTACAGATGCAATCATAAAGACCAAAAAAAAACCCTCCATTGAATGCAGATTCAATGACTGAAAAATCAGGAGAAACCAGCAAGTTGACTAGGAGGGTTCTGAATATTTTTTTTTTTAGGGTCTTGGGTAAGAATTAGAGATAAAATTTTATTGCCAGGATAGGCCAAAAGAGTAGGTAAGACATGGGTATTAATTCATACATACGCCTCTCAGGTCTGGGGGAACTTGAAAATCAGTGAGATAATTGTTGTAATCAAAAAGTTGATTAATACCTGTGTAAAGTTCTGATAGCTACAGTCAGTTCTCTTGCAGTGTCAACCCAGGCTTCCTCCTTTCCTGTCTCAAGTCTGCCTGCTTCGTGTGCAGATGGTTCATTACACACCATAACAAATATTCTCATTTCTGATTGCAATCCAGCCCAAGATCTTGGGAAAGCAGATTGCACAAACTAGTCTGAAACAAGGAAAGATCTTTGTTGTGGCAGATGGTGACAGTGAGCTAACCTGAATTAAACAATGTTAGTAAAACTTGCAAGTTGAGCTGGGACTTGTAAAACTCTTAGTGATTATTCAGGTCGCATTAACTGCTTTATTACTGCCTGAGTTTCAGTTGCTAATTTTGAATTCTGCTTCCTTCCAATAAGAAGGCAAGACAAAAATGCACAGTCCATAGCCAGTCACAGTAGTTTGAGTGTACTTTGCTTATATAACTAAAGATCCAGTCTCCGACCCATTTAGCAGGTAAGCTTCACAAGAGCTCTTCAATCAGTGTGGAAGTGGATAACACTTCCTGTGCTGGCCTCAACAAAAAAAAAAAAAAAAAAAAAATTCCGTAGTTTGTATTAAGAAATCTACACATGCTACCATCACCCTCCTCCTTCCCTTAAGCCACTTACTTGATAGAACGTAATGTCTTATTTTGCACTTAGTAGCTAAAGTGTAAAATACCCTTCCGTAGGTCTGGGTCACTAATTTGTCTTCATGTTTAAATACAGTTGTTCTTTTGGGTGATTGAGGGTTGCTGACCAATTGTATTCCCTTCAAATTTCTTTCTCTGTCTAAATTTGGGCTATTTGGGATTTTGTTGCTGAATACCAAAAGGTAAGGTTTAGGGAAGTTTTGATACAGAACTGATCCCCACCCTGTGACTTCCAATGGGACTGGTAACAAAGTAATTTTACTATTTTTCCCATCAGGCAAGCTTTGAGCAACATTCACTTTCAGCCCAGCTTTATTCTTTACTTTGCCAAATACGTAGGTGGATTCAACCAATAGTCTTCCTTTTCACCATCTTCAAATATGTAATTCTAGTTTGGTCATCTGCACTTAACCAACCAGTGAACTCCTTATATCCTGAACATGGCCCGTCAAGTGAGCCAGGCATCTAATTTGGGGGATATGGTTTTACAATACAGTTAAACCTGACCTGAGTAGCGTGTCCAGAGAAGTAGACCTGCTGCTTCCTTTGGGCTACAGCTTGTGCTTGTCTGATATCACAGCAAACGGGTTGAAGTTACACCAGTAAAAGGCTAACCTTGGCCAAAAAGCACTCTTTTCAGGATCATTTTTTCTGAACCAGTTTACTGGGGCATAGGTTAGTGTCAGTTCCTAAAATAGGATGAGCAAAAAAATTGGGGGGGGCGGGAGCAGTTGGGGCTACAACCACCTCTTTCAGCACTGCTATTAGAGCAACATAGATGCACTGTAAGAACTCACCATCTGTAGGTTTAGTTACTGTTGCTTCTGAGAAATAAGATGATGTTCTTTGAATTGCTTGAATTTGGATAGTTTTAGTTAATTTGTTATTAATATTTTAATACAAGTTGGTATCACTTGTTAAGACTTAAAAAGTTTTAACCAAATTGTTTCTTTGGAGTGTAAATTCTTTTTAAACTACTTAATCCAATCCATTTTTTTTTTTTTTAAATTAGATAGCTAACTTTCACTTCTATCATGTAAGTATCAATAAACTTCTTTTTTTCTGTCTCCCAATAGTGGACCTGTATTGTCACTGGCAATTAGTTCCAACGGAGAACAGTGTTTCAGTGGTGGTATTGATGCAACCATCCAGTGGTGGAACATGCCTAGCCCTAACGTGGATCCATATGATACCTATGGTAAGTACCTTTTAAAAGAAGGTAAACATCTCATGACCATTGTCTTCAGCATTAATTTTCTGCTTGATGCTAATCTGTTTTCTAGAGCATTTGTGAAATGTAACTGTCATTTATCAGTTTAATTGTGTGTTTTCCACTCTTCGATGTGGTAAACATTACTTATTTATTCCCACTTGCCTTGGTGGCATATGTTGTATAGAACTGTAATAGGAAGACTGGCAATTTCTGAGTTTTAAACGGTAAAGAAAAATTTAATCATAACTCTTACTTTTTAAGAAGCATGCTTACTACTTTGAAACAAAATTCCAAATTTTTGAATGATTATTTATTTCTTCTGATAGGAATTTCTCAGAAAACTAAGATAGGTGTACTCAAATTCTGTCCCATGTTTCTGATTTGCATCTCAGTTCCCATAACCAATGTCTCTAAAATTAAAGAGCTGATAACTGCTTGGAAAACTGTGCATCACTCTCCTGCCATTGATGGCGATCGGCATTTTGTGTTTAGTGTAATTCTAAGGATGCGGTCCATGGTTGACTGAAGTTTGAATGGGACAGGGTCAAGATTTCTTCCTCTCTCCCTTGTGTCAATGTACCAAGTGAGCTAATACAAAGCTCAGGCTGCATAATCTGTTGCAGCGAGATGGGGAGGGATGGGAAGCAGTGCTGTCTCGCACTGATTTAGAAAGACTCACTACACCATGTCCCTTAAAACCAGTATGTAGCTCAAATTACGCCTCTCTGCTAAAAATTTATTCAGTATAGTCTAATCACTAAAAATGGTCTGATTTATTCATGCAGGTAGGATTGTTGTTATCATTTTCATGGACCTCAGACAGAACTCTCTCTACTTAACTGACAAAGTTATTTTTAAAAGAGAGAGCTCTAATAGGATGTTTTTCCTCCCTAAAGCTTGTTAGCAGGGTTTTTGCTTGCCAGACCAACTTGTTTTTAATTTCCTGAAAAACTGAATTTTAGTGATTTATCTGGCTTTATTTCTTTCCATTTATCTTTTTCTCTCACTTCTCTACTCAAAGCCTGATAGAGAATAGATTAAAAAACCCTCTATAAAAGACAACTATAAAGTATGCGGGAGTTCCACAACAGAAATAATCTTGTTTTAATTATTAAGGTGCTTGAGAGTTTCAGAGCATGCCCCTGTGTGAGCAGAGTATACTGAGTAAAAACAGCATTGGGCATCAGTGATTAGGCATCACTTAAATGTGAAAGCTGATTTTGTTAGGTGGTTTTGCACGTTGTACAGAGGAAGGGCTGTGACAAAGCATCTTTAAGATAGTGAATTTGGAGGGAAGATGCAAGTGCCTCAGAGGAAGTGGTAACAAGTGTGTATCATTCTGGGAAAAGGGACGTAGTTGTTTGGGGGGGGTGTTGGTTTGTGGGAAGGGGGTTGTTTGTTTTTCTTTTCTGGTGCTTGGGGAGGGTTGTTTGGTTTTGTTTGGGTGGGTTGGGGGGTGGGGGGAAGTTGAGAAAGCTGGCAGTATTTGTGCGAAATGACCTCCTGTGTAATATTCTAGCTATTGCTTAAGCAGGAAGGGCTGGGGGGATATATGACAGTTTTCTGTGGAACTTAATTCATATTGAGGTACAAGAAATACTTATTTGCTGTTTCTTCACTAAAAAGGTTTCATTTCTGAACCTTTTTTTTTTCCAGAGCCAAACGTTCTAGCTGGCACATTAATTGCTCACACAGATGCAGTCTGGGGTCTTGCTTACAGCGGTGTAAAGAATCACTTACTATCTTGTTCAGCAGATGGCACTATTAGATTATGGAACCCACCAGAAAAAATGCCCTGTATTTGCACTTACAATGGAGAGAAAGGTAAGCTTTTTCAGTGGTTTTAAAAATCTGTTATGAGGCAGCTGATGAGGCATTCAGGCTCATTATCTCCATTTATCAAAACGAGGTAACAGGACTAAAGAGAAAAGATCTTTTAATACAGTAATGCTGATGTTGTTGCATTACTCTAAAGTAGGGAATGAATTTCTGTAAAGTATGAGTGTAAAACAAACTAAACGTTTAAACTGTCAAGAATTTTAAGTGTTTCATTCTTTCTAAAGACTCTTTTTTCCTCTTTCTAGAGCATGGAATACCTACATCAGTTGACTTTATAGGTTGTGACCCTGCCCATATGGTGGCATCTTTTAACACAGGCAGCACAGTCATCTATGATTTAGAAACATCCCAGTCAGTGGTAATGCTTTCATCACAAATAGAATCTGGTAAGTAAAGCCTCTTCTGTACTAAATAATCATCTTGGATGAGGTACATTTATCCAAGTTTTATTATATGCTGAATTAAATGAAAAAGTTCTGCTTCTCTCCTGCATCATGCAATTTGAAAATTGGTTAGATCCTTAAAGATGCTTGGAGCAGACATGATGGAAGAGATTGTGGATTAGCGGGATTTGAAATTGGTTAAAGATAGTGAAAGCAACAGTTTTTGTTCTCTAAGCTAAGGTTTCTCAAGATGCGGTTGTCTGAATTGCATATTAAAACACAGTTTTCATTATATAGCCTTGACATGGACAATATTAAGATAAGTAAACAAGAGAATTAAGCAGAATAATAGTTGGTTTAGAATTCTGCACAGGTTGTGATTAAACATTCTCTCCTGTGGAACTTTTATTACTAGAAATTCTGTTGCTACAAATCAGGTGCTACAAAGATGTAGCTCTTTTAAGAATTTTATGTGTCTAATGAAATTCTAGATAGAGGAGCCTTCTTTTCTTGAACCTATGAAACTGTTCCATAAGGAAAACCTCTCTGGTCATTCCTTTCTTTGGAATGAGATCTAAAAGAATAATACAAGGGAAGAATTTGCTTCTCCCCTCCAAGTAGTCCAGCTTACTTAGTGATTATACTTACAGTACTAAGTAGGTTATATAAAGACTTCAACACAGGTTACAAAACTGTGTAAAAGCTATATTCTAAGTAGTTGTGCAACAACTGTCAGTGACAGTGAGAAAGAACATCACAAATTGGAGAAATACCTTTCCTAGTTTGAAGAGAGAATCTTAAATGGAATCAACAAAAATTAAGCACAGAAATGAAGGCAACAAGCCTTAAAACACTGGTATATCAAGATAATAAAATGTTTTTTAAAGAGTATTCTAAAAACTTCTGAAGAGATTCTAAACTATTTACTGTTTCTTTAAGTTAAAATAAGACATAAATATATCTGACAATCTAATAGGTTAGGTTGACTTCAGTTATTTGGATTCTGGTTGTTGGGGTTTTTTCCCAGGCTAAGGCTTTTTTTTTTTGATGTGGAGGTGTAAGAGGTGTGTGCTAAACATATTCTACATGCCATGGTTTATTTCTAGTTGGCTGGTGCTGCCTTGCAGTACTTGCTTGGTCTGTTTGCTAGCGCTCTCAAGAATCTTTCATGTGTATAAACCACTTTAACTTTACAGTATATTGGTTAGAGTATACCTGGCTTAGCCCCATCCTGTAAAGCGAGAAGCTATTATTTATTTCTTAGGAGATTCATTGATGCTCTACCTAAAATGTTATTTCTATAATATTAATCAATATAGTAAGCTGAAGTGTAATATTAAACATTCTCATTTTAACTTTAATTCTTTCTTTAAGGCAGGTGAATTTTTTTTAATTTTGTTTTCAGGTGTACAATCAAATAATCATATTAACAAGGTAGTAAGTCATCCCACACTTCCTGTAACTATTACAGCACATGAAGATAGACACATCAAATTTTTTGACAACAAAACGGGTAAGGATAAAGAGAACCTAACTTATATGTATGAATGTATTTAAAGTAAATCTGGATGGATATAGGGAGAATCCATTTGTAGAAAACTTACTAGTGATGCAATTTTACACAAGAGAACTTTTGGTATTTGTAAGAAAGATTAAACCTCTTTAGTACCTTTTCTATGAAATAGTGATGTCTGTTGCAATTGTCACTTCAGCAGTCAGAAAATACTCTCTCAAAACAGGGAGAGATAGTTGTGAGGGACAAGAAGGTCCTCTTAAGTTAGTGCTTTGCTAATTTATAGAATATATCTGCTGTTTTCTTCCTGTCTTCATCACTTCTGTGCTTTTAATTCTAAGCATATGTCAGTTACATATTTCAACTCTCAGTAGCAAAGAGCATTGCTCAGTACCTATTAGGGCAAGAAATAACGCTAAAGTCATTGTAGTAGTAGAATCCTGTGTAATACTTAAGTTGTTGATTAAGTTTGTAAAACAGAAAAGTATCTGGAAAAAAAGAGGGGCAAAAATGTTGGAATAATTGTAAGAACAAACATAAATTTCCCATTCATCAAATTATCAGTCACTTCTTGCATGTTATCCTACCAAGAAGAAAAAAAAAAAGTCGGCATAAGGTGACTTTAAGTAAGCACATGTGCAAAACCCCTGTTGTGTTAGGTTTGCGCAGGGTGGGGGATGGTGTTCCTGGGTTTTTTGTTTTAAAAAGCTAAGGCATTTTCTTTTCCCCTTCTCATCTGCTATGAATGTCTGTGTTTGAGTTGTGGTCATTAATTTCAGCACAATCATTTCAACACATTTAAAGTTCATTACTTTAAAGAAACAAAGATGTAGAATAAGGAGAAAAATGTTGCATGAAAAATAATCAGGTCAAAGACAGGAAACAGAATGTAGAAGTAAACAGTCACTTTGTCAAATAAAAAACTACCAAGTCCTGGAGGGATCAGCATTAGTTCAACATAATGGGAATTGTCTGAACAGGGGACAGTATGTTGACAGTTGACTGACATTCATTAATTCAGGTTATTAAAGATGAAGGCTGACGAGGAAGACCTGAAGATCTTAATAGACTTAAGAGCAGGCAAATTAAATTCCATGTGGATAAATGTGAAACAATGCATGTAAGGCAAAACAAACTTTATAATATAAAATAATTATCTCTGGGCTGACTGTTCTTGCTCACGGTAAAACCTCAGAGTTATAAGAAGAGGTTGGATGAAAATGTCAGTTTGGCACTTAGCAGTCAGAACAGCAAATTCAATGTTAGGAGGAAGGAAAGGAATAAACAAGCAAAAGAATCATTGTCAATACCTTTGTATGAATTCTTGGTGTATCCACATGTGTACTTTGTGTTACCCCAGTCTCTCTTATCTCAAAAGGGATATAGCCAAATTAAAATGTTTCAGAGAATGATTAAAAAGATGATCAGAAGCGCCCAATAGCTTTTAGCTTCTTCAGGAAGAATCTTAGAAATGAAATAGGCTGAGATTCTTCAGGGAGGCAGACCACTGGGGAAAGATGTTAAACCTTCTTCATGTTAGTCGTGGTCTTAAAGGAATTTATTTGCTCTCTTTTCTAGTACATGAACTAAGGTTCAGTTGATAACCCCCAACAAGTGACAAGTTCAAAACAGAAAGAGGTGGTTGTTCTTATAATGTGCAGTTAAATGTTTTGGAACTCCTTCCAAAAAGCATCATGAGATGCTAAAGATGTTATTAAGAGTCCAGGAATGGCGGCCACTGAAAAGAAATGCATTGAGATTAGTTGAATGCAGAGATAACACCTCTGGTTTGTGACATACCTGAACAGTTAATTATTAGAAGCAGTTAATTATTAGATTATTCTGGGCAAGAATCACTTAGGGTTGCCTTGTTTTTATTTTCTTCCCTGGTTTACCACCAATATTCTCTCTCCTAGCAATGACATAGTTAGATGGACCTTTGGTATGACTCAGTAAGTCTCTTTTTACAAAGCTTCATCAACGCTTTGTCCTATTGGGGCAGGTATTAGGACATTTAAGGGACTAAAAATTGAGGTTCTTGCCCAGTCATTTTAGGATTCATTGGTCGTCTTTGTCATTGCTACCGGTAAAGATGATGGATGGGTAAAAAGAGTGCTTATAATGGGAAGCCTTTTTGAGAGTTGTGTGTCATTTACCCATATGCTTATACAAGACTCTGCAGTTGAAAGTTAGTAACTTCTAATACATTCATATCATTCAGATATTGGAATTAAAAAAGCATGTTATTCTGTATGGCATTTAATGGGAATGTTATTTTTAAAAGAAACACTACTTCACAGGAAATTCACTGTTTATTTTGCTTTTAGGTAAAATGATCCATTCTATGGTTGCTCACTTGGATGCAGTCACAAGTCTAGCTGTAGATCCTAATGGAATCTATTTAATGTCTGGAAGTAAGGGTTTTTTCATATTCTATATGCTCTATAATAATTTTGCATTTGTGATGCACTTCAAGTGTCTGAAAAATCTAACTTTTGTCTTTTTCTTTTGTCTTTTTTCTTTTTTCTTTTTTTTCCTGAACAGGCCATGATTGTTCCATTAGGTTATGGAATTTGGATAGCAAAACGTGTGTGCAAGAAATAACGGCTCATAGGAAAAAGCTGGATGAATCAATTTACGATGTAGCATTTCATCCGTCAAAAGCATATATTGCCAGTGCAGGAGCTGATGCCCTTGCCAAAGTATTTGTGTGACATAGCAGAACAAACCTGCGTCATAACAGCAGGTCTGTTTGGACAAAAAAGAGGGAATGCATCACTGCCATCAATGATAAGGTTACCAATAAGACACTACATCTGATCTGCCTGGGTGAAGGTTCTTATGTGGGGCAGGTGTAAGTTGGTGAAAAGTCACCACATCTTGAACAATGTCAGGCTCATTCATTTAACTGTAATTACTGTATTTGGGGGGGTGGGGAGAAATACAAAAAAGAAAACCAGTATTTGTAGCCTTGACTGGATATGAACTGAGCGTATGTCTGTTCTTTAGGTGTCTTTAAGCAAACGTGGAGTCTGATCTTACAAAAGACTTTTATTTTGGACTCTGTGTGCTGCCTTAGGGTTAGGAATGTGGTGCTCTTGTGGGGGGAAGTGAGCTCCAAGAGTAGCTTTCTTTTCATCTCTTAGTAATCTTCTGTTTATCAGTTGAATGCCACAGATTCCCCTTTTAAACTTTTATTTTGCTTTAAAGAAAAGGAAATTTAACTTAAAATATTTTAGCATTAGTTGCACAAAATGTTTGGATAAAATTCTAGTTTTTATAAGTCTTTTTATATATTTAGCCTGTCACAACAGTGCTCAAGATTGTATTGATAATGTTTTTCTGCATTATAGAACCCTAAAACACAGAGATCTCACTGACTCGCTGCCGTGTAACCACACTCTTCCCTTCTTTTGCCTAATACAGCTCAGCTAAGTCCTTGCATAAGGATGCTAATTCATCATCATCGCATAACTGTCTTCATAAATAAAGGACTGTAAAATGTGTTCAAGTGAAACACAGAGGGGTTAACACCCCCGAATGAACTCTTTAAAAAAAAAAAAAAAAATTAATCTTGGCATCCTATCACTATGTGATATTTTGTACATCTTACTGTATTTACGAGTTTATTTATCAAGGATTACCCATCTTGCTAATGGCCTATTGTTATTTATTTCACTTTTTGTTGGTCTTTATATCCTTTTATGTAGTGTGTTAAAGGGCCCTGTGTATCTATTATGGCACTCTTTGAACAGTCTAAAATAGATGAGAAAATGGGAAATTTGATAATTCTAAAGTTGCAAACCAAGAATTTCTTTTTCCTCTGATTAAGTACCTGGAGTGGAGTTGATTCCAAAAAACAATCTTGTTTCAGAACTTTTGGAGTGAAAAATATTTTTATTTGCGTTTCAAATAGAATACAAAAGTAGTTGATTCAAGATTCATAAATCTGCTGTGTTTTGACTAGTTATTCCCTGCTTTTATTTTATTTTCAGATGTGCTTCAGTTTATGGTGTAACTAAAGATTTTGTTTGTGTAATGCATGATTAATACAATAAAGTATTTTTTCTAGTCTTCCACAAAACTTTTCTGATCAGTTTGCGAGTTTTGATGAGTTTTGTAAGGTTTCTGTTTTACAAACTATGAATCAGCAAATTTTTAAGATTGTACCACATAGCAAAAGTACAGCTGTTGAAAAATAATGTATATAAAATGCATATAATAAATATTAAATGGTGTACCTGTATGTTACTGTTGGCTACATTATTTTGTGTTGCCCAGTTTGAAAGTGTCATTCTACAAATTATGAAAGTCTAAATTTTAGCGAAATGACCATTTGTTTATTATACTTATAAGCTGCCTTGCTTTTGGAAAATTGTAATAGTTGGCTGGATGTCAACCAGCTATTCAGTTCAAGTAGCAGTATACCCACATATAAGAACATGTTTCCACAATATTTTTAAAGATTTTTACAAGAACAAATTTTAAATTGCTGGTGTATTCTCTGAGCCTTTATAAGATGATAATCACGCTGTTTTTCACTGTCTCTGTATGAAGTGATTCTCAAATGATCTAGGAGCCGGAGAGATACTCTGTTGGTATTTCAAACTGCCACTGCAGCACTGTGCTGAATTAAAAAACAAAACAAACAAACAAAAATTTGAATGCTTAAAACTTACCCATGTGTCAAATGTTCCCTGTTAACCTTTGTCCATTTCTTTACAAGTCCTCCAGTAAAGATGACGTGCAAAAGGGCAATCTTTTTGCAAAAGGCTAAGCTGCAGGTCAACGTTTAGCTACTCCATGATGAGTCACTTTCCTGAATGTGTGTCAGCAGAAGCAGAATACCACAATATGTGTCTTAGATTTTCATGTAAAACTAGTATGTGATATAAATTACCTTAAGCTGGAACATGTTCCTATAAGTGGTTGTAACTGTATTGTTCCATGTAAGTTTCCAGTTTTTCAGTGAGAGTGTATCTCATGCCATCTCATGTCAAACAAATTAGGTTTAAAAAAAAGAAAAGAAAAAAAGGTGCTCATGGTAGGCAGAATACTGCAGTTATATTCTGAAAGTAATTTTGGCTTAGTAATAATGTTACGTTGTTTGAAATGTTACGGTAAATTTTAATTGTATAGAAATTGGAGAATTATGTCCTTTATCATGAAGATTGAGGTGAGGCCTTTCAGTAACTGCTTGTAGGACACTAAGACTTTACTTTTGAAAGTAACATTCAGCTGATTTGCACTTTTCGTTCCTTCCAGTCTAAAGCATTCAACTAATCAACAGACAAGAGAGTATTTGAATTTTATTGGAAGTAATTTCATAATCGCCTTTTCTGAAGCCAAACATTGTTTCTGGCAGTTTTTCCAGATTGCTCCATTTTAATGCTTAAATGAAATGTGATTGTTTAATAAACATTGCCATGCATAACACTTAACCTTTTTTTTGAATTGTATTAAAATTGAAATAGTAAAACCAAAAATATTTGCTTATTTTCCTTAATTGAAATCTTAACTGTCATCTTAGTTCGCTAATGCTCAGAGGATCAAATGCTGTAGTGAGGCTTCATTTACTGAATATTGCCAATAATCTCTATTATGGGTCTTTATTTATTGTGGGTATAACATCCTAAAACCTTTACTTGGTTTTTGGTTTTTTAGAACAGAAGAGCTGTAGTACTGGTGATGGGGAAAATGATAGTGCTGAAATAAATGTTTTCATTTCGTAGAAACACCTCAACTTATGGAAGAACTGTTTTACTTCTCTTTTGCAAGAAAGACCCAAAGGACTTGCATTTAGAACCTGAATGGAAAGATGTCTAAATGTGTTTAATGATGCATTTAGGGTAAGATTGATGTAACAGACTTACTCCCCATCTTGCTTTTTATTGTAGGAACTATTTTAAGCCAGTGAGTGGTGACTGTAGTCCAGCATCTTGTCTACTTGAATATTAAATACATCTGAAAAAGGGTCTAGCAAGCCCTGATCGAGAACCTTTCCTAATTTAGAAATCCTAAGGAAGAATTTATTTGCCAGAAGATAATTGGTAGATTTTTCCTAGTGGAAAAACTGTGTAGGCTTGAGGATATGTTATCAGAGGCTGTCTGTTTCTCCTATGTTAATTGATCTATTTAAAACTGATAGCACTCTCTATACTGGTATACTATTATTATTATGTGCTTCTCTAGCACCTCCCATCTCAAATCAGTGGAAAGCTGCTTGCTCACACAGTATTGACAACTCTTCCTTCTAGCTACCATTTCACATAAAAGGCATCTCAAACAAATGCGTCCCAGTTGAGCAACTGGTATTATTGCAGGGAGGCTAAACACAGATAAAGTGGTCTACAGAAATCCTGCTCGAAAAATGAGTAACTCTTTTTTTTTCCTCCCAGAAAAAGTATGACTGACTTTACCTTTTAGTTGTATTTACACTCTGTGTGTGTATATTTACGTTCTTTTTTTGAGAACTTTTTAAAAGAAAAAAAAAAATAACCAGAAGGCTCTGGAATTGTTTTTAAATGCTACTTCTGAGGTGAGCTTGAATGAAGGTTTAAATGCCATATTTAATGCTTGCTCTGTTGATCCTTGAGGCCTATGCAAACTAAATGGCTTATATTAATAGATTATTTAAAATTAATAGTTCAAGCTACAAAGCATTATAATTGTCATAAAAATACATTGCTTTGTTTCCAATGTTAGCACAGAACCAACTTTTGACTGCCTTGATAATGGGAAACAACAGGCTTTCTTTTTAGTCTTCCCTCTTACCTGGGTATCTTAATGGCCCCCCACAAGAGAAGTCATCTAGACTTTCTGAAAGTGAGTGTATAGCAACAAAATACTTTTATTTTTGAATATTTGCAGAGTTTAAGGAAGTTAATTTAACTCTGGTGAGATCCCTAGTAATGGAAAGGAGGCAGCGCGAGGTAGCTGAGGTCATAAGGCTCTCTTTTTCAAGAATCACTGAACCTCTGGCTTCAGTGCTGTAGAAGTCTCTGCTGAAGACAGTAAACTGAAAGTTGTTGGTGTGTACTTAAGCTATAGTTTAATTTCTTTAGACACACATCAAACTGAACAGATGTCCGTAAGGCCTGGGGAGTTTTTTGAGACCTAAAACCTTATTAGGAGATCTTTTTAATTTTCTAGTTAAAAATTCCCATACATCTTGAATGTGGTATTGATAATATTTCCTCCTGGAAGGTCATGTCTCGTGTTACAGCTGATTTGGTCTAGTTTTCCTGAAGCAAACTAAATGGGGAGGCCAACGGTTGGCCAACCCTTAGCCATCCTAGTGCACTGACAGTGTCTAGGAGCAGTGCCAGGGCATTTAATCTGGCAGAAGAAGAATTTTCTTTGATTGTATGTCATGCTATAACATAACGTTGTCAGAGTAACACTAAATCTCTAGCATGCTGTCTTAACTGGAGGAGAAAGAACAACCAATTCCTACAAGCATACAGCTCCACTTTATGTACCCCATTGGGACCCTAAGCTATTGATGGTTGTTAGCTATTGACCTCTAGCAAATAGCAACTTTAACCGTTTAATATTGTCATATGCAAACAACATACACAGTTGTCTTCAGTTAACATGAAGAATATAGTGTTCTGTTACGTAAATCTTACTAGTGCTGTGAGACTTTTGATGCTCTCATTTTAAACTGATTCAAATTAGTGGATCTATTACAGAATTTAAAACTTTATAAACTAAAGGATCAGTGCTGTGAATTTATATATTTGTAAAACTGAGACTACAGGTAGGAATTTAATAGTGACCTTGTACTAGCTGTGTGGGTTAAAGGCTGCCTCTTTTAAACCGAGTATTATTGGGAGCTGTATGTTTTAGCAAAGTTCAAAAGTATTGATATTGCCCTATTGTTTACAAATTGCATTAATCCTTTCAAAAGTGATGGTCTTTCAAATAAAAATAAAGATAACGCTAGCTTAATTATTATGTGGCTTGTAGAATTGTTCATTTCTATCACAAAAGATACAAGGTGAGATTTATAACCTCTTACAGTGAAACGCTCCATTCTACTTCAGAGAATACCTTAGAATAAATATTTCACTTGGTGATCAAGGAGTCTTTTTGGATGTCTTTGACTTAGATGTGTTGGAGACTCTTTAACCTGAAGGGACAATACCACCATAAGAGAATGATTTGCAGCTCTAGTCTCAGATTCCTTTTTGACAAAAAATAAATGGGATGGGCTTTGGCTATGGGACCAATTTTTTTTTTTAAGTGGTTTTCAAGGTAACTTGATCTTTTTGCAGCTGTTTTTGTTAATATTATAAAGATTTTTAATTCTATTCAGTCTTAAGTGTTCATTAGTGCTAGCTGACTTGCTAACTTCTTTCTCCCTTCTGCTTTTGTCTCTCAGCTGTTCCCAAAAGCTCCAGAGGCTTGAGAAACCTGTAGGAGGAAATGTTAGGTCATGAATCTGGGTGTGATCTGCAGGAATATATGTCCATTTGAACTTGTGAGTTGAGAGGGTGACTTTGTAAGCTTGGTGCCCAGAGGCTTGTGGCCCACCTGCCGTGGGTGGGGCAGAGCTGATGGGGCTCACCTGGCCGTGCCACCTGGGGAAGGTGGTGATGGCTGCCTCTGGGCTGGGGACAGAGTGGGGCTGCAGGAGCCCAGCTGCAAGCTGTGAGTAGGCCAGGGCGGGAGAAGTGTTGCTTGCCCTGTCTGCAGCCATTTTGGTGTCGGCCGAGGGGGAGAGCTGCTCACCTCGTACCCCTGAGGTGTTTCCTGGGGCCTCTCCCTTGCCCCCGCCTGCAGCCTGCCTCACCATGTGACTGCTGGGAGCTGTCGCTTCTCCAGCTGCCAGCCTGGGGGGATCCTGGTAAGTCCGGAGGCTGGGCAGGGGGAATGACCGAGCCTGAGAGCTGCCAGGTTTTTGCTCATGAATGGTGTCTGGCCCAGGGGACATGTTTTTACCTCCTGAAAGGAGGCTTGGCCAAGGGGGTTGTATGTGATTAGTAACTCTCTGCTGACTGGCCTGGTTGGCTTTTTTAAGCAGATTTTTTTCCCTATTGCTTCAGGTGTCTTTCCAATTGCTCTTTCATACCCTGAAATGAGTGGATTTCTTGTTGTTGAGTACTTTTTTTAATGAATATGTGGGGTTTTTTCTTTCCAAAGAAAAATCTCTGAGGAAAAAGCCTCTCATGTCCTTTAGGGGGGCATCTTGCATTGAAGCTCTTGTCAGACTTACAATTCAGTGTGAACAAAGAGCTCCTGCTTCATGCAGAAGTAATGTCTTCCTTCCCTGAAACCTCAGCAACAGCTGGGAGCAGAAAAAAAACCAAACCCCAAACCCTTCAGCTTCCTTGGGAAAACACCCTGTGTGCAGCAGGCAGGGAGGCACGGAGGGAGGCGCGGGGGCCTTGTTGCCGCGTTTTGCGCTGGTCGACTGCCTCGGCTCAGCCTGTGAGAAGTATCGGAGCTTTTGGGAGAAGCTGTTGGGTGCGGATGCTGGTAGCAGGAGCTCAAAAGCAAGAGCTCAACAGCAGGAGCTCTTGCGAGGTCCTGCAGACACTGCACACAGCAGGAATATGTTGAAGTCTGTGTCATGGCTCCATTTCTATGTGCCTTGGTGCTTTTGGTGGACTGGTTGGTAGCCAGAGGTTTCCCCTGGATTGCCTTACCTGAGTTTTTTCTGTGTTACTTAGAAATACGGTTGCATCTTAATGACAGCAAATCTTTTTAAATGCTTTTCAATACCACTTCATTACTAGGGTAGTTGTTCTCAAAACAGGAGCCGTATTTTAGCTTCCTGAATTAGTGCTTTGACTCTTCTGCCTTTGATAACCCAGGTGACTGATTCTGCCAGTCTTAGTAAGTGTAGTTTTCTGTTAAGATGACTTAGCTAACAGTTGCCATACAGAAGAATTTCTGGGAGGCTGGAAATATTTTCCCCAATCTGAGTGATCCAATACCTGACAGTTTCTATGGTGCATTACATTCTGTCAGAAACTTTTTTTTTTTTGGCAGATATTTGGGCTTAGAGGGGCAACTGGTAGTGGTCGCTTTCTCGTAATCATATGTGTTAGTCTGGTCTCTTGTTCAGATCTGAGCAAATCAGACCATTGGGGAGTGAAGTCCTTGTTGATATATTTGCTACCAGCATGCTGTGCCAGATGGTTCAATTTTTTTTTTTTCTAAATTGGCTCCTAGTCCTCACCAGAATTAGTAGCTCAGCAGGACAAAGCTGGGTACCTCACCTCTCTTAGAATATTCAGATGGGAGAAAGCTGTTGTATTCCCATCTTCCTTTTCTGAGCGAGTAGTGTATTATTAAAATACCCAAGAGTAAGTGTCAGAGAATTCTGGAAATTACATAATTGTAAGTTTGGTTTTGATTTAAAACTACTATTTTAATGGTATAGATTGTTTGATATGAAACTTAACAAAAATTTAAAAGTGGTGCTAAGTTAGTCATTTATTTTCCATCTAATTTGAATTATTTCCCTAAACTTTGCTTTGACCTGTTGTCTCTAACTTGTATTCTCTGGCAGAGAATTGTTTCTCATATTTGTAATCTAATCACATGCAGCAGAGCAGAAAAATAGTTCTTATCCCTTTGCTTACATTCTATCGTACTCTGATTGCTGTTAAGTAGTAAAGGCTATATCTGACCTCAGCAGAGGCTGGGAAAGTTTAGTTAGCATTTGCTAGCAAAAACAGCTACGCAGGATTCTTATGCCGGTGTCTTAGGAACTGGTCCAGTATGAAGTTCAGCTGTAGGTTCAGTTATACCCTGGGGCTGAGGGTATATTCACACCGACAGCCCCAGGCTTCCAGGATAGTGCCCTCAGCGTGAGGTTAGGCTTTTTGGCAGCCAGGAAGCAATGCTACCTGCTCCTTTTGGCTGGAGTAAACAAACTGGCCAAAGCAGTGTTTTTTCCCTTCATTATCCTGGGATGGCTGGAGTTCAGCTGACCCTACTAGCGTCTGCAGACTGCTCCGGTGGTGGGATGTAAAGAAAAATAGTAAGGACGCGATATTCATTTGTATGTAGATGCAGATTCTAAATAAATTTTAGAGTAATAAAACAATAAATACTCTTCAGGTAATGAAAGTGGCTTATGATCAAGGATACTTCACTAACCAAACTTGATTGTTTGAAAGGAAAGGAAATTTTGATCCTAATGAGATTAAATTTAAACTGGGCAGTGTGCTTCAAAGCAGAGATTAAGCCCTTGGATTTTATCATAGGCTGCAAATTTTCAGGACCTATTCTTCTCTCAGCTGAAGCCAGAGGCAAAATTCTTGTTGAAGGCAAAGCGGGCAAAAGAATGCGTGCTGCAGTTGATAGACATATATAACTGGAAAGTTAGTCATACTTAAATTATAAACTGTTCTGTGGAAGTTTCCATATATTTGGTGTCTAAATTTGGATGGCAGTTGATCACAAGCTATTCAAACACATTCTGCTTCAGCTTCTCAAGAAAACCCTTTATGTTTACTGTCCCAGGTCCAAACCAGTCAGTAAGATTTTTTTGATTGATTTTATTAGACTGGGGATCTAAGCTTCCAGTTTCCAGGTGGTTTGTTAAAGATGCAAGTTGATATTCTCTGACAACATGCTCAGGCCTTGCGTGCAACAGAGACATTTTCTGATTTTTGTGGCTTTGATGCTTCCTGGAGCTGACTTACTCTTCAGCCTAATGAAGGAAAGTACTGGGAACTAGAATCTCTGCATTTAAAGTGGTGACTTTGGTGGAGTTTCATAGTGATACTAAGTTGGCCCATTAGAAATATGGCTTAAAATCAAGGCATAAAAAATTGTCACTGCTTTTCTTCTTCAGAACTGGGGAAAAGAAAATACAGTATTTGTACTGTATGGTGCCATACTTGGTAGAAGAGAAAACCTATGTGACAACACTGATATGAATTGCAAATAGAAGTAATTAAGAACTTTTATGGGAGGAACAACTCTTCTGATGGGACTATTCTACTTATGTGCCAAACCCCTCCCTCAAAATTACTACTTAAGCTGTAGAGATGTATAGATGTTGGCTTTGGATGCAAATGTTTTTTGGCTGGTTACTACATACTCTTCTTTACTGACATTGTTTTTGAAAGGGGAAGTAAATAGTTTTAAAGTTATTTTCTCTTAAGTATATTAGGATCATCTTGCTTTTGTATTTTTCTTGTTTCTTGCTGGTTTAATCATTTCACAAGCAGTGATTAAGGTTGACTTCTGAGACCTGTTCTTCTTGCACGCTGCTTGAGGAGGTACTATAAAAGATTTTTGCTACCAGGTCACAGGTCTGGCAGTGTGAAGGCTTGTCTGCAGTTTACTGACCTTCAGTCCTGAACTGTGTACCTGCTTTTCCTATATACTGCACTTGTCAGACAAGTGTACAGCAAGCATCACGCTATCCAAAGATGTATATAGAAGGTGATTCATGGTCAGAGAGGATCTAAATGCCTAAGATTTGCCTGAGGTGTAAAATTTGAGGTGCCCTGGAATTGGATTTGGAGACCCTGGTCTGGGTACAGAGGCATTCTCTGCAGACCCTGGGGCTGTGCCAGCACCTTGGCATAAAAATTCTCAATGCGTGACCTGCAGGTTCAGCAGGGACCTGCTTTGTACAGACACAACCTTTATACCTCCCTGCTACGCAGGAAGTAGTAAGCGTGGAAATTTTTCTAGCGTGTCCTTTGCATGTGTAATCCCTGACTTGGAATCTCATCCTGGAGATAAGTGTTTGTAATGTTTCCTTCAAGGACTGAGAAGGGCATACTGCCAATGTAAGAGGAAGCTGTGCACTTTGAGTTATAAAATATCCTACGAGTAAAGAATTCACCCAGGAATTGTAAGAAAGGGACAGATTTGGTGTCTGTCTTGGTCGTCTGGCAGTGAACGATTCAAGTGCTCAGGTGTACCTCCTAACCAATACACGGGTGTAGGTTGCAGCCCTTGCTAGATGTTATCGTGGTACAAAAAGTAATTTCACTTTCTTTAGGACAGCAAATTAATAGAATTTCGTAAATTTAGGTTGCTCTGGAAGCTCCACTGGGAAGGGTGAGTTTTGAACTGTGTTAATTACTATTTAATACAAAATTTAGAAACAGCTCTGGGAGTTGCAGTGAGTACCTAAACCACTAAGCTTAGAATCTTTTACTCTTTTTCTGAGTGGAGGAATCTTGATTTCTGTTTTATGTGCAATAGTATGTCAGTCATCAGCAGTGGGGTTGCAAATCCAAGGCCCCTGAACCTTGTGAGTACTTATCAGGGAAATAAAACATAAAGAATCACAGAATTGTTTGGGTTGGAAGGGACCTTTTAAAGATTGTGTAGTCCAGCCCCCTTACCATGTTTTTTATCATATAGGTTTTCATCAGTCTCACTAGAGAACAGAACTGATCCCCTGCAGGTTGTATTCTTGGTTGACAGTACTAATACCTGCAGCAGTGTTCCCAAATGGAGTTTGCACAAGCAGTTGTAGCTGCAGCTCTATTCATTCTTTGTAGTGCTTAGTCCAGCAGCATAAAACTGAACCGTTGTACTCTGGCTGTACCTAACCAGAACAGAGCTTCAAATCATGTCTGCTACCCTCTACCATGCTGTTCTTTCTCCAAACTTACCTTCTGCGTGCAGCACAGTCCAAATGCTTTCCACCCTGGCTCAGTATCTCACCAGGTCTCAACCCTTTTAGCTGTATCCTACCGCTGTTTTTTTCCTGATCAAAACTGTGCTCAGAAATGCTTGCTTCCACATAAATTTTGTATAGTCAAAAAAGTATTTTCTGTACCCACCACTTCCTACCTCAGTGTAATCAAGCTGTACAAATGGTGCAAGTAATGTGTCATCACCTTTCCTGTGAAATGGATATATTTGGACATTTAGCTCTGAAGGTTTCAGTGTTCCAGACATCCAGACCTCGATGAATGAATGACGTGAGTAAAGCTGCCTCCTCCTTTGCAGTAGTAAATACAAAGTACAAGAGAAAATGTGATTCTACTAGCCAGTACACGATTCATATTCAGAGGATTCAACTAGCATCGTACCTAGTCTGAGCAATGACTAAAACTGATATTGACTCATTCAAATTATAATATTTGCATAAATAGTATCCTTGCTATTTGAGGATGATTTAGGATTCTTTCTTTTGCCAGTTGGGGTTTAAGATAATACAGACAGTTAGGAAGCATCATGTGCAACTTAAGCTATACTACATGAGGGTCATCATAAAAAGACTTATCCATAAAAGGATGTTAAAACGGATAGCAGCAGTCTCAGTTTTCTTGCAATATATATTTCTATAAAAAGTTTATAAACTAAATGAATTAAACTTTTGCACAAAGTTGATATTGCATATGAATTTATACAGCAATAGCTGAATACTCTTATCTATAAACACATAACAAAATTAAAGATAACAATTAATAGAAAAATACAAGGCATCTTTGCCATTCGTGTTTAGTGTAATATATAGCCAGTCATAAGTTATTAAAAAATGCACAACAAAAGCCTGATGAATACACTCCCTTCTGTGCCACTCCATAACTACTATGAATTTTACAATCAATAGCAGGGTGGGGGAAAGAAGGGAAACCCTAGATTGATAGGGAAAGTGCTGTTTTGTTTTCTACTATAAATTTTACTTGCAAACTCCTTTATTTTCTAAAGAATACTTTAAGTCTGGTATTCACACCAGGGATCTGGAATAACTCAGTGAATATTGCATCATTTTAACCACAAGCCTGTAGATGTAAATATATCAACACATTACTAGGTATGCAATCAAATTAAAGCCTTTTTTTCAAGAAAAATATTCTTTCATCTTCAGTAAACCTCACACACCTTTAGAGTTGTTTTTACGAGCATTAGAAAGTTGTTATGCTGTGAGCTACTGAATCCCACTACATGTCTGCCTACTCTCTTCTAACCAGGTAATCTGTTATAAATCAGTTAGGTTTCAAGGTCTGAGATAGATACCTTTTGGATTTGAATTTGAATGCTTTCAGTTCCCAGTGTGTGCTCTAACTGCCCAGCCAATAACAATTTTGTAAAATCAAGACAGTACGAGGCAGTAGACAGGAAAAAAATCTGGTTATCAGACATACTAGGTATATGTTGACTTCAGTTGTGTAGGAAGCAGTAGTATCAGCTAATATGTTAGGATCCATATCCTCAAAAAGAACTACCGTGCCTTAAATACCTTTCCAAATCTGTGCCAAAAGAATCGAACAACAGAGATCCACAGAAATTTTTGTGTAGAAGTTAAATGTCTTTTGATGTAAACTTTGCCAACCCGATGGCAGTATCGTTCACAACAGCAAAACCTCAACTAGTAAAAATAGACTGTTCAGCTACAACCTGTCGTACCTTTTCTTAAACTGCCCGGCCATAATGGATGTTGTGCAACTGAAGCACTGAAAGTACCTCATGCTATCAGCAGAACTCCTTGAAAAGACACAGAATCGTAACCTACAGAAGGCTTATAGGAGATAGTACTGTGTATTTAAAATGATACTATTTTTAACTCATAAGAAGACATCTAGCAAGTGACAGCAAAAATGTCAGAGCTGTATTGTTTCCTCTGCTGATACCTGATAGCCTTAAATGCACGATATGCATAGCTTTAAACTTGGGGATGCTATATACCTATTGAAAATAATAGCTGTTCACCAAATTCTGTGTTCCAGTATTAAGTACTTCTAACAAGCTCACAAGAATCCTTGACTGGCTACAGAAACAAAAAGTAGCTACCCTTCTTCCCTTGCGTTATGATAATATATGTAAGAATAAAACATCTGTACTTTAGAGGGACCGTTTCAGTTTCATGATTTGTAGTTTCAAAGTAGTAATACCCAACAGCAGATTTTTGCTTTACTGTTTAGAGTCCAAAAAATCTTTACAGATGCCTCTAATAACATCAGGAACCATCTGCTCCAATCCTGTGAACTCCCTAGTGAAGAAAGTATGAGATTCCCTTGGTTCGGAAGCCATGTCTTTCAGATCATCCAGAGGTGCCCAGGCAACACCAACAGAGAAGACAGTTATTCCTACAATGAGGAAAAAAAAAAATAGTTAAGACCATTTTGCCTACGGACACAAGAAAACCAGCCATTTCTACATCCATGAATTAATCTGGATCAGAAAAGCATGTTTCAATACCTGCAGTCTGTCAAAGATGATTAGATTTTGCCACTAAATATCAGGGATTAGAAGATTTGTCTCAGTAAAAATCCTGAAGGAAAGATGGGGGGGTATCTTAAGAGCTAGTGTCTTAGTTGTTTTTGTAGTGACACGTATGAGTGTAGCAGTTACAATGTCAGTCTTGAAACACAAGTAACACTGTTAAATGATTCTGAAAATAAATTTGGATCCTTTTTGTATGCTTAATGCTTTCAAGCATCAGCAGCCCAATGAGCTTTTTGGCCAAACCTGCTTATTTCCTTCCTAGATGATGATGGAGAGCAGGAGTCATGCTGTACTGGATGCAATCATTGATTGGAGCTTCACTACCTGGCTCTTTATTTTTAATCTACTAATGTCTCTTATTAGGGAAGTAAGACTGGGTATATATTTTTCACTAAGCTGCCATGAGTGAGTCTACTCATACCTGGCTCCATAGCACTGTCTTTTTTCATTGTAATAGAAAACAGTTCCTTGGGGCTTATGTTTTGCTGAATTTAAAACAGCTATGGTACTTGATTCGCTCACTGTGGCTGTATTTGCAAACCTTAAAATCTTAACATTTACAATACAGCAGAAATAGGATGAATCAACTTCCACTGCTTTTAAAGATACATCATTTACCTGCTTTTTGTGCAGCAGCTGCGGGTCCTCTAACATCATCGTAAGACTGACCATCAGTCAAAACAAGGAGGAAATTTTTGTTAGGTCCATCTTTCATTGGCCCAAACACGTTTCTGGTTGTGAAAGAAATGGCATCACCAGTAGCAGTGCCACCGCTCATGTAGCGAATGTTCCGGATAGCTGAGAGGACCTTTTCTTTTGTGGTGTAGTCTGTGAAGCTGAACTCCGTACGCTGATCATATGTGAACTGCACGGCTGCAATCTTGGAACCAATGTCAGAGATCTCAAAAGCCTTTGCAACGTTGCTGATGAATTCAAGCACAAGGCGGAAGTTGCTTTCTCCAACGCTGCTGGAACCATCTATCAAGAAACCAATGTTGACGGAATTGTAGCATGTCTTGCTGCACAACATCTGCTCGTGTGAACACAATTTTTGGACAAGAGGTTTCACGTATTTGGTAGTACCGAACCAGGTGGGCATTTGGTAAGAGAAGAAGCCGTTGTTTCGGCAGACAGCCTGTTTGAAAACAAAAAGTCAATAAGTGAATACTGACACAGCAGCTGTATGGATAATAATCAGACATCTATGCAGTTTTCTTTCAAAACTAGGTTAGAAATGGAGCTTGATGGTGGTGGTTTGGGGTGGGTTTTTTGCTTGTTTGTTTGCGAAGAAATTGAAGACAAACATCTGCAGTTGAAGTTGGTGAAAGCTATAATATAGCTTGTTTTATCCAATAATAAAGTTTAACCCTGCCCCCCAATCTCTGAAAATTTCAAATAATTTCACTTTGCTATTAGGCTTCTGTGTTTTCCCTTTGAATTCAGTAAGCACTTTATTTTTTTAATCTGTGATGTCTCATAAACACAGACATGCAGTTCGGTAGAAATATAGCTCCAGGTTATTCAAAGTAAAATTTATTTTTCCCCTGGCTTCTACAGGATGCATGTAGAGTGCAACATAATTGAGAAAGGGGTTAAACTTAAAATCAGCTCTCCAAGGTGATAACTAACCTGACTAAGATCAAAATGCAGAAGGGGAGTGCAGGCCTCAGTCACCTAAGGTCATGTCTTCCTGTGCCTATGAGTATGTAAGAGTTGGACCTGCCTGCAGTAACACTGGGGCGGGGAGCAAGCTATCTTGTGCCTGGAAGTGGCAGAGCTATAGTGCTTCATTCTTTTCATGCTCTGAGATCGAATTTTCTGCTGAAATGAAACATCTAAAGCCTCCCTGTGAAAAATGAGGGGTTTTCTCACTGGGGAGTAAGTAAAGACCTAGTGATTAGAAAGCTCATGTGAGAGTAGATGATCTCTATTCAAATTCCTACTCTAACTCAACCAGAGCAATATCCAGAACTCTTCATCCAAAATGAATGGCTTGTATGTGAACCTGTTAGGATGTGGGTTTCAATCTTTCCTGTCATCTTTGTAGTGAAAGTAAGTAAATAATCCTCCACAGAGCAGGTACTGAAAGGTATGCCTCCCTGCCTGTCATTTCAGGATAGGAGATGTCATATCTGTGTTTCATTGCCTTTGATACATTTAACCATACCTACAATAGGGGAATCTCCTACTCTGAGACTCTTCATGTAATTACAAAGTCCAGGAGCTACAGCTTGGCCAAGACTCTGAACTGGGAGGATAGTGATAGCACTTCAGTACCTTTGTGTAGCCCCTTCAGCAGGAAAAAAACCCCAGTGTTTCGTTTAGGCTTCCTAGTGATTGTCTTTTAAATCACTTACAAGCAGGGATAGCTTCACTGGCATTTTTGAGACAATATTTTAATTTTTTTATATATATACATGTATATATAAAAGAATTAGTTCATTAAGATTTTTAGCATGAACTCAATTTTCTAGAATCATACCCATGACTGAAAAAAAGTATAACGATGTTCTCTCTTACTTTGTCAACAAACCCAATGTCTTGCACCATTCCCAGCTCCTCCGTTGTGGGTTTTGCTACAGATACAATGAATACATTGACTCCAAATTCTCTGGCCACTATGCCGGCTTCTTCTAAATCATCTGAGGGCCAACCATCTAGGAATACTACAATGATCTTGGGAATTCCTTTGCGTGCTCCGTTTTCTAGAGAGAAGAATTTCTGAGCTGTGTGCTTCAAAGCTTTCCCTAGTTGTGAAAAGAAAAAGAATATGAAGAAATAATGCAATTACATTTTAATACCAGTTTCCTATATGTCGTGGTTTACCCCGGCTGGCAACTAAGCACCATGCAGCCGCTTGCTCACTCCCCCCTCCCTCAGTGGGATGGGGGAGAGAATCAGGAAGGGGAAAAAAAAAAAAAAAAGTTAGAGCCATGGGCTGAGATAAAGACAGTTTAATAAGAGAAAATAATAGTAATAATGAGAATGGTAAGAGAATATACAGAATATACCAAACTAATGATGCACAATGCAATTGCTCACAACCCAGTCCGTCCTGAGCAGCGATCACTGCCTGAGCCGTGATCAGTCCCCGAGCAGCAATCACTCTCCCCACAAACAACCGACCAACTAACCGCCTCCCCCCCCCCCCAAGCATGACGTTATATGGTATGGATTAGCTCTTTGGTCAGTTTGGGTTAGCTCTCCTAGCTGTGCTCCCTCCCAGCTTGTTACACACCTGGCTGAACAGCAGAAGCTCAAAAAGTCCTTGAGTAGTCTGAGCGCTACTTGGCAACAACTAAAAACATCAGTGAGTTATCAACGTTCTTGTAGTACTAAATCCAAAACACAGCACTATGCTGGCTACTATGAAGAAAATTAGCCAAAACCAGGACACTATATGAAATTGTGCTGGATTACAGGTCTAACCCTGTGTAAAAGCAAAATAGTTTCCCAGAAAATTTGATAATAATGAAGCTTCAGCAACCTATAAGTTAAAAAACAAAAAACCCTCAAAAAAAATCCCAAACCCACACCACTCACACAAAATAAAAAACAACAGCCAAGATGTAAAGCTGAGGAAGAACCACTGACATTTTTTTATCCACAAAGTCTAGTTTCAAGCTAGGAAGTAGATATATCAGTGTCTGCCAAATCAAATGAAAGAGAGAAAGCTGAGTATCTACTTAAATTTAGCTTGTGAAATGCAACATATTTGGAATGCTCAGTTTCCTCATTTGGCAAACATCTCTTCACAACCACTTACTACTAATTCCAAGATTATTCTAATCCTTTCATTAGCAACTCAACAAGAATGAAATGCTAAGCCTTTTAGATATGAATTTCTCTCAAGATGTCACCCTGTTACTAGCGAAAAGTTGATTGCTGTTTAAATGCAGGAAGAGGTATTTGCACTTCTACTCTAATTAAATGTGTAATAAGCAGCCCTAACTTCTGGAAATGTTGTGGAAATGTTAATGTGGAAAAATGTTGAACCTAAGATGAGCATGGCATTTAAAACACTTTCTTGCCTAACTGAATCATAAGAACTTCAATGTGTATAAACATACATACGCATACTTATATATATTAAAATAAATATGTATTTGGAAATGTAAATAAATAATTTCTATTTGCATGGAGGTATGAACTCGCCTGTATTAGAATTGCCTCCTCTGAACCCTAGTTCCTTTATGGCAAACAAAACTTCTTTCGCAGCAGTGAAGTTCTTTAGATAGAATTCAATTTTTGGATGTTCACTGTGGAAATATAAAGCAGAGTAATAAAGCATGCAGTTCATTTTTCATAGCGCTATGGCATTAACAAACTAAAATACACTTTGAATAATTTTGTTCTTGGTAAAATACACTCCTCTTTACATTTTTAATTCCTAAAACAGAAGTATGATCCTCTCTAGCAATTCTCACAATCCTTAGCAAGAGGAATTATTTAGCTGGGTGGGTAAATTAAGAATAATTTGATTCTTACACTTATCAAGCAGCTTAGAACACTAGGTTGAAAATATATACAGGAAAAAATTTAGAACACGCCAGATGTTAAACTAAATGCATTTGTGTAATTGAAAATTGGCAGGTTTTCCACTATTTGTATGAGAAATACCTTGTTTTTAAAAAAATTCCTGTGAAATGCAAACAGTTTGAGTTATTTAATTTGAGAAGTTTTAAGGTATGTTAGCTCCTGACTCCATTTAAGAAATAAAATATTTTAGCTACACTAAGTTTCCAGAATTTACTTTTGATTTATAGTAGGAAACAAATCTGTTGAGCGAAGAGTAGAAAGAAAAACACTCACAGGTCATTTATGCTGCTATGCATAAATGGCCTCATCCTGCATCAGAATCACTAGAATTAACCCCTGGTGCCAAGCAGAGTGGGTCTGCAGTGCTGAATCTCATGGCAGAATAACTGTTAAAATGGTACATTTTGAGATATAAAGGTTATTGCTTGTAAGATTAATTTCTAATGAAGAGGTTAATGTTGAAGGTGCTGAACTGATCACTCAGTTTCTCCAGGAACTGTTCTTCACGTTACAGTATTTAAACCCAGGACAGCAAGAGTGAGGCTTATTTCCCCTAGATTTTGATGTCTACAGTGGACAGACTGGATTTTTCAGGATGGAATTCATCACATCCTAAAAGAGGCATCCAAAGGGGTTCAGATGGTTTGTGCTGTGAAGGCGGTCATTCTTTCTAGTGACTACAAAAGCCAGCCTACGTCATTAAATCAGATGCAGACATCTACTCCGCAGTTGTCTAAAGGCAGGGGAGAGGAACAGACTTTAATGACGAAAGACAGGATAGAGAAACCCTGTGTTAATCTAACAGATATTTCATCTTCTTAGAATAAGAGAGTTAAAGGCTTCTTTGTGCTTCCTTTATTCCAGAAGCAATAGCCAAAGTGGTTAAGCCTTGGAAAACTGCTAGTGCTGAGCACTAGGAAACTGAGCTGTGGCTCCAAAAAAACTTTTACCAATGTGTTGGATGTTGCAGTGGCTTTCAGACTGTTTTGCAGCCTGTGAACATACACAGAGGTATGAATGGTCTTAAAATAAAAAAAATGACCATTTACAATTTGAAAATGTTAGCTGTAGTTAGCTACAGGTTGGCAAGAGCATTTTTTTGTTTTCTATGTGTAAATAGCCATTTGTGACAATTCTCTCTCTATGATCTTTAATAAGCCATCTCTCCTTTGCAGAGTGCTTTCTGCTGTTTTACTAAGATGACCTACAAAACTGTCAGTGGCAGAGGGGCTGTGAAAAGTCTGGCTGCTCTCTCTATCCAAATATCAACCATCATGGGGCAGAAGATGACCAAATTTTTCACACCTTCTCACACGGAGATAGTGTAGGACAGAGCAAACAGTACTACGGCCAGAAAGAGTTTGCTTTTTCTTGTTATTCACCTGCCACTATTGAGTTCTGCAAAATAGGGAGTGATATATCAGTTGATTTCTCTTATTAAGCACTCCATTAGATTTTGTATAGATCTGTTCTCACCTGGCTTGTACAACTCCAACATGAGGCCCTTCTGTTCCAATTCCCAACATCACAGCTACTTTTCCAACAAAGTTTTTTTGCAAATTAAATCTACGTTGGCCAATGTTGTAACTTCCATCAATGAGAAATGCAATATCAGCTTTACAGTCTGTGAACATTCAAAATAATCAGACTTACTTAACACCAAATAAACATTAGGATTTTGCTTTGTAAAAGTTAAATCTGTGGGTTCCTACCTTTGTTTCCAGCCTTTTTATCAAGTGGCTTCTTAGGTCTTTTACCTTCAGTGAAGGAAACAGCATGGATCATTTAAGAACAACAAGATGAACAGCCAAAAGTGAACCAGAAAAAGCTCAGACTCCAAGAACTACATTGCAATCTATCTGCAGTAAGAACTGTCAGTTGGTTTAATTATGAAACTTGCACTACTACTGGTTTGCTTCTTAGCGAATATTCTTTTTCAAATGGAACAGTTTAGCCTGCCTAGCTGATTACTGAATACAGTGAGCTGGGTGGGTTGGTGTAGCTTACCATCCCAAGTGCTACCTTTTCTCAGTTAACAATCCTGCTGTACAGTTTTAATGGTTTGGAAGCAAACTGTGACTAGAACTGTCTATTCACAAACAAGTTCCAACTCCAGTATTTATACACCACTAACCTTCATAAAAACTGATCTAGCCTTTTATTGGCAGCATTTCTGTGGACAAATTCACATATAAATTTCTGCTATGTACGTCCTGACAGCACTCAGCTGTTGAGTAGTTGTGTAAGAAGGAATGCATTGTCTGTCTTCTCTGTCACTTAATAGAAATGAATATTACATGAGCTCTTTCCTTCCTTTCTGTTATTCACATTACTTTTCTAAATTCATTCAAGTTTTTCTTCATTTACATGAACACTGCTGAAGTCAGAATCAATCTCCTCGATTACAAATTATTCCTCTTTTTGTTGATGAAAGATATACTGCAAAAACAGATATTGTATATATTTTCTTCTTTAAAAATAAGCAAATCCTATGAAAACACAGCATTTTAGTCAGGGATTCACACACTGTAGCACATCTTATCACAGGAGGCTTCCCTTGTTGCAGAGATCTCGTACCTGTAGAAGGACGCGCTGTTGATACTGATCGCCCAACTGCTTCAAGCACTGTGTTCTTGATACCTGTTCAAATTGGAAGAATAAATTTACTGTATTTCAATGTATTTAGATGAAATTACAGGTTCTTGAAAAGTGCTATATTTCCAATAACGTTTCATCATCTGCCATTAGCTACTCTTGGAGTAGGACACAGGCCTAGGCAACCTTTGCTGCAATCCAGCATTGCACTTGTTGTTTTACAGATAATAAATGTCTCCTTTGAGCATATGAAACAATAGCAGCTGATTACTAATTACAGCGTATCTAATTGATGAGAGTTTTTGAACTATAGCAGACATTATTTCTAGCAGATACATTCAGGGCTTGATCTGGAGAGGTGGATTTCACTTACAACCAAAAGCACCTGTAATTCCAAGTTCTTAGCTATTCATTAGCAAAGGACTCTGCTCAAGAATTACTAGTATCTTAGAGATAGCAGGTTGAATTTTAGCTATGTAAACAATAAGAATGCATTAGAGAGATTTGTGTCCCACACTTGGAAAGAACATATCACTTTAATGTGTTTGAAAAGAATATACCACTTTAATGTTTTTGAAAGCACAACAACATATATCGCCAGCAGGCTTCTTTATATGTTTTTATGAGGGTGGTTTGACCTCACCCAAGGGGCAGGGCATGATAACTGGTTTGCAATCAGGCACAGCATCTCAACTATGTGGACAAAAACTTCTGAAAAACCCGCTATGTCACATTGTAGATTAATGACCACATCACATCTAAGTTGACATTATTCCTGGGTTTGGAGGGTCAGTGTTCCGTTTGCAGGGAACACTGCACAAGCTCTTTGAAGGGCCTGACAAGTGCTACTGCCTGCATAAAGGCAGGCAGGAGGAGAGAAGGGATGAAACTCTATGGCTGGAAGCAGATGGAGGACAGGACTGCAACAGCAGGATCAAAGCACTGACTTGCTTAGATCAGCTTAAACTGTCAACTGCCTGCTTCCGTGTCATTGTATTGTAAACAACTGTGATCCATTTTATGTATCGGCTTCTGCTACAGACTTGCTAGTCTAGCTGGAAGAGCATTTTAAGGAAATTGTGGGAAAATGAAAGTAAAATGAGGTAGAAGTGAAAAGTTTTGTTACTACACTTCAGATAGCAATCATGTTTGTTTACGCATACAGGAGCATTGAAGCAGTTTCCTAGACATCTGTTAATATTTCAGACATAGTTTGCAAAATAATAAGTGTGATCCACCTACGAGTCACTGAGAAAGACGAAGCCCATCTAGTGAGCACCTGAGACTGGATCCCATTGGCATTTACAGCAGGGTAGTTTTCCTGTCCTGGGAGAGTCTGTACCCTTACAGCTCCTCCTGCATTGGTGATCACTCCCCTGAGATACAAAAAGAGTTGTTGTAAATCAGACATTTTAGTCACTAGAAAATGCAATACAATTATACCATCATTAGTACATTGGACACTAGCCTCCTGAGAAAGACGCAGGCAGCTCTGTTCAGGCTAAAACAAGCTATAAATTGCTGAAAAGACTTTTAAAAGAAACTATTCTGCAGAGCACCACACAAACTTAGAAAAAAAAAAAAAGTCAGGAAATTCTAAAATTCTAGCAGCGTTCAGACTGACACAGAAGAGTGATGTTTCAATGACGTATCAATTTCTAAAGGAAAGAGCTCCAGCAAAACGTTATTTGAGCTCATTATGCCTGTCCTGGTTTCGGCTGGGATAGAGTTAATTTTCTTCACAGAAGCTAGCATAGTGCTGTGCTTTGGATTTAGTACTAGAAGAATGTTGATAACACGCTGATGTTTTTAGTTGTTGCCAAGCAGTGCTCAGACTGCTCAAGGACTTTTTGAGCTTCTCCTGCTCGGCCAGGTGCATAACAAGCTGGGAGTACAGCACAGCTAGGACCCAAACTGTCCAAAGAGCTATTCCATACCATAGAACGTCATGCTCGGGGGGGTTGGTGGGTCGGTCGTCGCGGGAGTGATCGCTGCTGGGTACTGATCGCTGCTCGGGACGGGCTGAGCATCGGTCGGCGGGTGGTGAGCAATTGCATTGTGCATCATTCGTTTTGTATATTCTGTATATTTTGTTATCATTCTCATTATTACTATTATTATTATTTTCTCTTATTAAACTGTCTTTATCTCAGCCCTCGGCTCTAACCTTTTTCCCCTTCCCGATTCTCTCCCCCATCCCACTGAGGGAGGGGGGGGAGTGAGCGAGCGGCTGCGTGGTGCTTAGTTGCCAGCCGGGTTAAACCACGACAATGCCTCATGAATATTTGTGACTGAAACAAAATTCAGAATACTTAACTACAAAATGATCAAAGCTAGGAAAACTGGGAAGAAAAATTGCTGTTTATAGTGGTAATGGATATGTAGGAAATCTTGTTATGCAACTACAGACTGAAGTCAGAAATGATAGACTTTATTGATAGCAGCCATCAGATTACTGATAGTTATAAGAACAGAGCCTAAAACTTATTATTAATTATTATTACTATTATTATTATTATTCAGCTGTAGTAAACATTAAATGTGAAATCTGAAATGAATGAAATAAATAAATGCAAGTTACTAACTCAATCCATGTAAGATTCCAGATTGCTTTCAGTCTGGACTTGGAAATAGTATATCAAGAGTAGATGCAATTCAACGGTGTAATTTTCACTGACAGAGAGGTAGAGTAACATACCAAATTGCAGCTACAGAATTTGGAATACTTAGGTAATAGTTAACAAGTCATAGCTATCTTCCTTAGTTTAAGCATACTGCAATGCATCTTTAATATACAGGTTAAAATGGATTAATGAAAAAAAAATCAGAACAAATACCAAGTAGCTTGCTTATTAAAATACCTTATAAAGTCATATTCAGTATTATGAGACTATTATAGTCCTTAAATGCCTTGCTAGAAGGGTCAGCTCAGAAACATAGAAGCGACAAGAAAACCTACAGCAAAATCTATGAAGGAAGCTTTCCAAACTGAGAAGAGATTTGAATGTAAAACACCCAGTCCCTAGTCAAGTTTTTAGAGGTCATAGCCTAGTTCTTAGAGAAGGACACT
This sequence comes from Gorsachius magnificus, assembly GCA_034008185.1. Taxonomy (NCBI): domain Eukaryota; kingdom Metazoa; phylum Chordata; class Aves; order Pelecaniformes; family Ardeidae; genus Gorsachius; species Gorsachius magnificus. The sequence continues at coordinate 39,939,941 of CM067086.1, read as the reverse complement.
GTCATTTTTCCCTTGTTGTGTTTCATTTCATGATTCAACAAACAGGTTTTGAGATTGCCTACCAGGTCTGTCCTGCCATCTGAGACAAATAAAGGAATAGCTAGATTGAAAAGCTGTAGGCTGAGGATCATGTGAATACCCAGCAGGACAACAGATTTATGCATTTAGGAAACTTGAGGGTTAAAAGCAGCCCAGAGAGAACTTCACTGTTTTTGCAGGAAGAGAGGCTTTTGTGGTTGGTTGTACTTGGATACCTCTAGTGACAAGAATAGGCACCAGAACTCTTCAAATCTCTTTTTATGTGCTACTGAAAGAATGGTTATTATTTTTAGAGGCCAAAATCAACGTTGAGCTTCTCTACGAGGGAGTCAAAGCTTGATGCTTTGTAGTACTTGGGCATGTACAGTACTGTGGGAGACAAATAAGCATTTCAAGACTATTTAAACACAGCAATATGCGCCTTTGTGTTTATTTTTCTTATCTGTTTGGCTTCTTGCTTGAAAAGGGACACCGGTCTAATCTTATTTAAAACATTGTGAAGATAGAGTAATCAAGACCAGAGTTTAGAAAATCTTGCATATATTTCTGGTAATATGAGCTCTGTGTATCTGTGGCAAAGACAGCTTCAACATAAATCTCCTTGTGGACTGCTGTTAAAATACATTTCTCACTTGTAGATAAGATTTGCATTTCTAAATTGAACTGTGGTTATATATATTTAATTTTTGTAGCTTAGAAGATTATGATAGTAGTTTCAAAATATACAGATATTTTCTCATCCAGGCATACTATATACAGTATACAGACAGAGCAGCAGCTTTAGTAAGGTTACCCTGAATGACTTCAAAATCAGATTGTAAAGTTGGCAAATACAAACAGCACTTTACAGTTCTTTTTTAAAAAGAGTGAGAGAAAAATCAGACCAGAGCCTCCAACTGGTTGTTTTTAAAGGACAGGAAAATTCAGTAAGTCAAAATTATCTTTGGGAAAAATAAAACATTAATGTATTTAGAATGTTTCAGTCTAATTAGAACATAATTTTCTTCCCCAGTACCTGGTTCTCTTTGGCATTCAAGCCTTCGCTAGCATGTCAGTCTTATCTGACAAGGAAATACATGTCAGAAATAGACTATATTGTGTTTAATTGGAACAGTTCCTAGTTTAAGTTTATATTTGCAGTTTTAGTGAAGCTACTTCCGGCTTGCATCAGCATAGCTGATCTATGGCCAAGTTAGCTCCCAAGAAGAGCTTACTATCTCTTCTCCCTTCCTTTGTTGTGGACTTGTAACTTTGAGTGTTGGCTGAATTAAACTCAAGAACACACTCATACTGAAAGCTCAGCTTAAGAAGTATTCCTGGAAGCAGGGATTTCAGCTTACTTTAGTCACATTTTTGTCTGTGTGGTTCCATTTTGTCTATTAGTCTTTTCATTTTGATTGTCATGTAATCATTTGGGGCTGGGGGGAGGGGGAATCTAGATAGTCTCCCTTGAATTTGGAAGCTTTCCACTGAAACCAGAATAGATTTATTTGCTCCTTATCTATTTATTGAAAACATTTGATTCTGTATTTCATCGCAAGTCAAAACAGTAGACACTCTTCTGAGGATACGCTGTTTCCATATAACAGCTCTGCTACTTCTAATGCAAGTGGGGGCTAATATTAGATGTGAACATAACATGAACTGTATCTTTATGAAAGCTTCTTTTCTTGCTATTTTGTTCTGTATGTAAATTAACAACTGTTTAAGCCATCTTTTGCAATCTCTTTAGTTTTACTTGGGATGTTTCTTCCAGCAAGTTTACTCAAAGTACATGCTCATATATGCTGAAGTGGAATAAACCATATTGTCAGTCTGCCTTTGTTTTCTGAATCAGATTGGCAAATTTCTTTCCACAATCATTTATGATTGACTTTAAAAGTGAGATTCATCCTGTGTAGATCCACAGTGGTACCTAAACAGTGAAGAAGTACCTATGCATTTCCTCAGAACGTTTCATGTCATTACAGTCTGCTTTGATTTTCACCAGTGTTCTGTGCTCCTGTGTGACTGACTTGCATGCCACGGCCATTTTGATTAAACTGGAACTCTGCTGATTTTTCTGGAACAGCTTTCACTTCTTTACTCACTATGTTTCGTGCTACTGCCAGAGCTGCTTGACAGCAACTTTATATAAAAGCTGTCAGTCTGTTCTCTTGCCTAGCTTCACTGTTAATAAAAAATCATAATTTATACTTAAATGGTATTTTTTTCATTCAAAAAGGCACACAAATTAAATAGAAAAGCAGATACATGAGGAAGTAATCCAATACCTCACTGCACAATAGCTCATGGAAGAAAGTATACTGGCCAAGAGCAGCAGAAGATATGGGAAGGTCTTGTAAAATACAGGAATTTCAACTGAAACATACTTAAAAATCTGAATTGAGGTAAATGAGCAGATGAGGCTGAAGCTCTTTAGAGCCTCATGCACCTCCTCAAAGTAAAGTGCAACAACTGTTTACCTGCACTCTCAGAGAAAGAGATGCAGGGCTGGCTTGCCTTTGCTGAATTTTGAATGCATTTTTCAAGGAGCCTGCACATCAAAATTGATGCCTAGACCACATAGAGACTCTTCCAGCCATGGGAGATGACCCTTACAGATTAACTGCAGATCTTAGCAGTTGAAAGCTGAAGTGCCATCTCCTGTTAAACAGAAGAGGAAATACAAGATTTTCACCTGGTGGGAAAAAAATTTTTTCCTCTGGATAAATTTTTCATTGTTTCTTAGAATTTGTAGGAGTGGTGACAGATTTGGCTGATGGAGAGAGCACTTTCTGCAGCATGCTTATAGGCTATTGACTTGTTTTAAAATGTTGGGAGATGAAGCCAAGTAGCTATTCCCTTAAACGGGCTTAGTTCTAAGTGTAAGGTAAGGATCAGCTAGATAAAGTTGTCTAAACATAATAAAACATTGTCAGTGAAAGAGGCAAAGATTGTTTTTTCCCTTGAGGTATAATAGTGTTAAAGAGTGAAGAGAAATAGATTGGAACATATTCTAAGTGTTCTATGCCAAGGAAAGGTCCCAAGCCCAAGGGCAGCAGCACTGCTGCTGAAGTACATGTTGAGCTGATTTAGCCTTGCGGTTGAGGAAAAATGTTTGCTCAGAAACTCACAGAGTATGTTTTTATGCTAATCATTATGCTCATCATGTATGTCTATAGGTAGGCTATCTGCTTTTCAGCAGAAGGGAGAGAGTAGAAAGATAAAGGCCTGCCCTCCTACCCAAAAGCATAATTTTGACCCAAGAGTTCCTGCTCCTATTGCTAACAGAGTGCTGGCTGTGATAGCAGCTTTCAGAGTCCCTGGATGAAAACAGTTATCCTCAGGGACTTAGGAAAAGACAGCTGAATTCCCATCTTTCCTTCCTACTATCAGCAGCTTCAAACTCCTTCCACATCATCTGCCTTTCTCCATGGCTCCAAGGAGCATCCCCCGGCCCTTTGCCAAACTGCAATCTCCTACTGCTGCCCAATTGCCTTCAGTCACCGATACGGAACTGCTCAAGGTCTCATGCCAGCATCTGCTGACCCCCCTATGTTGTGCTCTTTCTGTCTCCTCTGCACTCCTGTTGCTTTTGGCAGGAAAGAAGGCTCAGCAGCACAAGCAGGCACTATACCAAAGTTTCCCAGGGGGTCTACAGCTGCTCAGAAATCCCTCTGGCCAGCCTGCCTTTTTGTCAATATTCTTCCAGCAAACGCTACAGCAGCTAAGGGGCCATCATCTGTGTTGGTGGTCACTTTGTGGCCAGCTTGGTAACACCATGATATGCTTTTGTTACACTTGAGTTCCGGGCCCCCGATGTTTAATTAGAAATGGTTCCACCCTGTGACCAATTAGGAAGGTTAAGAAAAATTTTACATGCCTATTTAGCATCTAAACACTAACACATTGGGTTAGGTCTCCATTTAGTGGAATTGGCACTAGAACAGAACTGCACAAGCTGAGAACCTAGTCCTTCATTTGACCTTCTGATTATTAATCCAATTAATCACTCAGTGGTAGATTTAAATCAGTTCTTCATGCCTACATAGTGTCAGCCTGGTAGGAGGTTCTCCATTCTTCCCCCGACAAATAAATCTTTTATTCTTCTGCCCAGAAAAAGAACAATATTAAATAAATATTCTGTTCCCTGAGAGTAATTACACATAAAATAAGGAAAGAAAAATCCAAATGTAACAAAGTAAAACAGGCAGAAAGCTTATTCATCCATAGTATACCGAATTATTCAGAGCTGAACTCTGCTAAACTCTTTACATGCATTATATAGTATTTTCTTGTGCTTGGCAGTAATGGAACTACTCATAGGAATCAGCATTATTTGGTTTATATAAAATTAAGGAATCAGGCCTCAGTTTGGACCTGGCACACAAACTGGAGTGTATGTGGAGGGGGGAATTGACCCACACTCACACAAGAATTTTCAGTTTAAAAAAAATAAATAAGCACTGCTCCTGACTAAGACTGACGCTTCCTGAAATGGCGGATAGCTGTCTGACAGTGCTTTCTGTAAGATAACAGCAAGAGTCATTGTAGTGGCACAGGCCTGGTACTCAACAGTGCTTAAGGTATCAAGCTATGTTGCACTCACCATGCAATGTAATGTAGGACATGCCTAGTTTTAAACTAGATGTGGTTGTTTCAGTTATTTGGAAGAAATTTACAAAATGTTCAAAGCATGTATTTAGTTACATCATGGTAACAGCAAATTACAGTGATTACCTATTAGCAATACCTTATTGGTGTCAAAGTAATTCCAAGATCATTTACCCATTGCAACACAGTGACAAGGAGCAAGTATTTTGCATGTTCCTGTTGGATTTTGCAGCCTGCACTAAAATTTGTTGAGACCTAAACAGCTATCGCCTCTCCTCCATTCATCAATCCTTTTTTACCAGGACTAGTATTTTTTGCTGCAACTGTTAGCAGCCATATCAACAAAACATTCTCATGTAGCAAATTCTGGTCTGAGTATGAAAGCCCCCAACTTAAAGGTAGTCTTCAAAAACCAGCAGTTCTCCTAAACAGAATATTTACACCTATATTCAGCTTTTTCAAAATTCTTTACTACAGTCTATCAAATTCAGAAGACTTGAACACTGTTAATTTACATCCTTACTGGAAGGCACAGATTAGAAGGGTGAGGATATTTTAATCCCTTCATTGCTGTTAGAGCCCTCATTGTTCCCGCAGTGTCTGTGGAAACCAATGAGTAGATGCAGCTTTTAAAAACAGGGTGCACATTTTGCAAGTAGTATCATTTATAGACACTTACTATGGAAAAATATGGATTTTTGTATACTCCTGTGCTTCTGGGATGGAGAACAATACTACACATAGTTTATAAGGTACAGACTTCAGTGAAGAGCTAAGTGATGTATAAATGCCTGTGCTTTATTATCTAGGGGAAGACTATGCAAATCTTGAAGTTTGCGTCTTCCATTTCTTGTACCTCCTCCTTTTACAAAAGTATTCCCCAGTTGTGACAGAACCAAGCTCCAACAGCTTTCTTGGTGGGACTTCTCTAACAGTGAGTCACCATTGGCATGGGAGGCTCAAGACCACTGTCTAGTTCAACTGGTTAGGAACTTCTGTGACTTTTCAAAACACTCAAGTCTTCAATCCCTTTGTAAAAAGGTCTTGATAGCAAGAGCTTTTTTTCTGCTTTAAGTAAAGACATCTTTGGCAACTAGTAAAGAAAAGGAATGTTAAAATAGATGGCTACATCACCAAGTACAAACATTGTCACAGAAAAAAAAAAAAAAAGACAATGGGAAGAAGTCTCAGTTTTCCTGTATAACCTTTTTTTAAAAAAAAAACCAAACCAAAAACAAAACCAAAAACCCCAGACATTTGATCCAGACATTCTTTCACAAACTTTTTGTAGATGCCTAAACTAGGAAAAGGAAAGAACTGAAGTTTAACTTTTTTATACACTCATGAAGACACTTAAAGCACACTAAATGGAAGCATTAATTCTCTTACAGAAGGATTGAAAGGAAGCCTGTTCTAGCAATAACACACACGGAGACATGTACTTACCTTTGAAACCAACTCTTAAGCTTTAAAAACAAATACAGACCCCACAATACCCAACTAATTTATATTATATGCATGATGAAGTCTTACTTTTAAATATATTCACAATATTTAATTATAGAATTCTCATAAATTAGGAAAATATTGGGCAGGATGACCTAGTCTGTACTTTTGCTTTAAGATCAGTTATAGTTACCTAGTTATTCTGGCCAGATGGATGTCTATCTGTTTTTGGAAACTGCACTGTCTATTGCAGTTCCTATAATATCCCAGGCCACTTAGTTTCTGTCCTTATTGTTAGGCTTTTCTTCATGCCTAGTCCAAATTTCTGTTGCTGAAATGTCAGTTCTATCTTAAGAGTCATAGCACCTACAAAGTGGTAGGAAGTGTATTGCAAAAGGTCTAAGTGAACATGTATCATGTTGTTCAGCCAGTTAATAGGGGAAGCTAAAAATCCTTCTTTAACAACCAAAAGCTTTCTCAAAGTATTAAAATCAAAGTCTGAAACTCCCTGTAGACTGACAGTCAGGAATCACTCTGGCTTCCACAGGCATCTGAAATAGATACCTCATTGTCTCCAGCTGGTTTTGTCCAAAATGTCTCCATTAAAAATTGATCCAAGAGACAATTTACCTTGCAATAATTAAGTTTTTGTTCTTCCTCAAAAAAACCCAACCCAAAAAACCATAAAAAACCCCACAAAACACCACCAACCCCCAGATAACCTCAGTAGGATATCTACCAGCCTGTTTGCCTTCCCCAGTGGAATGGTTATTGCTTTTCTAGTGACATCTATTTAACATGGGTTATCTGGATATTTTTCTTAGTCATTAGTTTTCTGTTTGATAGAGAAGTGAATTCGGCTAGATACTGGTCTAATTAAGAGATCATTAAATAGACTAACACCCAGCAACTGTCAGAAGAGAACAGCTGTAACAAAAAAACATAACACTGATTAAAAGTAATAGCCTATGAACCACTTTCAGCCAAATCACATGTATGTCTGTTTGCATAGGAGCTTAAAACTGATTTCAACAATTTCAGAAAAAAATGTCATGTAAGTAAAAGTCAGAAAGTGAATCTGCTTTTATTCTCCAATTAGTTACTATTTACCTTGTCTACCAGTGACACATAAGTAATCTTACAGTGAAAGTCCACCTGCTGCTGTGCCATTTCAGAGAAAGTTAATAAAGTGGTTTTCAGAAACACTTAAACACAACTTGGATAACTTGCAAGCCACCCAGCCATTCTTTTCTTGTTCTCTCTTCTCTTAATGCTGTTCCTATTGAGCTAATATGACTCAAAAAGTCCAGAAAGATATTTATTATGATGGCATCAAAATGTTAAGGTTTAAAAGCATGGCAAGACTATATAGACTTGCTTAACACATTGATTAGCAATCATCTGACTTACCTGTGTATGGCAGCTCCGCAGATACTGGAAAGAGAGGCATAAACTCCATCCCCAAAGACATAAAATTGCCACAGAGGACAGTTTGCTGGGCAAAGGACATCTTCTGTCTTCTTTCTAAGGTCAAGTCCTCTTGTAAAGCACGTGATAGCAGTGGAAGCTAAAGAAAAAAAAAAGAATTTGTGATCTGAAAATCTTAAGGTTTTGTTTTGTTTTGGGTTTTTTGTTTGGTTTTTTTATAATTTCTCCACAGTTTCCGAGCTTAAAGCAATGTTTGAATTTGAAATTAGGTACAGTGTCTCATCTTATGCTCCAGTATGTCTGTAAAGACATCTTTGGAGCTTACAAATGTAAGGTTATGGTAAAGAACACACTTTTAAATTATTTATGGGAAAGAAGTGACAGAAAAAGGTAGAAAGGGTAAAAAAAAAAAGCAAACACTAAACCAATATTAAAATAATACCCAAAGAATATTACAGGAGGAAAAGCAATTCACATCTGTAAGTTTACTGCAGAGACAAAAGGGCAAGGGGAAGACCTCCTCGCACTGGCAAAACCCAGGAGTAGGCAACATTCTCCAAAGGAGAAATTAAATGATTCTGACATGCCCACAGTAAACTCCAGCCATAAGATATCTATGAATCTCTCCAGTGGCAGGTCAACAGCAACATTTCCCTTAGCCTCAGCAATAAAGCCCACTCAGGGCAGTGTAAAAAGAAAAGGAACACCCATCTCCTTGCTCTAGTAATACAGGAACATCTACAACATTCATATCAGTTCATTACAATGAAGTTTACATCATGATCATTGTGCAAACGGACTGTCGGATTCACCCAGTGAGACAGAACTTACTTATTCAGCTGAGGCACGTGCATTTTTCACATAGAACTCTGCCTTTTTTTTCTTAAAAGTTGCTCCTCAGATTATCATCATTAAGCTTTCACTGTGCTTGCATGTGTGCAATGTAGGTATCCAGACACAGATTTACAGCAGTCACCAGTATATAATTTTGCTAGCAAATTGATGCTTTTTCTTTTGAAAACTTTGAGGTCATTATCTTGGGTACTTAACTACCATCCTTCTGCTACACAGGACAGCACATTCAGCTGGTCTGATAGCACAGCAAATTAGAGTTTTGGCTTAGATCGACATCAATTCAGCATCATAAGTACCATGACTGGATATTTATTCTAAACTTCCTAAGAGCACATCTTGCCCTTGCTGAGCACTAGAATGTGCAAGAACCTTTTCTATATGGGCTTGGATTCTTACTTTTTCACAATATTAAGATTGGAGCTGACGGAGGCTGGCCAATGTATCTGTGCATACAGTGCATCAGCACTACATCCCAAGGAGAGTATGTTTCAGGGATCAGTGATCTGTCTCTCACCTGCTTCCCTGCCCACTCTTTCCACTCCTATTCTAGGGTGTTTACTGACCTCAACATAAGCTGCTTGTATTTGAAATTATTTTGAGCACATGCTCTTCCTCATCAGCAGATGGGAGAGATCATACCTCCTGCTAATCTCACTGAAAAGCAGAGCAGCTACAGCCAGAGGTGCACAGGGGAGCGTCTGTTCATTCTGGCTGCATAAATCAAACACACATGTTCACAGACTATGCATGTAGTTTTACTCTTAAGTATATGTAATCCTTATTAATGCTGTACTGAAATTATGTTAGACTACGTAATCACATCTTCCTGAAAAATGTTTTGTCAGCACAAGGATGTGACGTAAATATGCTAATAAGTCTATATAGACCAAAGTAAAAAAAAAAAAACAAAAAAACAACACACATCAGTAAATACTACTTCATTCTTCCCTTCTCAAGATAACAAGAGCTGTGTGCCTAGCAAGACACTGAAGTGATTTAATCCAATTCTCAAGTATCCCAAGAAATAAAGAAGTCTCTTTTAGGACTTAGTCTTACCTACTCACATCCTCTCCATGCTTAGCCTTATACATTTGCCTTAAAAACAAAAGTCTGAAAAACCAAGCAGAATCACCGTACTTATGCTTAGAAGCATATTTTCATTGTTAAAAGTACTATATTATTGGTGTTATGCTAAAATAAGTTGATTTGCTTTGCTGTTTGAGTACCCTAATCCTTTCATGAAAGTTCTACAAGTGTGTTAGCTAATTACTGGGCACTAATCAAGTAATACCCAGCAAATGACAACTAGCAAGACCATCAGAATAAAACAGCAGCTGGAAGGCTGGATATCCTTGGAGGAATCACAGCAATGAGTATCACCAATAATCTCTGCTCACGCAGTATTCTTTGCGCCATGCACCCTACAACATTTTTCCAGCCTCTAGAAGCGCAAGACGCCACAGGAAGTTTTAATACCTGTCATTTCTAATGTACTGCACTTGATTGAATTCCTTGGCAGGCTGCACATATAAAGATAATAGACATATCTAGTTAACTGAGCCCTTATCACTTTGAGATCTGCATTTCCCTCACTACCAGGTACTTACTAATGGCAGTCATATGTCAGACTAACAATTTACACAGCCCAGAAGAATGGGGGTGGGGGTGTGGATGGGGAAAATCTTGCTGTGTTTTCCCTGGCTATGAAAACAGAAATCTACTGTAGCCCAGCCATGGGATTTTTATGTACCAGCAGCCTAAAGACTGTCATGATCTTTGTCTGCACCATGAGAGGGAAGGGAGCAAGATGCTGTTGTGTGAACTGAGGAGCTGACATACTGTAGCTAGGGGCTTTCGCAGTTTGTACCCCAGTTGGATCAGCACAGAGGTAAAAACACACACTTTGAAGTACATGATGCTGTTAATTAAAAAGCAATAATTTCATTTTGGTTTTCTACGTAGGCACATAGAGTTTTCTATAAGCTATAATCCTGTAACCAAGACTAACATTAGGAACATTAGCATCAAAATGTATCAAAATGAGAAGTACTGGGTACCAAAATGAAGATTTACAATATCAACTCTGCCATGGATTTTGTTTTTCCCGGTTAGTTAACATACCATCAGCTATCCAACCCATAAAACCCCTAGTAGTCCATTGCGAACAGGAAAACTTATTAATCAGGTTTGAATACTAGACAATACAGAATAGTTCTTTGCCAGCTTACACACTAATCATTCTCCCAAATTTCATGTGATATTACTATTAAAATTGAAGGAGGAGGTTCTTTTTGTTAGTCTGAGATAGTTCATTATAGCAGAAACCACCAAAAAGATATACATATATAAATAAAGTAAATGAGATCAATTACAGTGATTAAAACATATGGGTTTTAAGAATGCAAGAGCAGTAGTAGTGGAGGCATTTCTCTGCATACTTCTGTGATCCAATATCCTAAATCCATGTATTTTTGGAAGAAGGAAAGATAAGCTTGGAATTTACAGGAAGGGACTTGGTCCTGGACTCATACCCATGCTGGACTCTGATGAAGACTAGGTACCTACATTTATGTGATATAAAATTAGGCCTTCAGAACTGTACAAAAGTGACCATCATCCCATTCTGTCAAGACACACACTATTTAAGCCTCACAGAAACACACATCAGGGCACACCATAAAAACAAAGTAAAACAAAGAAAAGAAACTATTTCTTCCTGATTTAAGCCATATTTAGAGGTAGGGATGAATGTCTTCCATCATTGTTGACCTAAAAAAGAAAGGAAAAAAGCAAAGGCTCAGTTCTCTACTAAAACATCCATCCGATAACTATGCTTTCAACCACTCCATCAGTTTCCAGTTTTTGGTGTCTCATCCCATGTAGTCCGATTTGCCCTGAAGAGCTGTTTCTTATGCCTACCTATAAAAGTTCTGACTTAATTTCTGACAGAAGTCACTAATTTAAAAAACACTAGAAAAAATATAAAATCCATAGCCAAAATCTGAGCTTTTCTAATCTTGAAGTTTCCATGCATTGCTTTGGGAAAGCAGCGTTTGTTTATGTAAAGGAAAAGATCCCTGTGTTCACTACTACTACTACAAAAAAAAATTTCTTAAGTGAATAGCTTTATGAGTCAAAATAGAGAAGCACATCTTTATTATGCTTCTTATTCCTTTTAGCATTGCTTCTTTGCAAAACAGGAAGATTTGAAGTCCTTTTATCTTGAGGATTCAAACAAGCCTGCTTTTTATACTTTATGCAAGGAATACTCCCACAAACCTTATCTATACTAAGTTTTAAACTAAACCAGGGTAGGTTTAGACTGGATATAAGGAAGAAATTCTTTACAATGAGGGTGGTAAAACACTGGAACAGGTTGCCCAGAGAGGTGGTGGAGGCCCCATCCCTGGGAACATTCAAGGCCAGGTTGGATGGGGCTCTGAGCAACCTGATCTAGTTAGTGGTGTCCCTGCTCACTGCAGGGGGGTTGGACTAGATGACCTCTAGGGGTCCCTTCCAACCCAAAACATTCTATGATTCTATGAAAAAGACAGACTAGTAGAACTATACCTGTTCATATTTTAGAAAACACGTTCACAGATTGCATATTAATTCCTGTAATCTCAAGTACATATCCTGATCTGGACAAGGGCAATGGAATTTTAAGAGTCCAGTCAGGGCTATGTCATTCATTTCAATCTGAGACTTGCCCTTTTTTGATCAACTTAAGGTCGCTTACCATTACACTACGCCAGTGTTCGCCCACCCATACAGTCCCATGTATTGTAACCAGAAGTGTTGGAACTCAGCAGTATTTGTATGCATTTCTGGGGTATAAGGAAAGGTGTAAGATCCTTTAAGATCTCCCCAAGTGGTTACGAGCCTAAATCCAGTAGATTTTTGAGGAAACTGATTCACTACTTTGAATAACAGAGTTTAAGCACTTTTGTAAGAGTTCCTGCAAGCTTCTAGCTCAATAACCAAATGCTGCTGAATTTAGGCTCAGAATAATGATAAGGGACAATTTCTTACAGTAACGGTTCACATTTTATGTTACAAACACATCCTGGTACCAATATCCCATTTTGCCAGTATTCCCTAATGTTCTTTTAGCTGGTTCCAGATACCTTCAGATTACAGTGGCTTCTCCTCCAAACCTGGGAGGAAGCATTACAGAAAACTTTTCACTTGTTTCCTGAGAGGCTGCCAGCACTTAATCCGTAACGTACCTGTAAAATAAAAAGGAAAGGAATATAGGTTTGGAGTAGGTTTTCTATTGCTGTGCTTTTTTTCCCTTTCTTAGCCCTAGCACTCCTGTGACATGTAGCTATTATCAATTTAGCACAAAAGAATTTCCTAAGTGCTTGATCGAACATCAAATTGAGCAGCAAATCCTGCTTCCCGATGACCGTGAAATCCCGAACAACCATTCAGAGAAGCTTGAGGTCACTCACCTTCCACGGGCCAGGCCTGCAGCTGGACCCGCATCCTTCTGGAAGGCTCCTGCCCTCCCTTGGTGAAAGGCTCCGCTGGAAGGGGCAGGCACAACCGCTCGCGTCCTTCTGGCACCATTTTTTTCTTCAACTGCTTCCTATGGCTCCCGTGGATCGGCTCTGGCTCCCACAGATTGAATCTGGGCTCCGGGGAGAGCCCGCTCTCCAGCGGCAGGGGTGCAGTCCCATAGGGCATGGTGCAACGGGCAGCCCCTGCCCTGCCAGGCATCCCAAGTACGTTCTTTTGCTCGCCGGGTCAAAACAACGTCAGGGCGGGTTTAAAAAGTTTTTTAATCATTTCCGTCGTCAAAACCACGTCGGAGATCCTCAAATCGCCAGGCGCTGTGCGAGCGCCCTCCTAACACACACAGACACGCTCCCACTCGCTCCTGCCGCCGCGCCCCCGCGGCCCCCCCTCCGCTCCCCCGCGGCCACCGCCCGCGCAGCCCTCCCCGGCGGCGGCCCCGCGGTTCGCACCGCTCCACGGGGGACGGGGACTCCTAGCGCACCCCGGCGAGAAGCGGCCGCAACCGGGCGCGCCGGGGAAGCGCCGAGCCGGTACCCGCGGCCAGGGGTCCCCGGAGGCTGTCACCTCCCGGCGGGGAAGGACGGGCAGAAACGGCCCGAGGGGGGAACCTCCCTGGGGAAGCGGAGGGAGGAGAGCGACCAACTCACCGGAGCCGTCGCTCCCGCGCACGGGGCTGGAGAGCAGGAAGGCGCCTGCGGAGAGACAGGGAGCGGAGCGGGTCGGGTCGGGGCGATGCTCCGCGGCCGCCCCGCGGCCCCGAGCCGCGCCCCACGGTACCCACCGAGGAGAAGGGAGGCGAGCCACATGGCGGCGGGCCGCGCCCGCACCGGGGGAGCCGGCGCGGGGGGCGGCCGGCACCCCGCCGCCGGCCGTCCCCAGCGCCTCCGCGGAGCGTCGGCCGGCGGCCCGCTTTAAACCTCTCCCGGGGCGCATGGGCACGGGGCGGGCGGGAAGGAGGGAGCGGACGCCGGGCCGGGCCGGGCCGGGCTGGGCGGTCCCGTGGCTGGGCGAGGTCCGGCAGGTGCCGCGGTTCCGCCCCCGCCGCCCGGGCCCCCGCCGGGGCTTAACTCGCGGGGTCACAAGGACCGTCCCGTGCCCGGCGAAGACACCTTTGCCGTTCCCAGCCTGCCCGCACGCTGCTCTAACTCCTGCCCGCCTACAGCTTTTGAACGCCGTATTTCAGGTGTCTTTATTATTGTTATTATCATTGAAGACCACATTTCACGTATCTTGATTCCAGACATCTCAAGAAGTGCGAATGAACTAGCCGTTACTTCGCCACAACGTCCACCCCGTCTCCGAAAACGAGCGGCGGGGCCGAGCCTTCGGGCGCACCCGGTACCGGGGCGGGAAGCGCTGCCGCGGGCAGAAGGGCCGGTCCCAGCCGCGGCCGTGCTGGGGCCTTAACTCGTCCCGCGGGGCCCTACAAAGAGAGAACTGGCGGATCTGAGCTTAATTTAATCTTCCGAAGCGAATGGAAATACCCTGACCGGCGTTATTGTACCCTTTGTGTTTGGTCTAAAACGTTAGCGTACCTACTACTTTGCTTGAACTAAAGACGCCCCCCCGAAAATAACAAAACCAAAACCAATCAAACAAAACCCTCCGCTTCAGAGCCTGCTTCGTTTTCGTAGTTCGATGCATACACGCATCCCCGCCGGAGCGGGGAAGGGCCAGATTTCTGCTGAAAGGGTGGGAAGAGGGGCAGGAGTGCGTTTGTTTCAACGAATGCCTTAAAATCGCGTTCTTTGCTGGCTGCCGGCACCCGCTGTTTAACTTCTACTGGGGCGGCTGTTCACAGAAATAAACTTTCGAATATAAATAAACTCTCAGAACTCGTAGGAATTAGCACGGTAACGGATTTGCCGCGGCAGGCAATTCAGTGCAGGCATTGCAGTCAGCTGCGGGGGGGAGCGGGCAGGGCAGCGGCCGTCTTTTGGGAGGCAGCTGATCAATGCAACGCGCTTTCGGGCTTTTTTTCTTTTTCTTTTTCCTTTTTTTTTTTTTTTTTTTAATAGCTGATAGCACAAAAATGCGCATTGTGAAATATCTCTTCGTACACTTGAAAATAAATATATCTGAGAACTCTGCGATCCGTTCAGAGCTATGCCGCCCGTAGCAAAATAAGAAGCAGGACCGGGTAAGTAACTCATAATTATTTTTTTTTTCAGCGTTTAATTCAAACAAAGCGCAGAAGCGGTGAGAACACGACCCCCCTCCCTCCTTTACTCCCTTCCTTCCCCCCCCCCCCCCCCCCCCAGCTTTGATCGTCCCAGAAGCACATTTTTATGCTTTCCACACGGGATAAAGGTGGCGATGCTTCCCTCATGCCGCAGGCTTCTCCTACGGGCGCATCTCAAATGCAAAACTATTCGAGGCAGTTGGTGCAGATGTCAGGAACTTCTCCCGGCGCTTCTCTCCGCTCCTCCGGATCCCGAGAGATCTTGTCACGGAATTACCGATCCCCAGCAGGCTCCCTGCTCAACTAGGGCTTCACCGCAGGGGCCGGTCACCTTGCGCCGCCGGCGATCAAGCAAGAGAGCTGGGGCAGAGCCGCTGAGCTCTGTCCCTGCGCTCGCCCGTCCCCGAGGCGTTCCCCGCAGCTGCGGAGGATACTCGGTGCTTTTTAGGAATGCTTCACCTTTCTGTTGCAGCCCTCGGGGCACGGTTTTCTCGGAGCTGCGGTAGTTAGGAGAGAAGGGGGCTTGCTTTTTTTATTATTATTCTTTATTTTTAAACAAAAGATTCTGGGAAACCGAACGGCGGTGTTAGAGAAGGTGCCGGCCGTGCGGGTCTGGCTCCTTATTTCCAAATCAACGGCGGCAAACCCACGGCCCCCCCGCCGCCTTCCCCACGCCCTCTCCCGGGGAGGGCAGGGGCCGAGGGCTCCCCGCTGAAAAGTTGGCCTCGTCCCAGCCCCCGGGACAGCTTGGCTTGTCCTGGGCTTGTTCCGGGCTTGGGTCGCATCTTGTCTGGCGGCGGGAGCAAACTACCTGCCCTAGAGTTTGCTTTCATGCGGGTGAATGCGCTTCGTTGCAGAAAAATAAGTCCCGGGAATGTCCTCCTCCGGAGAGTGAGGGAAAGGCAGGAGGAAAAGGGAGAGGCATCCCATTTATTCTGGGAAACACGGGAAATGCCTGAAACAAGGGACGCTGGCTGTCCTTCCCATACAGCCCCACAGAAACCTCTCTGTCCTTTGTGTGAAGAAAGGCTTCGTGCAAAGACCAAAAAAGCACAGAAGGCAGCAGTAATTAAACTTTCAGCCCTACATACCACTCGGTGAGTGCCCCGCACCTTGCAGTTCACTCACTGGGAAAACACACTCACCCATCCTCACTGCCGTCCTCCTTTCCCTCCTCGTGACCTTTTCCTTTTCTCAGATACCTTTCATCTTCCTGGGCTCTGTGTTTCTGTCCTGCCCCTGCGTTCCTGTCAGACCTGCGATGCTTTTCTACACACTTTGTTCCCGAAGGCTACTTAATTCACCCTCCAAACTGTTTTGCATTGACTTGTGCAACACCTTCGGGTTGATGTTTAAGAGAGGCTGAGCGGTGCTTGAATATTTCGGTTTGAAACTCTGCTGTCCTGGGAAAGTCATTAAGGTGTTGCCATGAATGCCAGTACAAGACAGGCAAACCGGTGCCTGGTTAGTGGAGCAGGCCGGGCTCTGGGCAGCCACCTGTAACAAGGCTGTTTGATGCCTTCGTAGAGATGGGTGATTTGAAGGGACCTTAGAGGGACATGGCAAAGGTTACAGTGCTTGTGGGTACAGCCCTTTTTCTGATGCCCTTGGGCTCAATTTGTTAATTCATCTCATCAGCCTTCATGAAACTTTCATTTTGGTTTTATTCCTGAACTATCAGCTTATTAGTAAATCAAAAAGAAACATACCCACTTAGGAAAAACGCGTAGAATAAATAGAAACATTTAAGCCAGAAGAAGGAAGCAAAAGAATGGTGGAAGCAGTGCCTAAAGCAAAGACTGTGTAAACCCGGACTGTTTGATACTCTTTGAGCAGGGCGGC
The DNA here is from genome assembly GCA_034008185.1 of Gorsachius magnificus. Lineage (NCBI taxonomy): Eukaryota > Metazoa > Chordata > Aves > Pelecaniformes > Ardeidae > Gorsachius > Gorsachius magnificus. Next base: position 39,923,032 of record CM067086.1, on the reverse strand, counting down.
TATGGCCTCACCACAGTGCGGGGCAGGTGAAATGTTTGTTTATGTATACGTACATACGTGCACACATACATACAGTGTTAAGCAGCAGCAGAGCACAGGCTGGAGTACTGGAGCTCTGCTACCGCTCCTGTCCCGCTGCTGAAATGCTCCTTGGTGGCCCTTTGGCCCCCATCTCCTGCCGGGCTCCCAGCCAGGGCTCAGCACAGGGGTTACTCCAGCCCGGGAACTGCTTCACCTCCTTCTTTTGGAGGTAGCAAGCGGTCATGCGTATGGACAGGCAGCAGCTGGCCAATGCCCACCGGGGCACCTCAGCAGGGGCTGCAGGGGCAGCAGTCACCTCACCTGGCATTGCAGGGCCTGGAGCCCTAACAGGGCTTCTAACCACGGCCAGAAGCAGTGCTGAGCCGTCCCCCAATGGGCTAGCCTGGTAGCTTGAGCCCTGAGGAAGGTAGATACCTACACGCAGGTCTCTCCTTTTTAAGAGTGCAAGCACGACTGCTAGCAAACAGTTCCTGGTGGGCAGCAGACCCTCGTCTACCTACAATTTATACATTTTAGATTAACAATTTTTTTCATGAAGCAATTGAAGAGTTCTGCAAGGAGTGACCAGATGTGAGTCTCTCTCCTCTGCTATCAGGGCTTTCCCCATGAAGGGGCAGAGGACCAACCACCTCCCACCCATGATCAGTACTGAGCTTGCCTCTGCCCTGTCCCGCTGTCTGCTCTCCAGAGTAACCCCAAGGCTGGTTCTTACGATGATCTCTGAAGAGAGTATTTTTTTAAGATAAAATTTAGTGTTTGTTACTGTTGTTTCTATTACTGTATTAATTTAAACAATTATCTTACGTGTTTCACTGACATGAGTATAAAAATGAAGCCTGGAGATAAAATAATACGAACAGCAAACAGATTAAATGTACTTCATGCATGAATTTCAGAAACATGTATAAAATTATAATTATTATTTCAGAAGCAGTTAATGACTCTGGATTAATTCTTGGATGCTTAGCTTGGGATATCTTGAAGACACTGGTTAGCCGAGAGGTATATCTTTATCAGCATCTTGAAAACGTTTCCCTCTGTGCAAACCTTGGGGACTCTTAAATAATTAATGAAGACAAGGATGGTACCCCACTTCCATCTGCTGCCCGTTTGCTCTTCTGTTTCACTTCAGACAGCAACGATATTGCACGCAGGAGCAAACTGCCAGGCAGAACATCTTTTTTTACTCTGAGAGCTGGGGATGCTGATCTTTGGGATGAAACCCAAGGCGTGCTTTCTGGAAACAGATACTGAATTCCATTTAAAATCCCATTTCTTCAGCTAGCACTTCTAGTCTGAAGGCTCAATCATCTGTTCAGTCAAGAAGCCAGAGGTACTGCTTCCTATTTCAGGGGCACGAGTTTCTTAGAGAAGTATGTGGCTTTGGGTAAGCAAGGTGCATTTTTCTGCTTCCCATAAACATTATGTTAACCCTGAATGGGAAGTGCCTGGTCAGAGCCTGGCTGTAGTCATACGGCTGTTGTTGAACGTGTGGCTTCTGTTATTCCTGGCTCTGCAGCTGGTGAACATGCTGTTCCTTCCACTTCCTTCTGTAATGGTCATCTGCACATTTTGAGGGTAATCCAGGGCACCACACACACGCGCCTCTGTAGCCATTCTTATAAAAATGAATTCTTTGTCTTTCCTTCATGCTCACTCATATTCACACGTTGTTTGTAACACTTCATAAATGGAAAAGACATTTTCTGATTAACTTTATAAAGTGAAGGTACAGTGAATTCAGTTTATCTACTTTAACCCCTTGTATTTGGGGCAGAATGGGACAGAGTATCTCTGAGAGTTTGAATGGGTACCTTTTCTCTTAATTGCTGTGATACATGAAGAAAAAGGAAATAAATGAGAAATATCTGGAAAGATGCATGATATGCAGAGACCCTCTGTGACATACATTTACAGTTAATCCAGAAAAGTATGTTGCCAAAACTAAGCAGTGTCTGGCCATTTTGACAAGCAGAAATGTGTCACTGATGAATTGCCCCAAGTCAGAATTATGCAAACCCATTTGTAACTCTTTTATATTTCACTGGGATTTTGAATATCATAAACTAATGGAAGTCTAACCTAGCTACAGTTTATTCACTGAAAGAAAAAAACCATGAGTTTGCTGAGTATTATTTAATCATCTATAAGGCTGATTGAAGAGAGCCACTTAACAATTTCTAGAAAGAACAGTCATTAAAAGACGCCTTATTAGAATCTTTCATTCAGAATATTTTTAGCAGAATTTTAATAACAGCTAAGTAAACAGATTTATTATATCTATTTATGTACTGTTATATCTTTAATATACTGAGATTCTGATAACAGAGGTTTCAGGAATAATTGTGTTCCTGTTATGTTCAGTGCAATACAGACCTGCAGAAGAATAGTAGTTGAGCAAAGGAAGCTTATAGTCTCCAGAGAGTCTCTTTTTTTTTTAAATCAAGGACGCTATTGTCTATCACTTATAGTAATGAAATTTAATTTCAGATTTCACTTCAGCATTTATCATAGACATTTGTGTGCTTTTTAAAATATTTTATAATAATTTTTTTAAGACATATAACCATTTATGTTGTTGAATCACTAGTTTTTACATTTGGAATTTGATTTATACTCCAAAATTCATCTCCTTTGAGGTCCCAGCCAGAACTCACACCAGTTAGTGGAAGATTTGGCCTCTGCCTTTTGTGTAGTTGAATTACTACTCATCTCCAGCAAAAGACGGGGCTGTAAGTATTTTTCTCCCTCTTTATTAGCCCTTCATTTTTTCCTTTTTTTCCTTTCAGTAGTTATTTGAATACATTTTCTTACTGTGGGAAATATCTACCACAACGCCAACTTACCATAATGCCAAGCTATGATAAAAGCACAACCACTTCAGTAGCTGCATCTCAGATACAGAAAGGATGGGCAAGGGGCAGAGCTGAAGGTAAATCACTTACATTTTTCCTCCTCTGAAGGCAATGGCGAGTGCCAGCCTTCATTCTTCCTGCAGTGGGAAGGGGCTGGAGACAGTTTGTGGCATCAGGGAATGATGCCTGAGGATGTCTGGTTTTGCCTGGTGCCTAGTTTTGTGTGATTGTGAAGGGGTGCTTTATAAGACTGCTTGAATCAGCCAAAAGCAGGACTTTTCCACGTGCACATGCTTTGCAACAAAAAGGATTGTTTAAAATTAGAATTATTCAGAAGCCTGTCCTTAGTTGGGTTCATCACTCAGCTCTGCTTGGGCAGAGGACTGGAGGGCAGCCATGGATAAGAGGGCAAATGCAAAGAAACCACCTGCACATGGGTGTGTAAAGTGATGGTTTCCTTGAAGTATAATGGTCTTAGTCCAGATAACTGTGTATAGCCCCAGACTGCTTCTGCTGGTGAAATACGTGGTTACCTTGGGTGGTGAAACAGTGCTTTTCAGAGGAATGTTTAATGCTAAGGATAGATACAAGGTCTGCTAAGGATGTACTTCAGGCTTTTCATATCTTTTGCTCTATGACCAGTCTTATTTCACAGTAACAGCATGTTGGTTTTGCCTCTTGTGAGGCTGCTCCTTGTCCGAGCCATTTCAGTGTATGCGTTGGTATAAGGGGAGACGAGCCCTGTTTCTTTTGAAAGAACAAAAGTTCAAGATGAGAAAGCAAACAGTATATCGGCCTCTAGCTCTACCAGTTCCAGTCAATTCATAGAGATGATTTATTACAAGAAGAGCACTCAGCACTGTATTGGAGATGAAGAATTAATTTCTTCAAAGCTTGTTTGAGTGAATGGGAGTTTTGAGCCACCAGAGATTTCTGGATTAGTTCCTTCTGTTTTTATTGATGTTATTTCCTTATTTTAACACTGCATTCTGTCTTGGTAAATGGGTCTTGAAAACTTACTCAGATCATGAAATCAAAAGAGTGGAAATATTTTCCCCTCCAAAAGAGCAGAGAGTAAAAGATAGAAAAAACAATGCTTCTTTTACTTTAAAAAGTCGTGCTGAATGATGAATACAGATTTTCACTTTGGTGCAAACTTTTTTTTTTTCCTGTCAGCTATCAATAGTTGGAAAGAGATATAAAATATTTCAAAATAAGAAGCCATGCAGAAATTAGTGGCTGTGCATTTTCTTTTTTTTCCCACAAAGAGAATTTTCAAAAACAAGTGCTGCTGTAACCCTTTGCAAGAGAAATTGAACATACCTTATTCACATATAGATGGTGTATTTTTGTAGCACTAGAATCCCTCTGAACTGAAGTGTTTGGAAAAATATTAAGAGTAACATGGGTCATGACAGAATTGTTGGAACTGTTTAAGATGACAAAGTTTACCTTGATGTTTCCGAGAGTCACACCCTGTAAAGGATTTAAAGGCCTTAAACTTGTACGCTTTGTTCTCAGATTTTTGTTTTAATTCCTTCTGGTTTTACTGATATTTATTTCCTTTCTTTTGACACCATTGTCTATGTTGGCTCTTAAAATCTTGCTCAGATCATGATATCAAAAGAGAGGAAGTATTTTCTTGTATCTTCCAGCTTGGCAGGGGGACCTCTTAACTCTTAAAATGTGAGTGTGGCATGGGATTTGAAGGTGTTATTTTCTTTCCTCAAGTATTATCAACATTCACAATCTCTGAACTGCACATTTCTTTGCATATATCATGATGTTTGCTACTGTGATGTATGTAATTTCTTTTCATAGTAACAATTATTACACAAATTGATTATTGTTAGAAAAGTAAATAATAGATTTCTGGTTCATATCTGAACCAAAAATTGAAGCATTTTATTTCAATTTGATCCCAAATTAATTCTTTTTTTTTATTCTCTTTTTTTTCACATCAAAGTTTTAATTAAAAAATACATGTTATTTTGAATTGCAAATATGGTGAGTTTTATTTGCAAAGCACCAATAAACCCCCCTGCTTTTCTGAAATGAAACATCTGATTTTGACATATTCTAATATTACTATTAGTTAAAGGTAGAAAATCTAAATCTTTTCACCAGTTTTAATCTTATGTTATAAACATCTCCCTGCAGTTCTGTTTTCTGAATAGTTCATTATTCATAAAAAATACAGTTCCTCAGCTGTTTTTGCAGTTTTATGCATTTGCTTATGTCTATGAAATAAGTTCAGTGAGAAATGTTTACAAATATCAGTTGTTATAGCAGGTGATTCCAATGCACAAAGTAAACCAGGCATGCTGAAGTTTTGAACTCAGGGTGTGTGAAGCAGACAGTATCTGTCAAGATGGAAAAAATAAATCATTAAGGAAAATTTTCAAAACTATGGAGATGTAATTATCAGGAACATAAAAATTATCAAAAGCTTTATTTATATCTTAAGGATCTTGTAGCTATGAAGGTAAAGGGAGAAAAAATATGTAATAGACAGGAAAATATGGGTGAATATGAAAGACGTAGGGATAAATCAATAAACGGAAAGGGACACTTACTGAGGAAGCCTGGAGGTTCCCTGGTGGGTGCTCCTTCACTTTTCCTTTCCAAGCAAGCTCAGTCCCCAGGTAGGGGTGGACATTTGCTGGGGTAGCTGTGCATCCCCTGGAGGGTTGCCCATCCCCAGATGCCCAACAGCCCTACCCCAACGGGCAGCTCAGGCTGCGGGGGATGGGACGGGGACTTTTGGGAATGTGCTTGATCTGTCAGGGAGGCTATTGCTACACCTATGTTAGAGAAACCATTTTGCTTCTCCACTGGAAAGTGGGCCTGGAAAGAAAAATGTTTGGTTGGCCATGTATGAAAAGGTGAATAGAGAGCATCATCTTCTAGGCAGGTATGAGGATAAGAGTTCCCTGATACCCTGGTTACTTAACGAGGACAGACCTGAAGCCAAGGGGACCTTTGAGTAAGGTTGCATCCTTACTTAGCAGGCAAACCAATGATCGGTACAAATAGGTTAATCTGTAGTTAACACTTGTGGGACTCAAGTGTCCAGAAAGCCAAATATTTTTTGTTTTTCAGCTGCCAGTGGCAAGCGTTGGCGGTCTCATATTTTTTTCCATGGATTTGGCTCTCCAATACATCTGCTTTTATTAGCAGCAGTTGATCTCCCCGTAATGAGGTGACCACATTACGGCTTTGTCAAATTTCTTCCCAAGAAGGGTACTTCATGTTCAGACTTTCTGTTTGTGTCACACAGTATCACACAAAGAGCTGCTACATGCCTCAGAAGTTGATTTATTGCGAGTGCTTCTTGCAGAGAAAGATTATTTTTATTTTTTCTGAATATGCATCTGTTTAACTCATACAGGGGAAGATGACTACTTTCTCCTGACTTATTTGTTGTTTGTACTGTAGCTATTTAATTAACATTAATTTGTTAAATTTAAATTAGGAATGTCTTCCAGGAAATTATGCTAGAGGAATGCTTAAATGTAGTTTTTTAATGTTTCTGATCCAAAAGCCGACAATTTCTTAAAAGAACATTAGTAGGAGGTCCATTCTTCAGTTTTATAAACATTCTTTTCACCTCACTAAGGCCCACAAGACCTGGGATAAGGCCAATGTAGACCAAAACCAAGTTGGCCGATACATGTGCAGAACTTAAGGCCAATATAAATGCATCTATGAAATGTATGTGTGTGAAAAATCTAGGGAAAACAGTTTGAAGACAACCACCAACAAATAGATCACACATGACTATTTCTTTCATGTGCCTGAAAGAGAACCATTACAGGGATGTTCAGACAATTTTATTTGTAGATTGTCATTTACTATATAGCAGGAGAGAAACCGGTGTTTTACTGCCATGTCCAATCTGAGAGATGTAAAAAATAAACTATTAGTGGCACAGGGAGAGAAACGTATTAATTTTTTACAGAAGAATTTTTCCTAAGTGAAGCAGTTGTTAGAACACAAGAAATATAGATATCTAAATTTATGATGTCACTTTGTAGTACATCTCTGAAGAAATGTTTAATCATTTAGCAAATGCTATAAATATTTGTTAAACCAAACTGATTAAATATGTGTAAGCCACCACTATGGAAGCTGTACACGATCAGAAGAGTTTAATAATGTATTAGGTGCTTGAAAGGTATCCCGAGTGTGAGAAGCAGCCCACTTCCATCTGGTAGGTAGAAGAGGAAAGTGGTGTTAGTAAAAGACCTGGGGGCTGTAACCCATGGTCACGTTCACATGAGTCGTTCTGAGGTCTGTGACAGTAAGCACTGTTCTGCCTTAGCAAGGGTTGCAGATTTGCTCTGTTTATTAGCATTAATTCTGTACTCCAGCTCTCAAAGGGAAATGTCACACTAATGCCAGCATTTATTGGTATCCAGCAAAATGTAGAGACAATGAGTCCTTGCTTTTTCAAAATCAAACACTCTCTGAAGCAATTCTTTCCCCAGAAAGGGATTTGATCTCATTGTCGCATCTGGCATATGCAAAGCCACATCTAACTTTTTTTCTTCCTTGCTTCCAGGAGAAAAGAAGCTCAAATGCAAAAAACCCAAACAAACAACCTCCCTTCACAACCCCGGCTACAAAAAATATATTGTGCTGCAGCTGTCCCTCCCTTGCCGAGTTTCCCTGTGCTGTCCTTTGTTGTTGGAGATAAGGCTTTCTTTTAACTTTGAAGAATTATTAGATAAGCATTTTAAGTATTCTTTTCCTTAATGACCAACTATTAGTTTAATTAAAATTCTCTACTCAATTTTAAGTTTTTAATTTGTAAACTTGCAATTCAGCTGCCATAAGGAGTTCAAAGTCCAAACTGGGATAATTTCATGGGGACATAAGTAATACTGAATTAGCTAAGTTAATTTTCTCATTAGGAGACACAGTGATAAGACGTAATTTTGCAGTTCTTTTGAAGAAAATGGAATACATATAGTGTATTTCATAGTATAAGTTTTGTCACATACATCAAATACAATGATGTATTGTACAAATACAAGATGATCCCCTAATGATGTCAAGCCATGTTAGATGTGATGCACATGGATGTCATTGACTGGTAGAAACCTTAATGATTAAAATAGGAGTGTTGGCCATTATTCCCTGGGGAATATTCATTACCACCCTATTTTGGACTGCAAGCTTATCTGATAATTTAGAAGTTAATCACCTTTGGCTTTCTCTGCAGGTAATACAGAAGGCAATGGAGTAGTCTCATTCAGATGTGCTTCCCTGAAAACAGAGGGAACCAAGGGAGCCTAACTTTCCCTTAACTTGGGAACCCCTCACTAGCGTGGCTGATATCTGACAGAGGGAAGAAGATCATTTAGGAGATGACAATCCTCTTTTCCATAGGTAAGTGCCTTTACTGGTCTTGTGCCTGTGACCCTGTTTGCTGTTTCCTGGCCGCTCGTGAAATCCTGCCTCCACAACCGGTAGGAAGCAAAGCATGGATTTCCCTCATGTGTAAACTGAATTCCACACACCACCATGGATGTGAGTTACAGAAAAAGCAGTCGAACATGTGAGATGATTCTGCACTGAAAGCTGAACTCAAAGTGGTGGTATAGCATCAGCCAGATGACAGTTTTCACATGCTAGGGATAGAGCAGGTGTTAGTGGGTAAAAGAGCAGTCAGGAAAATTACAGATTAATCTCCAGGTCTTCAGGTGTTATATATGTAATGGCAGATTGGAGGAAGTAGTCTGTGCATGTCAGTGTATATACATGCATTGGCTTTTTTGTGGGGATGTTTAAAAGACCGCTAGATGTACTTACATAAATACATGTATCTACACATCATACATAGACATGTATTTATAAAGTCTGGAAACTACAAGGATAAATATGATGGGTTAGCAGAAGAGTTTCAGCATGTTAATTTTAAGGAGAAGAGAGCAAATAGCATGCAGTGAAAACGTTAGCACTGAAAATTTTAGGGGCAAAAGAATTTTCAGAAAGTATTAGCATTGTAAATGAGGCCTATTGCAACAAACTTTTCCTGGAACAGCAGTTGGTTGCAGATGTAAATTTTTATGTCTGATATTGCTATGGCAACAAGATGTCACCTGAAGTTTGGAAAGAGAAGCAGCAAACTGTTGGCAACGAGGGTGAGACCAAGCGAGGAAAGCACAGAGAAAGGAAGAGGCCAAGAATGAGGTGTTGAAAAAAGATGACAAGTGGGATACAGAACAAGAGGAAAGTCAGGGAAGAGAGAACTGGCTGGATAGGCTGTATTTGTTGTTTCTTTTGCCTACTTATCATTTGAAGCATTGATCTTATTCTACTCTCCTCAAATGCTTTGAGGCTTGTGTCCAACCAGGAGTTACAAGAAGGAGTAAGCAGGCATAGTGAATATTTATTGACTTAACTGGAGTATAATATTGTTAACAAGGCAAAAACCTTTTAGCTACATGGCAAAGAATCAGGTATAAATAAAACCCCAAATCCTCCCTGGCTGCAGTGTCAATCCCAGATCAGTCTCAGAGAGTGAGAGTTGCGAAAGCATTAAAAATAATCTAAAAATAAAGGCTAAAATAGCTAATATTGATGTCCTGTTTAGGTACAGAAGCACCAATTGAACTGAGTGTTCTTACGGCTTGTTTTTGCAGCCAGTCCTTCAAACAGTCAGCCAGGGGCTAAATGGCTATTGAAAAATGCATGGAAGAGCTGAAAGAAAAGCAGTCCAAGGATGCGGGCTTTTCCCTTGCTACTGTTCTCTGAGCTAGGAAACTTCCCCTTTATTCAAAAAATTTCTCATAGCAGCTAGTTCCCAGAAGCCTGGAGAAGAGGGTTGCTTCTGAGAAAGAAGGATAGGATTCATCTATCTACAAATAAAAGGGAGAGCTTCTTAGGAAAAAGTTTTATCTTCTCCTTCCAGTGTTTGTTCAGTGATTATTGCACAAGTGCATAGACACCTCTTCGGTCTCTGTGGATGGGAATGCACTGACAAGTCTCCCATATAGCCCTGCTCTCCCATTTTTCAGAGCGGTGCACCTCTTCATTCCTGATGGAAAGTAGCTTTTTCTGGTGTGCACATACTTCTACTTTTATCTGAAAGGTACTACTGTTTCCTCTCTGTGACACCATCATTAGAAAAATGGTCCAGAAGGTGCTGTGTTACTAGCGCTGGAAGTAAGTGCTTCTGCTGCGGATAGCTGCCACGCAGCAGAGATTTCTCTTGTGAATGTCCCTGACACCCTGTGACTTGGCTTTGATGGAGTCCTTTAGAAGAGGCACTGAGTTACCCTGAGAGGATAAAGTAAGTGAGGGAAATAGTTATTTAATATCGCAAGAGATCTTCTCTGTGTGTATACTTAGTTATGGGGACACAAAAAGAAAGGAAAAGTATTGTAATGATTTTAAGCATTTTGGAACTTCATGGATATGACAGAAAGACCTGTATTCTCTCTGCTGCATATATCGTACATGCAATTGTTAAACACAGATGTAGTGTCACAACACTCTGTCTTTAGGGGCAAAGCCAGTTTAAAGGGTCCTCCGTATTCTCCCCCCACCTCCTACCATGCTGTTGGCAACTGGTTATCCTGCACGACTACGCACCCCCAGGCCCACAACAGCTTGTGAGGCCCTCCTGACATGATCAGAAGGGATCCAGATTAAAAATAACTGTCCAAAGGGGTTATTTTCAGCAATCCGGTTTACCCTGTGCTCCCACAAGCAGTTGTTGTGGCATAGCTGGAGGGGGAAAGCTGCAGCGGAAGACCAGGACCACGCAGCCGGAGGTGGGAAGGAGCAGCTGATGCCAACATCTTCTGGCCCGGCGCCGGCAGTCCCAAATGGAGGATGGACTCTGCTGCCATTAACACCTTTGCAGCTATGGGTTTGATCCCATTGTTGCTGAAATCAGTAGGCTTCTTTCCACTGGTGTTAACCAGGCGCATGAAGACGGTGGTCTTCCCATCTCAACTCACTAAAACTGCAAAGGTCGTTTGTTTTCAGATTTTTTTTTCTCTGAGAATACTTTTCTGTATCTCTCCTAATTAATAGCTCTACAACTATCTTCCATGAAACACACTTTTCCGTATTTGCATATTGGATTTTTCATGTTGATTGCATATTTGCATGTAAAATTAGAAATCTGCAGTCAAAAGTTAACAACTGAGAATATTCTGCCATAAACCAACACAAAATTCACTTCTGATTTGAGTGCACAACTAAAGCAGACGTCTTTAAAAATTAATAGATGGTTTTGGATGTGTTTAAGATATTTGAAATCTCAGCTGAGTGGATTTTCTACATCAACAATTTTTTTTTCTGTTTCTGAATCACAAAATATACTAGATAAAAATGTATAAAATTATTTTTAAAATAGTTTTTCACTTACAATTTTTAAATTCTAAATTTTAAAAAATAGAGCTTTTGGGCATATTCACTCAGTCACTTTTAAATTATCTGGTTTTTGAAATATTTGTTCTCTTGAGCTGGGACTCTTATGCCTTGCATATCACTTAAGGGCCACATGACAGACTATTTTTATTATATTAATATTGGAAATTTTTATGTGTAGTCCACTTGGCTGGGAATAGAAAACTTGTGAAGATGTGTGAGAACAGGAAACCTGAATTCACCCAGTCTGAGCGGGCCCTCAGTAAGCAGTGCCTGCCCTCCAACCTGGCCAGCTGGACAGATTTAGAAACTACTGTACAAATCAAAAGCTTTGGGCCCAAAGAAAAAGAAGCAGAGGGAGTTGGATCTCATTTCATTATGAATATTAAAAAATATGTAGTATTTTCATTTTTACCTGCTCAATTATTTAGTATGAAGTTACTGCTTGTATTCATCTTGTTATAAATTAGAGAACTGCCATAGCTTCCAACTCTTCCCTGTCTCATAGCCTTATAGTTACAAGGTTTGGTTACACCTTCTTGTCTGGACCTCAACGGTATTAATTCTCAAACTTCAATTCATAAAACTCTCCTGAGTAATTTTGATATCATCAAACCCCTTCATCTACTCCCTGTTATCTGCTGTTGTGGAGGAGCATGGTCATTCACAGGCACATCCAGCGCTTGGATCCAAGATGAAATTTCCTCCTTGTGGTTGCATCAGCTGTCTCCTCCATGTTGACCTGATTCTGTGATTCTGTGATCTGTTCACATTTTTTTGCACAGCAGCCTCTTCTCTGTGGAGAGACAAATTCCCTTGTTTCCCCATACTGGCATCAGGTTGCTCATGTCTCCTCTGTTGGATCTGCAACAGCTGTATCCTCCCGATGATATGTATAGAGCAGTCAGAAACTGATCCTGGGGATTAAAAAACAGTAGGTCTTGTGTTTAATAGGTGCTGACCTACACGGCAATGAATTTCCAACCCTCTGGCCACCTGTCACTCCATCAAGTGCCGTGGGAGTTAACAAACCTTACAGGATTTGGCCTGGGGATAATGGGAACAATTTGTAAAATGGGTTGTCAGGTGTGAAGTTCCCCATGCAGACTGTTACCAGTCTGCAAAGTTGTGTGCAGAAAAGTTGAGATGCTAATAGAAAACTTGACCTTATGCTGCAAAGCTGACTGGGTATCAGTGTGGGTGTCAAAATAATTTCTACAGTGCTTCCATTGGCATTTCAGTGATGTTTAATCAGAAAATTATTTTAAAGCTATACTAAAAGTAACTTCAAACAAAAAACTGCTGGTGAAATTATTAAAGTTGCATGGATATGTTTTCTTATACTTGGAAAAATGTTAACTGACATTTCGGTAAAAATGGAGTTAGTTTTACTGTTTTGTCATTATTGGTACTAGGATACACACAGCTTCAGCAATGGGAGAGTTTGCTACTTTTCTTAGTGCAGACGCTATTTCATGGAGGGAGCAGAGATATGGGAAGTTATACTTCTGTAGGCTTTTAAATAGATATTAATAGAAGGATCATGATTTTTTTAAAAGTGGGACAATGGGCCAAGAGTGGAAAGTTACGCATCTTACAAGCATTGTCGAAGAAAGATGTCTATGATGCTGCCATTTTGATGAGGCTGTTACAGTGCCAGTAGTCTCTGCAAAAATAATCTGTTGACAGGCACTCACAAAAATGAATAGAAAGAAGCCAACAATCATTTATAAAATACTGCTTCTAAAAACACATTTCTAACACTGCACTGTTCATTCAAAACAGCAGCAGAGGCTAAGTAAGTTCATCTGAGATCGATTCTGGTATTGAGGATTACTTGGAAGAAACAGAATTTAGCTTTTAAAATTAAGAAAAGAAAACTTCACAAAAGGAGTGCTGGTGATCAGGGATGGCTTTTCAGTTCTGACATTATTTACTGCAATGGTAGGAGATGACAGTGAATATCAGTTTAAAATATTTGGGTTTTTTTTATAGCAAATGGCATTCCTGATTCCCGAGAGCATCTCAGAAGGAAGCTCTGCAGTAATGCAGGGGTGATTCAGCAGAGCTGTGGAGTTTCTGATCACATAAGGCAAACTGACTTTAATGCAGCTCAGGTATGGTCATCGTCATGGTTAATTATACTCTGCATTTCAACGTCACACTTCACCTTACTTTGCAAAAACCCGTGGCCCATCTTCCTTAGTTGTTTGTGCCTCTCTTGCCCCAGTTTCCTTCCTGGAAAGAGGTGACTAAATGTAAAAATAGGTGACTATATGTATATCGAGATACTTGGAGTCAAATCCAAACTACCCACAACATGCAAGTTGACTTGCAGCCTGAAGCAAGCCAGCTGGATCAGTAAGGAGTGAAAATCCGTCAAGGGAAAAGGGAGAAGGGGAACAGAACGGGTCTAGTTCGAATTCAAACTTCACAGCATACCCAGACACAGCTCTGCTCCTGTCCACATAAACAACCTGAACACCTACATGACCATGGGTCATTAAAAACATGGGCATAGTCTCTATGTCCAGAAAGCTAACTCAAACCTAACAGAGACATTTAACTTCAGAGAAAAAGGTTTAACTTTCTCAGCTTGTATGAAGATTTTCATACTTTCTTCTCAGAAGTAAAATCTAATGACACTTCTCTTCTTAGGCTTCATAAATAGAGACAGATTTATATGCAAATGTCCTCTTGTAACTAATCCTAGAGGCCTGTGGCTGCCAAACTGCCAGAACTTCACCCAACAGCTACAAGGCTTGGCAGAGCAAGACATACATACACACACACACGTATATAGGTTTACAGAACATTCTGCCATCGTGTTACTCTGTGGTCTGGAAAAAAGTGGTGCTTGAAAGTTTATGAAATGTTACTAAGAAACTCTTGATTTATAATGTAGATATATTCTACCACAGAAATTAGAAATAATTCACAAAATATTAGAGCGTGATGATAGGTCAATGGTTACATTTCTCATGTGTTGATGAGAGGTACAAAGTAAGAGATGAAACAATTTATTTTCAAGAACACTGAAAATGACTAGTTTCTGTGGTTTTCTGATCATCAGGACAAACCATGATTTCTGACAGGGCCAGATGGAGCTGTGGTCTGGACTGGCGGCACAGATCCTCATCAGCAGTATAGAGGCCTCCGGTCTTGTTGGCCTTGATCTCTTGCAAAGCTTGCATCAGCCCACTCTGCTGAACCGCACAGCCGGCTCTTGGGAGATCAGGGCTGTGTTACTAGCTTTGCTAGTTTTGGAAAAAAGTCAGCTGACCTCTATACCTCAGTTTCTTCATATCTAAAACAAGGATAATAATTCTCTGTTTGGTGAGGCTGCTGTAAGATGTCAGTCCTTGCACGTGTTGCTGCTGTTGTTATTTATGAGTTTCAGACCAGACCTCTCTACTCTGAGAGACTTACAGACAGGCAAAACCTCAAAACTTCAAACATTTATTTATGCTCAGATAATAGGTAATTTTTCTGCTAACTACTAAAAACCAGACAACAATCAATCTATTAGCCAGCCCGTATGTATACGATGATGCAGGTCTGATGCCACATCGCTGGCTCTGATGGCTTTGGTGGTTCTTCCCTCTGAGACCGAGGTGGCTCAGGCCAAGAGCTTTTCCCCCGAGGGAAGCTTTAAGCTTTCCTGAGATCCACGGTATATCACTGATGTTTAGACACACTTTTCCATGGGTCAAGATCTGTCTGGTCCAAAGGATTATTTTCTCCTTTCATGGATCAACCTCTGGTCTGGCTTGTCAAGGGGTGTGTTGCCAGCTGGGTGCTACGCTTCAGTGCCAGCCTAATTCCAGCTTGTTCAGAGCAGTGCTGCCTGGTGGCAGATTGTGTTCCAGTTCTCCAATTCCTTCTCATAGTTGTGGACTGGGTACTGTTAGCTTCTATTTAACAATTTTTATGCACCTATGGCAAACAAGCAGATATTACAAGATGTATTTTGCTTCCTACTCTGAATCAATCAGTCTTGTAGATAGAGCTCTTGAAGAGCTATGACACTTTGCTACCTTTTTGAGTAGTAACATAGGTAATTCCTACTTTGTGGGGGGAAAAATGGCTGTATCTGTACTGTAGAGAAGTTAAACTGCAGGTCTGATCTCTGATGTGCCCTGTCTGTGTCTCAGGCAAATTGCAGGTGTGTGTGCTCTCCCATCATGTGTTTTGTTTTCCTCCAGAAGGAACTGGAAGCATGTCAGCAGGGAGGAAGATAAAATCATCCCTAATCGATTCCCCTGGATCATCAGTGAACCAGGACTGTGGAAACCCACTTGCCCTAATGCTGGGCTGTAGCCCCTACACTGTGCACCTAAGACCAGGACTAAGAAGCGCACTGTGGAGCACAGCTGCCCTAACTTACAGATACAGCCAGCGAAAACTGTGTCATGGCAGTGACTTACCTCACCTCTTTGCCTTTACTGAACTTGAATTTGTTCCCTTTTTTTTTTTTTCCCCCTTCAGTTCAAGCACCCCAGCATGCAGACATGGTAGCTGATCCTTGCTCAGCAGAAGGGACTGCAGACTGCTTGATCTCAGGGCACATGGTCTCAGCTGGTATAGATTGACATAAATGAGGTCCTAGCAATTTACTTCAGCTGAGAATCCCATTTGTCTGCTAGTTTGTCCCATAACCCTCTTCGTAGTTTGACTAAATAATTTCTTTTTCTTTTCAGCTAAGTGAAAATCTCTAGGCTCAAATGACTTTTTTCCTGCTAAATTTCTGTTGAAATAGTTCCTGTATCTAAGGTCACTCTGAAGATTTGGATGTCAACACCTCACAGTAAGTCAGTGTCTGTTTTACTTATTTTATATCGTATTGCACTAAGTCTGTTGACATTTAGTCATTCCAAATGCACTTTTTGTGCAAGCAGAAGGTGTAAAACATGTAGACGAGTATCAGAACTTCTTATGTATTTGGGTGTATTTCAGTGAAATACTATACCTAGAAAAAATGAATATAAGTGATGCTTGGTTGTTTTTTTTTCCCTGTTTGGCCATGCAGTGAAAAGCTGTAGTATTCCTTCATGCTATTTCTGTTTTAATCGTGTAACATTCTTAGAATAACTGGAAACTAATTTTGGTAGATATAGCAGGAAAAAAATTTTTTTTTCTCCAAATGATAATTTTGCAACATCCGTAAGCTTGGGTAAAAAAATTATTCCAAGTTGGGAAACTGACATTCATGACTGTGATAGATCTGTTTATCTGAGTTTTCAGGTCCTCTGGTGCTTAAAAATTTCCGTAGCTAATCTGCTTCCCCTAAAGTGCTTCAGTCCATGGAAGCTAGAAATCATATGCTTAGAAGAAGCACATTTAAGTAGTTCAGAAAAAGGGTTAAGAAACGGGTAGCATGTCAGGAGGCAGGATAATAAGGAGACTGGAAGAAAAGAGTAGCGGGAAAAGTTATGAGGTCAAAGCGCTGTTTCAGTCACTTGTTTTGCTGATTTCAGTTATCAAAGTGCTAATGTAGCTTTCTGTGAAATATTCTCTTATATAAAGCTTTGTTCCTAGTGATGATTTAGCACTTCAGCTAAGTAGTAGCCAGAATTATTGACTACGGTCTTCTATGTGAGGAAAAGGTCTTGGGCTGTGATACTTGGGAAGACAGGAATAAATACATACCACTGTGGAGAAATGGGTGCTTGTAAATAAGGAGAGGGTGTAAATGGAGCTGTTTCATTTTTTTGTAGAGAAGCTGGGGAAAGTTCCAAGAAACATTCTTGGGTTATTTTGAAGATTAAAGGATTAAGAGGACTTTATTAGAACCGTACCAATTTTGGAAAATTTACTTAGCACATAACCTTCAACTCTTTATTATGTTTCTCAGGCTGGTAAATTAAATGGAGAATTTCAACAGCATGTTCACAAGTGTGAGGGAGGCACTAGTGAAAAATAAGCAGTAGTAAGTGTGTTGGGGGGGTCTCTCTTAATCAGTTGTATGCTGCAGAAAGGAGTGAGCCTTGGTAAAGGGAAAGGAGCTCCCTGCATTTTCTGCATGGCTTAGGTGCATCATTGGGATGCAAAATGAACAATACATACTATACCTTCCAGTGTTAGAACAGGTCCATCGCTCTTCAAATCTTCAAAGTCTTGCTCTAAACCCATGAAAACCACATCTCTTACTTCTGTGGGGATGATTGCTGCACCAACTGTACTGTACCTCTGAATGAGAGCTCTGCCAGGCGCTAGGCAGGTATCAGCCAAGCTGGCATACCGGAGTTTGCTTAGATGGAGGAGGGGGAGAGGCATGCAGGTGTAAGTCTTCACTGACTAGAAAGGTGAGATCTGCATCATGTGGCAAATATGTGATCCAACTGTAACAAATCAGCTTTACCTGTGTCATACCAGCTGCTTTTCAATTAGTATCCTCTCCAACTTCTTTGTTACCAGATTGCATGCTGTCAGTCAAAGTGCTATTGAGCCACACACTTCCAAAGAGCTTCCTATTTGAATGTGATTATATTGAAATAAAAATAAAACCACTACAAAGACCGTATTTTAACTGGATTCATTTTTTGTGCAGTTCAACCAAAGGCATGTATGTTTGATTTTTTTTTTCCATGAGATTGGTCTGGGTTATGCTATGACACTGTTAGTTATATGTTGCTTTGTACTGCAATTACATCTTTCAGTCAAGCTATTTACTTAACATATTTAATAGAGGTATTTTTTGAATAAAAAAGGTAAGAACATAATATAAATCTAAGGCCACTGGGGCTGAGGGAGAGGAAAAAATGAAAATTACAGGTTTTAGAGTTCCAGGAGCTAAATCCAAGCCAAAGTCCTTTCAGATCTTTGGCTCTGAGAGTTGTCCTCTGGAGGGATCTTTAGAGCACCATGTCGCCACATCTACTCTAGTTAATGTAGAGGTAGCCCTGAAGTCTGTTGGGTTTTGGTACGTGCTCTGAAGAATGCTCCAGTTTCTGAGGTAAGTCCTTTGGATTAGTTTATACCCTTCTTGGAAAGTCTCTTAGTGCTGATGGAAGCACTCCATAGTGCACAAGCGGTCCCACAACTCCTCATCTTAACAACAAAGCCTTGTTTAGCATTCGCTTTCCTGCCTCTTTTGTGCCCTGCAACAGCAGTTGTGTGACATAAATGATTAAGCCTCACAGTTTTCCAGGCTCTTCTTAGCATTTGCTGCATGCTGCTGTCCTTGCAGCCAGTTACTACGGTGTGAACTGCATAACAGAGCATCCCTCGGGGCTGCTGACACCCTGTAGAGCAAAGGGCTCTGAGGGATTGATGGCCCAGAGCACAGGATCACTGGTCTCTCTTTAACCCTAGACACTGAAGGCAGGCGTCCTTGCCCTGCATAAATCAGCTCAGCTCTGGCCTTTTTTTTCCAGAAAGCTTTCTTTGCAGGGTCTAAGTCCTGGTTGACACCAGCCATCTTCTGAGTAGCTGTCAGCTATAGCAGTTGGAGAATAGAGACTTGGTGTAGAGTGTGGCAAAGGACAAATCCTTTGCAGTGCCTGGAAGCAGACAGGCTATCCTTTGCAGTGCCTGGAAGCAGACAGGCTTTTGATGGTTTTGATGTTAAATCAGACAGGAGAAAAATGACAAATGAGCCAGAGCAATAAGGACAGCAATTTGCAGAGTGTTTTGAGGAACAGCAGCAACAGGGTTTATCTGGAAATAAAAGTGATATGAAAACATTAAATTTTACTGTGTTCCAATATAGCCCTCTGACAACAGTTCCACTGTTGTCATGTAAATCCTCTTTTCTTCTTTTATCTCCCCCAATATGTTCAACCTGATAACTAGCACATGGAAAAAACTTAGGTGGGACTGAAGAAAATAAGTTTGTGCAAATAAAGTTATTTTTTATATTTGGGTTTTACTACCTCTCATAATGGCAGCTTCACCGACTGTTTGTGGCTGCAATGTTCAGTGTGCATGTTATTAAAACCTTATTGTTATGCTCACTAAGCTTTAATAGAAAACAGAGCATTTTTAGGATGTGGATAACTCCAAATTCATGAGCAGCCAGAAAAAAATGGGACATTGAAAAAACATCAAGTTTCAGGAAAATTGTAGGTGGCCCTCCATCCTTATTTCATTGCACTGTTTATTTATTTGATTTTTGTCTCATTTCCCAGTGACAGTTTGTTTGAATTTTTAAATTACACTGGTCCAAGATTATTATTGTTATTAAATTACTGATAAACTCTATCCTATTCAAACAAGTCGTGAAGAATACTTCTCACCTGACAGTCTCAATTATAACTGGTCCTCCAGTAAGAGCTGAGCAAAGTTCTTTCCTTTATTGTGATAAATACCTACTCAGTATTTTCAAATGAAATTAAGGAATGCTATTTAATTTGCTCAACGTCTGGTAATGATTTTATTCCCAGTCTTAGTCCCCAAACCACTTTTGCTTTATCTTAAGTATGATTCAAGTTTAACACCTGTTTGTCAGGTGTTGTGGAAGGGATCTTTTCTGATTAACTAAACAATTCATTTTGCTCCTTAGTGCCCGGAGCTGCCCCTTTTGTTTTCCATATACATTTCTTCTTGGATTTGTTCTGCCCACTGAATTTTACCTTTCTTTTTTTGTTAGCTCTAGGATTATTTGTTCTATACTTACTTTGGGCTTAAGCTTCCTTGCCACAGGGCTGGCCAAAAAGGTCAGAGGCTGTATGCCTCTGGAAGAGGACAACATGGATTTCCGCCCCCAGAAAGCTGCAGTCCTTTCATTTATCCCCTTTCCCCAGCCTGAATTTCCTGCAAGCTCAAGCTTTTGGCAGGCGAGAGGGAGAGAGTACCTGATTCTTCTAATATTTCTACTAGCTTACCTGCTAGGAAATTAATCTTTTCTTTCTCCTGTGGTTTAGGGTAGTAGCTATGAAAAATATCTGTAGAACAGAATTTTAGGCTTCCAAATAATTTTGCGTTTGTTTTTCTTCCACGTTGACTTTGCGGGGACTGACTTTTCCTCCATGTTTAAAATTGGCTTTTCACTTTTCATATCCACTTACCTTACCGTGACCAAAATAATTAATCTGATATGTCTGTAATCTTTCACTAGGGCTCCTTTTTATTTTCTTTTATTTTAGGAAAATTGAGACAAATTAGAAAAGACATTTAGGAAATTTTCCTCCTTCAGAAAAATAAGATTAACTCACTGCTTGAACACTTTCCGAACTCTCTTGGCTCATCTTATCTCCAAAATAGCTCAGTATAGATCTTCCAGATGAGTACGTTGACTTAATCTGTTAGCTTTGGCGACAACTAGTATCATGGAGTAGACTCTCTTCTTGCTGATAATGGTTAAGCAGTTGTGGTTGAAATTACTTTGTTGTTAGAACAGCTTCCACATACGTAAAAGGCTCAGAAAGGCTCATAAACAAAGCCATGGGTAGTAACAGTAATTTGACTCTCAGTTTTGTGGCACTGTGTAGAAATTCTGGAAGTTCTGCAGAAATGTCAAATAATTTTTTTTGCAGTGTGGTTTTTAATTACTAGCTTTTAATCTAGACTGTGAGCCTTTTATCTTCCGATTTTGAATTTGCGAGTATTACCCTTACCTTAAATTTTTTGGATGTGCTGTAAGCTTTTGCGCACAAAGCAAACAAACAGGCATGGCAATGGAAATGTTGGATAAAGATGAATTTTGTGGCACTGTCACAGCTGTGGAGTGCCAGGGATGCAGCTTGTAAAGCCTGGAGGACAACATTTGCCGAGTGAAAGGAGCAGGGTTACGTGAGGGCCAGCAAGAAATGAAACAGTTTTTACTGCTAGAATTTTACCTTTGCTTGCTTTCTTACATTTAAGGTTTTAAAGTTTAACTTCAAAGAGAATCACTTGGTGTTTTCAATATTTAAGTGGCTTGAGGAGGAAAAAAACTTTCAAGTATTCCCTTCTTCTGTCCCCCTTTGTGGCTTCATTACGTTGCTGATTTTCAGGCTTCATAAAGTGTAAAAATCCTTGCCCTCCTGGCACTTAACACTCTCCAAACTTAAGTGGTCTCAAACCACTTGTGCTTCAACCTTAATGAAAATTTCATTAAAACAAATTCTTTTGGTGTGGCGTAGACTGGTGCCTTTGTCTGACAGCAGCTGGGGTATCTCCTTCAATGGCTGGGCAAAGAATAGGTGCAGAAAAATGCATCGTTACCTCTGCTTGCTTGAGAGATGTATTTGAAGGCAGAGGGTGTGTTTTAAGGTTGTTTTGTCTAATGATTCCTATTTCATGAGATTGATTGTTTAAGATGCTAGTAGAGATTTAAATAAAAATGTTCCCATGCACGGAGGCTGATTTTGGAGGGTCGGTGGAGGATTTTCTACCTGAAATCTGTAGGACCTCTCAGCAGGAGACATTTGCCATTAGGTCAGTAGAGAACAGTTCAGTGTCTTCCCTCAACCCTCCAGGTTCTTGCTTTTCTATCAAGTTGGTTTAAATGGATTTTAATCCTCTGGTTTTTAACTATGTCCTGTAGTATTTTAGTGAATGCCAAGTGGAGATTTGTAAGTGAGAAAGAAAAGCTGCCTGTGAAAAATGTCTGGGGAACAAGCAGAGAAAAGAAATTAGAGCGGAAAAGAGAACTTGGTAGAGTCATTTGTCTGGACAAAATTAGCAAGTCAGCAATGGGCGATACCATTAGCATTAGTAGTAAAATAATTTTAATACGTCTCCCTAGTTTGCTAGAAGTAGCATAGTAAATGCTGGAATTATTAAAACCACACTTAGGATTAACAAGCATATGCAGTTTGCACTTTCAAGAAAATAAAGACACTAAATATTTACTTGCATTTAAATTGCTTATCTTTTCAGTCTGTCATGGTGGTTAATACCTCAAGGACCCATTAGCAATGGCAGCCATCCTTTTAAATTTTGGGTTGGTTTCCCATAGCTGTCAAAGCATTTGATATTTAGAAGACTGGTATTATTTCTGCTCTTTTATTCAGCGGTGAGGAAGCGAGAGAGGTGATTGGGATTTTGTTGTGTCCATCTCCCACAGCTTCGTCTCATGGGCAGAGATATATATTGTATTGTCCTCTGTGTTTGCAAATACATAACACTGAACTCGCAGTTGGCACTGTGGTTTTACCTGGAAAAAATGTTCATGTGTTTTACGCGTGTATATTAGGAATTTTCAAGAAGGGCTCAAGTTGGGCTGTTACTATTAAACTTGTGATTAAAAAAAAAAAATCAAGCAAGCTGGGACACAGAAGTCATATCTGCAAAGCGTCAATGAGATCAAATGCTCAAATACAGTAATTGTAACAACAAGGCTTTTTGATTATGGCTTATGAAATAGTGATAGGTTGGACTAACTTGTTGCCAATAGTGGATGGACATCTGCATTAGAACCAATTTCTGGGCTGCAGAAATGTTTTGTCTCTGAAGCTGCTGGTACTGACTATGCTGGAGATGCTTGGTCTTGCCAGTAGGTTTTAATAGCTGCAGCAATTTATGCACTTGTGTAGTTTCTGGCCAACTAAATGGCGGAACATGGTGGCTTCCTGGGGGTCAGCTTGTTGCAGTGCGTGCATGGCCCTTTACCAAAGGGGCTGATGGAAGTGGAGTCTCCTCAGGAGCACAGGCACCGCAAGGGGACACGCAGCTGGGCAACATCCCGTTTGTGTCAGGACTGCTTCACCCTTCGGACAGGAAATACAGCAAAACACCGTTTCTCCTGTGACTTGCATTACGGTTGCAATTTGTGGGATTTTAAATAGATTTAGCTCAGCTGATTATTCTTAAATGTTTGGACTTTTTACTAGAAAAGTGATGCATTCGAATACTCGTGGTATTACGAGCTCAGATAAACTAAGCGTCTTCAGAGGTAGTTCTACAAATTCTGGATGGGCATCTTTTCATAAGGGCGCTGACTTGAACATGACACAGCTTTGTGTGCTCAACCTCAGAATGAAAGTGCTCTTTTCCAAGTGCTTACTGTGGGCACAGATAGTAGTATGACAGCAAATATGGCTGGCCACAAGCAATTTTCTTCATAAACATCTATCTGCATTTTAAATAATGGCATATGTATTTGAGTATTTTACTGCTGCTGGTGCTGAAGAGGGATTTGAAGTGACATTGTTTTAATTTCATCCTGTAAATGCATTGATGGTGGAACAGCATTAGGACAAGGTTGTTTTGGGCAAGGGTTTTTTCAGGCAGTGATGGGCAAGACAAGCACTGGAAATAGTTCAATTGTATTTAGTGAAAGATGCCGGTCCAGCACAGAGGAGATGCATTTATGGTGGGACACGAGTAAAATAATGTTGTGTTTTGCTGCCCACATACCTGCATGAGCCGTGGGTACAAGGAGGACACTGACCGCCTACAGCCTGAGCGCTGCGGAGGTACCCGCAGACTGGCCGCGCGGCCGCTCCCAGGCCTTTTGTCAGATAGAATTAATGAGACTGGGGAAATTCTCGATTTCTTGCTACTTAAATAGCATTTAATTCCAGACTTCTGAAAACTAAGTTCACCTGAACAACTTTGCTTATTTTTTCATTATGAATAGTGCCATTGCTTCAGGGAAGGCCCATTTGAAAAAAAAAAAAAAAAAAAGCTGTTAAAGGTCAAACGTTTTAACTTTTCCTTTTTGGGAATTAGACACCTTTTAAAAATTTTTTTACACATGCTAGAAACGTTATTCTTGAATTCAAGTGAAATACATTATTTTACTAAGGCTGCAGAGAAATGTATGAAAAACAGATAAGATTAGTACCGTTTGTGCACTTTGGTTTTAATAAAGCCCATTTTCCTTCTGGAGGTACCTTTCTTGGCCTCCCACCCTTTTCCTCAAACAAAAGTCTTTAGCTACACATAGCTTACCAGCTTAA
Source organism: Gorsachius magnificus (assembly GCA_034008185.1). NCBI lineage: Eukaryota > Metazoa > Chordata > Aves > Pelecaniformes > Ardeidae > Gorsachius > Gorsachius magnificus. The sequence goes on along the minus strand of CM067086.1, from coordinate 39,898,920 downwards.
GTACACTTTAAAAATGGTAATTTAAAAGCCCTGTATAGCCAAAATAGCTCTGTTCCGGAACGACTCACAGCATGGTCTTTAAAACAGAACACCCAGCTACTAAGCTGTTCTGTGTCACCTCAGAACATCTGCTGGAAAACAAGGCTATAATAGACACATTGTTCTCAGATGCCCTCTTTTCTTTTTTGTTAAGTCTCATTAAATAGCCAGTATTTCATTTCAGTAGAATAGGGGCCTTTTCTCTTGCAGTAGGAAAAAACTTTCCTCCTACAAGTATAATTCTGTGTGCGTGCATGCCTGTACTTTCTTTTACATCTTTTCTTTTAAGAGGCTCCAATTAAGAGCTAATCTAACTCAAATGGTGGCTGTTTACCCCTCTTAGCCATTTCTTTCCTACCATGCATTGGGCTCCCTACTTCCTTCCCATTCCTTCAGATGCATCAACGCTCCCGCCTCAGTCCCTGGAAAAGGTCAGTGTTCACACGTGTGGCTGTGGTGCTTTTTCCCTTTGCTCTTTGTAGTGTCACTCTAAATGTCTGCTCCTCTCTAGGTTCTGTTCTTCATCCACAGCCCTCAAAGCAAGTACCATGTATTTCTCCTGCAAACATACCCTCGCTTACTCTGTGGCGTTGGCTTCCATCCACAAATCCCCTTCCCTCTCTCCTTAAAATTAGCATGTGAAATAAGATGAAGCATGCCTGTTCTACAAGGAAGCTTTGTAGTTGCTTTTAGGTCTACAGGTCTAGATATTTAGAAGATAAAAATAGAAACTAAAGGTAGGCTTGATATTCGAAGAGCTTGTAACCCAAGAGGACCCTTTGGAGGTAGTCAGCGGAGAAGGAATCTCCTGAGGCCTTTCTTTTTATTCATCCTTTGATCAAGAGTGTTTGCCTCTGAAATGGCAAAGTTTAAAGACTATCTACAAAAGCGTCTGCTATGAGCCAGCCCCTGAGAAATGACTGTATCTGTAGGCAAACTGGAAACAACATTTCCGCTGCCAGATGAACTTTCAGACGGTTAAATTCTGATCACAGTGGGGAAAGGAAAAAAGAACACTGAGTTATGAAAAACACTTTTATAAAAATAAAAAAAAAATCTATTTCAAGTTATTTGCATTCCATTTTAAGTATGGCTCATAATACCCACCTACCAGTCAGGTTTAATGTAAATAGCAAGTAAAATAACTTGGCGTCATTTCATTAGTAATAATTTTATTTTAATTCACATCATCTTGTCAACTCTTTTCCCGTTTCAAAACAACTGACCCACTGACTTCTTAAATTTAGATGTGTTCAGACCTTTCAGGTATCAAATACAATAAAAGTACTTGCATAAGGAAGACAACACCTCCCTCTAATTATACCTGTGGTATGGAAAATGTTAAGATTCCTAAAACCAAGTTTTGTGTTTAATCATGAAATTTGCTTATGTATGTGGAAATATGTATTGCATGCCTGCCATCATAGTACGTAAAGTACTCATGTTTCTGATGAGTTTGGATGAATTTGGGGATGAACAAAAGAACACAGAAAACAGTGTAAGGTACTTGCAGGTGAATATTCCTTGACTGTTGGTCTTTCATTATTTTTCAAGAATGTGATTCACATAGAGTTATGTATACTTGTAGGAGCACCAGTGTCTCTGAAAGACTTGGGAGCCTGATTGTATGCGTCACAGGGCAGCCCATTGGCATAAGCTGATGTTTTCTTGTGCTTCCTGTCAAAACAGCTGTAGTGGTATTTGTAGCAAAAGATGATTTTCATTTATAGCCAACTTTCATCTGATAGGTGGACCTGGTTAAGATTTTGTTTGCTTTCCAATAAAAGAACACCAGGATCAACCTAGTGTTTTTAATCTCCACCTTTTTTATCTGGTGATTTGTTGCCAAACCACTAAATCTTTTGTATACCCACAAAGTTTTATGCAGTGGAACTGTAGCTGTGGCACCAAACAACGTGCAAGATCTCCGAGCCACCTGTAGTAATTTGAACTGCGTTTTCTTTGTGCCCATAGCTTCTATTGACAACAGATCTGCAAATACACTTTGGGTAGGCAGGATTCATTTTTCTTGGTATTCAGTACTGTGCCTAAATATGTGAATTCGTTCACTAGTTCCTTGGTAGCTGATTCTTCTAGTGAAGAGTGCCAGTGTGGCCCCAGTCTCATCCCTGGCTCAGTGGGATGTGATTTTTGGATGCTGGAGTCTCCCTCTTGGCTCTGTTTGGTGACGTTGCTACCAACCATACATAAACCTCCAGTGGCCATGGCTCAGTGCCCTGCTCTTCTCCTGGCCATCCTCCCATGGAGGAGAGAGAACGAAAGGAGAGAGATGGCCCCTATCCTTGGACCATCCCTTGGGATGGGGCTCACTGTTATTGAAGTGTCCTTTGCTCATGCCTACCATGGAAAGAGTGTGGGAGCCTGTGTAGCATGTCTCTGCAGGCTTGCTGACCCATAGCATTACTTTCTGTCCTTGCCTTTCATTTTAGAGGAGAATCTCCCTCTTGGTCTTGTGCTGGAGTCCTCTTATGATCTCTCCCCCTTCTCACACTGCTGCCTGAGCGATCTCTACACCCTGATGCCTTGGGAAGGGCCTGATTCTCCATTTTGCCTTTGTCAGACAGGCTGAAACCCCTTCGGTTACCAGTCCTCTCCTGTGGTCACACTGAACGATGAGCGTTTAATATTTGACTGTTCCAGAGCTTTCTGTAAACTAAATAAGTTAGCCCCTGCCAGCCCCATGAACCCTTCCTCCTGCTTGCGTCATCCTTCTGATCTGGGCCTTCAGCTGGGAGAAGGAAGGTGGCTCATCTGGACCTGCTTCTTTCATAGTCCCTCCTGGCCCTTACTGGTGCCAGACAAATTTCCTCCCCAGGCAGCAACGCTCTCTGGGCTGTCTGGCTTAGGCCATGGCACTGGGCCTTGCTGAATATTGCTCCTCAAGCTTCGGATGCGCTGGAGTTTGAGCAGCGGTGGAGTCCTTGTCATAGACGTGCTGCAGAGGCTTGCAGCTTGGGCAGTTGTGAGGTCACGGACACACTGAAAATAGTTCTCCAATGAGCAAGGGAAATTAAGATGATAATCAAGGTGCATCTGCAAATTGCAGTCAGCCCTTGCCTTCCCTCTCCAGTTTTACCTTCATCATGAGGAGGGGAAAAAACCCCCAAGCCAACAAACCTGTTTGAGAAGTTGGACTTGGATGCAGTGGCTGCTTGCTTACAGGCTTCTTTAGGATGCAGCTGCAGAAGTGGAAATCTTCTTACATTTAGGAACACTAGGCATGATCAGAAAATAGGAGGTGTAAATGTTGGGCAACCAGTAAAAACAGTTGAACAAAATGGAATCCCTTTAATGTAATAATTTTAAGTAAAGGGAAGGAGGAAGGCTAGAGTAAGATTGCCTTTTAGTGAACACCCTTTGAAGTAATTTAGGTTTTTCTGTTGTCATTGTGAAAATATATGAGCAGCATCAAAATGTGACGTATTAACTAAATGATAGGGACATTGGTCCTTGATTTCTTACTGTGAAAAGGTCCAAAGACTGCAGTCCAGGTTTCATCCTTTCTGGAATTCAGTCAGACGGAGTTGCATTTATTTTCTTAGCACTGTTTTCATTCCCGAATTGAGTGTTTATTAGAAATAGGTAACAGAAAGCAAGGTCATCTTGTGCCAAAAGATTCTTCTAAATCTGATGTGTTTTTGCTTCAGGAACTTTAGATGTACAAATATTTCTGTGGGTTTGGGAAGGGAACTAGCTGTTTCCTTTGAGGTATCAATACGAGCATTTTGGGGCTAAAACCTTGTCTCTGCTGGGACACTGGAATGGGTTTCTAAGGCCCTTATGTAATTTAGGGCTCACGCCAGCGTTGATGAATGGACTTTAAAAACTGTCAGGCTTTGTAGAAAGCCTGGCTTGGCTACTGGTGAGCTTGGCACTTGAAACCCAGATCCTGACCAGACAGAGACTGCACATAGGGAGGCCAGGCCAGGAGAACAGTGGAAAAAATTACTAATGACACCTAAAGGAGGAAAAAGAATTTGGAAAACATCATGGATTTGGTGTTCATGGTTCGACTGCCACAATTATAAGACTACATCAGTTTTCATCAGGTTTTCACAGACTGTTTGACTAAGTTGGATCCTATCCTAAAGTATAGGGGTTGTGCTTTTGATCATTGGTATTGCAGTGAATTGAGGGGGAGAGGTAAGGAAAAAAAGACAGAAACTTAATTCTAGCTAATAAGTGAGAGAGATTTTATCATTTTTAAAAAAAAAAAAAAAAACCAACAAACTTGCTCTGCAGAAGGGTGACCTCTTTTTGGTTCACCTGTTTTCATGTTGGGCCCTGAGGCTGCAGAAATTCAACTTTTCCAGCGAGGAGTGAGTGTGGCTGAAGGCATGAGCACTCACTCTTCTCCTTGAGAGCCCTGGGCTGATAATAACACTGCCCTATGTAAGGCAAGGTTAAGGGACCAGGTTCCACCCCAGGGAGAAACGTGGTCTGCAGAACCATCAGAAAGCTGGTGCTGTAGCTAGCGAAGACTTGTACAATTTCCCAATAAGGGTTGCAGAGCAATCCCTTGGCATACAGTGAGCGTCTACAAAGCAAGTGTGTTTGTCATCTTCGACGTTTGCTCCTAGAGGATTTCCAGTTGTTTGTTTGTTTGTTTTTCCTCCCTCTTCTTGTTCAAGCTACCACCTACCCTTCATAAGATAAAGGTGACTTCCAGACTGATGGAAGTACAAAACCTGCAGAAGGTAGGTTTATATAGTTACCTTTCCTGTGCAGTTGTGCTTGTCTTCATGTAGTTTCCTTTCAAAGAACTCATCAGAGCGTGGTTACAGTGAGGGAGGGCTGGCTAGCCAAAGCTTTTTTCACTGGGAAGAAGAATGTCCTTAGTACTGCAGCTGGACAGACTACGACGTTTAGGAGTAGGTAACCCTGTGCGTTACCAATTCAAACTACATCTGAATGAGCAAGGCCCGTGGCTGATTAACGATCTATGGGAAAGGGATTGATGTTCCAGTTCAAGGGTGAATTCACAGCCCAGCTGGAGCTCAGTAGTTTAGCTGTCAGCAGTCCCAGGAAAATGAAGAAAAAGAGATCCTCCTAGAGGACTGGAACATGCTGGTAATGGAATCTCAAGAAAATATTGTACCAGTAGTGTTTGCCTTCATTCACATATAAAAAGAGAGGGTTTATTTCAGTGCTAGCAAAATCGGCAATGCAACAATAAGCTTTGCTAGTATAGAATCTCTACATAAAAAATCGTGTGCTTGCCTGTGAAACACTTTGTGTCATCGCCTGTCACCCTTGGCTGATCTCTCTCCCTTGTACGGTTTTGTGACCTGATCTGATCGTCTTTCTTTGTTGTGGACACATAAGAGAAAACACCAACGCATAAAAAAAAATAATGAACAAACCAAGTAGGAAGTCACCAATCATATGGAATTTATAGATGGAAGACAATGTTGCCCTTATTCAGTTTATTTCGTACGGGGCAGATTGTGGTCTAGAAAAAGGGTATAAATGTAGTTATTTGCATTTGAAACTGATTAAAAACTGTATGTATCGATTTATGGTTTAAAGGCCCTGTGAAAGGAGTATGCCAGATTGCATGCTTAGGTTCTATCTTTAAATCAATTTAATGCTATGCTTGCATTGTAATAAATGTTTCAGAGCAGAGCTCCTGATGCTCGTGTATAAGGTGCCAAATTTGGCACCTTATACAAGGAGTTGCAGTTATTCTCCTTATTGGGGATGAGGTAAGAAGCAAGAAAGTTTTCCCATTGTAGCTGAATGTACAAATGGTCCTAGTTCATCTCAGGCAGTAAATTAAACAGCTCGGTTAAGTCCACCACAAAAAAATTATCTGAGCTGATCTGTGTAATTTTACTCCTCAAAAGGAAGTAGGAGTAATCCCAGTATTTGTTAAAACTAAATCTTCAGTATCATTTCAAAACCTTTGAAGGTCTATATGTAGAGGGAAGATATAAATTTGTTTGGTGGAGGGAGAAAAAGTGGGGGGGGGGTGGTGGTGGTTTTAGCTATAGGAAACACTATGGAGAATTGTATTCATGTCTGATCATGCTACTAAATCCAGAACAAAACCTCCCAGGAAATATGGAAAGAATCTACAACAATTCTTTTTAAGGGCAGCTACAGACCTCTCTGGCACTTCGTTGTCATCCAGGGTAATTTCCATCCATTTATTTTCATGATACATACATAATAAAAGAATTCAGGGCAGTAGACATTGCAAGTCCATGCTGAGGTGCTAAAAAGTCTTTTTTTTTTTTTTTTTTTTTTTAAAAAGAATTATGCACATGATCTACCCCACACGCTTGAGATGGGAAGACTGAAGCAGGACTCGGGACTGATTGCCCTGAGGCTTTTGGGGATGTGTCTGGTTTCACAGGATCAAGATCACTCCGCCACTGCCAAACCAAGAAAGCCAACCTATGCAATTACAAGACAGAGCTGAGGTAAGTTTAATATAACATTTTAAAAATGTAAAATTTAGTCCTGCTTGGTTTTCAGAAGGGGAAAGACACTGGCAGATAAAGGGAAAACTACAAAGGTTACAATTAGGTTCAAATTCTTGTGGCAGTTGAACTACCCACAGGTTTATAAATTTAGAAAAAAAAAAATTGATAGATTAAATATGCAGATTTTTGGAGGAGGGCATGCATGTCTCACTGACATATGCCCACATTAAGGAGCAAAATATATCTGACCGTTGCTGAAAATGACTGAAATTTCTACATGGAGTAGGGTCTCTAGACCATTTCCAAACAAAACAGAAGTGGGCCAGATCATCTACCGATTCACTGCAAGAAAATTATTAACATTTTTCTCTGAAGTTATGGAGAAATTGTTGCCACTGTGGCTAATATTTCTGGAACACTGACCAAGCTTGACTTTCTGTGAGCCAGAGCTGTCTGTCAGCAATGAGTAACAGCTCGTGCATCATCCAAGCGAAGAGAGTGAGTAGGTCTCTCGCTGCTTGTCGGTAAACAAGGGACAGGAGGTTGTTTTTCCTTCAGAACTGAAGAACTTAGTTGTGATAGTTTTAAGACGAGTTCCTATAGAAACCTTTTGCTCTTAGGATTGCTCCAGTCAACGCACTGGACCAACCATTAAGCAATTCCGTTTTGGACTGTAGCATTGAAGCGGAAAGATAAGTGCTGTGCTTTTTTCAACTCCAGTCATGGAGCTCCAGTATGCAGAGCGGTGCTGGATCCCTAACCAGGAATGATAGCGGCGTTCCTGTTATCTGAAGTACTGATGTGCTTTGGGAAAAAGCTGCTATTTTACATTCTTTTCAGACTGATGTCAACACCATCAATCTTAGCAAAATTTTCTTCTAATGTAGGAAAGAAACACTGATTTGTAGCAGACAGTGTTGTACTAGTAAGGGCATTTATATCAAGCGGTGGTCTCCAGGGGTTTCTTTTTCTCATTCTGATTGTTTCCTTTTTTTTATTGTTATTTTTCTTTTTTAAAGTGTCTAACTCTGAAAAACAAAGGCACTAAATTAATCATTAATTCACAAAATAGCCACCTAAATAGTCTAAAACCTTCAAATTAAAACAAGAAAGTAAGCAAAGGGTTATTGTTTCAAACTGTGAATTAATTCTTAAGTGACAAGGATTTTCAACCATTTGTAAGATTTGTCAGTACTTCCTGAAAGACGGGTGTGCCAGTTTTCCACGGCTGAAGACCTGACAGCTTGTTTTCTTCTTGAGAACAAGTACAGCACTTGAAGCTCTGCCTTCTGCTGCTTTTACTTACCTAAAGGGGAAGTAGAGCCCAGTGAAGAAGTGCCGGTCCCGAGACGGGGAAGCTGGAGGCCGACTCTGCCATCAGCCCTGCCTGAGCTAGAAAAGTTCCAAAATTCCCTGGTCCTCCATGCAGCCACCTAAAATATTTATTAGCAGTGGGAACACTGCTAGTCTCTTTGCCTTAAAAGACTCCCTGAGCCAGGCATATCCCCTCCTCGAAGCACAGGCCTTTGAGGATGTGAAGGGCATAGTGGCTGGCTAGAAATTGAGTAAGTAAGCTTGCCAAAGAGCCATCTTACCCTTAACAGTGTTTGCCTCTAAATTAACCATGGAGACTTCTTGTACAACCTTCTACAAGGGGGAATCAGGGGAAAGGGCCAGGTAACAAAAGTCAGCATGCCGTAACTCAAGTTGTGTCAGAAGGGAAGAAGGATGATGAGCACACCGTTAAGGAGACCAAGCGGTGCATCTGAGCTTTTCATGGTAACGAAGAGCTTTAGGACTACTAATACAATAAAACCAGATAACTAGTTTAGAGAGGAAAGAATGTTTGATGTACTGAAATTGTATTTATTTCTTTTAAAAAAACAAACCCTAAATTGACCAGTGCATGCTCACACAACAGATCTGAAAATCCAGCTAGGCACAAATGAAACCCATCTCCAGCGGCTGCCACTTAAGTTTCTGAACACGGCCACTAAAGTAATTTCTGCTCTCTTTACATAGTTTCCTGAAATGGCAAATTCCGAGAGCTGTGATTTAGGAGTGCTCCTGGTTTAAATGAGCAGGGTCCATTGGATGGCTGATATCCACAGGCTGCCACAAGAGCTGGACAAAACATCAGCAGCAGAAGTTGGTTGTCAGCTGCGAGGTTAAAACTCTTTGCGTAGGAAGCACAGTTTGCTTGGGGCTGGATTACTTCAAGCTCCTGGAACGAACTCCCACAGGAGGCAATAAACACCTTAAATGTCATTTTCTTTTCCAAATGCACTTTGACCTTGTTTTTACTAACAAATACAGTATATGTAGGGAATTAGAATAACTCACTGCATTTGACACCGTGAGTCCTTGCTGACTGAAGTATGGGAGAGTGCTCACATGTAACAACTGTAATTAACACCACAGTAAATATATTTATTGACTTGGCAAAGTTAGAAGTTTATAGCAGTAGTGTGAAGTAGCTTACAACACTCAGCTGAGATAATTAAATAAATTATTATTTTTGATAACATGGTCTAGATTATGCAGCTTTTTATTGTGATACTTTTAAGGAATAGATCAACTGCATTTCTTGTACAGATGTTTTAAAAAAAAAAAAAATCTAGCTGGGGAAGAATTAGTGCCTTTAGAGCAAAGTTAACATCCAACACTGAAGAACAGTGCAAAAAAACACTGCTGAAAAATTTACAGTAAGACAGCGATTTTTATGACCTCACAGTTTGTTAATAAACCCACAACAAGTGTTTTCTTTTCACTTTTTTAGTATGTTAGGCCTCATTTTGAAAACATACTGCTTCACCAGTAGCGGTGCTGTTTCCAGAGGGGACGTTTCTAGAGGCAGAGACCCACATCTATATAGAAATTCTGTTACCTTCTCTCAATTCCCATACGCACTCTCCAGAGCTGTCATTACTGGCAAAACTTCAGATTCTTTAGACTACTAAACCACCCCTACCTAATGCAATTGTTAAACCCTGTATTTTAAATATGTGCTTATAACAGTTAAAAGCTGTTCTGTGAGTATGACTTGGTCCCTTCCCAAGCATAAAAGTCAAAGCAGTTACACTATAAAGTGCAATAGAAAATGATAAAATATTTCACAGTTTTACAGTTTGAAACTGTGACTGCGCAGGCAAGTGATTTTTCTCTTAATCTTAAGAGAGGAGCTAAATTACTGTATGAGAAACTTGTACTGAAGGTATCTTCAAGTACATATTTGGAACATCAAGCAAAGACTGCACAAATCTAAGTACAAGTACAATTACTTTGGTTAAAATAAAAGGGCAAGAGCTAGAAGTAGAGTAGTTCTCTTGCACTAAAGCTGTTTGTCTATGGTCCTAAAAGGCAGTTTTGTCCTTTTCAATTTTGTTAAATAAAGATAGTCTGGCTTTTCAGAAGAACACATCTCCTAAAGACACACTTGACCTTTTCTTCAAGCTATTGCTTTGTTTACTGTAACAGAAACTATGCAAGAACTTGAAAACGCTATGCTTTTCAGCCAGCTCTGTCATATGCCATAGCTAATACTGCATTGAGAGTGTAATAACGTGAAACTGACCCCCACCAAAAATATAGCAGGTTTTAAGGTTTATTTCTGAAATGTTGATATACACCATATTAATTACAGATCTTTTTTAAAAAGTTATCGTATTAATGAAATGCGTTTAAGTTTTAATATAATGACAAAATTATAGATACGAAGATATCTGAATGCTGTAACAATTCTCTGTTGTCATGTTGCCATCCAGGTAATGGTGTTTCAGTCTTATTTCTGGCCAAGCTGGGACAGCTAAGCGTGGAGAGACAGGAAACCATCAGGTTGCTAATCTTATTCTTTCAGTCAAACTAATACCCAGTTCATCCAGTAAATATTTCTGTCCTGTAAGCTTTGTTGCTTACAACCAAAAGCATGCTGGTAATAGACCATTTCCCTTACAGGAGAGGATCTGAGCTTCAATTCTTAAGATCTGAATAAATCTCGGAGGTAAAGGTGCAGTGCATGCAGTCAAGTCAACAGAAAAGTTACTTAAGCTGACTGAAGAGTTACAAGCTGGTAAGTACTGTTTGTCTCCTTCAGTGCAACAAAAATTAATTTAGTTCTTTAAAATGTAGTTTTGAATAACGATTTGTTCTCATTTTAGTAGGAAGTAAAACCATAGGTGGTGACAGCTCCTGAAGGGCTGCTCTTTGCTGACCACTGTGAATAATTTTTATTTTGCATTTGCATTGGAACGAGCCACAGAGAAGTAATGGTGATGATAATGTTTTTAATAGCACTAAAAGATTGATTTTAATATAGGTATGGACAACATCTAGCTCCCACTAGGCCAGTATTTACAAATAGCAAAATTTAGGACAAAGGCTTAAAGATCACAGTTGAGTAGCAGTTTTTAACACGTAAAGTTGCCAGAATAGCCTGGAGAGCCGTGCTATTTGTGAAAGGCTCAGAACAGAGTAATTTTTTTTTCCCCGTAGGATTTAGGTTAAGGGAATTATTATGAACTTGTTCACCTGCATTACCTGTGAACTCACATTGACAATACAGGCCTTCAAAAGTTAATTAAAAATGATGACTCCAAACCCCCATTTCAATCAAGTGAAAATAGATAACAAGAACATGTATTAATCTTTCACAAATTAGTTTGTTTTTTGTAAAACTCATAAAGAGATGTAAAGGTAAATTAAGTCAACACATGGTTACAGAAGTAATAAATATTACAGAGGTTATCAAAGGTACCTACCTGTTTTATAAACTGTGTAGCGTTAAATAGTTCACTGCAGCCATACAGGACATGTTTGCCTTGTTTACCCTAAAAAAAGAAAAGAAAGGAAGAAATCGAGTGTTTAACCGAGTAGCAGAAGTGGCTTAAACTAATTGTGTACCAAAAAAAGAAAAATCTTGATGATGTTGAAGTCTTACACTTTTGGCTGGAAAAAGAATATTGTTTAACCAGAGGGAAAAAACCCTGTAATTAAATGGAAGTGGAAAATGAGACACCAGAGGCAGAAAGAAAGTGGGGAAAAAAGGGGCATTTTACGCATTTACCCTCAGTAGGATGCTAAGTTCTCTGATGTATCTATGGATGGCTTAGGGAAGTTAACAATCTTACTTGAACAAAGCCTACCCCCTAAAATAACTGGGCACTGTGCTAAAGATAACAGCAACATATTTACTGTTTCTGTTAAGAGCCTGAAAACTTCATTCCCATATTATAATGATGTTAAAAACATTTTTTGTAAATGGATTGTGAAACAAAAGGTCATGTTGATTTCAATCAGCTGCAAAATAAACCTCGTTTGCAGTTTAACTGTGTTTGTTTGATAGTAAGGCCGCCAAAGTGCCATGTTAGCATTTTGGAAGTGAGAAGTAGTTTAAGTAATACACAGTTTCAGACTGAGTTTACTTCCACTGTTGAGTTAATAGTCCCACGGTTCCTCAAAGTTCAAGCATAGGCTTGAGAAATCTGTTCCACTGTTAAATTATTTTGCATTTTTCCATATCAGTTAGGTAAAACTTATTAAAAAACAAAATAGGAACATAAGCCTTGACAAAATTATTTTATTTCATATATATTACCAATTGTGTTGTTTCTGCAGAAAGTAACAGAAGTGGATTCCAACAGTCCTTAGCTGGTGGTCACATGCTAACTGGGGAGATGGTAACCCTCGTTCAAGCCCTCATCTTTATTAATTTTGAGTGTTTTGTGGTAATAACCTATTCTTATCACTGAGCAGGACCTTGAGCTTCCCATGTTTCAGGCCAGATTTTTTTAATCTTGATGCCCAAACAGGTCTGGTTTTGCTCGAAACTGGTATTTTGACAGATTCCACTTTGAGTACTTTGACTAAATAGCATTTGTTTCTGCCTACTACCAAAAAAAAAATTTATACAAATAATTGTGACACGGGACTGTTGCATTTCAGGCAGCTCTCAAATACATTAATGTACACTTCCAATCTGTCACATATATTCTTCTCGAAGCGTAATTTTTAAAATGTGTATGCTTTTATTTAAAGTTAATTACTTAGTCCATTCAAAGAAAGAGCTATATAGCCAAATAATTATTGGAGCCAAATCAAAACTGCTTAACATCTAAGAAAAAGTAACCTCAGTACTCTTCAAAGTCCAGTATTTTTTTAATGACTGAAAAGCTATGCTGGATTTAAATTTCTTGTGATAAATGACAACATCTGCCAAAGGTAGATTGGAACAGATTATCAAGCAGTACCTTTCTAACCATCTGCAAAAGGAAATTAAGACATGCTAAATTCAAACCAGTAGGCTAGACTCCTCCTGGACCGTCCCTATGGCATGCAATTTTGATGACATGTTTTCAGCATGTTGACCTGAACTTGGCCAAGGTATTTATTTTAAGGCATAATCTGCCTTACTGACATTATAAATATTTGCTTTTTGATGATGTGAGATAGTCCATCCTAGCACAGAACTGCAAATAATTGGATTTGAGGGTTCCTCTTAATTCTACAAAACCCCAGAATATCGAGCTGAATGAACATTGCTTCCTGTTTTAGAAAGTTTTAAAATACTTTCTCTGTGCTTTCAGAGGCAAACTGGCAAAACAGATAGTGCTTAGAAAAATAAAGCAGTGAATAAAATCTTTGTGGTATCTGCTTGCAAGAACAGAACTGTTGATTTTTCTTTTTTTTTTTTTTTATTCTGGAAGAAGTCTGATTGAATATTAGAATAATTAATAAGCTACATCTGGTGAAACAACCGATGCTGGAAGTGTACCACATGGAGACGCATATTTTGTTGGATAAGCCTGTAAGTCACCTGGGAGAGGCAGACAAATCTCTGGGGGGTTAGAGGTGGAATTAAGGCTTTCATTAACCTTTCTTGTTTTTTCCAAGAGCAAAGAGCTAAGTTGAATAAAGGCAAGGGAGTCTTCCCCCTTGGGAGGTCATCTCCTACTGACCAAGTAGGTGGTCTGATTGGAGAAACATACAGCACCCTTCAACTATGACAACTGAGGATGAAGAAACCTCTGTCCAGGGGTTCCAGAAGAAGAAAAACTATGTCCAACTTCTGACTCTCTGTAAGATCTAACATGACCATTTCTGTAGTTTTCAGTTTCATCTGTCCTCTCCGCCTACCAAATGAACTCCTGTTTGCCCTCTTATTCCTCAGAAACAACAGCTTCCTGCCACTTTGTATGGAGTGCCAAGTGTTTAACTTGTCATCATACAGATGTGGTAAGTGCTAAGGTGAGCCTAAATAATTTCTTTAACTTACATTCCTCTTCCTCTTCTTTCACCTATTCAGACCAGCTCTGTTCCAAAATGGCTGCCTGCTGGAGGGGGAAAACAACCCAGCACACACATTCTGACTTTATGTTCTTCAGGATCTACCTGGACATCTCCCTTGACACCTCTTATGATTTCTACACAGAAACAAATGATGCAGCGTATCAAGAATGAGCTTCCATTAACTCATTAGTGAAAACTTCTAAAAGGCAGGTAAATAATAAATGTTGATGCCAATCCAATCTTTGCTTTGATAGATAGCACAGCATTTGCATTACATTGGCTTCTGAAACAACAGACATTATGCTCAGGTAAGACACTTGTAAAATAAGATACTGTTACCTGTAGGCCTTGTTTTGAACTGACTTCGTATTGCAAAGCTGCACACGAAAAAGTGCTGCAGTATCTCTTTTTCGAGACTGATGAAAACTAAAGAATTCTGAGCAGTTCCTTACTTTCAAGGCTATGAGACAGCACAGCTGCTTTATTTAACAACAAACAAAAACTAGTAACAGGACTCAAAAATGGTATGAACAGCCAAACTGACAGCATTTGATGTATCAAATACAGAAGACAGGTTAAGTCAGTTAGCTATATCTGCTGACAGTTTTCAACCACGTTAGTGTATATGAAGAGAAAATAAAGCAGAATACAGTTTATTTACTCAATTCAAAAGTACAAGATGAGCAAAACTACCTGAGACAGTAACTCTCTGTTGGTCCAAATTAATAATCCACATTTTCTACTGATTTCTTACACACTTTTTTCCCCAGACTCTGTATATAATAAGGACGTTAAGGCTAATTTCATAGACTTAATCTTCTACATAATAAATGTTACAGAAAACCTGCTAAAACTGGTTTCTATCAGTAAGTTATAGACTGCAACTGACAGAAGTGCACATACCTTTATGTAGTCAATAAGATTTTGATATTCAATATAGTTGCCACCTCCAACTACAAACACTATCGCCTAAAAGGTAACACAGACATAATCAGAGTATGCATTCAAATTCTTAACACTTCAGTAGTAAAACATGTATCAAATCATTAAACCTACAGCAAAAATCTTCCTAATCACACTGCAGTCTCATAAGAACTGGATACAGAACCACTAGCTTCCTACCTGAAGGAAGATTAATAGAAGAGTTCTAGCAGGATGCTTCTTCTCCTAAGAAATATTTGAAACTTACGCAGTTTCAACATGTTACTTTTTTTGTGTGGAGATATCGCCTGTGTCCATGGGGACAGTTAAAATATGTCCACGGATGCTTAAGAATTAATTTGGGACAAAAATAAAATAGTTCTGTTGTAAAGCAATACCCCTTTTCATTATTTCCCCCCCTCCCACTTCCTACTGGTTAATAATCTATAATACTACAGATAAAGGCCACAAGTATTTTCTGGGCTATGTTTAAAAGAGAACAATTAATTAATAGAAAAAGGAGACTTAATGGTTGCATCAGTTTTGTTAACATTCACTATCCAAAATGGTTTGAGTTTCATATACACTGTATGAATTTTATATAGACTTTCTGTTACAACTGACATTTTTGTTATGACCATCTGCTAACCATATGACACCACGTGGTATTTCTTTTGTTCAGACGGCTAAATAGGACATTTCAAGAGAAATCTGAGACATCTGCATATTGCCAAGGCAAAGATTTTGCTTATGAAACTTGGTAGTAAGATCGGATAAGTAAGACGTTTACTATTTGCAAATATTTATGTTGAAAAATACTGAAAGTTACTGGCATTTGTATAAAATGACAACATTTGTTGGTTTGCCTTCTTCCTTTAATTGCAGAGATGGTTTAAAATACTGTCACTTAAAACAAGTGGTCAACACTTGCTGTTTAAGGCTGGACAAAGGATTAAATCTAGAGAGCATTCTAAAGATCTGACATAAAAATGGAGTTTTTAAATTGCTGAGTACCCAATTATGATATTAATAAATCCCTGTAATTACCTCCAGAAGAATTTTCTAGGTTTTTTTTCTCCAGTATTAGTTAATGCTTACATAGTGCTTTGAAGATGAAAAGACTTCTTCAGAATAACAGCTGATTATAATTAATACAAGATCTAATTAGTCTAAGTGGTTTTTGCAAACAAGACCTCTCATTTCAATCATGATCATCAAAAATGACTGTTACTTCAGGATTATTTTTTTTTTAAACACATGAACATTGAAAAATAATTTCTATGTGACTTACCTCCTGGAATGGATTTTTGTTTCTGGGAACTGAGCTATAAAAAGAAACACAAACAAACTACAACTTAAATTTTATTAGACATTAATACTAAATGCTAAATAAGTATCAAGTACACATCATTTTTATGGAATCCTATATAAGATTGGACAAAGATATAAAAGTGAACAATAATTGCCTTTCTGCATTCATTCTCCAAGTATTTTATTTAAATGACTTGTTATGGAAAACCATTAATTCTGCAGGACTGCATACATGAGTAAGTAGAGTTGTTTTCTAATTCAACTATTCTTAACAATTTTATTCATGGTTTTAAGGTTGCCATCTGAATCATAGGCTTTATGCAACACTTCTTTTAGAGCTTAAAAGCTCTAACAATGGGGCAGCTAGCTAGGAGCAAATACAGTGAGTAAAAAATTTCATCAGCATTAGCACAGTTCAAGATGCTTACAAATCCAAATTCTGCCTACTGGAATCTAACTAGGTAAGGCAGTCAGTTTGATGCCACAAGCTCTCAAAAGCTACTACAGGCAGCAGTGTGTGTGTTCTGCTGCCCGGTGTCACAGCAACAACAGGAGGATTACAATGATTTAAGGAGGAAGAGGTAAGTTACAGTTTGGGTGGCACAGGCTCTTCCTCTCCCTTTGAATCCACAGTCCCAGCCACAGGGCGGTAGGTAGCAGGGAAAGGGGGAGAAATGCCTTTTCCTGCATCACCTTGCACCTTCGGGAGGAAGGGAAAAAGCAAAGAGGAAGGAAGCTCTGAAGGGTCGGTCTGCTCTCCCGCCCCTTGCTCGCACACCACCACTGCCCTCCTGCCCTGTGCTGGCCTGCAGCCCCAGGTAGTCAAACACACCTTACGTTCTAACACAGATGAAAAGCATTGCATTCTTCAACTTATCCGTTCCCTTATTTCAAGAAGTCTTCTCTGAGCGACCAACAGTTGACTCAATACACATTCCAGTGTATCGGAAAAAAAGCTTTTAAGAGGGAACGGCTCTAATTTGTTGGTTTGATCTGTCATGAAGACTACAGACTCCCCAGAAGTAGAACTGTTAGCCCAATTCTCTCGTTGTTTGAGTATGATATGACATCCACATACATTTTGTGTCATCCTTTCAGAGGGCAAGGCTTGCTTATACTTGACATGGGCTTTACACAGGATATAAAGCTACTGTTTTGCTAAGACTGAGTTACAGTAACGCAGTTCTACTCTATTTAAAAAATAACAGGTAGAAATGCCAGTATTTCTTGAAACAGGTGTAGGTTAGCAAAAAAAATCAGTAACTTTTTAATATCATTGCATTAATGACACTACTTGACATTGTTATTATAAATTAGTAATATTTTGTCAAGCCAGCTAACCTATTTTTTTTTTTTTATGATCTACCTAAATATTTGAAAGGAGAATTAGACGACCTCCTGTATGCCTATACTAGAGTTTTGTTGTCATGCTCAAATTTGATTTAAGGAATATAACTTGAGTTTATGTAAAAAAATCCAAACAAATCCTAAACGAGAAATTAAAAGTGTTTCCCTATGATGCTGATTACAGCTACACAGAATGGCATATGTATGAACTGCTGTAAATGCATATGTCCACATTGTTTAAAGCAACGTAGGAACTACAGGGAGTGGGTAAAAATGCATTTACATGAGAATACCACTTTGGCTTTAATGAAACAAATCTTTGCACAAAATCCTCCAAAAATGCTATAAAAGCATAACAAAACAATGAAAGTTGTGATTAAAATGTAACATAAAATACTGGCAATTTTCTTTTTTGATGCTTTCAAAATCTGCTTAACTTTGAAATTACATGGTCTGTAATAATACCTATTACATGCAATTATATGAGCTGAATGTTTCCCCATGGGTTTGATGAAAGTAATTTTTGAAGGTATGTTAAAATTAAGTATCTTCTCTGTTTCTAGGATATTAGAGGGGAGATTATCAGCCACAGTTCTTGGTCAAAGATGTAAACCAAAAGATATAAATTTATAAACTTCTGGTGTAATCCCTCTTCCTCTCTTTTATTGGCAAAATAAAATATATCCAACTCTCCCTTCATATGCACAAGTATAAAATGTGCACCTGCCTACACAAGAGCAAACACAGTCATTTTTTAATGATTTTTTTTGCAAAGTTATTAACAAATTACTAAAGAAGAGTTGTATTCAAATTAAAATGTTAACTGTTTAAAGCGATAACGAAATTTTAGTGCATTAGCCCATGACTTTTTAATTTAACAGTGAAAACCCACAGGGTTTCAAAGAAACCAAGCAGTCCAACTATAAAGAATTCTAACATTTATTACTGCTAAACATGAGTACACATTCCTGCAACTGAATCAACGTACATGTTAGCAGCACGTTCAGGCACTGGAACAAAAGACTTTTTTTGCAATGTTATAAAATTTTATCTGGTTGATCCAAGTTCCTGTTGTGAATTCCTTCAACACCAACTGTCTTGTCTACAAATTAATGATTAATTACTTGTAGTCAGCAAGTAAAATAAAACCGATTTCTTAAGTTAGCCTTTTCACAGGCTACAAGGAAAGAAGCAAAATGCAGAGTAAACTCACCTGTCACTGCCTCGCAGCATCTTGGGGTCAAAATACCGGTAGTCATCTGTCTCCTATTAAAAAGTACGTTTTTACCTCAAAAGGTTGGAATTCTGGCTTGTGAATTTCTGCTTGTATCTATTACAATAAACATCATTCAGACCAATGTCATCTCCAATTTAGCAGGCACACTGTTCAAAATTAAGTGTGGTATCCACTAACACTTACAGTATTTGTACGTAACTGAACCAGTACAGAATAAAAAACAGTGAGAAAGCTATGAAGGGCGCTATTGAGCTTTTTGTTTCTGGTTCATCTAAAATTGACTATTACACACTTTCAAAATACATGAGTTGCACAATAAATCCCAACAGAAAGGCAGTATGCAGAGAGAAAAACCAAGGTGTCACCAGCTTCAGAGGAACATCACAGGGTTAGTTATAAATGCTAAAATTTTCCAGGTTACAGAGATCTGCTATCGATTTAATATTATAAAACAAAACACTTCTATGGCAATGAATGCTAAATACAAGATAGATCAAAATCTGCTACCGTTACGTAACTTACCCTTTTCATTTCATGATTTATGACTACTATTAAACCAAAATTAAGCTCTTGAAGAAGAAATGAGTTCCGCAAGAATTTGAAAAGTCTGACTGTCTAAACTATACAAAAAAATTTTTTCTTCACACACAGCACTGAAGCCCTTCCAATATTTTTATTGGCAACAAGCAGGATTTTTGCCAATTATTACAGATGAAAAACAAAACTTCTTAGTAACTCCTTCTGACAACTGCTTGGCTTTCTTCTGTTTCTATACTACATTTTCATCCAGGTACTGTAAAGTTTAGTTTGTGGATAAACTGCATGCAGGACTATGGTTGATTTCATCTGGGTGCTTACATGCAAGATCTCTGTGTTTTGATGATACTGTAGAGCAGAAATAATTATTCCTGAGTACCAGACAGATTATCTGGGGAATCTGTTAGAGCTCACAATGCATAACTATCTCTGATATTACAAAATAGTTAGTATACACGTGGTGGTTACACACACAGAACATAGATCTAATTGATATTAAGGACTTTTATGTAATTACCTAAAATAAGTCTCTTATCCTCAAGTTTGGCTTTTTAAAAAATTTAATTTGGATCTGATTTCACCCTGAACCTCTGTAAAATGCTTTTATATGCTCCACCGGGAATTTCAACTGCATTTGTACAGTCTGCCAGCATTCCTGATTTTGGCAGCCTCGTATATAAAGGTGGTGTAGCAGCTCTGAAGTAACGGGAGAGCTGGGGATGGATAGATACTGCTAGGCTAAAACTGAAAGGTCTTTGAGAAACCTTAAACTGTGATAAAGAGCTGCTGCTTCCCTGCTTGTTAGAATGAATTACAGATGAATGCCAGAACTAAAATCAGGGTTAACCCCCCAATATTATAAACGTTTCCTCCTGAATGTATTACTGCTGCGTTTTTTCGCTGTGGGCTTGTGTAAGTAGACATATGAAAAGTGGTAAAATAATAGAAATGTGATAAACTAGGTTTTGTTTTGTCACGATATCTGCTGAAATCAGTTCTGAGGGTGAAGGGACAGTAACCCTACGAGATTTTATTTGCTTTAAGAAATAGCTACTCTGCCATTAAAAACAACGGAATAGCAGTTTCCTTACATGCCACAGAATTTGTCACTTCCCCAAGCAATTCAAGAATAAAATTCACACTTTTGAAGTAATGAACTTAATTTTCAAGATTTCAAATTAAAATGGAAAGAGACTCATGGAAATCTCCTTGACTTTCAGCCTGTATTTGTTTTTCTGTAGAAGCTAACATGACTAGTTTGGACCAAGGAAATCCCCAATTTTTAGAATTTTTCATTGTAATGCATGAAAGGTAGCCATGCAGTATAGCCTAAGCCTGAAAGACACCGAATTTACTGAAAGGGATATTAACCAAAATACAGCTCCATTCATATATGACACAAATAAGATTGATCTAGCTCTTAACTTAATACAAATGTACACACTGTACTGACAGAGGCTAAAACCCCTTTGGAGCTTTGTTGTAAAAATATTAAAGGTTTATTTATCAAAGTTTATCCTTACTCAAGAATCATTTTGTGGAAGATACTTAAAAAAATCTCCATAATTCTCTAGCAAGTGGCAGCCAATTTCATTTGTATGGGTTAAAATCTGTGTATACTTGACAATATGATTTTTTTTTGTTAGGAAGATTTAAGGTTTTAGTCAATCTCTATTTAGCAATACCAAAAGAAAGCAACTCTTACATTTATGAACAGAATGTTCTTTTATGAAAACATAATGCCCAAAGCAATTGCTTAAAAACCTGCTTTGACCAATAAATGTTATTATTAAAAAAAAAAACAACCCAAGGAATGGATTACTTTAAGGTCACCAATAAATGTTTCTGAATAAATACTTCAAGAAAAAGTGTAACTATAGCTAACCAATATAGACAAATTTTAAAAGTTACAGGATGGTATTATTGCCCAAAAGAACTGTTCTATCTGTTCCTGCTTCTGAAAAACTTTGTCCTTCCTGGTAGCTCCTTGTGAGACAAAAGGAGCAGCAGGGACAAGTAACACACAAAGTGCAGGCAACCCTACAGGGCTTTGCACAGCAGATCATTCTGAGTAGGCTTAAAATTTCAACTGACAATAATATTTGTGAATGTTGGTGGCACAAGTTGTACATTTCCTATCTTTACTGTTGCATTTTATATTTAGAAAAGAATTATTTACAATCATTGTAATAATTGTTTGACTTCTCAACGATCTGTTCTAATTTTGCATTACAACTTCTATCTGTATATATGTTTCATGCACCGATCACTGTGGCTAGTGAGATTCAATGAACTATAAAGGGCATTTTTTTTTGTAAAAAAAATAAAATCTTGAACTTTTTTTCCCCTCCCTTTGTACTCTGCCTACAGTGCAGTAGTTTTCTATTCTGGGGAGCTGAAAAGGACCTCAAACACCAGAAGATGAACAGAGGCCACAGCAGTGTATTTCTACACATTGTCCTTTTCCAGATACAGTTTCACTTCTGTTGGTGGTACAGCACGTCTAAACTTATTCCGCAATGACCCTCTGCCTTGCTTCTGTTCGCTGAAACTTACTCAAAAAGTTGCTGTCCATTTCCCTGCGGGCGAGGAAAACCATTCTCTCGGGCTTGCCTAGTCTCCTCTGACTTGAAAAGTAGGACTCCCTGTTTCGGGCCATGAATTCCCGTCTCTGAAATAGCAGTGCAACACGAAGCTGCTGTCTGACAGACTGCCTCAATCTCTGCTTTTTCAAGTGAGAAGATCAATGTTTTCTCCAAACTATTAAAGTGACCGTGGCTTTTTTCTACTAAGTGAAATGTGACAATAGCGAGTCAGCAAAAAAACCCCTGGATGACTCGTAAACTTTTCCAAATCAATTCCTAAACTTGTAGCTTGAGGAAGCTACTGTTTATTCAAAAAAAAAATTGTTTCATTTTTCACCTACTTGTAAGCTATCTGTGGTTTTTAATTTCAGCTTTCTGTATTAAGTGTTCTGAGCGACCTCTACTGGTTGACTGGATAAAATCAGCCCTGTGCATCTTTCCCAAGTCTTGCGAACAGGGACAACAACCCGCTGCCACTGGAAACAGTATCAATTTCTTTGTTAAGAGAAAGCAAACTTTCTGCTAACAATGACACATATTATCTCTGAAGTACAGTTTAAGAAAAGACAGGATTACTTGTATATTGATCATTTTCATATTTTACCATTATTTACCTCCCTTTACATACAGTTAATACCTGAAGGTGAAAATGGACGAAGGAGAACATTTTAAATCTACTACGCAGTGTGAACTATTACAATTGTGTATCTCTGCCTGACACTGATGTAATTAAAACAGGAAGAGTGATACGATGTGGCAAACACACTAAAGCTTTCTAAATTACTTTGAACAGGTGGGTTTTGCAGGACAAGTTTGTGCACAGCATGGTCCTAATGTAGGAGTTCTGAAGAAACAAAATACACGGCAAAAAAAAAAAAGACCGCTTCGACTGTATTTTTATGGCCATTTTTAGCTGTAAATTCTAGCAAACATCTTGACTACCTAGCTAACATTTAAGTGTTTCAAAGTTTGTAACTTACGTAAGTCTGAGGAAATTTTCGCAGAAACAAGGGGAAAAGAGGACTTTTCTGACACAAAACCAACTCTGCTTGCAAACTAAAGGACTACATGAGGGCTAAAATATTTTCTGTTAAATAGCAAAGCTCTAAAGACGTGGTAAAAAACAAAACTCAAAAAAAAATTTCCCACGAGTTCCAATGAGACACAACAAATTATCGTTTAGAAACTATTTTTATGCAAAAAAATCTTATGAAATATTTATGAAAATGGTTCCATCCTTGGGATACTACACGATTAAACTGCATTATCATGAAAAAAATAGCCATGGCATATTACGTATCACAGCCTCAAGATTTAATTTGTTCCACCTCTTTCCATGTGAAGGCAGTTATACTCACAGGGTTTGACTTCATCTCCATGAGGTTGTCCAATATACGTGTGACTGGCAGATTCTGTAAAACACAATGTGAAATTCATGGAATGCTGAAATGCTTACTAAGGACTATCCACAGGCACTCTATTATTTATGGAATAATTTACAGAACATTTGAATTACTGCTTTAAACAGTTTTCCTCTTATATTTTGTAAAGGTTGAGCATTTTTATCATCACCTAAATTACCTTTCTGTACAGAAAGTGCAAACATCTGAGAAGCATACAGCTAGGGGATGAACCGAAAGTGCAAAAAAAAAAAAAAGAGTGAAGAGAGGAACAAAGTTGTATTTAGGTATTACCAATACATGTGATGATGTATGAATCCATATTAAAAAAATACTTTGTGGTTTAAGGAAAGGATTTTAAAACTGAGGTGTTAGATGATTAAAAAGATGAGAATTAAGTGTTTGATGCTAAAAAAGAATAACGTTGTCAAAGAAATGGGTAAAAATAAAGCAATCCTGGCAACAAATGTTTGGATGAATTGGAAAGGAATAAACTGAGGTGAGATTCAAGATGACTCTTCCTTATTTAAGATGGGAAATGTTGGCTTAAACAAAAGACCTGAAGTATTAAACAGTCAAACCACTTTAGCTGTAGTAAACTGAGGGAGAGTTTACATAGCAACAGACTTGGCAATGTGTCTTGTTGACAGAATAGATCAAAAAAAGACATTCCGAAGGATGATCTACAAATAACACTCAAAAAAGCTTAGTAAAAAAACAATGTAAATCTCCAAATGAGAAATAAACAGTTAAGTTTAACAGAAATACCACAAACCTACATCAGGCTTAAAAATATGAGGAAGAACAGCATTTTATTTGGCTACCCCAAAACACCTGGAGAAGGAATTAAAAGCCAGAAAAAAATACCCTGAAAACATCGGCATTGTGGCTTCTTCCTTACTCAGAACCCAAAACAAAGCAAGCCATTTTGCCAAGAACAACACAAACTTTTTAAAGCCACATGCGTTAAATGACAAAATGTTTAATACAAGAATAGGAAGTCTCATTTAGAATACAATTATTATCTACTGTTACAAGTAATAGTTGATCTGAAGAGTGCTCTATAAAATCTAACATACAGGCAAGTTGCATATTTAAAACAGTTTCCTCAACGATATTTCATGACGTACCACTGATTTGTAACTGTGCAATGCAATGTATCTTTATCTAGTCAGTGAAATTCCCTCAGAATTAATTTCATTAACTACCCTACAAAAGCCATAGAAACAATTTTTTAAACTCTTATGTGAAAACTGATACTTTTTATGATAAATTATGTGTATGACAGGATAAAAACTATGATTAGATTAACTACGTCAAAAAGATCCACATTTAATTAGAGATAAGATTTCATTTTATTTAGTTCTGATATGCTGCATTTCTAGATTAAATTCTGGTTCTTCCACTAGGAATGATATATGACAAATGACAAGTGACAGGACAAGGGGTAATGGTTTTAAACAAAAACGGGGTAGGTTTAGACTGGATATAAGGGAGAAATTCTTTACAATGAGGGTGGTAAAACACTGGAACGGGTTGCCCAGAGAGGTGGTGGAGGCCCCATCTCTGGAAACATTCAAGACCAGGTTGGATGGGGCTCTGAGCAACCTGACCTGGTTAGCAATGTCCCTGATCACTGCAGGGGGGTTGGGCTAGATGACCTCTAAAGATGCCTTCTAACCCAAAACATTCTATGATTCTATGACCTTTTTCTTAGAAATGTTGATGTCAAAATATTACAGAATTAAGATTTCTAACTGTAAATATTTATTTATTGCCACCTAATGAAAGCGCATGTTGGAGAAAACAATGTTTCCTCTACAGGGAAGCAGGTTTCTGTGAACTACAATTCAAGATTTCAGCTGTGACGAGTTAGACGACCACTGTCTGTCTTTTGTTGTTTTGTTTTCTTTTGCAGGGTGTACATTGAAATTTTCATGCAAGTTATGCTTAAAATATTTTCTAAACTTAAATGAATATTAGAAGGTGGCCTTGTCATTATAAACACACTTTGATTTTCAAGCACATTTCAAGACTATGGTTGCTGTACATACTTACGTGGGAAAACTGGGAATACTTGAATTGTAACTGAACAGAGAATGAACACTTCAGCCTTTCAGTCACTCTGGAATAGATGCGTTTGAAACACACTGTTCTAAGTAAAGACATGGAGGGCTTTTTTTGTTTATGAAGGTCTATTTTGAGTATTCCACAGCTGCTCTTTTTATAATGCTGAAATCAGTCTTAATCACACATACTGGAATCTAATTCCTTACAAATGGAGATATTCAAAGAAAATTTGAACATTATTCATTACTTGTCTAAAAACTGGAAGCTACAACATCATAGATCAACCCACCAGCAGAGGTTGATGGGTTTTTTTTGTACTGACCAACTGATTTTACTAAAACAGAGGTACTGAAAGTTGTTTTTCTGAATGTTTGTTTATCTAAATATTCTCAATGCCTACGTGATAGACTTTCTTTTAACTTGTTTTTAAACTTACTTGTTGCTTCAGTACCAAGTTCTTCACTCCTTCCATCACAAACTGTGATCCTGTATTCATAACACGTGAAAACAGGCTGAAAAACAAAATGAAGATGATGTGTGAGACCACCTTTTTTAATTTGCATTCTTAAGCTTTATGCTGACATCCAATTCCTATTAAAGTTGATGGGACTTAAGTACCAAGTCATTCATTTTGTCATGAAATACATTTTTCAAACCACACGGCAGTGAAGTGTTTGGGAATACACCTATAATCCAGCGGTTAGATCCTCACCTATCAATAGGAGTCCCGAGTTCTGGTCTTTAATCCATTGAACAGTTTACAACTTCAGTAGTGCAAAGATTTGAGTGCTCCTTTCGAGTGGGTGTCCTAATCACCGGAGTTAACAGAGATGCTGAGTGTCTCCAAACAACCAAACAGTAATTTTTCCAAGTGAGACAGCAATGGAATTTTCTCTAACCATACTGGGCCACAGTTTCTTTATAACAGTGACAGTGCGTTTCTGAAAGTAAAGTTGGCAATGGGGATTCAAATCCTCTCAAGCATGGAAAGACCCAAGTCCCATATCCTGTATCCTATATGGGAACATATGCATCCTTAGCACAGTCGTCCTCTCTTCATTTCATGTCCTGAAATAAGTAACTACACCTTTCAACAAGCAGGCAGACACCCAGTCCAGGACAGCCTAACGAAAGAGCAGTGTTCCTGCATTCCTGACAGTCTCCAGGCCCTGCAGAGAACCAGTTCTGAATACACAGGGCTGTTCTTATCTTCTGCCATTGACTAAATATGGCTCAAAATGATGGCTGTCATAGATCCATTTCCTGGTGCTCAATTCTTCTCCTATGAGAGCCTGTACATTTAATGCGCAGATGTAGATATCACTGTATTAAGTTACTTTGTGGATTTAGTCACAGATCTTTTTGATTTCCTGTGTGTAAGTCCTATGTGCTGTTAAGGGGAGGTGAGTGCTTGTAATTGTCTGTAACATAAAACTTTTTACAAAGAGGGAAATATTTTATTCTGGGCCTTGTACAGCACTAATCACACTTCCAGTACCACTAAAATAAGCTACAAAACACCAAAGACTTACAGAAAATAAATCAAAAGCATACCCCAAAGGTTTAGGTGTAGTGTTTCCATAGCTGGTTGGAGCCGAAGCCATCTTAGTGAAAGCCCTGTGAAAGCGGGGATAGAAATCAAATATTTATCCCATGGCACATACTGCTGTAGAGTGTTCCACTCTGGTAATTTGAAAGTGAAAAAACTTATGCTTCTCAAACTCTTTCAGGAAGTAACTATGACAGGCATCTCTCTTGTCTATAATTACAACAGTTAAGGAACTGAAAGGAATTAGATTTTATGCTTAAAAGACAAAGGCTTTATTTTGATACGATGTAAAACTAGAATAACTGATAGGCAGCAAGGCCCTTTGGTATGAACCAAAAAAATGTGGAGTCTGACTGAGCACGACTTTTCATTTAATTCAGTAAGTTGCTTCTGTCTTGGGTCATTAAGTACACTGCTATGTGCCATATTCAATACTCTTCTGGCATTACTGGAGTTCAGTTTTAAAATCAGATTTGCATGTATTGCCATAACAATGATGGCAAGAAAATATGCCAGAATGAATGGTTAAGGGTAATTTACGATGCATGAGAAGTAACACATAATTCCTTGATACCAATGGTGAGTTCTGTAAAATTACCTAGTTAAAGCCTCATGTAGGAGAAAAAAGAAATTACTTACTTCCATTGTTTTATGTAGCTCAAAGGAGCAAGATTACAACCTGCATCCATCAACGCTTTTTTATACTGCTCCAAATCAATCTGAAATTATGAAGTGGAGAAATGCAGTTTTCTATGAGCAGCTCTCATTGAACTTAACAGTACTTGTGGAATTAAATCCTGTGCATTTTCAGATACGGGAACAGTCTTTTATATCAGCATCTTTAAAAAACCTGACAGAATACTGGTTTCTGTAAAATGTCACAACGGCAAGTAATAAAAATGAAGAGGAGTTAACACACATTTGTAAGAATACTTTCTCTTTGCCTAACACAACATGTTTTTTCTACCACATAATATTTCTACAGTATAATGAAAATCTTCCTTGAAATTAAACATCATAAGTTCAAAAGAAATATTAAGGAATTGGTTCCTGAATTATTCAGATACTGGCATAAGAAGAATTTCTCCTTTACTCATCTGTTGGCCAACTGACCCAATTGTTCTTGAATATACAAGGACAGAGTGCAGAGACTCAAATTAACACTTTGGTTCACCTACTTCTATTGAGCAGCGGAGCAGAGTAACAGAAAGCATGCCAAGATGTTTCTTGCAGTATCTCTAAACTAAGTATTTCAAAAGATAATATTCCTCCTTACTAGTCATTCATATCCTTTGAAATGACAGCTAAAGCTTTGTGAGCAGATTCCCTGATAACACTACAAAATTTATTTAAAGTTTCACTATTTCCTGGGCATTTCGTACTTCGCTTCAAAGAGAAGCAGAAATACTCATTTAGGGCTGAATTGATACAGGAAAGTGCTGTGCGGTACAATTTGGTCTTGGAAGCTGTAAAGAACATACGAACCTCTGAAGGTGCCTGAGCTGAGCTTATGTAGTAGATCAGAAATAATCGCATTTTGTCTTCTGGAGTTCCTGCTGCAGTTAAAAAAAGAAAAAACTTAAAACCCTAAAATTGTAACTATGCTGCTACGTTAATTGCCCTTCAGTAATAATATGTATATACATCCAGACCTCTAGTTATGACAATCTATAAGCACTGCCTTGTTCAGTGTATAGAAGGTTTATTTTAGCACTTCTAATGTAAGTTGGGTTAGACAGGCTCGCCCTTTCTGAAAGTTTACTTATGCTTCCCCCTTTTGCTTGTAGCAAATATTATTCTTCAAGTAAGATACTAAGTAAGTTATGTAGGGGCATTATGTCTGATTTTATGCGGGGATTGCAAACATTAGCAGGGAGTAGATCCATGAAAGAGAATACTAAAGAAAAATCACAAAAGTACAGGATTTCACCTCCTGAATCACCTTTTGTCACACCACTCACTGGAGGAAAACACCGCTACAAATTCTTGGGTAGCATTATCAATGGCAATCAAAATTCGTCTCTGCCAGATCAAAACAATGATGTGGCCATCTGTGTGTTGTACTTAGCCTATAACCTACTATCATCAGATTTTGAACACCACCTGTTATTTTCTAGAAGAGAATCACTCACTATTAGTAAAGACCATAGCTTCAAATGAAGAATTCAGAAGCACAACTTCTCAAATTCATAACCCAACACTTCATCAAAAAAGCTTGATACCTTTAGATACAATATTTTACAAAAATGCAGTTCCTTGTATTTGTGGACAAGAAAAAAGATAATTTTTTCCTGTCTTTTTCATTTGGTTTTCTCCCCCCACTATGGAATGTGGACCATGTCAGCAGGGGATCATCTAACCTAATTTGCAATTTTTGGTCATACGTGAGCACATATTTAGCTTGGCAGAAGTTAAGAGTAAGCACTGTCATAATGAACATTTATGACTTGGTACAATTTTCTTCTGGGAAATAAGCTTTATTAACCTTTGTCAAATGCCAGTAAGCCAAGAACTTAAGAACCTTTGTAATATCTGAACCAAAAACCGGCTTCCAAG
Source organism: Gorsachius magnificus (assembly GCA_034008185.1). Lineage (NCBI taxonomy): Eukaryota > Metazoa > Chordata > Aves > Pelecaniformes > Ardeidae > Gorsachius > Gorsachius magnificus. The sequence goes on along the minus strand of CM067086.1, from coordinate 39,869,635 downwards.
GGGGACATCTATTTGGAGTCCAGTTGGGTAAAAAAAAAGCACTTAAACATTCTAAATATACAGTGTAACTGATGTTAGTTTCTGTGACTTGGAAACTTGGTGTCCAGCTTGCCAGTTTAAAGCCTGTTTCAGTACTTTCTGATCCCTAAGTTTCAGCTTCAACTGGAATCCACTGGCACTCAATAAGCACTTCCCTCGCTGGGCCTGTTTACCATGTCCGCAAAACTCCCAGGTTTGTGCTCACAGGACTGTAAGTGGTCTCACTTACACATGAGTATGAGTGGTATTTCACGATACTGAAAGATAATAAATTAAAAACAAAGTCTGTGACTGTATTGTGTACACTTCCCTAAATCTTAGGAAAAACACTTTGTTTGGCAATGGTGCTTTACTCTTGACATACTACTGATGTAAATCATAGCTGTGATAAACAGCTCTAAGACCCAGGTCAGTTCCCTGTAAAATGTTCACTATTTTTTTTTCCAGGTTGTAGACTGTGACAGCATGGAGAGGGGGAGTGCTGAATGTTCTGAAGAAAACTTAGCTTGGTAAACCTAGAACAGAACAATGATATTTTGCACTCAAAAACCAGCAGGCAGCCTTTAGGGCTTCTGACTAACTACTAGAGCAAAGCCAAACCAGTAACTCCAGTTTTACCACTGCTCCAGGATATAATAATACCCACTGAACTGGCAGCTAATAGCCTTGGGTGGTATACTAGTACAACATAGTAAGAAACAGGAGGCTCAAGCTGTTAAGTCGTCAAGTCTAAGTCCTTTTGTGACGAGTTCTGCATATATCATCGTCCACAAGGCAACCGTCCCACAGATAATGCAAACAAGTAGTTCGCCACCGAAAGTGTTGGAAGACTTGATGCATTATTCCTTCAAAATAAATGTTTCTGTTGGTATCTCACAGTGAATTGCACAATAGGCAGCTGGCCAGTTTTACAAGATAGCATGTCCAGAAATAACGTTAACTTAAATTTAACTTAAACCTGTTTGTTGTGCAAACTTACCTTAAACCTAGGCAACGCATGTGAAATGTTAATGTGTTACTGTGAACACCTGGATACTTAACTTATGAAGGAAAACCCTAGCTTGGAAATCTCATCTTTCTCTTGCGTAAAACCCAGGAATTTTGTTAATAGGAATGTTGATACAACACAGCAAACTTGGAAAACAATTTGATATATACTACAATCTAAAATAGAAAATATATATATATATAAAAATATATGTATAGAAAATGTGGATTCAGATAAAAAGTAATCAATCCAGTAGGAAACACTAGCAAGCGAAATAGTTTCTGTTTTCATATCTAAGTATCAGCTGTTCTTGCAAAGTTGAAAGCTGAAATCAAACAGTTAATTCTGAACAGGACAAGGACTAGTTAGTATTGATGCCTGATAAAAATTGTGCATATTCTTATTAGCTTCATATTAACAATGAATGTCTGCCTGACATCAGATTTTTCTAGACTTGATCCAATATGAGATCCGTAAAATTTTAGCTCAGACTTCTACCCATTGTGTACTATTTCTTCTAGTGCCTTTTGATTCTATAGCACAGACACTAATAGAAGATTTTCTTAAGAAGACAGCAGGATTTATATATAACTCTCTCCATAAATATCAATCATTATACAAACTCCAAGCATACATATGCCCAGTATGTAGCTACAAGACTACACACATAAGCATGCAGTAACAAAACATTTTCTTAAAGAGCATACTGGGAAAAGAGCAGGAACCCTGGGTCTCTAAATGCTCGGGGTTTGCCAATGTACTTGCCAATAACGCAGACTGGCCAGTGGTCATAACTTAAGTTTTACAATCTTGCTCTGCAGGTGATTTTGCTCCAGCCAACTGGTATCAGGTCATACTGAAATACGTCAGAGGGCTGTGACATACCTCAGGCTGTGGGAGGTTGAAATGGAGCTGATGCTATGAAAAGCTGAGAACCCATTCTGGTTTCAACCTTTTATAGAAAGACGCCTAATGACTCCTGCTAATAGAGAATCTGAGTATCACCCACTGTGTAAAGCTTTGTTATATACAAACCATATATGAAATGGAAGCTGGGATGCTCTTAGTCAATGAAAACAGATGTGCCACATCTGGGTCGAGGCACTGCAAAACTTCAGGTGAGTCTCAGTGAACCGGCCAATTCACGTCTTGCTTCGCTTCTCTCCACCTTCTGCCATCCATCTTTTTCCTCACACAAGCAAGAGCTACCTACATTACAAACTCTTGACTTAACCAAATTCTATGGAACGCCCTTTTTCATGCTGTTTGTGAGATATGCGTGTGTACAGTCATAACGTGCAGTAGGATTCTAAAAAACCATTATTGTTCAGCCCACACAATTTCATGCTATACTAATAAATACTGGAGAAGCAAAAAGTTAAAATATTTTGACCTTCAGAAACAAGGAATTAGGAAAGGATTTCAGCAGAACTGCCGAAGTTGCCAATAATTTGGATACTACTCAATCAAAATACTAAACTCCATAGACTGCTACTAAAAATCAATACAAAGGTGGTTTCTTTACAACTCTTGTACAGCTTGCACATAAGCTCTCTACCAAACCTGAAGTCCCAGCAGGTACAGATTTATTGTGTATCTTAACAAATTTTATACCAAGTTCAGATTTAAAGTACTCACCGTCTGGGTCAGAAATCATGTCCAGAAGAGACTTATCCAGAGTGGATTTGCTCATTATTTTTTCCTCATACTCAAAATACACATCCAGCTTTCGACTCTGTTTAAGAATAAATGTTAGTGTTAACATCTTAACACTGTGCAAGACTATTTATTTCCTTTTAAAAAATTATTTTAAAATAAATTATCAGTAAAAATAACTAATGCTTGCACTATAATACGCTTTCATTAACTCTTGGAAAATTGATGCTTACGTAATTCTCATATTAAAAGTGAAAATGCAAGTTAAGCAAGGGATGTTTGACATGCAAATATTAAACTGAAAAAGGAGCTTTGTTTTTAACTATGGTTTTTCCATAGCTGAAAACTACATGCCATCATATGTAGTGTTATGCTGTAACAGGAAAAAATAATGTTCAAGCAAATATTATGTCAAATTTATGCTGAACCTCAAGTCTCTCAGTCAACAAGGCAATTACTCAATGCAGGTAAATGTGGGAAATTCCCAAGTACATTAAGGCATCATCCCAGAGAAAAGTTGGCAACTGCCAACTTGGGCTGGTACTGAAATAACTGCCTCAGATCAAAGGCTTGCAATAATTGATTCACACCAAAGATGGAGGACTTCAGAATTAGACTGTCTTGCTAACACTGGAAAAGAAGTCTCTCATTATACAATGACACACATAGACCAAGTAGTGAAAACCCTTTTTTAGGGAGGATGGCATAGGGACCGCACAAAATTAATGTGGCAAAAGCTTTACGGAAGACATCACACGGCCATGCAACTAATAACTGCATTACAATATATCTGCACAAACAGCCAAGCTTTGCACTTCTCAACCACCAGATCATGAACTTACAATCTAAAGACAGCAAAATGCATTCAAAAACTTACTTAAAAAACTTCCATTATGTCACAGATCATTACGAGCATTGGAACATTAAAATGTAGCATCACAACAAATGTTACAACTACTCAGCTTACAAAACCTTAGTATCTAGTAACAAAATCCTGGTGTTTGGACACATTCAGCTATGCATTGGCTCAAAGAGGAGACTGGCAGAGCGGATCTCCATCTCGTTGTCTCGGAAGCATTTCAGCTCCACATCATACCCCTTGGGAGACTGAAATGATATCGCCAAAGCGAGGCAAGAGTCACCGGGGCTTTTCTTGGGTTAAGAGATTCAGGGAATTTTGCCTGATAGTGCCAAGGCATGCAAAAACTGCTATGGCACCTTCTAACCCAGCACAGTAGTTGTTGTAATGACAGTGATATATAAACTTTAGAAGTCTGGTTTTCATGTGTTTTTGAATTCTACTAAAATTATTCCTGAGATCACAAATAAGGAAACAGAATTTTAAAAACCAGTTATTTCACCACCCCCCAAAAAAAGGGAAAAAGGAAAAAAAAAGGTACTTCTCTAGCCTAAGGATACTGGGACACTTCACCTTATGAGTATTGTAAGTTCATCAAAAAAATAGTTGGAGATGAGAATACAAAGTAAAAGAAGAGGTAAGTCACAAGAACATTTTAATATTGAAAGCTTTTGGCAATCAGCTTATGATACAGTTAGCTATATAACACTTCTATTTCTCATTCACCATCTGCTGAACTCATTGAAAAGAGCAGTTACTTGCAGAAGAGCAACTTAATTTAAAGTCTTTGTGGAAGCTTGTAATTACAGCTTATAAAGTAAATTACCATGAAGAGTGCTCAAAAAATGACCTCTCGCTACTTTTAGGGGCAGAAGGATGTCTTCTGTTGTTTGTCATAGTGACTATGACTACATATAAAGTGTATGAAGTGACAAAAAAAAAAAAGAGCTAGAGCTTCTTTTAAGCTACATTTACCTTAAGTTCATGTTAGAAGAGTAGTCACAGCCAAATTTTGGTAGTTACGCTACTGTAAAACCTTGGATTAATCCTGTATTTAGCCGAAGTTAAGATGATGATCAGTGGTTATGCTACACTAGTTTGGAGTCTGAATAGAACTGAACCATCAGCCTTTTTCCAAGTCCTTACTTTAGATGCAATTTGGTATCCGGCACGTCAGACATGTTCTGTGAATTCAATTCTACAGCATCTCGGAGTCTACCTGTGTTATAGTTTCCTTAACTCTCTCTAGAGAGATAAAACAATTGCAAAGAAACTACTACAATTTTTCTAGTCTTTCCATTACATTCACTTGCTTTTTGTGTTTTAACTACGTTTGTATCTCCTTACATGGAGCTAAATTCAATGTTTTCAGGTTGAAAATATTTTTCCCAGATAAAAGGCATCCAACAAACAAAGGATTGTCTTGAAACGTGGAAACTTAAATCTTATTAAGATAAATATATTATTGTTGAATTTGGCAATGCCCATATTATCTTAGCTGGTGATTTGTTTAAGACAAATTTATTCAGACGGCACATAAAAATGCACAACATAAAAAAAGATTCACTAATTCACTATATCTATTTATAGATCAACTTCTAAATAAAATTATGTAGATCAAACATGAGATACTTTCAATTGTAAGAACAGATTTACAATTGTTAACTTACTTGGAGCACCAGCTAGGTAAAATTCTTCTCAACTGTGTGCAATTTTATGACTGTTTGACTAAGGCTGCCGAACAAAACAGACTAACCGCAGCAAAGAAAACGCACTGGTTGCATATATTTGCTATACTTTCATCCTAAACTGAAACATTATATTCATATTCAGGGCAGGTTTAGATTGGACATTAGGAAAAATTTCTTCACAGAAAGGGCTGTCAAGCATTGCAACAGGCTGCCCGGGGAAGTGGTCGAGTCCCCATCCCTGGAGGTATTTAAAAGACAGCAGACAAGGTGCTTAGGGACATGGTTTAGTGGTGGGATGGCAGGGTTAGGTTAACGGTTGGACTTGATGATCTTAAAGGTCTTTTTCAACCTAAACTTAGCATCTTTAAAAACAGGTTGTTCGTAAGCCAAAACTTGTTTTATGGAAAATTACTGAAGTGCATGGGAATCTCTACCTGAGCACTGTACTCCAAAAGGAACATAAAATTCCTCTTTTTTTAAAGCAGAGAAGTGGAAGCAGGACCCATTGAAATCTCTTAGGGGGTCATTTTTGTAAGGACTCATAGGAGGCTCTCCTATCCATTTTACAATACAAAGGTTCTTCATTTTAGAAAGAGAACATGCAGAAGAAAATAAATTTTCTAAGAAATTACTGGGAAGAATTTCTCAAAGATACAGACAGAAAAACCCAGAAATAACAGCCCCTAGAATGAGTGGGGTTGGTCAGGTAATTGAAGCATGGTCCTATCAAGAGGAAGAAAAACTCTGGGAGAAGACTGAAAATGGGCAGCTACAGCCAGTTCCCTTTGACTGGACTGCACAGAATGATGATGGAAAGGTCACTATAACTGAAATCGGAAAAAGCTGTTGTTTACTGGAAAGTTACTCCGTGATCAGTTCTGAACTACAGAAAAATAGCCTGTACTGTGATGTATATAGTTCACAAACCCATACCGTTTCTGTTCACACGGTAAGATGGAAACGTAACCCCATTTAAAACAAAGGAGTTAAAACTGGAATTCCTTTACAAAATATGAATTTGATAACTTGAAAGGATATTGGCAATCCCAATAAAGGAGTCATTCAAAGCATCAGCCCTGAGATCAAGCAAAATCAGAGATACATGATAAGAAAATTATGTAGGAATCAAAAAAACCCCTAAACCAAAAAAGCGTAAGTAATCTAGGACAGATAATTCACATAAAAATCTGCCACTTAAATTTTTAGGTATAGAATTCTAGCAAGACACTAATTTGCCCCCTCCCATTAATCATTTTAGAAAACTGTATGTCTACACCTTTTTATATGCCATGATTTAACATACTTCAGTAGTCCTAGCATTTGTATTAGAATGACATGCAAAGATAAGCATTACTTGAAACTCTAAAGCAGCTAGAAAGATACCTGTAATTCTAGTCCTAAATCTGTTATCTGTTGGGTAGAGTGCTTCAGTCACCTGTTTCTTCAAAGAAAAAACAATCGATGCAAAACGAGGATGCATTTGTTCTAAGCACTGACAATAAATATATTCTTGATGGCTCCCTTTGTGAAAAAAGTGATGCATTCTTTCCATTATTTCACTAAACACTTAGATATGCCAGAAAACTGCCAGGACCCCTGAGTATGTGATTAATTTCTGGTTTCCTCTTGCTGTGTCTTAGAAAATGATCCAAGAGAATGTGGAAAGCAGCTGTAAACGGAATGCTAAAATTTGACCACACAAAAAATTAAATTTGCTTAGTATAACTAAAGCAGGTCTCGTAGCATTCTTTGCACTGATTCTTATATATGCAGTGAAGAAAAATGCTCAAATAATTAATGTAGTAAAAAACCATAATGGACAATGCAAAAAGTCTATTTTGAAGTATGAATGTGCTTCTAGATTATTTTAAAAGTGAAAATATAGTAACCTGAAGAAGAGCATGGTGCCTCACTAGCTCTTCATGACTGGGCACTTGCCAAAAAAATTCTCTTATCCTAATCTGTTTAATTATTTAACTGTATATAAAACCTATTAACCACAGCCTCAAGAGGCCATCAGAATTTCTTTTAAAAGTACTGGCTGAGATATTGCCTTTACTGAGTGCATTTTTGAGGAATCCGTTAGGTAGCGTATCATCCTGCATATTAAAATGTCACAGCTTGAGACAGAAAGATACTTTTGTAACACTGGAGAGTGAAAAGAGGGGAGAAAATGGACAGGACAAAGCATCTGGAAAAACTTTGCATTCATTCAGTGGAAAGGCTTTAGTGTAGGTAAATTCCAACAGAAAAAACACGTGCTTCTGCATTAGCTTAAGATATATTCCTAAATATCTGGAGATGAAGTGATTCTTTCTAAATCAGAAAAAGGATGATACAGATGCACATTCCATCAATATACTGAAGAAACTGCATGCCCATTTGTTTCACAATCTTCTTTGACAGCTATACAGTAAGAAGGTAAGGAGCCTGAGCATTTTGCAATACCAGAATTAAGTTAATTTATGGAGAAATGGATCACCGCTCCCTGGGAGCTCTCTAATAACAGATTCCCTGTCAGAGGAGAGAGCCGAAGGGCTAGTAGAGCGCTATAGCAGAGGAACCCTAAGGTAATTCCTTCCACTCTAGGTAACAGAAAAGTGTGTAACTATCTCCTAATGGAAAATGAACAAGTGCATCATGTTCCAGTCCATTGCCAAGAGGACACTGGCGATCAAAACTGATGTTATTGCCACTCCACATCCTGCTCTGAAAGCTGGCTTCTGTCCAACAAATAATATATAAAATACTACTGGTGTAGGCCTGCCGTTACCATCTTAGTATCTTTCTTAGAAAAGCAAATTTACAAACAAGGCATCAAATAAAATATCAACACTGTCAACTTCTATTTTTTTCCAATGGTATTAATGTACTGCTTATAAATTGCCAGATTATGAAAACTGACGTGCCTAATACTGCAAAAGCACATAAACCAGCCCCTAATGAGACACACTTAGATCTCTTCCTCAATTAGACAGATCTAACTATTGATTGTCAGTGAGACTTGGTGCTTGAATCACTTTCAAAAACAGAATTTCAGTGTTTCTGAAAGCCTCTTCTATAATTTCTGTTCTCACACCATGAAAACAGATCCATCTTCCAAGATACTCTAGTAGTAACCATGGTCTTTACTTGATACTGACACTGTCTGCCAGTTCTCTGATACAAGAGCAGCAGACTTAAACAGAAAAGAGGACAAGCATCCTTCCAAAGTGCTTAAATTATGCAAAAGACATCTAACACAGACCCTGCCGGAAAGACCAGTTTAGTAACTTGCATCATTATTGCTACACGTCTGGATATCATTTTCCTTGGTGAACAGTAAACAGTACCCTTCTGATAAACAGATACAGAACAGAAAATTGCTTAGACTGAAGTCATAACTTGCCATGACACATCCCTAAAGTAAATGAAACACTTTCATCATAAACTTGTTTCATGAGGACTTCAACCCACAATAAAGGTTGTGGCTATCATAAAAAAAAAAAAAGTGTACTAGTAAATTCTGATAAGAAAAAAATGAAGATGTTTACTTTGCTTTCCATGCAGCTGCATTCAAAATTCATTCCCTCTCACCCTTCAACACTAAGTAATGTTATACAGTGATTTCTGTAAAAGGTAGCACAATTCAGAAAGCTCACTTTCTTATCTTACTTCATCTGCTCAAACACATTTCTCCAGGTAAGGAGCACTACTGATAGAAAACTGAAGCTGGAGAGCAACCATACCTTTATATGCTCCAAAACGGCTGTTGCAACATTTGTATGAAGATCAATGAGCCTCTTCTTTTCCAGAAGTTCTGGAAGAGAGCTGAAGAGATTAAATACAAACTAACCTGCTGAGTTGCATAGTTAGTTGAATCATGTATTGCATACACTCAGTACAAAAAAAAAATTATAAAATCATAGAACAGTTTGGGATGGAAGGGACCTTTAAAGGTTATTAAAAATCTAAAATTATAGAATACAGTAGACTTGGAACTAAAAAATTACAAAGTACAGATGTAATGATTCTCATAACAGAAGGATGTTATCCACATGTAATGTAGTAAAACAGGTTTTTACCTGGTTTTGACTAGCAAAAAATACACATAATGTGGGTAAATTAATATTCCTATTGAAAGCTTGTGATCAACAACAGATATAGGCCCTGAATACCTAAACAAATAATCTGCTTGAATTATGGCTTATATAATCAACATTTAGTTGATGTCTGATACATATAAACATGTCAATATCTCCCAAATAATAATATCTGTCAAATAATATCAAACAACGTCAAATAATTGTCCTGGAATTTGTCACAGGTGCTTCTGCATGGAACACAATTCTCTATGCAGGATTCATGATTGAAATCCTTTCTTTTGTGAAATGGGAAACTGAATGGTTAAGTTTACTTCATAAAAAGTTTGTTATTTAAGGTGTTGTGATCCACATGATTTTTACTGCTGGCACTTGGGCATCACATGTATAAAACACTGCTCAGGGTCTATACACTTTCACATCCAAAAGCACCCTGGACAGTCAGTGTCCTGCTCTGTTTAAGTGGATGAGAAGGCACTTAATGACATTCACTGCGTGTCCTGAAGGACCATGAAGTTAAGTAACAATACTTTCTTTCCTCCTTTAAGCAATTATAAAATCAGTGTTACCTATGATGATTAGCCATTAATGACTTTACAGCTGGAAGGTGATTAGTACTGCTTTTATAAAGGACTGCATTTAAAAAAAGAAAAAAAAAAAAAAGACAGGAGATCCTCTAGATTAGAACCTCTAGTTTTTAATTACTAATAGATACTCCAAAGTTTTCTAGAAATTGTAAAGCCTACGACACCTCTGAAGGGTATCTTCTTCCTGCTAGCAGATGATGGACGAAAAAACAGCAAAGCCTAGTCTAATTCTTCCAGCAAAAACATGCCTAAATGGAAGATCTTAACGGTATTTGGACTTCTCAGCACAATCCTAAAGATTATAGATGAAACATTGCAATAAGAGAGTTTACTGTGTTACAGGCTTTCCTGAGGGGGACAAGATTTTCCTTAGTAATGCCAGATTACAGAAAACAATTACATAGAGCTAACTGAACAGTAAAACTTCCTGATGAAGCTTTAGTCATATGATTTTTTGGTTTTGGTTTTTTTTTTTTTGCTATCAGTTTAAAGCTTGTGATGCTTGTCATTTTCATACCTTGCTGCCTTAACCTGAAAACCAGCATCTTGTTAAGTACAAAACTTTAAAACTTTATAGGGGGAGCTTGGAAACGTCCCCTCACTTTTTTGAAACTGCCTGATCCATCACGCATCCTTTGTAATTCCAATCCAATCCTAACTAGGGCACAGCATACAAAACAACTTTTGAAACTCACAAAGAGATAACTAACTAATGCAGACACATGCTGGATTTCACAGGACACTGGGCATATCACCCCATCTATCATCAGAATAATTTTGGTTCCTTCCTCCTTCTGATTGGGGTCTTAGTGAAAGGCAGCAAACCGAACATCCCTCCAAGGCATCAGTGGAATGAAAAACAGATTTACAATGAGGAATAAGTCTAAATCTCAGGCTTTTGGTGTCATCCATGGTGGCCAGGTCTCCACAAGCAGAAGAGTGAATTTCCCATGCAGAGTTCTTAATGACTATAATCTTGCCAACAGATGTTACAGTAACTACATTAATCTCAATGTAATTAATTACACACTGTGCAAAGCAAGCAGATGCTTCAGGAAGTGGATTTCACTACCAATTTTTTTAAGGAAGGAATGCAGAGGTAGGTAGTTGGGTTTTTCTAGTGGAAAAGTGTAAGCAAATCTATGATGTGCTTAGATTATTCACTTTTGCTGAGGAAACACTCCAAAGCCACGTGTAGAGGGCACACACACACATGCTGTGGAACTTACCTGTGCAAGTACCTGTCTAGGACATTGCATTAAACTTTACCAGAATTATAAAGCACTGAAACTCTATTATTGAGCTGAATAGCCTACCTTTAAAGCTATTTATTCCAAAGGGTATTAAAAGTGAAATGACAGAAAGAATTAAAATGGTTCCCAGTTAATTAAACAATAATTCATTATTGATTACTTACCTGACAGCTGAAGTTAGCTTAGCTGTATTATCAGAAAGCATACTTATTGCTCCTTCATCCTCCCCTTCTATACCCTGGGTTTTGGGGAAGGGTTTGAAAAGAGGAATAAAAATAGTCATAATAAATACAAAGGTCACACATGCAAATACAGCCAGTACATTTAGAACCTATTTTCTCATAATGGTATTAAGCATTTTAGTTGGAATTAAAAAAAAAAAAAGCTTCTCATGAAATATGGTATTTCTAGTCCTACTTTTAAAATTGTATTATGCCTAAAATTCAGCATGTGTTGATAATTTTTGCGTGGGGGGTGACAGAGGGGGCTAAGCATCTCTACAAGTACTATTATGTTTCACATAAAGCACATATAGGTGATAAAACTTACCATGATACTTTTAAGTCTTTTGACTTCATCTTCTTGAGCTCTGTAGGATTCCAGTTCTTGCTGAACAGACTCAGCTACCTCTGGAAAAGGACTAATGCAATACTCTGCATTAGGCTCAGTTAAATCCACAAATTGAAACACTAGAACCAGACAGGTTACATGATCAAGATGATCATGAAAATGATTTCAGAAATATCAATACACAAATCATGCAGCAGTATCAAATCAGTGAAAATAATAACATCTTACTGTAGGTTTACTTAAACTTGCTAAGATATATTCACTGCTTTCAATATTTTTAAATAATTTTGATAAAGCAATTTTGTGCTCTGTAACAAAAAGCTAATATACCGTTAATATGGACAATGAATATTGACAATGATCATTCCTTAAAAAAAAATACAAAAATATTTTCTAACAAGCTCAAAAATAGAACTACTATAATATGAAGAATATTTAGAATTTATATTGACTAAATTAATATAAAGTCTGTACCTATCCAGCTTACCTGCCCTTATGCTTTTGCCAGAATTTATCAGATGCAGTTAAATCATAGGACTTCTTATTTTTTTTTTTAGGTCTAGCACCTGCTGGAGAACTTTCCTTCCGTTATTTTCTAAGTTACAAAAAAAAAAATCTTTGTAAAATTTGACAGTTTTAAATTTTGAATCAGACTTTTTCTAAAATATTAACACAGCTATTTATTACAATTTCATAGGAGGGCAGGAAGCATACACTAACTAACTAGATAGTAACAGCAGCAATGTAAGAACACCAAAATTACTCATACTTATTGAAAAAACACTAAACAAACACTGTGTTTTAAACACTAGGGAAATACTGAGCACATGATAAAGCAACAGTTTGCAACAAAGCTGCTACTTCTCTTTCCATAGATGCGCGAACCTAGAAACTACATCTTTTTGCTAGATGCCACAGTTATGCTCACATAGTATGTGAGCATACCGCTCCCTGTATTTTTTCTGATTCTTTCTCCCATTTCTGGTTCTTTCTCCCATTACTTTTGCCAAGGACAGCTCTGTATTTTCTGCAGCATACATATTCCCCCAGGTTTTCAACAGATTAACAAGTACTCCACTTGCTAACTTTATTCTAACCCTTTTCAAGAATATTTTTAAATTTCAGAAGTGCTCTTTGCTTGGCAGATAATGATACAGAGAGTAAAATTTTCAACTATACAGAATCTGCCACAAATATTTTAGAATATTTTTTCCAGAAATAAAACTCTCTTTATTATGTTCATTACAATACACAGAACGAGATCACTGTAAGTGAACTTGCCAAATAAAATTTTAAAATATTTCAAGTTATCCCTTGGCAGAGTTCACCCTTAAAATGACAAACTACAAATTACCCATGCCAGAACAGAAAGAAAACCAAGTAGCTACTCAAAGGAAGCACATGCAATCAGTGAGCACAAACATCATCTTAGAAGACATGCTTACTGTTTCAGAAAAAAAAAAAAAAAGTATTGTACAAGTGCATATGTTCAATAAAAACTTAAAGGAATTGTTTGATTACAAACTCAGCTGCAATTTTTAATGAAGATCTATGTTCCAGCTCAATTTAACTCACCAGTGACCTGTGTTTCCAAGTTAGTTCTGGCATTTACAAAGAGTTTTACCAAAACGATTCTTATTGATTAAAGTTCTAAGTGTCCTTTCACCTCCCCATTTTGCCTTTACAAGGCTTTCTATCCCATTTTTCTGTAGCCACTCCTGAAAAGTTGTTTATTCAGAAATGAGTAAAATCGGGGTTGTTCAGCCTGGAGAAGAGAAGGCTGCGTGGAGACCTTATTGCGGCCTTTCAGTACTTAATGGGAGCCTATAGGAAAGACGGGGACAATCTTTTTAGCAGGGCCAGCTGTGAAAGGACAAGGGGTAATGCTTTTAAACTAAACCAGGGTAGGTTTAGACTAGATATAAAGAAGAAATTCTTAACAATGAGGGTGGTGAAACATTGGAATGGGTTGCCCAGAGAGGTAGTGGAGGCCCCATCCCTGGAAACATTCAAGACCAGGTTGGATGGGGCTCTGAGCAACCTGATCTGGTTAGTGGTGTCCTTGCTCACTGCTGGGGGGTTGGACTAGATGACCTCTAGGGGTCCCTTCCAACCCAAAACATTCTATGATTCTGTGAAATGGGAATTTCTTCATACGCGCCTGTTTATGTATAGCAACACCACCATTACAATCTAAACGGATACAGCACACAACTTTGTGGCTGGGTTAGCATTTAGTTCAACGCTCCACAGAATTCCTGGACTACTGTAACTGAGAGCTTAAATGAAAAATAATTTATTCGAAAGTACAATTTACATAACCATCACTTCAGTAACACTTTCATGGTTACAAGGGTTGGCCCTTTAAAAGGCTACTGCAGTTATTTCATGAAATATGCTCAGTACGTGAAAAACCTGGCATGCTTGCCTTTCAGGTGAATAATTTGACTGGTTTTGAAATTAAACTTTTGTCCTTGACATGGAATCACAGGCCACTTGGTTACAGTTTCACTAGACAAATTCATAGTCGTATCAACTCAGTCAAAAATTTGATGCAATACGCAACATTTAACAAATTGCTCCAGAGAAACTACTGAAGCCTGATGCAGTACAGATAAATATCCAATGATCCTTGAATCTATCTTCTAGTGTTATTCTAATACCCTTCCATAATTGTAGCACTAATTATCCTCAGCTTCCACTACAACTTTGATCCCTCTGCATCTTGATGCACCAAAGCCCTACCCCAACATGTGCCTGAGGCCACCTGACACTACCCTCTCTACCCAGCTGCTGAGTAGGAGGCAAGTACATGGAGCTTTGCATGGATTTACCACCTAGTAAGTGAGCATCTGCTGATTAAATGATTGGCAGGTAACAAACAGAAATACGTGTAGACCTTGTGCAATAGCATTTACACCAGTAAAAATTCTAACTCAGGTTTCCATCCCATACTCTCACTGATTTTCAAAAGAAACCTGTAGAAATTCAGCACCTCTATTTGCAAGTGTCTAGCCAGCTCAACAGCTATTAAATAAAACACGGTGCAAACCGTGTTTTTTTCATATATGCCCTTCCAAAAGAAACCAGGCCAAAAATTGTTTATTCGGAAAAAGCACCCTTAAGTTTAAGAAGAAGGGACTTGTCATGAGGAATTAATTACATAAAATAGAATTTAAAAGTGTCCTAAAACATCCCATTAGCTACAATATTTTCAGCATAGCAATGCCAGTTTCTGGACAACGCTGTATCTATGACTACACTGTTCACAACCAACATTTTATACAAACACATACGTGCATGTGCATATCTTACATGTTCCTCAAACATTCTCAACAATAAACCCAAAGTATTTCTCAAAGTTAGATACTGAAATGATTTGCATGACTAACTCTATAGTATAAAAAAGCCTCCAGATGGTAATTGTTCTGACTTGTATTATCTTTTATCATTTACTCCATAACTATATATGAAATGCATAAATATTAGATAAATAGTATTGCTTTCATTCAAGTACATTTCTACTATTGGTTTTATAAAATAAACTTGAGGAAATTATAATGGTTTAGGGCTACCTGAATTTCAAAAAAATTATTAAAAAATTCTATTTTAGATTCCTCACAGTAGGGTCATGTACCACTTGGTACCTCTACACTGAACACATACACCCACCTGGTGGAGAAAAACAGAAATAGATATTTTTAGAAATTCAAACTAATACTAAAATCAGTTTAAAAACTCATGAAAAGCATTTATTTTTCAAAACTGAATTGCACTTAATGGAGTTTGGAGTTTACATAACATAAAAGATCATGAACTACTGAAGAAAAAGCTAGGATTGATGAATTACCTATCTTTTAATAATAACAAGGTTTCAACTTTTTCACCATTTTGGAAGTTATTGCTAAATAACCCTCTAGAGAAAATATTCCAAGTTTTTTACTAAACAACTTCCAAATAAAGCAGACAAAACAGGTTTTGGATTAAGAGAGAATCTGGTATTAGGTTTAATAACAAGCTGAGTGAAAAAACAGTTTTGGTAACAAAATCAGATTTATTCTTACCAGAACATCATGCACTAAAGCTTGGTATGTCCAAGTATGATGTAGAGGAGTTGCTAAATCTATGTTTCTGTCAACAAGGACTAATAGGGGCCTTTGGAAGCTGAAAAGATGACACTGTATTAGTACTTCTTTAAACATGTTTAGAACACCCCAGTAACATCCTGAGTGATACCAACCACCTTCTACTTCATATTTCAAGTGAAAAGGCAAACTGCCTACTGCAGAGTTCCTCCAGCCTTCCCCAAAGCATCTGGGGCTGATCACTGCCAGAAATTCCATGAATCACTGTCTTAGTAATGATAAAGAGATTATTCTGTTTTGTACTAACTGAAATTACCAATGCATAAATATTGAGCAGAAGTCAAAAACACTAAACAGTAAGTAGCCTTTTAGGTATTAAATAACATGTCTTTGTGTGGATACATATTTGAGTTCCAAACAACTGTTTCAGGGGTAATATTTGACCTTAATCTCTATTATGCACCTCAAATATAAACTCTCTCTCTCAAGGGTTTATTATTTAATTTTTCTCTTTGCTTGTATATGAAGTCCATAAAAAACCCCTATGAACTTCTGAGATGCATTGTGGTAATTCCATCAATACTTGATTTTGTGGAAAAAGAATGCAGACATGCCTAAATGCCTTGGTGATGGCTACATGAAAAAATTATAGGAAGACAGAACCTTTTCCCTCAAGCACAATAGCCCGACAGAAAATGTGATGGCTAAATTACAGTGTATTTGAACAGAGTAAAAGCATGTTAATTCCATGCGCTGGATTTCCTTCCAGTAAGTATTTTCATGTAGTTATATAATCTCAGTATATTAGTAATTTTTTTTCTGAAAACCAAACTAAAGATCTGAAGCCATTTAGCTAGTTAAAGGTTCCCATGTTTCCCTTTCCTTGCGTTTTGATTTTCTGAGGGTAATGATGCTATACTATCAGGAAAACAAGCTACTCCTCTGAAGGAAAAAAAGCAGTTACAATTTATTTCCCATGAAAATGAGGGAACTGGTGTTTCACAGGTATTCTCTCTCCTAATACCTTTCCACCCTTGACGTTTTTTGTGTCTTTTATCCAAGTCCTGCTCTTAATTTGAGATAAAAATATGACAACTATTTTATATCCAGTTAGGAGACCATAACTGTCCCCTTCAGCAACAGTCTTCCCAATACATCTCCTCACCTTTTCATGTACAGTGTAAACTCCTGTAATATGCTTTCCTAAGGCAGCCTATGGAGCATTCAACTATCTGGGGGCAACAGTATCCACAGGAGGCAAGCATCCACAATGTCTTTTCTCACTCTTCTTTCCCCTCAAAGGATTCAAATGGTCGTGATTTAGCAGTCCTCTACTATCTAATTATCCAAGTGGTAGTCCTTAAGCAGTCCTCTTCTAGTACATATAGGTATCAGCTGAGAAACACTTGCTTTTGACATTACTACAACTGATAACAGTGCTCACAAGTGAGAAAATAGGTATTTATTTCTTTTTAGTGGACTAAAGATTGCTCACAGATATGTTCAGACATCCAACTGTGTATCGTGGTCCTGTAACCTGAGTGTATTTGCAGGAACTTGGCTCTTGCCAGGTTTAGAGGTTGAACAAAATTACCTGGTTCATTAAATAATTTTTGTTTCACTGTCCTAGGACTGCACACTTATTAGCTATAAGTTTTCAAACTAGTTACACTAAGAGATTGAAAAACTCCCTTAAAAGCATACAAATTCTTTTAACATAGAATTTGAACTAAATTCTAGTAAATACAGTTTTCAGTACAGTGGTGACTTATCTTAATGAGGTATTGCAGACAACTGAAGTATGAAAAAAAAAAAACCCCAAACCCCTAGTTATTACTAGCACCATACCTGAACTGGCCAGCTCCAAGTGTGTCACCTGTAAAAAGACTGTTTCTGGCATCTCTTAGGTTCTCTCTGAGCTTCTTATCTAATTTCTGAAGGGGGAAAAAAATGAAACAGCTTTTAACAAATTAATAGTTTCCTAAACTCTTTATAAGAACAACATGTAAAGATTTATTGTGCTGGTTTTGTAGTTTACAAAAATGTCTTAGCTGCAGGAAGTCTAGGTCCACTGCATGCGGGAAAGAAAGAAATCTCCTCCTTCTGTTTTCTCCCTCTAGCATTTATATCTATAATCAGGACTACACAGAAGATGTTTCCTTTATGTCCACTATACTCCTCACAGGCAGTTAGCACCCTCTCCCTAAACATGCGAATAGAAAATACCAGTAGGAGGTACCAAGAGGAAACCACAGCAGAAGCAGCGCACTGGGCTGTCAGACACCGCCACTCTAAGTGTTTCACAAAAATGAGATTACCCTCTATGAACACATGCACGCTGAATGCTTAATGAGTATTATGTCTTCACTGACAAAGAAAGATGTGAGGAAGATGGAAGAAATGAAGCACAGTGACTCCTAATGAAGACAGTGCCATAGAGATTTTTAATTGTGATTTAGTTTGGTAATTTCATCCCTACTTGATAATCAAGTTCAATGTCAGTTTAGTTTGATATAGTAAAAATGTCTTGTACTTATAAGGTTTCTCTGACAGATATATAAAAGTTTCTTACTAAGACACACAGAAAAATCCAGGCCGGTCAGCCACGTTTTAAACTGTGTAGCTATAGCTTAATGGTTGTAATTATAACGGCTGTCAGAAAATCTTGATAAACTCTAAATTAGGAATGATTATTCATGTTCAAATTTCTCATCAGCTTATTCCATATTACAGTCTCTACAGATGAGTTCCGTGGAACTGAAATCAGAAAGGAAAACTGGTATATGTCCTTTTCAGATTTATTTCCTTCATAAGGGAAAGGATACAATGACACTAGATCTCTGCCTAGTATGGAGAAAAGTAAACAAGCTGTTAAAGTTTTAAAACAATGATACTTGTTTAGAAAATAGTTTCTTACCACTGCCACCATTTCAGCTGCAGTTCCTCTTGAGCATCTGATTATAGGAATAGCTCCTAATAAAAGATATATTGACCTCTACTTGTATCATAATTTTCAGGTTATAAGTTAGAGTACTTTTCATAAAACAAGTAACATTAAGAGATGAAATTTTCAAGTGGACAACACAAACCTATTAAATTTGTCTCTTGCAGTCTTTATCTATGAAACAAAAAATACTACACAAATATTAAATAAAGTTTTACAAAAGTCAGTCAATACCTCATACAGGAATTTATGAGAAGTACAGTGTACACTGCAAAGATAACTAATGTACTGTTGAGGTGACAAACTATCTCATATAGAAGCACTATAACTTAGTTTCAAAAGGTTTTAAGTCCCTTGAAAACAGTAATAGTAAGTACTATAACACCACCACCACAATTTATCAGTTACAACTCACTGCAGGGTAATGTTATTTTCAAAAGCACACTTTTCACTGGCTTTCAGGTTTCAAAGTCTTTAGCTACCCTTCCTCAGTTATCTAATTTAAGTGACCGAGTAAAAGAGATTTAATTTGTATCACACTAACACTTGAAAGAACTCAATAGGTCCAAGGGAATCTCTCTTGAACAGACTGTCCCATAGTGATCCCCAACTTTTGTAGGAATGCTATCTCAGACTGACTGATTTCAGTGAGAACTTAGATTAAATATCATCACTATGAAAAATGTATGAGCTAAGCATCAAGAAAACTCACAATAAAATAAGTAAATTTAATATATCTTCCTATTCTGTGAGTTATTTCAGTTAGATCTTTGCAGGGTTTGTGTGAGCGTGTTTTTTTTTTTCCTTCTTCTTTTTCTGTGGGTTTGGTTTGGGGTTTTTTTTGAGAGCTACAAATCCAAACTCAAAGCACTACAGATCTTTATTCCAAACTAGGATTTTGTAAAAACAGTGAATCCAAACCTTTGCATTTCAGTATTCTTCTCCCATTGATACTGAAGACTAAGACTCAACTCCCATGTAGGACAGCCTTTATTGCCTTCTGAAGTGATGTACAGAAATAATCTGAGCAAGATCATTAACCCACCCTGCAAACCATTAAGATTTCTGCCACAAATCTAATTCTGCCTTGAATTTGCTACATGAAATCACTAAACTTCTAAGTATCTCATTGAAATGGATCTTTTCTAAAAGGAAAACATATGGAAAACATGCTAGAATTTGAAAACTTACCAAGTGTAACAAAAAAACAGAAGAGACTATCAACAATAGTGTCCATTATAGTTTCCATTTCTGTGTCCGTTATATCTGGTCGGTTAATGGCTAAAACAGTGTGGAAAAGAGTTAAGAAAAGGGTTAAAGAAGTTTATGCCACTTCAACACTGAGAAAGCAATCCTCTTCTTACATAATGGCTGTTAATAGCCAACAGCTTTTGTTGCAGAAGAGATCGAATTGTGAAATGCCCCTCTTAGCACATCCATTAGCATTTTCCTTTTTTTTGTTTTCTTTTTTTTGAGCAAAAAATTGGGAGAACCTAATTATTGCTTAATTACTGTCAGTCTCTAGGTTAGGGGTAACTCCCAAGTTCTAAGACATTTCACGCTACAAATAGAAAGATTTCCCTCACATATTTAGGTCGGAACAAGGAGACAGGTAGCAACATTTCTCTTCAATAATTAACACTGACAAGAATGTAATAGCCAACAGGAAACATCAAACCTAATCTTACCACAGGTCTCAAGTCAAGCACTACCTCGGGGACACATGCCATAAATCCTGTCCTCTTTTGTTTTATTTTACTTTTAAACATTTTTCACATAATTACCTGTCTTACACTCTTTCTTCAATAATGAACTTCAAACCTGTGAAGATTAATAAGCCCTCCATCCCAAATTTATGCATGGCCAGCCATAATCATTCTCGAACTTTAACTTCCCCAGCTTTTGTCCTCTGAGAACTTTAGAGATATGAATTATATTAGCAATTTCTACCAGCAACTATGCTTAGTAAGTCAAACTTTCTACTAGGCTGCTAGGATGACAGCAGCAACAGAAGTGCCCCCCTCAGCATTTTTTTAATTCTGAGTTCAAAAAAAATGAAATATCAGCACAAAGAAAGGCAGACTGTTCCCAGTATCTGTATTTTTCTGTAATGACAAAACTTTGAATTTAACTGGGGTTATCACTCTGTAGTCATCTCCAACTAAGCGCCTCCCAGTTCACAGGGGGGAAATAATCTTAATTCCTTGCCTTTCTCAATTTTAAAATTTAAATCCCCCCCTATTATTATGTTTAAAGTACTCATTTATGATATTCTAGTAATCTGCATACTGTCAGTGCCTCTAATTATGTGTAACGTGCACATTTTATGAGCACATTCCTTTTTTTGTACCACAGCAATCAACACAAATACTCAGTATTACTGCTCCTTAGGTCAACCTTCGAGGAACTCCATTAGTAATCTTTCAGTAAAATGTTCTATCATGTTTTCTATAAATTTGTCTCTCTTCACTGTAACAAGCTTATTGGGGATGCATCTGTTACAGAAAAGTAAGCTCAGGTCTCCTACATTTTCTTGTTGTTTTACAAAGTTGATCCAAATTTTGTGAAGAAGCATTCAAATAATATCAAACGGGATGCCAGGAACATTGACTTTATACCAATATTACACATTTACTCCTCCTTCTACAAAGTCACAGAAAAACAGAACCGAAGGGAGCCGAAGGGGTTATCTAGTCAGCCCTCTTGCCCAAAAGTGAGTTAAACCTATGGTACTTCTGTGTCTACATCAATTCCCAGAGCCTCCAAGTCATGAAAATGCCATAATGCTTATAGGTAATCTATTGTAATATTTCACTATCATTAATGTTAGAAAGTGCTCCTAATTAATATCTGACCAGGAACTTTCTTGTTGTAATTTAAGCTCATCACTTCTTGTCCATTACTACATGGACAGAGAGAATGCGTTATCTTCTTTCTGTCTGTGAAAAGCCTGAAGAATGTTATCATGCTTATTTGTCCTGACATTACCTCTCTGTAAACGCAGTCATACAGCCAGAAAATCAGGAAACTGAAAATTAACCTTGTTATATTTGTTCTTAGTTCACCCATTCAGCTACATGTGTGACCACACACATAGCAGTGCTGCTGCAAGAACAGCAGCCATCTTTCATCACCATCAGATTTACATTGCCTTACGTAGGTTATGAAACTATATCCACACTGGCAGTTTCCTGCTAGGGTTACTCTCCAAAGGCAAAAAAGACCACTACTTCTTCACCCCTGCACTCCCACCGCCTGCCTGTGTCAGATCTAGAACTCACACAGCGAGATGGATCGGCTCAGTGCTCGAATGGAAAACTAATCATTCTCTATGGGAGATTAGATTTCTGTTCAATCAGCTTTTGGAAACAGCCCACTTCTAGATTGGTTTAAACACAGTGTGAAACCACATGTCATGTAGCAAATTTCAGTGGCCCAAGAGAGGAAAATAAACCACATAGAAACTGATGGGTGCAAAACATTTTCAGTCATTTTAATCCAAATTCCTTGTTAGTTAGCAGGAATCTTATGAGAGCTGGTCAAGCATCTTTACATACACACAAACACATCACAAAACAATTATTACTATAACCCTTAAAAGCAGGTTCTAGTAAAAAAAAAAAGTCTGCTTTTCAAGCAAAATTGCCCTTCATTCTGACAGTGGAACCAATCCCCAGAGCGTGAGACAGAACTCGGTTACGGACCCAGTTTTAAACAAAGGTACTGACTTTGGAAGTTGGGCAAGAGAGAAAAATCTCCCTGCTAAATGTTAGGCATATGGAGACATCTCATCTCTACCTCATCACTAGGGAGTATTCTGTGCATCCAAATAAATCAGGAATTAACCGTTTGACACTATGTGTAGTCACTGTGACTACACTTAAGTAATGAGAAGCTGCTGCTAAAAAAGGGCTATTTTGCCCCTGACTGACACACTTCTGCTGCTTCCCTTGCATTGGATTTGTAGATCACACAAATGAGCTGCTGTTTCCTATGGAATGAGTCACCTGAGCAAACACTCTGCAGCTCCAAGATTACTGGTTCTGATGTAAAAGGAGGTGATGATGAGGGAAACTACAGCAGGGGCAGCAAGACAACCCACCCTGTAATAGCTAGCCATTTGAGTAAGAGGGGCAGGAGAAGCAGAGTGATAGTTCTCTGTTGATTTAGCATATTAAATGGGTCAGGGGAGCACAAAAATCAGATCAAAGAAGGGAGGAAAACCATGTGGATGATTATGACAACTAGTATATATGTTGATTTGAGCTGCCACAGCACCATAGCTCTAGAGGTAATTGACCAAAGGCAGCCAGTTGATTTTCCTGCTAGGTTCCAAATCAAATCCAACAGAAGTCCCAAGAAAAGCAAGAAGAGAGTTCCATGAGGCTGGCTTCACTTGCAACTCTCAGACTTTACAAAGAAGCTGACATGCTTGGCTCACATGCTTGCAGAAGCAATCATCATTTCTTATTTTCTAGAATGCCCTTTCCCAGATTCCTCCCTGTGCTACTCCTGCCCCTGATCCTAACCATCTCCCCTTGCACACCCTAACGTTTTCATGTCTTGAATAACAAAAGCAGGTACTGACCAGTCACTGTCTAGAAGATACAAGAAACTATCAGTTAAAGTCATCTTTCTTGCATTCCTTACAGTACCTTTCCAACTGACACAGAAACAAAATACTTAATTCCTTAAGAATTGCAGAAGGGATTATGACTAAATAGTGGTGCCTAAACACAGCAGCCACCCACAGTGTCTATCTACATGTTTAAGCAACGTGAAATTTTTCCTGTATTATTCCATGTATAAAAAGCCCTACTATCCATATGTCTATACTGCAGTTCAGCGTTACTAAATTTGTTATTTAAAAATACATCATTATTTTTCAATATTACAATAGCTGTGTAGTAAAGATCCTGAAATCAATATCTAAGAACGGCTTCCTTCAGGACTTTAAACTACATCTCATTATTCTGAATTCTGAGCAGATCAAAATAAAGTAAAATCATTGCTTGGTATTAGCTACAACTTCAAAAGTAAATTTCAACTTTAGACATTTCAGTGTAATTTTTATATAAATTTTACTTACCACGATATGAAACAAGTTCTTTGTTTTGGTTACACAATACAAACATGTCATCTTCTAAAGTAATAAAATTAAGATACTGATCAAACACCTAGAAATCAAAGAATAATGGTCAGAACAGTCCCAATGGAAGCATTAAAAAAAAAAAAGTATCTGTGATTTATTGTTACTTGTTTTTGAACCTTTTACACAACTACCTATTAAAAGAAAGAAATGCAAGATACATGTATGAATTAAAAAGCTTGTGTAAGGATTGAGTGATAACACAAAACATTAAAGTACCTGAAAAGTGCTAAAAGAAAACAGTCCAAGTATTTCTTTGGACAATTTTTAGTAGCAAATCATTACTGAAAAGACACATATGGAGGACATTATAACATCACAGGTTTATTTTTTATTACTTTGAAGGACTACAACATAAACAGTCCTGAGCTCTCAGGCAGGAGAGAGGAAAGAGGGCAATATCTACAAAATGAGAGATTATGGCTCATGAATTCTAATTTTTCTGTAACATACCTGTACATTCATGAAAAAAATTAAACCTTTCTATAACATAAACCATTAATGGGACATCACACCAGAAAAATAGATTTAAGAAAGTTCACAGTGCTACACTAATTTAGTCCTGCTGGAGACCTAAAGCTGTAGTTTTCATTTCACAACAGTTTCTTCCTCTCACGCCAGTAGTACTCCCTAACAGGAGTGAGAAAAAGTGAATGTATGTAAGTATATATGAAAATAATAAGTTAATAATGTGCAGGTTTTGGTACAGGCATTCAACAAAAGTAAGAGGTTACGTACCTGACACCTGCCTTTAAATCATAAAGGTATAGGAGTGTACTGAATAATAGTGTGTATGTGTGAAACATTCACCTCTACAGTACGCTGCCTGTTTAAAATAACAACTGCTCTCATACTGCACTTTTAATGTATTTAGGAGCTAAAAACCCCCACCCCATTATACATGCACTGGATGCACTCATTGAGCTGCTGAGATTAGGAATACTCTGAAACCACTATTTCCCCTCTTATCATTTAGTACAAAGGTGTTGCAGCACTTGGACTTTTGACTAAGCTGAAGTATAGTACTAAGGTGCGTTACCGAGATGACTGCAGATTCCCTTTCCCCCCCCCCCACAGTAAATCTATGTCTGACATCGAATCTAGCTAAACATTTGTTTTGTTCATGATTCAGTCTGAAAAGCTGTGTATGGCACTGAAGTGTCCATGTAAAAATGCAGTAACACCTGTAATGATAGCACCTTTAACATTAGAGACTGGGGGATTTTCTTACCTTAGCAACTTGAGTTACTGCATTAGCTCCTATGGCAGCATTTGCAATATCTTCCAGTTTACTTCTTGAAATGGCAGAAATAAAGTTTAAATAATAAGATTCATAAAGCTGGTTTCGAAGATCCTAAAAGGAAAGAAAACCACAACCTTTTTCCTGAATAAGTACTAATATATTTCTGACTAATTAAAAAACATTTTTACTTTTACTACGTGATGTTCCAATTATCCACAGTCAAACTAAATTTTTGGAAGTGCTTAGTTGTCTGTTCACTGTCTGTTCACAGCTGTCTGTACGGAGTGTTTTGACTACATAACTAGATAGAGCTAACCTAACACAGAACTGCAAAAACCAGGAAATGAAATTTAAGCTACCAGATGGCAACTACTACTCCACACCTTACCACTGACCAAAAACACCCTTTGCTCTTCTTCCTTCCTTGGGTGAAGATGCCAACCTTCCATCAATTCCTCCCATGAAAACTGAGGTTAGCCAAGTCTAACTTCACCCCCGCTCACAGCAGAGTCAAAAAGAGCGGGTGGCTCAGGATTGTGTCCATCCAAATTTTGAACATCTCCAAGGATGGAGACTCCACAAACTCTCCAAGATATCTGTTCCAGCATTCGGCCACCCTCACTAAAATATTTTTTTTTTAAATGGCATTGCCTATATTTTGATTTTTGCCCGCTGCCTCCTGTCTTTTCACTCCCAAAACTCCCTCTCCAAAACACAGATGACATATTTACCCTTCTACTTTCTGGGAAAATGAAGTTTTGCATGTAAAAATGTTGGGTAATATTTTCATGACAAATATGTGCTAATATATAAAAAATGCAAGCAAAGGTGTTCAGACATGGGCAAGAACTAGATATAGAACAGTCACACTCCGGTGAGTGCAGAATTACTTCATGTGCTCTACCTCTGTTGTGTTCACTCATTTGAAACATTAAGCAAGCAAGTTACCTGGCACATTCTGTCAATATTTTCTTCTGTTGGCATTACAAAGTAAACCGCTGGAACATCTGGAATAGCATCCCGATCTGAATGCAAAAGCCTAAAAGGAAGAAAAAACACATCTCTGATGTGTTCCTCCTCTGATTTGTGTAAAATTAGAAAAGTTAAAGAAATTATTTATTTATACAGACACATTTAATTTCTTAGAATTTCTCCCTATATTTAACTAGATTTTAGCAAGAACAAAACATGAAAAAATAGCAAACCTGTATTTGTACAATTTTTGGCTGAATATATTAATAGAGGTCTCCAAAGTTTATTCAAAGCTTGAGAAAAGGCTTCGCAAATCTTCAAAAACAGATTAATCCATTCAGAAGAAGGGAAAATACTGCCTTCACAAAGTTCATATACCAATTATTATTTGTTGACATGATAACAAAAAACCTGCATGTGTCATACTATTAAACCTGCCTTTCCTGCTCATTAAAAAAAAGACAGGCAAGGTGCTTACATGTTTCTCTCACATTTTGTGATAAACACATTAAACTGTGCTTCCATTTCTAGCCTTCACTTAGTAAATGTTAATAAACTTCTGAGAAAAATAAGTGTATCTTCAAAGATTGTCCATGACTAGTACCACAGATAAGGAATGACAATGAACTAAATAAATGTAATTTGGAGAAAGAGAAATGGGAAATCTCTTAAAATAATACTTAAAGATTCTGTATGTTCGACAAGAGACAATTAAAAATCTATGTGCAAAAAGACAAGCAGAGAATATGCACAGTCCCATGAAACAGTTTGTGCCAAAATAATTTTAAGATATATGAATACAAAGGGAATAGTACAGACAGATTCCCCAAAATGCCTATTGGATAATTCTTATTTTTGAGCAGGGGCCTCCTCTACTTAGTAATAAAACCTACTGAACAGTGTTTAGAATGACCTTTCCACTCCCTCATTCTGAATAATACCACCTGATTTTAGAAACAAGTCAGGGTATAATCTTTATTTTAGCAGTTATTCAGCAAATGGCTTTCAATGTTTGGTTTGTGAATTTGGAGAAACAGTAAATAAAGTAGTTTTTAGCAAAAACCAAATTCCTGATTTTTTTTACTTACAGGTGCAAAGTGATCCCCATATCTCTCAGCTCTTTCACTGACAGCAAAGGTGAGATTATATCTTGGCCAAATCTGTCATAAATGAGAACCTGAAACAGATACACATCTTTTTACAAAGTGGTGTAAAGACTGGATACAGTAGAATACAGGATACAGTGGGTACAGGAATACAGGTTTAAGGAAGTGCCATCATAACCTGAAAAACGCTAAACATTTACCAATCTATAATATATCATTAATTTGTCATGGACTTCCATTTGTGCTTACTAATGCAGAAAAAAAGAAGAAAAGAAACTCAATGATAAAGGGAAATAAATTAATCAGTTCCATCTCCTGAAAAGTGTCAAACAGGAATCTGCTGTCATAAATTTGTTATTGTAAGTGCAGAATTTCTCTGACTGCATTTGGGAGGAAACAAAAGGAGAAGCAGAGAGGAAAAAAAGGAACTAGCAAAAAAAAAGGCAACAGAATGGATGAAGAGACAGAATATATTCTTTGTAGCAGCAAAAACTTCTCACAAATTACTTACTTTTCAAAGCTAATAAAGGTAGCTTGAGTTCAGTTGTCCTAAATTTAAGGCTATCAATAGTTCTTCCCTTTCTATGGGCTTCTGTCTGACTCTGTGAGTTCACCTGTAAGGTATCATGTAAGTTTCTGCCAACAGGTATCAATAAGACCTAAGCATATTCCAAAAATGTCCTCCTCAGCTGCTCATTAAAATATTGCCTAAAGAATCAGTCATTGGGTCTTCAGGCAGCCGATATCTCAGATATGTATTTTTTTCTCAGCAATTCTGATATTCAATTCTCTATTTAGAACCCACAGGAAAAAATACTTTGTACAAGCTAAGAACATAGAGAAGATACTGAAGTTAGTTAAAACTTGGAAATCTGTAATTTTTGAACACCATAATATTCTCCTATTCCTGTTCAAATAGTTCTTACCTTCCATACTGGTTCTCCTGTGCTGTTTTTAACAGGAGGAACATTGAAGTTCAGCATGCGTTTCAAAGCCACTGGAAAACAAAGCAGAATAATACTTTGTTCTCTTTACACTTCAACAACAGATATTAAACACTTTACCAGGATTTTATTATAAGTTTCATTTGAGAGGAAAACCGTCATAAAATATAATGCAACAAGTCACATTTTTACTATTTTTATGCAGCTTTGACTGACAAGTGGCACACGTTAGCTAGGATTTACAGGCTCTGGAAGACACTGCAAAAGGAAAAGAAGCAAGTCCCAAAACACAAAGAAAGAATCTCTCTCCTTCGTTATACGGGTTATATTCTGTCACAGTTTGCCTTAAAAGTAATTCCAGTATCTTCCTGAAGGTGCATGCTGTACAGTAGGAATGAGTTTGCTTTATTCCCCTGATCTGCTTTTCCTGCCCCACAGCAACAACACTATACACACAAGCAAAAAATACCTTTTCACCTGACTAAAACTGATACACATTTTGAGAGCTCACAGGAAGAAATTGCTGCTTTCAGTGGTAAAAAACTACCCCTAATTTGCAGCAGGAAAACTCCTTGAAACAGGAATGAGCGTTCATTTAACTTCCCATTCAACACAGAAACCAAAGCAGATTCCTTCACCCGTCTCTAACTTACAAATCTATTAAGTAAGCAATCCTTCCTCATTTATCTGATTAAACAATACACTATGTGCTGTTCTCCCTTCTTTGCCTAGAAGCAAAAGAGTACTTGCATCAATGTAAGTTAGTGGCTATTCTCTTCAAACTCATCAACAAAATCATCACAAATCTCTGCCAAGCAGAAAAACTTTCAGAAATCAGGACGATGTACACCCATTTGCTCATAAATGGAGAGCAGTAGAAACTGGTAACTTTTGAACTCTTTGGCTGAATGAGGCTTGTCAGCATACTCAGTGCAGTTCCCCTGCGGCTTACAGTATCACAGGACAGCTCAGGCTGGAAAGGACCTCAGGAGATCTCCACCCCAACCTCCTGCTCAAGCAGGGTCAGCTGTGAGGCCACCCAGGCTGCTCAGGGATTTAGCCAGTTGAGTCTTGAAAACCTCCAGGGATGGAGGTGCCACAACCACTCTGTGCAACCTGCGGCACTGACTGCCCTTGTGATGAAAAAGTTTCTCCTTATACACAGTCTGAATATCTCGTTTCAATTTACGCCTATTGTTCCTCACCCTCCTGCCATACATCATCCCAAGGAGCCTGGCTCCATCTTCTCAATGCCCTCCCCACGGGAAGCTGCTGTTAGGTCCCCCCGTGAAGGTGCCAGGCTGAACAAGCCCCAATTCTGCAGCCTCACCTCAGAGGGCAAATGCTGCAGCCCCTGACCATCTTGGTAGTCCTTTGCTGTAGTCCCTTTAACTGACAAACACCTTTCCTGCACTGGTAGCCACAAACTGGACACTGGTCTCCCAGGGCTGAGCAGGGGGGGATAATCACTCTCCTCGATCTACTGGCTGTGCTCCTGTGAATATGGTTCATAAGGTCCCTGTTGGCCCATTCCTCCTGCCCACCTAGGTCCCTCTGAGCAGCAGCTCTGCCCTCAAGTACGTTAACCGATGCCCCTCGTTTGCTGTCACCTGCACACTTAATGAGAGTACACTTTGACACTTCCTCCAGGTCAGTGATAGAGATTTTAAACAGGACAGGTCACAGGATAGACCCATGCAGTGCTCCAGTTGTTACCAGCCTCCAGGTATAGCATGTCTGATTAATCACAACCCTCTGAGCCTGACCACACAACCACTTTTTTTACTTTTGTTACTCGCTGTCCACGCCTACAGCTGATAACATCCTAACTTGGATACAAGAATACAGTGTCAAAAGCCTTGCTGAAGTCAGTGTAAATGACATACCCTGCTCTCCTGTTGCCTACAAATCCAATAATTTTATCACTGAAGGCAATCAGGCTGGTCAGGCATGATTTACCATACGTAAATCCATGCTTGCCTCCTCCTTCCATGATGAGAAATATTTTCCAAGAGGATTCACTCCACAATTAACTCCAAAGTGACACAAAGGCCTGGGAGAATTTGTTGGTGAAGGCGGCACGGGTACCTCAGCCTTATCGGTGTCCATCACCACCAAATGACTGGCTCCATTTAGCAATGATTCAACATTTTTCCTTATTCATATTTTCACTACTACGTTGCAGCAGAAGCTCTTCTCATTGCTCTTGACATCCACTGCGAGTCTCAACTCCAGCTGAACTCTGGCTTTCCTAACACCATCCATCCATGCCCAGGGAATGCTTCTAAAGTCCTCTTTCGCGGTCTGTCCCTGCCTCCTCCTCCTGCACGCTGCCTTTTCAAATCATATTACCAGCAGTGAAACTTGACCATGGGAAGAAGCAAGCTAGCAGCGAGCGCTGGGTCTCCCTGGAATCCAGCCTTCCATTCCCTCAATACTCTTCTTTCCTTTTTTTTTTTTTTTTTTTTTTTTTTAAACACCATGGAGCAATCCTGAAAGCTGACTGCACAGTGCTCCTGGAGCCTTCGCTCCCTCACTGCCAGCGACACCTTCCATACATTTCAACCATATGAACAACTTTGTATAAAGCTGCACGGTTATGCATTTTGGTACTACAGGATCTGAAGCAGCTGCTTTGTAGAGTTTACCCTTTGAATTAAAACTTGGCATAAGCTCTCTGCTAAGTAAGACAGCAATCAGACTGGTGATGTGCTGTGACAATCACGACAAACATTCAGCAAGCCTCTGGGCTTCTTTTTTGTATTTATATTGCCATTTCATTTATGCTTAGGCTGAACACTCTCTGGGGCAAGGATCGGGTTTTTTGTGTGCTTGCACAATTATATGCTTTGACTGGTTATGAACCAAGATAAAGGTCACAACAGATGGTGCACATACACGGCAATACAAACACTAAATGATAATAAATCTTTTCCTTTTTTTGAGTATCTTTCAGTTGGTCAGTCTACTTCCTTGCAAATGACCTCCCCAATGGAAGACAGCATGGGTTCAGTGGTAAAAGGTGACTGAAATAATCAAGTAACAGGGTGAAGCACAATAGAAAAGAATAAAGCTGTATGGAGTACGGGCTCAAAGACAGTAGGCTTTATCAGAAAGGTAGCAGAAAGCAGTAAAGGATTGCAAAGGAACACCAAATAGCACTACTGATGGTAGATTGCCACAGGAATGAGATTACAGAAAGCAGACTTCTGGTACAAAAAAAAGATGGAGAATACACCTAAATACATAAGGTCCACACAGAAACTGAGATTTTTTAGGCAGACGGTTTTAGTCATTTCATGTTAAATAAATGCACCCAGCATCCTCTCTACCACCAGAAGGATACTGCGTGTCTCAAGGAGAAGGCGACAAGACTAGAGCTCGAACTACTGACAAAAACTCCAGCAAGCAAGGGAAGTAGAGGACTATGGAGTCGGCATGCCCTACGCTTGTACGTTCAAACAGGTGGCTCGAGGCTCCACAGCGGAGCATCAAGACAGAAGAGTCACTTACGGTCTCGTAGCGATGTGGAGGGCGGGGCTGGATAACTAGCCCTTTACCCACAGCAAACCTCCCGCGTAATTAGCTGCAGCTGTTAACCTGGGGGCCAGTACACACTCCGAGGCCCCCGCATTGTCTTAACAGCAGCGTCTCAACAGAAGCTTTATTTTTGCAGTTAAGCGGTATTTCCCGTTGAGCCTTGCCACGGGCAGAAAGGAGGCTGAAACGCAGGGAGCGCACGCCCCGCTCCCCACGGCCGGGGGGCCGCCGCGCCCCGGGCCCGCGCAAGCCCCTCCCCGGCGGCGATTTCCACACCACCGCCGCACCTGCGGCCAGGGCCCGCCGCCGCCCGAGCAAGGCGCCCCCGCCGCCCGGTGCCCCCCGGGCCCCCCCCCCGGGCCCACCGCTGCGGAGGCAGCCGAGCGGCGCCCCAGCTCCTCCGCCCCGGCGGCCGGCGCGGTACGAGAAGGGAGAAGGCCGCCATCCCGTTGCCGGGAGACCCAAGCCGGCTGAGAGGGCGCGAACCCCGCGGCGGCGGCGGCGAGGCGGCGCGGAGCCGCCCCCATCCCGCCCCGGGGCCCGCCGGGGGAAGGGGCGGGGGGCGGGCAGGTAGGAGCCCCCGGCTGTAGCGCGGGGCCGGCCTTGCTCCCTGCCTCCCCCGAGCCGCGGGAGGGGCAGCGGCAGCTGCGGCGCCGAGGGACGGAGGCCGCTGGACGCCGCTTACCTGTCTGCTTCTCCCGGATACCGGCCGCCATTTTCCTGGCGCGGCGCCCCGCCCACCGCCGCGTACGCAGCCGCCGGACGACGTGGCAGCCTGTACGGGCGGCGGGAGGCGGGCCTCGGCCGGCCCTGCCCGCCGCCGCCAGGTGGGGTGCCCCGCCGCCTGGCCGGTCCCGACCCCCGCCCGCCCCGGCGGGCCGCAGCGCGGGGGAGGTGGTGCCTCCCCCCCGGAGGAAGCCCCCGGAAGACGTAGAACCAGCCCCCGTCCTTGAGGGAGCTGTAATTAAGAAACCTGTGCTTTTCCCAGCTGAGAACAACAGAACAGGCTGAGATCTTTCAGAAAGGGGCGGGGTGGTGCTCTTTTCCACCTTTTTTTTTTCTTGAGCGAAAAGTCGCATTAACAGTTTTTGCGCTAACCTGAATTTTCAAGATGAATTAAACGATCCCTGGAACATAGCTCACGTGCAAGCGGGGCTGCTCTGAGGCTCTCACGTTAACTCCATGGAAAGGACTGACGTTTCAAAACCAGGCAGGTAGTGACAACAAAAGCATCAGCTTCAGTGAGTTACTGAGAAGGAAAATTCTTGCGAGTTTGCTTGTCTCTGCCTCAGGTAGCGGATACCGACACGCAGCCTTCCTTCGGTTCTTCATGCCTTTACAGCTGTGCCCTTAGAGCCACCCCACCGTGGGAACAGCCCCACACACCCCCAACTCAGTTTTGGGTACAAAGGTGCCTGGGTAAACATGCTTATAGATGGATATAAAGGTGTATACAGCTACACAGCTGAAACTAAAGAAAATAGCGATAACACTTCTAGAGCTAAAACCCATTAAATCACCAAAATAAAAAAGTGAAAAGTTATACATATTTATCCCAACAGAAATTTAACTCTTTATTGCACTTTGAACATATACATAACAGTTATTTCCCACAATGACTGATTATTTCAACACTGATGCTACACCTGTCAAGTATAATGTTGCTTGAAGATGCAACATTTCAGGCACTGATCCTGCAGTTCAAATTAGAGCTAAAAATATTTACAAAACTATACTTTCTTGAATAATATTCTAATCAGCATAGGTTTTAAAAGAACTTTATGCAATACAAAATCACAGGGTTGCATTGGTTTTGGTTGGGTTTTTTTTTCTAAACAATATTTTTACAAGGAGTTTCTGTATGCATATGATTTGACATTTCAGAAGTCTTTGTGTTTTAATTTCCTTTTATCCAACTAGTAATTCCCTTAAGTAAAAAACACTATTGAACTTTAAAATGCTTTACCACATAATACAGAATCAAGATAAACTTTAAAAGCATATTTTGTAGCCTCCAGAGTTGCATTTCCTTCTATTTGAATAAGAATTTTTGATACTATTTTCAAAACACACATGCAGAATGGGTGAATTAATGACTAATACTCTGCTCTACATTTTAAATACACCTCTGAAAATCCTCAAGTCTTCCAATCTCAAGACTGAACATTTTAATGAAAAAAAAGTCAGAGCTGCAGCACATATTGATTTGGACCTTTAATATAAACTTTTATTAATTTCTTCTCCTTTTGACTGCATTTCACTTATAAACCAGTTAAAAATGCTAACAGCTTTTTCTAATAAGCATCCTTTGCATGGGTGAAGGCAAGTCACAGAAATTTCTTATCGATTGGTTTTTCAAACTTAGATCTAAAATACTTGAGAGGTTTGGTTTTGGTTTTTTTTTTTTTTTAAATTATATGTGCTTTAAGGAGCCCATACTAAACCCACTAATACTAATCTATTATTGTTTACTAGAAAATGGTCACTATAGAAAATAAATAGCTTATTTGATGTGCCAATTCCAGATGGAAGCTTAGGGTTTGATGCAGAAACTGCGGGGTGAAGTTCTTTGGCCAAACACAGTCAGAGGACTGCAACCATTCTCCTGCGGCCCTGACAAATCTTCCAAAAGATATAACTTCTATAAAACTATATTTAACACACAACAGCTGATGTATATGCAATTATTCTCCTTGTGTTACAGAAATACTGAAAGTAAGCAACTTCCCTAATTTCCAGATGTGCCTCAGGTTAAAGTTTATGTAAAATGAAAACTACCCGACAATATTGCACTTCAGTGACTTGCTATAGCAATTACAAACCCGACTATCATTATAGCTACAGAAATTGCTCTCATGGTTTCCAGATGAGACCTTTCTGTTGTTTGATGGATTAAGAGTCAGCTTATTCAATGGAATTTTTATGAACAGTTAGAGTAAATTTAAGATTGGTCTCTATAAATAAATGCTGAAAATGAGCAGAAGAGAAGTTCCCCTCCATAGTAGCATTTAGGAATACAACTTGAATATACTGAGGATTATATTAGAATGTCTAGATACAGCTGATCAAACCAACAAGAAAGGAAAGACTTGTCCTGAATGTGTACACATGAGTATTAGAAAATGGAAACAAGTTCTGTGTAAGAAAAATCTTTTCAAGCAATATTAGAGACTAGAGGATTTGATGACTTCCATATTTTGATGTAGCATTGTATAGCACAACTTTAAAGTTAACTTAAACCTATCAGCTGCTGAATTCAAAGCAATAAAAGGTGTGAACCCTATTTTTATCTCAGATACTTTCTGAAGCCTTATATTCACATTACCTTATTATTTTTTTCTCCATTTAAAGTTTTAAAATGCAGTTTATTATGTTTTGAGTTCTAAACCATTTCTCTTGCCCCTGCAGGTATGAAAAGTCCTTTAAAATTATCCATGCTCTGCTTGTACTTCTCCAAGTTCTGTATTTCCCATACAGAAAAATAACCTAATATTACAGAAGGCATTTATGTCTAACTAGGCAAGAAAAAGGAATACTGCACTGGGTACGCCACTTGTTTTTAAAGTATAATACTCTATCTGCACGAGATTCATTGCTGTATTTTAGAAACATGAATATACAGCATAAATCTGTGTTATGCAAATAATTTTGCAACAAACCATCTTTGTTACAACGGTAACAGACCATTCTGAAGGGTAAGAATATAAAGATGTTATTGGCAGTGTGACATTCAAAAATTACGCAAAGACCACAAACATGGAACATTATTTGAGAAAAAAAAAAATCAGAAGAGAATGAGAAAATGCTTAGTCTATAAACTAGTCAAATTACATTCTCCAAGAGCTCATGCATTTATTTTAAAGGCTACTTTAATATGCTTTTAGCTCAGAACCAGAAAAACACCACTAGCCCTGTCTTAATTTCAAATATTCTTAAATTTCTAGTGACAGGACTTTGATGAGATTAGATTGTTTTAACTATTTGAAAGCAGTGAGAAATACCTGATCTAAGCCTTGCAATAACTCACTTAGAGACTTTGGAAAAAAAAAATTAAGTGTCATGCACACTTTTGTTACCCAGTGATGGAAAAAGGTCTGTATAAAAAAAAAATATTAGCACCTCTCCCAAGATCAAGAAAGAAAGAGAAGCTGTAGCAGTTTAAGAAAGATTTCAAAATACCTGCATACTGTTAACTGAACTATGTAATTTAAATACCCATTTGCCTCTTTGTTTTTAACCCTTTATAGCATGGTCTACAAATTCAGTGAGTGAGTCTTGACTGCCACTTCCATTTACAATTTACCATGAATGTACTTTCTTGCCAAGGCATTCAGAAGTAAAGCAATCCTGCTTTTATCTTCAAAAAAACCTAAGCTATATGCTATATTAATAAAAATGTATACGAGTATTTTCAGGATTTTGAAGAATGTGGATATATATATAGATATATATCTATCTATATACAGCTATAGCACAACCTATGTTTGGGACATAGTATAGGTGGTCAAACTGCTGGTGGGGAAATAGTAATTTCAAAAAGAGACACCTGCATATATTAAAAACCCTATACTTAATGTCCATTTACTTTCATAGCTTTAGTATTAGTAACATTAAATTGTTATCGTGAGGAATTTCACTACTTATCTGGCTTATTGGCATTTATACAAATACTTCAAGATTGAAATACATCTTATACAGCTTCCTCAGAATGCGCCTACAATTAAACAGGAAGAGTTTAGACTAAAAGCTAGAAAAGTGTCAGGCACTGACAAGCTTGGTGGTAGACTGCCTTTAGTTTAACAAATAGTTTTAGTGCATATTCCTATGGAAATACTGACTTGCATGGAAGACAAAGTAACATGTTCTAAAGAGCAACAAATTCTTACACTTTCACATCCAACAACATTAAGTCTAACTCTCATACTTCACTTTGAAAGACCACTTATTATTGCATATTCAAGATTTACTTCTAGTTTTTACTGTTTTGGCTATGTGTATGATTAAAAACTAACGTATAACAGTAGAATGCAGAAACATGTGCAAACGCCAAAGACTGTTTAACAACAGAAACTCAAGTTCAACCAGATTTTGTTCTTGCGCCTTATTATTTTGCCTAGGTTTTCTCCAGACCTTAGTTATATTTTAATGCACTAACCACAATAACCCTAAAACATAGGTCTACATGAATCATCAAAACGTAAATGAATCATCAATATAAAAACAATTACTAAAATATATACATGGAACAACTGAAGACCTGTATCAGAGTTTTACGTGAAATTTCTTCAAAATGTACCCGATTTGACTTCAATAAATAAATTACTGAAGAATGTAACACAATCAACATACTTACCTGTGAGAGCTAGAATGTTACAGAGTTTGGTAACATTTCGTATGTGTCTACAGCAAAAGTAGACATTTAAAGTACTTCTGCAAGAGATTGCTGGCTCTTGAAGTCAACTTCAAACTGGAAGATGATTCAACAGATAAAGTGTATTTTCATTTGAAAATTGTTTTCAATCTTATAAGATTACTACTTTTAGCATATCTTTGGGGAAAAAGTGGGAAAAGGCTGAGCATGCTGTCCAAAAATACAGTAGCGATTTGTAAGCAGACGTTCCTGCAGAAAACTGAAGTTTCCAACATCCAGTTTAGTAGCAATAATATTTATTCTTTTTCAGCTCTTAGTGTGTTTCTGATGGTGAATTCCATTTTGTTTTTAAACTGCTCATATGTCTTTGTTATAGGGAGCTCCAAGCAATTAACGAGTCTGTTTCCAACAGGATACCTTATATGCAAAAATTTAATAGTAGGTTCAGGATCAAAACCAATGGGTGGTATAGAAAAAGAGCCTGTTACGAAGAGCAGAATATCCTCCAATGTCACTACAGACTCACCACCTAAGAAAAATAGGATTAGGTTGTATCATTTATTGCTTATTACCCACAAACCATTATTCTTCATGTTAAGTGTTAGAGGAAAAACCCGGAAATCAGGAAACCTCAGGATCAATATGCTGAATGAATACAGAGTTATATGGCCAAATAACAAAAATTTTAGCAAGAAAAACCCACTTGGGCTAGTTCTAAAAAATCTTAAATGAATAGAAAAAAAACCCTCTTCTGCAAGGAGATACCACTGTTTTCTATCTTTTTTGAGACACATACTATCTAATAAAGTTCACAACAAAGCTGAATAGAGGGGATTAAAGGATTTTTATGTACCTCTTAGGTTGGGTTTTTGTTGGGTTTGGGAGTTTTTGTTTTCTTTTTTAGTACCAATCTTTCAGATATTTACTTCTTTCAAGTTTGATTATAATTAGGCAAGTTTCAGAGATTATAATTAGTAAGGGAGAGTGGGAAAAAGGAACAATTAGGAACAGAGACCTCAAAACCTTCATTTATTTACCCCACTGACTCTAAAAACCAAACCCTATATGTATACCAGCAGCAAAGTACGCTGTACTGGGAAGGGGGAAAAGAAAAAAAAAAAAATTACTTACTTTCCACATCTTGCAAATAACCCATCCAAAAATCAGCACCTTCAACTTTATTTACATCTGATGAAGAATGGATTGTAAAGAGATCACAAATAGTTTCTGCTGAAAGTCTTTCCGGTTTTTGGCACAATATAGTAGAGAATGCTTCTGGATGCATTTGCATTTTCTCTAGCACACCAAGAGTTTTCAAACCTTGCCTAAAACTAGGAGGGGGGTGGGGGTGGGGGTGGGAAGAGCAAGCATACATCAGAAAGCCAGTAGGTAACTAATTGTACTCTGCATTTTATAAGACTGGGCATAATAAAGTTCCCCCATCTGCAGTCCCCAAGTCTTGTCCATAAGGTGTATATAGTAGTCCCATTCTTTTTTAATCTTGGAAAACACATTTAATTCTCATTTTAGCAATCTAAGTGTTTCTGTGGATCTTTTTGGGCAGATGAAGGAAATACAGTTAATTTCTGCATATCACTGGTATTTCCTAGTACTTGACTGTACAAGCATGGTTTACTTTTAATTTGTATGTAAGAACATACTGAATTTCTTTCTTACAAACATCTCATTAGAAAACACAGTTTAAATTCCTTGTCCCTAGGCAAAAATGAGGTGCATTAAAAAACAGCCTTGACTTGGCTTCTGCTGTCTGCATGTGTTTACATGCTATTATTCCTCCCTGTGGCAAATGCAGGTAACAGTATCCTGGGCTGCATTAGGAATTGTGGTGCCAGCAGGTCAAGGAAGGCAAACCTGGGAGTGCTCTGTCCAGTTCTGGGCTCCCCAGTACAAGAGATGGAGACATACTGGAAAGAGCCCCACCCAGATAATTAAGCAATTGGAGCATAACCCTGGGAGGAAAGGCTGAGGGAGCTGGGAATGTTCAGCCTGGAGGAGAGAAGGTTCAGGTGGAATCTCAATGTGTAGAAGTATCTGAAGGGTGTTTGCAAGTAAGTCAGAGCCAGGCTCTTTTCAGTGGTGCCCAGTGACAGGACCAGAGGCCACGGGCACAAACTGAAACACAGGAGGTTCCATCTGAACATCAGAAAATGCTTTTTCACTGTGAGGGTGACCGAGCACTGGCAAGGGTTGCCCAGAGGGGTTGTAGAATCTCCATCCTTGGAGATATTTAGTTGAAAGTTGTCTGGACACTGTCTTGGGCAACTGGTTCTAGGTGGCCTGGCTTGAGCAGCAGGTGGTAGACAGGATTACTTCCAGAAATCCCTTCCAACCTACACACCAATCGGATTCTGCGATTAACTAAATTTATTATTTTTTTCTTAAAAAGCAGCTCTGCAGGTTGAAAAAATTTCACTTGTTACTGTGTACTGGGTAAGAACATTGCAAGCAACTGGCTGTACAATTTAACCACCATGTTAAATCAGAATTAAAATTTTACTTGTTTACCTGTCATTTCTTAGACCGAATCAGTAAAATTCAGAATAAACATGTTGAAAGTGTACAGTCAGTGGTGTAGAACATTAACAGCTAAAGTGACTAACTCTTTACTTACTTCTCAGTCTTTGATATTGACAAGCAAGTTCTTGCTCTGCTCACTTTTGCACTTTTTAAGCCCATCTCCAAAAATGCATAAACATACATTTTCCCATAAACAAACAGGCTACTTATTATCTTTTACTTTTTAAATGACTAGTTTTAAAATAGGATATAGATTGGTCAAATAGGCCACAGAGGGCCTTGACTGAAAGACTTCTTACTCTCAGCTTCTTTAAGAAAAACCTCAGATTCAAAATCAGTTTTTTCGTAGCTCTTGGGAGATTCAGTTGATTCAAATTTGTCAAATGTGTTAAGTATAAATCCAACTATACTTGGAAAAATTAGCATCCAAAGCCTTTTTACTGAGCCAATGGAGAATGCAAATTGGAACTAAGGTCAGAGACCAATCAAAAAATAATCAACAGCTGCAACTTTCCCAGCTATTTGAAGTTATCACTGCCTCATGAAAACACCAATGCAATACTTACATTCCAAGTAGGCCAGCTTACACTTGTGCACATTATTGCCCTCTAATGGCACACACAAAATCCCTAATTAGAATTCTGGAAAACTCATTTAAATCTAAATATATGTTTAACACTACTAAAATTTAAGGACTCTAAATACCAGTAATTCTGAATTAAAAGTGAACATAAATAAGCTAGAGAAATTTTGTAGCGCAAAGGTCTTTGCCATGCTACAGTTTACAACTTGAATCTGCCCTCTTCCATCAGGTTGAAAAAGGAATGAAGGAACGTGACCAAGGGGAAGCAGAACGGAGGGGATATGTAGAGAAATAATTTTAGCCTTTCAGTTTAACTAACTAGTTAACAGTTGCTACTTAATCCACTGAAAATACAGTACATTTCATTGGTTTAAATGGAGAATAAGTAAGAACATGTGAAAGTTTTAGCAACATATTACTTAGTATTTCAGTGAGGAAGAAATCCAGGAAGTCTGAAAATTCAAACAAAACAAACCTTTCTAAGGGTGAAATAATTCTCTTGATTACATGATGGATCAATATGTCATTCACCAGCATATTTTTATCACACAAAGCTGTTATAGGTCTTAAACATCCAGCAGCAGCAAGGAATTCGTAACACTCGTGTACTGTAGACTGTAGGCTGGACAGACTGTTTGCATATTTTATCTGTATCAGAAGACAAAAGTTAGGAATTGGTTTACTACATGCGTGTTTGTATATGTATAAAAAATACTCTTTTTATTTTGAACTTAAGTTATATTCAATAAGCCCTTCTTTATCTCCAAATACAGTCTTGAACAAGAATTTGCCAGTAAGTTCAGTTTTATTTACCATTTTTATTGTTTGTGCTACATCAACATCAGCAACATCTTCCAAAGCTGGCTTCACATTCTCTGGACCATAGACAAGACAATTGAACAGTGTTTTGGAAAAGAAACCAGGAGATGGGCCACCGTGAACCAGAGAAACTGCAATCATTTTACCAGCTTCAAAATACAGATTCTCTTTTACAGCTGCAAATTAAAAAAAAAAATTACTATATATACATAAAAATAATTTGTGATACTTTTTTTTTTTTTTACAGAAAATCTCATAATGTGATTCCTTCTTACTTTAGGAGATGCAACAAACGAAGTTTGCCATCTCGTCCTGGTTCAAACAGTAAGACCAGTATTTTTTACATAGCAGTACCATATTCTTTTATTCCAACTCTTCAGCCACTATCAAGCTCTGGGAGTAGATGTAACTTCCTCTTACACTTTGTACCCAATGCACATTTAATTCTGAAGCGTAGGAACACAAAGAAGCTAGCTTTGGGTCTTTAGGGAACATGCTATCAGAGATAACATTCTAGAAATTTCAGGGAGGGAAAAATAAGTAACAGAGAAAGTGAGTCAAGAAGAAAGAAATTCACTTGTAGAGAACAAATACTAATTAATTAAAGAGTTCCAATTCTAATGACATGCTGTATTTTTTCCTTGGTTGTCATCAGCTTTTCCAACTAAACCAAATTTTTTGGTATTACAAATCTGCACATCCACCCCCGTTTAGAATTGAAAAGCAAAAAAATTCAAAAAAACAATTTATATTCATCAGGACTATAATTGTGAACTGACAATCACACTGGCTAAAGATCTAAAAACCTTTCAAGCTACATAGTTCTTAATGTATTTTTGAACAAAGCATTTAGTTACCTTGAAAATCAAGGGACAAGTTCTTTGCAGAAGAGCCCTCAAACAATGATGAATTCTGAAGGTGAAGCATTAGTAATTGGAAGAAACGGTGTTTTGATGCAGCAGAATTATTTGTCTTTGACCTATTTTTGCAGTTTGTGAACTTTATTTCAATGGTGTTTGTAGGACTGAATTTGCGCTGTCTAAATCCTTTTAAAGCGCTATTCCAGATATTTTCTGTATTGATGTTAAGTCTTGTAGTTTTTGTATTAACTTGTAGCTTTAACTCCTTCAGTACATTAGAAACTTCCATTCTTTGCCTTCTTAAATGCCTACAAGAAAGTTGCATGTATTTTCAGATGAAATCTATGATTCATAATTAGTAAGAGTTTACAGGAAACATCCTAAGAAACTATTAAGAAAAACACCTCTTTAAACACTTTGGTACTTTAGGTATGGTATTATTTTTGGTAATTTAGGTATTGCCTAAATAATATCAGTAAAATATTTGGTGTAGATGCTTCAAATTTTAACTCTATAGGGGCAAATTTTAAGTACCTCTAAGAACTAGAAAAAAGGAGCTAGAAATAATTACTTTGGCATAAAATGAATAGTTATTTTCTTAATTCAGTTACACCAACATAGTGCCAAACAATTCTCACACCATCATTCTACATTTGAACAATGTGAAACAAGTGAGAAATTGAAGCGCTTACCACGTTTGTATTAAACATGTTTTGCAACCAAATTACAATACACTGTCAACTATGCACTAATATTTAATCTTTGTTACTATAATCGAAAATACATTTGAGGGAGAAATGTTGCAGTTCTTGTATAAAAAAAAAATATAAGACACCAGTCTAAATAAGACCCCTTCTTCATTTTCTAAGTTGCAACCAAAACTATTTCAAATACCCTACCTACAAGAAGTAACTAATTCCCTCATCCGAATTGTTAGCACATAATTTATTAAGTCTACCTGTAATAAGTACTCACACTAAGAGAAAAGTTTTGTAACCTTAACCTGAATATTCAAAATTAAAACATGTTAATTTACCAGTGATTTTAGCATAATCAAGAACTACTCTTACAGTACAAATGTAAAAACATTGAAAATTCAGGATATGTCTAACTTGAAGGTAGTTAGGATTTTTATTCCCCCTTGTCTAAAGAATGGCTAGCCATGCTTTGGCCAGGACAAATAGTGTTTCTGGGGTTTTATCCCCTAGTCCCCCTCTGGCATTTAGAAACAGCAGAAGCCTTTATCAAGCTATGCCTTCAGCTCTTCAGTGTACTCATTGCATTTTTCCAGTGACTATATACACAGACAAAAAAAATATATATAGCCACTATAACACACACTCTGTAGAAAATATGGCATAAAGCCAAGTGCTAGATTACTCTTCAATGTAAGAAAAATAGAAGAAAATACTTTTTCCTCTGGGACCAGTTCCTGTTTGACGTCAGTGGAGATAAGGACATCGTCACTCTGTTGGATGCTGGAAGTTCTAGGTGTGAGCAGGGTGACAAGTTGTTCTGGCACATTATCTTTGGTGACCTACAAGCCAAAACACTGTTTTAATACAAGATATAATTGAAAAATGCATAAACGCTTCTTATTTGAAGGTAACAATATAATTTGTGCCTATTACAGTACTGAATCTCATCTGCATGTTCATGTACACAAAGTCCATCAGTGCTTGAATTACAGTTTTAAAAATAATAATTCAGTATTTTATTATGTTGTGGTTTTAGGGTTCGTTTTTAGTTGCATCCCATGCACGAGATGGGAGTCCTGATACAACAAGTAAAAACTAAAACTATGCGTTTCTACAGACTTGAAAAGTTTTTATTACAGCAGAGGAAATTGTTTATATAAATATCTTTGTAAGCTAATTTCTCATTAACAAAAAAAATACCAATAAGCAAACTTTTTAATTTCCTTTTTAAATTCCAACTAGTTTACATGCCATCAAATGCAAATAACAATAGCAAATTTACAGAGTTCACTGCTTACTCAGAAAACTTCAATCACTAAACTTTACTCCAATTCTATTAAATATGCAATTTAGTGTAAGAAGTTTCTCATATGGAATAAGCCATCGCCTCCTCATGTTTAAATACTATTTTAGGTTATAATCAGTT
The DNA here is from genome assembly GCA_034008185.1 of Gorsachius magnificus. Taxonomy (NCBI): domain Eukaryota; kingdom Metazoa; phylum Chordata; class Aves; order Pelecaniformes; family Ardeidae; genus Gorsachius; species Gorsachius magnificus. The sequence continues at coordinate 39,825,632 of CM067086.1, read as the reverse complement.
TTCTGCTTGAAAACAGAAAATTACGCACGGGAGAAGAAAATTGCATTGAGATCCATGTGACTGCCGAGGGCACTTTGGAGATGGCTCTTCCAGCAAACATGTTGTCCCATCTGTCTTTTCAGAGGTAGCCAAAGAACGCTTTTTCTGTTTGCTGTAGTTCCCTGTATGATTAAATGATTGATTCAGTGAATTTGCTACCTGTAAAATACATAGTGTTACAGTCTCTCATTCTAAGAAGCCACCATAACTTTACCTGCTTTTGCAAAAATACTTCTGCATTCTACGCACTCCCAGTTTTGCTCCCATGACTTCATAGATGAACAGGCCAAATGAGTTCCACGGGACCCACAACACTGACAACGCTTTATTTCCCATTTACTAAAATTAAAAACGTACATATTTAGCATTAGAGAGAAACATAAGGCCAATTAAAACAAAGAATATTCAACACTAAGTGTAATCTAGACACTAAACAAAGCATTATTTTATCAGTCTGGTAAAACTGTACATATTCAAAGGAAACTTTCTGCAGACAAGATGAACTTTCAATTCCTCGCTGCAACAACAACAAAGCAGCTACCTTGTGTCGAAAGAAGCTATGAGTTAGTGTGCTCCCCTGCCTTGAAGTCAATAGCTGGCAGCTGGTATTTTCTCCTCATGTTGCTAGCTGGCAACATCCTCTGTGTTTTATGGGTATCCAACATTGAGCTTTTCCAAATGATAGTTTTTTTAAAGGAGCACATCTGATTATTCTTACACATTCCGAATAAGCCTCTTCATTAACGCCAGTGTTTAAGTATCTGTTAGATTTTTGTCTAGATTTCTTCAATTTTGCATTAACGTACAATGGAACAATATGACTGACATTAGTTCAAATAGTGGAAGCTTAAGGTACAACTCTTAAAGGCAAAATAAATCCTGAGGTGCACACATACCATGAATGAACCAAGCATTGTTTGGTCAAATCTGTACAAAGCAAGTGTCCACAGGGAAGAACCTACCACAGTACTACAGAAACAAGTCTTCAAAGTAGAGACCACTTTGAGTATACTCATGCCAATGGAAGATATAAATTTCAGAAGCACACAAATAAAACAGGAAAGAATGCAGAAAATGAACTTGTTAATCAAAAATTAAGCAAGTGGTAGAGCAGAATAAAGCCTTTTACATGGTCACTCAAGCCTCTCATTTATTGTCAATATTCTAGCTGCCATTTGCATGCAGAGCAATAGCTCACAGGTTGATTTCAGATTGATTTTACAAAGCTAGTTAATTTTCAGCTAAGTCTATACTTCAATGAATTTCTTGTAAAGGTATTAAATATTCTAACAATTATTTAATTGTTTAATTAAGCTCTGAATGAAACATACACATTAGGCACTTGCTATTCTACATGTTATGTAGATGTACAAATTCTACTTCAGCACTGTATCAAATGAGAACAAGGACAAGATAACTGATAATTGATTGGTTTGGTTTTCTTGGCTTTTATAAACCAATTAAGTTAGAGAAAATTAGTACTGAAATATTATGATTATAGGGAGTAAACCAAACATTTTATTTGGACATGGTGCCTTGGCTTGACATTAAAACCTGACGCTGAAGAATATTAATTCACTCAAATAAGAAAAAACCCCACCACTAAAGAACTATTGCATCCTAGGTTATACCTTCCTGCAAAAGTATCATACCTATCAGGTTCATTATAGTCCCTTCCTTTCTTGCAGAGACACCTTTTAATGTCACAGTGTTGATAACATTGCAGTAGGTCTTGATATGCATTCTCTTCAAGTTCCCAAGATGCGTCCCTATAAACAAGGCAGAAGATCTGTTATTTCAACTGTATTTCCGATTATTTAAATGGGTTACTCTGTCTTTGGAAAAGATGTATGTAATAACTACACAAAGAAATTTCAGTCATGTAATGTTCTAGGCAACAGCTAGACAACTGAGAGGGGGAAGAAAAAGTTCTAGGAATAAAAATAATGCTGTAAAATACACCCACAGACTTTCTTGTGTACAGTTAGTATGATTAAAGTACTTATTTTTCACAAGACCTCAGCGCACATTTGCTCCGTTTCATATTATTCTGCTTTCTTTCTCACAGCAGACATGGATATTTGTTTTGGCAGTCTACTCAAGTTATCACTGAAAACGGTCTCATGAAAAGTCACCGAGAAATTTCCAGTCTGAGGAGACTAATAGTTTAACAATAATACTTCTAACAAAGAAACATCATTCTGATCACTTTGGCTTATTTTGAGTCCCATCAAATGGTGAAGACTTATGATAACAGCTCAGAACTTTAGAAGCAGTTATACTAGGCATATCCTTAGCAATCCCTTGGGAGAAGATGGAAGCTGTATGGCTGAGTAATCAGTTGATTATAATACTGTCTGGACAGAATTTCAGATATTGTAAAAACTTGGGCAGAGAAAATACACTTCTCCGCAACCTCTATGTTAATGCAAAATTATTGTATTCAAGAAGTGTTGTGATCTTTTAAATAGGTCCCTGGTTGAATCATGGCATTAAAAGTGATTTTTCAGAGCTTCCTGCTTTATGCTCGAGATGACTACTTTGGTCTTTCACATTTTTTACGCATAACTAAAAGGAAACAGGCTACTCTTAGCAAACCAAACAGTTCTACCATTGAAGGTAGAACTGAGGTTTCACATATTAATAGATGCAGTTCTATTGAAATTTTTACAGAAGAGTGATTATTTACAAGATTACTTACTTTTCTGGAATGTGTATGCCCATTCTCAACATTTCTTTCTGAAATTTGTCCTTGTTATTACACACTGTGCACCTAAAGAAAAATATCCCAGCACTCAAAGCTTGATACTGTGTCAAGAAAAAAAAAACACAACAAAAAACCACACCAATTATTGAATTACTACCATCCTTAGGATGCTGATAAATAATGCCTTAATATCTATAATCATTACATTCACGGATAATGTCCTGACATGGATGTTAAAGCTGACATTGATCATGGTGTCACTTGACATTGAAGCAGATGGCAAGCATTTTCTCTTCATTTAAAGGACAAGAGCTCACATGCTAGAATCACGTTAATAAACAAAAGCACAACCCTTTTCAGTCAACCTCTCTGGATCTAGAATGAGTTTACAAAAAGAACTTTATAACTTCTTCCAGCACTGGACTTCAGCAAAGGGAACTGATGACAGATAAATGACATTTTTAGCATTTAGATTCTGCACATAATGATTTGCAAGATGGCAACTACCTAGGTTGGACTTCAGTTCCTAAAAACAACTGAATTTATTTTTAATAATAATCCTAATAAATAAGGCATGAAGTGTATCGCACATGCAGAAACATGGAGGGGAATTAATAGCGTAAAAAAAACACCCTCCTTCTTGTAAGACAGTAGTCTCCAAAACATAATTTTAGCATTGTCCTTCAAACCTAGTATATTTCCATACCTACTGCCTACATTAACCCTAAGCAATTATACAGTTTTAATGAACTGTTCTATTATTTTTAAATACAACAGAAATGTGATCTCCATGGATGCAAAGAAAAAAGAAAGGGAGAACCCGTGTTACCTGCAAGCATTCTCGATGAAACCAAGCGTTTTTACAGCACGGACTTTTCAATACAGCATATGTTGGAAGCTGTTCAACCAAATCCAGGCATATTGTACACTGTGAAGTTCCACTAGATTCTTGATCTGGAAACTTTTGAACTGGTTTATGTTCCCAACAGTAAGATCTAAAAATAATAATTTAAGGTTCCCTTATGAAAACAACATTTTAAGAACCTTCCTCAAAATTTGAGGATAGCAAAATGAATTCCTTTTTATATCTATTTTTCATGAATAAATGCAACAAGCTAAAAAGGCTAAAAAGGTTTTTGTTATTTCTGAGCAGTGCTGGCACAGGGTCAAGGCCTTTTCTGCTTCTCACCCCACCAACAAGGAGGCTGGGAGTGCACAAGAAGCTGGGAGGGGACACAGCCGGGACAGCTGACCAAAGGGGTATCCCACACCATATGATGTCATGCTCAGCATATAAAGCTGAAGGAAAGAAGGAGGAAGGGGAGGCATTCGGAGTGATGGCATTTGTCTTCCCAAGTAACTGTTACACATGATGAAGCCCTGCTTTCCTAGAAATAGCTGAACATCTGCCTGCTGATGGGAAGCAGTAAATGAGTTCCTTATTTTGCTTTGCTTGCGCATGCAGCTGTTGCTTTACCTATTAAACTGTCTTTATCTCAACCCATGAGTTTTCTCACTTTTACCCTTCAGATTCTCTCCCCATCCCGCTGTGGGTAGTAAGCAAGCAGCTGCGTGGTGCTCTGCTGCCTATCAGGATTAAACCACAACAGACATGTAAACAAATTATGTATCTAACAGAGCAAGTCAACAGAACAATAGTAAGGAAGAAACTTATTGCCAACTGTAAGAAACTTACTGTCAACTAATGCTCTGTAAATTAGAGATCATATACCCTCTTTCTCTCAAAACTTCTTTTGGTCCAAATAATGTGCTTCCTGTCCTCAGAACCTCAAGTTCTTCCTATATTTCAATGCTACCATGATGTTAAAAGAGCAGTTTTGAGTTTGCATATTGATTCTCCGGAGTCTAGGTAGCAGGATATAATTTATAATTTAGCACATTTTCAAAGAAATAAGACAGCCAAGAAATGCAGTTCTAGAAGAAACCTTTCCAAAAATGCCTTATTTTTACATGTGCTTGACTTAATACGAGTGATTTAAGATAAAATGCCTGCCAGACTTCAATCCATCTACCCTACAAATTCAGCTCACAGTAGGGAGAATAAAGCCGTTGTCAAATGCACTCAAGACTATTTTGACCACAGCCAAGATGCTGGACAGATAATAGTAAAAGAAAATAAAGCAGGTTTTAGACATTTGATATTAAACACATTTCTCCTGCAGTCCATCTCTAATAGGAAGATCTAGAAGTCTTGTGCTTTGAAACATGACAATGGCAAACTGTGTTTTGACCGCTGAGAGATAGGCAGCCAAACCACTGCCATTTCAAAGGCACAGGAGGCAGACAAACAAAAACCCAAAACCAATCATTTTGCAGTTTATTTCAGAGTTTAGGATTTAATGCTCAATTTTGTAAACAATTTAACTACTTGTAGAAGCTTTAAATTATATCTTTAAAAGCTCTGAGAATTTTGTTTATAGGTACTAGGTATGCAATATAATTGCTTGGCCTTCATGTTTTCCACAAATCAGATATTTTTTTCTTAGATAACCTGCACATCATTTATACTTAACAGCCTATACAGTAACAACCCATGAAAAACCCAGATCATCTCCTGTATTAATATAATTAATTGAAAGTGAAAAAGCAACAAAACCCCAGAACTTACCTGAAGTCTTCCATGAACTGGAAAATACACTCCTTTTGTATCCCACAAGGAAAATGGTAACTTCGTTTGCATTTGGGAGCTACACATCCAATTGAAGCACCCTTTTTCTTACAGATATTACATTTCTAGGAACAATTTGTTTTAGAAATACAGAATATTAACAGCTAAAGTCCAAGTAAAATTACAGGAATTAAACCAATAGAAAAATTAGGAAGAGTATAAGAAGGGAAGACTAACTGTGACAGGACTATTGTGTTTTAGCCCTATTTAAAAGAGTAAAGATATGTAGTTATTTCACAGACTTTGATTATGTATTGTTTTACATGCGTGTTGACTTGTGACATGTAAGCCAAAATACAAGTTCTTTTACCAGTACCTATAGTTTAGCTGCATCTATAAAATTATATGATATGTCAGCCTGAGGCTTAGCATAATGTCATGAGGTATTATGCATGTGTAATTTGCTCTCACTTATCTGCAACATACCCAGGAAATAAAAATATTAGCAAACTTCCGCAGGTTTTATTGTCCCTTGTGGCTTTCATGAGCCCAATATACTTGTTACTTAAATGTAAAATTCAGATGCTTGAATGGGCTCAGCACACTGCCCATCAGAGAAAGAAAAGAAAACAAACTCCACAGGTGAAAGATATTAAGTGCATTTAGAAGTTACAAGGGAATAAAAAAGTAAATACCAAAGACTTCATTCTTACCAATTTTGCAGCTCTATTTACTTCTTTTCTAATATCCATGATTAAGAATCCATCTACACCTTCATCTTCCTCCCCTCTCTGCCAAATGCCACTTGACATCAACTATGGAAACAAATTAAGTATTTGAAAACATTCATCTACCTGAAGATTTAAAACTTACCTACACAGTGTTTAAGTAACAGAGAAGTTTAGTCTAACAAAGCTTGTATGCAAACATTTTAACTATTAAAAAGCTAATTCAAAACATCCATGTATTTTTGTCTGATATGACAATAGGGAATAGTAGCCAGTAACATGAAAATAAATATTTCATAACATGAAAGTCTTATGTAATACTGTAGAGCCCAAGATGGCGAATTTTACCTTCCTTTTTCAGATATACGGACTATTCAGATAATTGTCAAACAATTACTTTCAGCACATAAAGCTTCAGAGGAAGTAAAATTAGTTAAGTTAATGTGAATGACAATTGTGCTGTGGAGATAATGAAGCACAGTAGGAAGTATTTGTACTGAAGAGCAACCTGAGAGGAAAAGTAATTCACTTTAGAGGAGAATTAAATAAAAACAGAATCAAGTAACTAGGCAAGTCAGAAGAGCCTGATGATAATTTAAAGTTACGAAGTAAGGCAGTTAACATCACAAACTTCAAAAAACTAACTAGTTTCATAACTTGTTGCCTTCTATATTCTTTACAATCTCATTTTATAATCATGTCACGGTTTCAACTGGGATAGAGTTAATTTTCTTCCTGGTAGCTGGCATAGTGCTGCGTTTTGGATTTAGTATGAGAATGTTGATAACACCCTGATGTTTTAGTTGTTGCTAAGCAGTGCTTACATCAGTCAAGGACTTTCTCAGCTTCCCCTGCTCTGCCAGGTGCACAAGAAGCTGGGAGGGGGCACAGCCAGGACAGCTGACCCAAACTGGCTAAGGGGGTATTCCATACCATATGATGTCATGCTCAGTATATAAACTGGGGGGAGTTGGCCAGGGGGCAGCAGTCACTGCTTGGAGGCAGGCTGGGTGCCAGTGGGTGGGTGGTGAGCAGTTGCATCACTTGTTTTTCCTGCATTTTGTTTCTCTCTCATTGTTTTCCTTTTCATTACAATTAATTATTATTCTATTTCAATTATTAAACTGTTCTTATCTCAACCCACGAGTTTTCTTACTTTTGCTCTTCCGATTCTCTCCCCCATCCCACTGCGGGGGGGGGGGGGGGGAAGGTGAGTGAGTGGCTGTGAGGTGTTTAGCTGCCGGCTGGGGCTAAAACATAACAGATTTCAACACAGCACCATTTTCTACCTACAGAGCTTTATCAATATATGTATTATATAATACATAATATATCAAGTTGAATAAAGGTAAAATTTTATACCAAAACCAATTAAGAACGTATTTTTTCCAAATGTGAGACATTCAGCAAAGAAAAACAAAACTGCACCACTAACTGCCTCTTTCTAGAACTCTTTTCTTATATAATATTCACTATATTTAAGTGAAATCACAGGCTTCTGTTTGTTTGTTTTTAAAAAGAAGTACAGACCAAAACTTAAAAGACGACTGCAGGAACCTCATCACCATAAAATATCATATAAATCATAAGGCTCAGTGTTGTAAGCATGCCCTTTCCTAACTGTTCTGCTCCATCAGAAAAGGACATTTTTCCTAACCTATCATTTTGTCTTACGTATGAGACAAAATAATCATGAACAGACCTAAATTTCCTTCCAGATGCTTAAAGTTTATTTAAGAAAAAAACCTCTATGCAACTTTAGAAAACCTCCACTCTGCCTAGTCTTTGAAGGATTCAATATCCAACCTATTAAGCCATCTGCAGCCAACACAATCCTTAAAGAACTGGCTGAGAAAAACAAACAAAGGCACAAAACCCCTAAAGTGTTCCTGATATTCTTGAGACTGTTTTTTTAAACTTGGGAAAAAATTTCAATCTGTTTTTTTTTTGTCTGAAGTACTCATATTATTTTAAGGACCTGCAAAGATTTAGAGTTTGAAAGGTACTTTAAGTATACCTTTAAGAATATGAATCTTGGAAAATGTCAAGTGTGATAACAAAATATACTCAACTGTAATTTATATCCACAACTTTGTTCAAATTGTAAGTCTTTACTATAGCTGTAATATGATCAGTAGGGTACATGTTTCTAAACTGAAAAGTAGGACTATTTCTTAAGTGTTACAATGTCCTCTGTGATGTCAGAGAATAACTCCCAGCCAAACAAGAACTAGTGAGAAACAAGGGAAAAAAAAAAAAAAAAAAAAAGACAACTTTTCTCTACTTTTTCCACAAGGGGTGGAATTTTCACATTCTAAATTTTGAAACTACACTTCTCTTACAGAAGCAAATATGTAGGTGCAGTCTGTTCCCTTTCTCTTAACATGTACCTTCATTGCTACAATAGGTTGGGAGAATTAACTAAATAATTAAACTAAATGGATTATGAACAGAATTTAGCTTTGAATCAAGGCTTGTTGGGATTTGTTTCATCTCCCACACCTGCCAAATACAAGCCTTCAAGGCTACAAATTAAAGCTGACAGTTCAAGCTTTAGAACAGCAAAACTTAAAACAACTGTTGAGACCGTTTATTACCATTTAATACTTGTTGCATTTACTTTTTTAATTTCCAGTTAAAACAGGCTCCAAGATCAATACCATATACTTACCAAACAGTAATAATGAACAGTGAGATTGTATTCCACATATGTCCTTTTTTCTCCATACTTTTCAGGGCAGTCATCTGTCCGTCCACAAAGGACACAGACTAAAATATAGAATTATGTTTACAATCACAGTGAATGTATTGGAAATACTATAGATCAGCCGAAGAGCAGCAACTTTCATCTCTTTTACATGTACCTTCAAGTAGATTACTGGATAAAGCTCAGTAGATACCCCTCTCTCCTTAATATTGAATTCTATAGTAAAAACAGAAGAGGGTACTATTTGTTCCTTCTGTAGTTCCTAAAAAGAACATACTTCACCAGTTCCACCTGCCTGCTGATTCAGGAGAAGGCTATCACCCAAGCTAAATTCACAAGCAAACTGTGCTCCCAACTGAAATGTTCTTCCCAAAACACCCAAAGATAATTATCAAATGGCCAACAATGTCCAGATGTGTGTGAAATATGTCATCCGTTTCCAGTATTGTACATAAAGACAACACTATATCAGAATCCATGAAGCAACTTAACTGTTTCTTTGGATACCTATGTGATAACCTTTGTGAAAAGCACATGAATGGTATCCTGCCTGTATCAAGTCATATGTTACCAGTGCTTTTAAAACATATGCTAGTTTCAAAACATTCAAGGATTTGAGACAACATTGGAGTCAACTAAAACCTTAAGGATTTCCCCATTTCTGCAGTTCCTATCCCACTAACACACTTCCACAGACATTTAAGACCCTCCCCTCAATTCTCAATAGATCTGTAAGACACATTTTCAATAGTCTAACATCAAGAACAGTCATAGGAGCGACGAGAATAGAGGTACTGCTTCAGCCTAAGAAGGTCTTGAATGATACATCTCAAACACAGCTGTGCCTGATTTGGCAGCTGAATTCCCAAAGTTACTTTCTTAAAACATCTGCAGGAAAGACTATTTTTAAATATTCCAATTACGGCAAACAAATCCAAGGAAGTTTACAAGTTATTTCTTTTTCATTCCCTGAGATAAGTGGTTCCAACACAATTTGATTACTAAAAATCCACTTGTTCTTTGAGCCCAAATAAAGCAAGCTATAATTGGTATTATGTACGCAGATTAAAGACTTCTATAACTATTTAATAAAATCCATACTTACATGGACTTTGAATGTCAATATTATTGTTTTTACTCATCCCGAGTTCTTCTGGCTGGCTGTCATGAAAAAGAAATGAGGTGTTAAATACATCTAGTGCATTAACCAATGACCATTATATACTGCTTTTACTTTTTATTTTAAATTGAAAAAAACCCAGATACAGTAAAGTAAAAAATGGGTTCAAGAACAAAATAATATTACAATTCAACTGTTATTGTGAGAGATGGGCATTTGGAAAGCAGGATGCAAATGTTCAGAAAAAAAAAGTACTCCCAGGCATGTAGCAACTTAACTATTTCCCCAAACTATCAAACAAGGTATTTTATTTTCAAAAGAGAAAATGAAAAAGTCCAATGCAACAGCTATTTATGTGTAGACTTAATTGTACAGAAGAGTTTGTAGTTATTTTAAACATCAAAAATAGCAACCCAAGGACAGCCAAGAAAGTGGCGGTGACTCCTGCTCAGATAAAGATTGTATTACCATGAGAAACTTGCTTGGAAGAAAAAATTAACTGAGTAGGGTAGTGGCAAAATTATGAAGATAGTCTCCATTGTTTGGAGAAAATGCAGGATCCTGGCCTGGTTAAAGAAATGCTGATCTAAGATACCCGCCACAAAAACTCCCAACAAATTGGTGAGGAATCCAAAACAAGGATATGCATACAGGAGACTTCACACCACTTAGAAATATGTATTTTATATTCTGAACTGGGGAGTAATTTATTTAGAAACATTGACCTAACCTCCATTTCTTTCAAATATCACATGCCCCTAAAAATTAGATCCCCAAGATACATTAACATGGATATACTGGGAGCTGGCCTTTACTGTGTGCCACAGCATACCTTCTAGCCCACCTTGGAAAAAAAAATAAAAACCAAAACAAAACCATGTTTCTTCACCGCAGCATTAAGATGATTATTCTTTCTCTAGTGTAAAGTAGAACCCTTTTAAGAACATTTCTGTAGATCTTTGTCTTATCTTCTCTTAGGAAGCCGAAGAAAGCATTACATGAGTTTTGCAAGACAAGAACCACAGGTGATTGCCTGCAGATCCATGCTTGACCTCACAGGTAGGTGAACAACTTCCTTCACATTCACCAAAGTGAGCAATGAGGCAGCTGGTAACAAATCCAAGGTCCAAAACAGAAGCCTGACAGACTCTGAGCTCTCAGAGTTTTGGTATTTACAGTTTAGGCGTCTGCCAGGTACAAGCTTCAAGGAACAAACCTCTGAAAGGAGTTGTATTGAGAAAGAAAAAAAAAAAAGGGGAGGCAGAAGTCTGAGGCATAAGGCAACTGCTCTACAGCACTGCACTTTCTTAGAAGACCCAGAATACTTGTACACAAAAAAAAAGACCTTTACCAAAAAAAATCTAAAAGGAAATAAAACGAAAAATAAACAATGCTGCAAACAAATTAAGGCAAGAGGCCCTTAAGAACACACACTGCACCGACAGTCAGATGAAGCAATTGGTTCCAGGTTCCAGTTTTCCCAGAAGCACACTTCCCTCTTTCTAAATTACAAAAAAATACTTAATCGGGTACAGGGGGAGCAAAACACAAGCACGCAGCTCACACAGGTTCTCTTCTCTTCGGGATTTCCCAAGACCGGTCACTATCAGTTTCACAGTCCTGAATCTATCTGAATCTATTAGGGTAATAAAGCAAAGAAACGATCTATATGTAAACACACAACACCAAATTTTCACCTCATTTGTGGTAAAACGCCCTACCAGGTGGAAAAAGCACCTATGTGGCTGGAAACAAGAAAAGCACCTTCCTACCTTAGCCTGGCTCCAGCAAAACAGAAAAAAAATCGCTACCCCACCCCCACCCCCCGCAACCGCCCCAATTCCTTCTACTTCTCTCAAACTCTTTCAAGGAAATGAACCCGGAGTTCAAATTTGCAAGTTAAAAGATATGCGAGAACCACCATTGAAGCTCCATGCACAAGTCCTACAGGGCTCTCCGCAGGAACAAAGCAATTCCCTATCGGTCTATTTGCAAGACAGGAACACATTATCACCCTGTGTTTGTAAAAACCGAAGCGTAAATAAAATATACCTACTTTGCCTAAACAGGCTAAAAGAAAAAATCCTCAGAGTGAATACTTAAGATTTTGCAACTCCCGCGACTCTTCGCTACTGCAGAACATCAGGTGGTTCTAAGAGGTTTTTAACTAGAGGATGGGAAAAGAAAAAAACAAAAACCAGCCCCAAGAGGCAAGGTTTCAGGTACGGGTTTTCTCTAACACACGAACAAAGGAACCCCCCCGCATCCCGTCCGTTCGCGCTGGGTGTCCTGAATTTACCGAGGACAGGGCCTCCGCTTCCCCCGCCGTGTCCCGAGGGAAACCCGTCCCCCGGCAGCCACCGCCCGGGCGGGAGCGGGCGGGCTCCCGCGACGCCCCCAGGAGCCCCGGTGGATTCACGATGCCGGTGCCCGCTGCCGCCCGGGTCTCACACGGGTCCAACCACGAAACCTGACCGGCGGCTGTTCACAACGCACCGGGCGGCAACGGCAGTTGGTGCGGGCAGGGACCCCCAGCGAGCCCCCGCGTCGTCCCCCGCCGCCACGCGTCCCCCCGGGGCGCCGCTCGCCCCCGCGATGCACGATCCCCCCCCTCCGCTGCCTCCTGCGCCCAGGCCAGCGGCGGGAGCCAGGCACCGCTGCCCCCCCGCTCGGCTGGCTGCCCCCAGGGAGGCGCATGGGGCTCCCCCGCCGCCGCCGCCCCCGCCCCCCGCACCCCCGCGGCCAGGGGGGGGCCCCCAGGCGCTACTCACCCCGAAGGCAGCTCCGCCGACACCGGGCTCCGGTGGCCGCCCCGACGCCGCGCCGCCGGCGCTAACTGACAGACGATTCAAACCCCAACATCCGCCGCCCTCCCGGAAGCGGGGAGCCAGCCAGCTCCCCCGCACGCACCGCTCCGCCCACCGCCGCGCCCGCCATCCGTCGCATCGGCGCTCGGCCACCTTCGCCGGGCACGCCGGCTCGGCGGGCGGGGACGCGCGATCCTGGAGATCGGCACTTGACTGGAGGGCTGCGGCGGGCGCGGGGCTGCCCGGCGGCGCTCGCCTGAGGAAGCGGGGGGCTTCTCCTGAGAAGTCCACCCTTCTTTGTGCGGTTTTAAATCACTCTTTTGTTCTCAGGCGGCCTGAGCCATCCCAGCGCAAGGCCGCAGCCCTAGCCTGTGTTCCCCCTCGGACACAAAGACGTGTCCCGCGGTGGGGTGGGGTGGGGTGGGGTGTCTCAGCTGAAGCTCGTGACGTTTACGCTGATGTTTTGCCATCCAAATGCCGCCGGGCTGCGTCAAATGGCAGGTCAGCCCGGCGGGCTTTGGGCCCTAGGCGAGCTCCCCTTCCCTGTCCCCTGCAGCCGGGCTGCTGCTGTCCCTCGGCCGAGGGCCTGAGCAGTTGTCCCCAGGACAGCACCCACCCGAGAGCGTGGGTAGCGGCTCTGCCAGCTCACACCCCCCTCTGCCCAGACGGGTCTCTCCAGTACCCGGGCCAGACCTGTATTCCCCCCGGTAACCGGACTGTCAGACCTGGGGTCACCGCAGGACCTGACACCCCGGCCCCAGCTCTCTCCAGCAGCCAGGTCCCAGACCGGGCTCGCTCGCTGCCCGGGCCTGAAGTTCCCCAGCAGCACACACACCAGAGCAGAGGGCTTCCCAGGAGCGGGACTGGGACTTGGCTAGACAAGTGTGCTTGATACCTTAAGGGTCGAAAGACCCCCGGATGTAAGCGGCCTACATGCATGGGATTTAGGCCTCATTGTCTAGTTTGGATGTTTTGCTAAAGTCAGTAGTGGCTAGCTTGGATGTTTTTTTAAGTCAGTAGTGTAGCTACTTACTAAATTTGGAACCCTGTTCAAGGATGGGAAGAATCGGGGGGGGAATGGAGCAGAAGGATAGTAACGGTTTGCCAAGGCTGCTAGACTAGAAGGAATGAGAACTAATTGATGCAGGAAGATTTGTGGCTCCTTACGAAGGACAGTTTTTGATAAGAACCAGGAGTTTACCTCAAGAACTGGTCTACACCGACCCTGCAGTTTGGGCAAGAGCCAAGGAGCAACTGAGTCTGCGCAAGAACAAAGGGTTACTAGCGGTGACGAAGAGGAGCCAGCAGCCTTCATCCCCGACGACCACCACAAGGAGGCACTGAGCAAGTGCAGTGGGGAGGGATTTCTGGAAATGACCACCTGAAGCTAGTTTTAATACAAAGCGGAGACAGGTTATGCATATGTATAGGCATATCAGGAAACTTTATGCATATGTAATACTTTGCTACATATAGACGGGGCAAGTTGCCGCTTGAAGGTATGCACGTTAGGTGGAGCGATCCCCCGTGCATCCGGTGCTGTGAATAAAGAATGCCTGCCTTTTAACACTACATTGGTGTTACGAGGTTCGTTCTTCTCGATTTCGGTGACATGCTGACCAGCCGCTTGTTTTCACACAACTGGCCCCTGTTGTTGGCACTGCCTCTCTTTTCCTGTGCTTGTTCGTCCTTAATGTACCTTCATCCCACCCTTTCCCCATCTTTGGCCTTTCCCCTAAATACCCTATAATGCATTTTGCACAAACGCTCAAAAGTACCCATCGTGAGTTTGCTCATTCCTGAGAGACTTGTGATAATCTTCCTTCCCCCTCATCCATTAGAAAGTTCCAGCTGAATCTCCTCAAGACTTTTGAGTGGTTCCCTCAATGGCCCATCAGCGGCCTGAGATTTCTGGTCTTTGGTACTGTCTCCGTGATGTCCTGGGTTTGTGTATCTGGGGCTTAATTACTTGTCCTGTCTGTTGTCCAGTTCTTGTATGTTAAACAGCTGTTAATCAGATACCCTCAGAAAAAAATGATTATTCCACATATCCTTACAGTGTGTGCTTCTGAAAACGAAGAAGGGTGTCTCTGGATGTGAAACAGAGCAAAAGGCAGAGATAGGCAATTATAGGTAATTACTGGTTTGCTAAAAAGAAAAAAAAAAAAGTTATTTTTAACACATTACATTGGTTTTCCTAAATGTGCCTCAGTATGGTGGATGTCCCATTTTATCCAATAACCGAGCACCTACCTGCTATATGAAAAATCCAGAACAGATTCCATACTCCTACGTGGATTTGAATCTATGTTTTCAGGAAGCACAGAGTATCATTCTTGCCTGCATCCTCTCTGGATTGCTGGCTATTCTAATATATAAAAGGAAGTGCCACACCGCCAATGGGAATGACAAGCTTTAATGTCTTTTGAGTCAGGGGTTAAATCCCAGTCTGCCACATTCTGGATATGTGTCCCAAGTCACGGTCTACTGAATAAAGAAAGGATGTTGTTGTTATTATACTACCTCCACCCTTTGCAATATATACTGCTATTTCCCTTACTGTATGCTGATTATTTCCAAATACAGAATATTCCATTTTAGGTCAGCTGATATGTTCTGTTAGGGTTTTGTTGCATTTTTTTTTTAATTATACTATCAGTCAGAAAAAGCCTGAACATTTTTGTTTTCTTTCAGTCTTTATCAGTCATTCAGGTAGCGCTACCCAGAAGGGAGAAAAAGCTCAAAAGGAAGAATTAACATTTGAATGTATCTGTGTGTTCTGCTGGTTTTTACATTTTGTTTTGTTTTGTTTTTTTAATGAGACAGCCTGAAACATTTTTCTACATTTGTGTAAAACTCTGACAAGGAATAGCATCCTCCTCTAAACATCTGAAGTATGGTAGGCTGTCCAGAACTCCAAATCACATGTGGAGATGATCAGCTTGTGACGTTTTTAGGACTGAACCAGGACGGCAGCATTTTATACTCAGTTTGCATGGTTATATATTAATAAAAGCAAAAATAAGTACTCGGGTCCTTATTCTTTTAATAGTTTCTAGGAGAAAGGTGGCCAGCTTTCCTTATTTATCTCTTGGTTCCTTTGTTTTCACATAACCCTTTGAAAAGTAGTACTGGCTCACTATTTACCACAAAACACAAGGGCTTTTTTTCCCCTATTATATTTTCTGGTCCTTGTTTGAATGTTTTGATCTGAAACCACTTCTGACTGTTCTCGGTGTCTTTTGAACTCAAACATACCACCTCTTGACAGCAGGAGTTTCCTCACAAAACAGCAATTTCAGGTCTCCTGGTACTGGGCTGCTCGGATAATAAGCAGGTATGTGAGCAGCAGTGGTTAGGGGTGATATTTCTCCTGCTGTGAGACAGTGTGACTTCACCCCGCAGAGCTCATCTGCTGCCTGCATTGCTGTGTTCATTCTGGGTCAGGAGCTTAATGTGTCTATATAAATGCAATACCACTCTGTTCCACTCCTTGGCCTTTCAGGCAGGACATAAGCTAAATTGCTTCTAATTTTTCCTTCTCGAGCTAAAAGTTTAAATGGTGCTTCTCTTCTGATGTAGCTGAGCACTGTGATCCACGATCAGCACTCTGCTGAGGGCAAGGCAGTCGCATTGGGTAGATGAACCCTGGGGGAACAACTGTGATACTGAGGTGAAAGTGATTACACACATTGAATCTGTTACCCTTTCTGAAGTTGAGAAAGCACTTAAAATTATCTTTCTACATGTGATGATCAGCTGTACTTCATGTATCTAAGATCTTTTCGCTTACTTGTTTATTGAGATTTATGTTAATTAAAAAGCTTTGAAATTTTTTCCTTTTTCATCCTGTAAATCAGAGGCAGGAAGACTTCCACTTATCATCTCCCAGTCCAAATGAACAAACTCTAGCCTGTAGGTGTAAATGTGCTGTTTTACTTGAATAGTTTATGTTTTGGGTTACGTTTGAAAGTTATGTTTAAATGTCAGTTAATACTTGCCTCGCAGAAAGCATTTTGTAGAGTCAGTAATTGCAGATTGTGAGTGGTCCTGATGATACTTTGTGAAGTATTTGATTAAGATACAAAAACAATATCCTGTTTTCTAAAGGACAGGAGAACATTGCCAGGTCTTGTATGGCTTCTTCAGCTCTCTGAATTCATTTTAGTATAGAGAAATACTTTTGGTTTAGAGCCTTCTAAACATTCCAAAAGAAAATCATATCATCTTTGTACAGTAGGTAGCTTTAAGGACAATGGGTAGCTGGGAAAATGTTTTGGTATTCTACTGCCACCTGGTTCTTTGAAGGTCAAAGTCTTTCTGTATTTCCTGTATCTTTAAAACAGCTTAAGGTTTCTTGGGGTGTTCATTAGAGCATACAAATATTTTACGTAATTTGGGAGATAGGTAGCCTTGCTTGTGAAATTCCTAACCCGCCTCAGGCAAGAATCTTACCTATAAAGGTTAAGTAGAATATAAAACATTTTCTTTGAGCATTTAAATAAAATACTTATTTTAAAGGTGGGCATGGGTTTTCTGTTTAGTTCACTGTGAAAATCTTAACATTTTTATAAATAAGCAGAAGTAAGCAAACTTAACTGACTGAAATCTGTTGAACCAAAGTGCTTCAGTCAGATAGACTGTAGTCAACTTAGTGAGTAATAACTACCAGGTCCATGTCAGTCCAGAGTGATACCGGTTACCAAGAAGACTCAAATGAGTCACTCAGAGCAGTCAGTGGGTGCAGAAACAGAAATTTCTCAAGCATCTCGAAATCAACCAGAAGTGTACATCAGATGACAGCTTTCTGCCTGTTCCCTCCTTAGCGTGTTACCTAATGCTAAAAGCTCATGGAGAACCCTACTGGAGAGGTGATGAGTACTAGCTTTTCTTTCTTGATAAAATAGGACTTGTTATTGTTTTGCTCATCTTTAATGAGGGTGTCAGAAAGAGCCTCAGATTTTGGAAACAATGGGAACACACCTCTGAATTGTCATTGAGGGTTGGCTGTCATTCAGAGCTGACTTTAAATTCCTTTCACCTAGCATCCAGTCAATCATATTTTCTTTTCCTTTGATACTGATGCTCTGAACATTATTCACAACTAAGATGGATAAGACCTTCATAATTTTTACAGATGCAGGGGCAAAGCTTCACACACCAAAAAGGAAGCTGCCCTGACAAAAGTTGTTTTTTGTTTTTTTTTTTAATACATGTTTTTTTAAAGACCTTTGGGTTTAACTGTGACATTTAAGATGCTAATTTTGGCTTCTCAGACAATGGTAGATCATTCTTCAGTGCACCCTTCAACCCCCTTTTTTTTCATCAGACTGAAACACAGCTCCACTCTCATGTGAAACCGATGGTGTACCCTGAGGGAGTAGGTAATTGTCCTGTGCTGAACAAATGCCTTTGAATTACATATGAATGAAGATGCCAGCTCCAAGGTCCAGAATGGCTGTTGCAGTTTTGTTGTTTCGTAACACTAAATCTCTTTTCAAAAGATTTAGATGCTAATATAGGAATTTCACCATGAAAGATTACTTCTGGAGTCTGACAAAAGCAGAATAAAAATGGTGATGGCCTCAGTGAACTCTCTGCTGATGGTACTTCACTTAAGTAAAAAGCAGGAAGGTGTCAGGGGGTTAAGACATCCATGTTTTGTTTGCTGTAATAAAGAGTCTGGGAGGGAAGGACCTATGCAGTGCTCACATGGAGTTCATGGATAGATGTAAGGAAAATCCCAGATGAGCTATCCCCAGCCCAAGGAAGCATTATTCACTGGTGACAAATGAGCATGAGTCTTGATTTTTGTATTTATTCCTGATGATTTCTTTTGTATTTACAGTGAAAGAAATTTGATCTTAAACCTCTTTATTATTTCTTTTCAAGTGCTGGGATGAGGTTAAATTCTCTGAAATGGCTAGACAACCTGAAATCTTGATTGTTTGAATGCTTATGATATGTTCTGCACCTGAATTCAGCTGTGCTAGCCTTAACATAAGCATTCTGTGTTTAATTTACTATCTTCCCATTCTACCGAGGAAGACTTTCTTTGGAGAACACAAATAGTTTGGCTGAGATGTTGTTTCACAAGTGTTACCTCATTGCAGAAATTTAGAGCTGAAACTCACTACCACAATTCATGATTATCCAGACTTCTCACATTCTGCAAATCGCCCAAGATCTGAAAATTGGCTAGACAAAAGATTAAAAATAGCAGGAGCTTATTTAGTTCCCTGAATACATTCTTTTATTGGATCACTATCAAGGGAGTACAGCCTTTATTCTTTTCAAATATGCAAATAGTTACAAATAAAGAATTTTATTATCAAATTGGTAGTTTTTAAACTAGAAACAGGGAAAATTATTCCTATTAAAAAGTCTGCTCTTCCATTTAGGCATTTTTCCCTTCTCTAGGGTATGAGTGTAATAGGAGAAGCAGATTCTAGTGTACAGCTATAAGACCACAGTATTAGAACTGTGCACTGGGGGCCAACTCTGGGGTATAATTCAAAGGGCAAATAGAAAAGTGCCAGTACCTGACAGTGGTCTTTTAAATATGTTAATAAAGCTGTGTTTCTTACAACTCTGTTTGCTGCTTCGCTTACCATGAAAAAAGCAGTACTGTATTTGTTTCAAGTTCTGCATTTATTGTGTTGATCTACATCTTATTTATGAACAGTCAGAAGAGAAGCAAAGTCTTACTCATATCAAACTAGTCATACCAAATTATGAGTTAGATGCTGGAGAGGATGTGATATATCCTAAACGGCTGATCTCTTGCTAGGCTGCCATTGGCTCATACATGAAAACCTGAAGTCATCCTGTATCTCCATCACTTGAAAGTTAGTAAAGAACTTTTCTTCTGTTTTTTTTATTTTGATAATCATGTCGGAGAGATAAGTATCCTACGAAATTCCAGCAATTTTTAACTGTTTAGCTACTGTGTCACTCTCAATTGTCTAGAGAATTATTTAAAGATGCTCTATTCATCCACAGGTGTTGACAAGGACAGCGTGTAAAATACTGCTTTGTCCTGGAAGCAGTGTGCTGAACACATGTAATGTCTCGGGGAAATGAGTGCTAGTAGGTAAGAATTCCTTCAATCCAGTGAATTTTTATTAGTACTCTTGTCAAAGGAAGATAGGTTTGAGTGGGAGAGGGCTTGGCTGTACAAATTCTGTGAATCAACTGTGGTTGATTAAAACCAGCAGAGGGTAAGTCAGCTTCTTTATTGACATGTACTATTTACACTGCTTTGGGAAGAGCACTCTGCCAAGTTTACTCGGGCAAAATAATCTTTGGATAATTTCACCAGTGAATGCTTTCAACATTCAAATATTAGCTCTGAAAGCACAGTTCGCTCTCATGCTAATAATTTGCTTAGCGTCCTAGGCATTATGGCAGACTATCACTGATAAGGTAGCAATAGTCAGATCAAACTAGAATTGAACCTTATGGAATGATGTTTATTTATATCAGCAATTGATATTTTTCTCATAGCAATGGACCAGTTCACAATTTATGTTTGGCTTTCCAAATTATTAATTGGGAAGTGTTATCTATTTGACTTTACATAGAATAGAACAGTATTTGGGACATTTTTGTTGCCCTGTCATGGAAACTCTGGAGATGAGTACTGGGCCTCCTTCCTGAGGTCCGCCATATTGCTTGAACAGTATTGTTGTAAACAGAAATAAAAATTAACCTTGTTTGATGTCTGCACTCCCCCAAACCTCCAAACCTTCACAACGTTAAAATCACTTTTGTGTCTAGTTCCTTTGATTCTGATCACTAATTTTGCTTTCAGTGACCCTGAATAAACACACGGCAGCCTGGCGCACACTGCTTTCCAAGCCTCTCAAACTTCACAAGCAGACTTAATTTTAGTTGTTACATAAACAAGAATAGCCAAAATGACTTCATCTGGATTAAATGCTTCTGAAAAATGACAGCTACTGCCCTGGGGAGTTGACATTGCTTTTTTTTTGTAGAATAAGGTAGATGATTGGGGAGTGGCAGTGTATATTTCTTCATGCCATGTTGTCACTTTGATTAGGCTTTACAGTAGTAAGGACTGCATAAGCAGATCAGGTTCTGACTCTAATGAGTTTTATATCACCTCAACAGGCTGTAAACATGCTAATGGCTAAGGTGGTGGCTCCTTCCTCTAAGTTATAAAATGAAAAAATACCATTTAATCTCATATGTCATCACGGAGTGCCAGTCACCACCAGTTTGTCGTTGATCTGAGCCAAAAGCATCCAAGGAGAATGTCTCTGCCTCCCTCATCCTGGTTCCTTGCAGGGGAACCCTGAGCCCAGTGTCTGGGGAGCCTCAGGCTCTTTTCTACATTCTGGTACTGGCCAAAATTGTCTCATTTCCCCCTGTCTGATCTTCCCAAGCTGAGATACAGGCACTTCCCCAAGTGTATGAAAAATGATGTTGACTTTCTTTGCAAGATATTTTGAGCACCATTTATGGCAGAGATATGGGCATTACTACCAACTGGTTTTCCTAAGATTGAAATTTCAATGCTTAAGCATAGGTTTTGAAACTGATTTACATCAATACTGTAAAAAGTCTAAAAGCTTTTCATATATCAAGTGGATTGCTGCTGTTATCTGTTGTTGTTTCTTGAAGTGTAACCAATTAGCATCAAAGCTTGGAATTGAGTTCCCTACTGAAGCAGAGTTGCAAGTGAAAATTACAGAAAACCACCACTAGATGGAGTCAATGATTTTCTAAATTATTCTTCATCGCTTTGGATATAATAGAGTTGCAAAATGATTATGATCGCTGAGTTGTTAAGTGGAATATGATAATTTAAGTAGCTCACCTGTATCTTGTTATAATTACATTATCTGTTCTTTAAGCTTTACAATTCTATGATTTTTCACCTCATCTAAAAATATTTTTTACAATTTGATGCTGAATAACAATATTTTAATAGAATTCTTTATCAGGCTTACAACATCCTGTATCAATGCTCACATTCCCTATTCAGGTTTCTAAGTTTTATTAAATCCTGTAATTTCAAAGGGTAAGCTCAATTCTAGTGGTTTCACCCTTTTTATTAATTATAAATTGATAAATGGGGTGAATTACAGAATCACAGAATTGCAAGGGTTGGAAGGGACCTCGGGAGATCATCTAGTCCAACCCCCCTGCTAAAGCAGGTTCTCCTAGAGCATGTTACACAGGACTTCATCCAGGCGGGCTTTGAATATCTCCAGAGAAGGAGACTCCACAACCCCCCTGGGCAGCCTGTCCCAGTGCTCTGTCACCCTCAAGGTAAAGAACTTCTTCCTCATATTCAACTGAAACCTCTTATGTCTCAGTTTGTATCCATTGCCCCTTGTCCTGTTGCTGGGCACCACTGCAAAGAGACTGGCTCTGTCCTTGTGACTTCTGCCCTTAAGATATTGTATGTATTGGTGAGGTCCCCTCTCAGTCTTCTCTTCTTCAGGCTGAACAAGCCCAACTCTCTCAGCCTTTCCTCGTAGGGGAGATGCTCCAGTCCCTTTATCATCCTAGTTGCTCTCCTCTGGACTCTTTCTAGGAGTTCCTCATCTTTCTTGAGCTGGGGAGCCCAGAACTGGACACAGTACTCCAGGTGGGGTCTCACCAGGGCAGAGTAGAGGGGGAGGATAACCTCCCCCATACTTACGACTTTTAGTTCATGTTTAAATAAAAATACTGTTATGCACTATTCTGAAAAGCAACTTGGAAATCATCAGCTATCAGGAAATCCCAGCTGTTAGAAGTAAGCTGGGCTAAATTTACCAACACAAAGATTCTTTGGTCAGGATTTGCAAACTTTACCTTAGACCAGGATTATTTTCATTTCAAGTGTCATCCGAGTGAAACTGTAATAATTTTTTTCATGATGCATTACTTAGAGTGGTCTAGCTTCCTTACCTGAAGATAGCCAGCCAGCCAAAAATTTCATTCATTTTTATTCCATAAAATATAACTTGTTTTGGCCAAGGAGCCCAGCTTTTCTCCCCTGGGCCATTACTAACGTGTCACTTGCAAAGTTGTGTAGAACATACAGCCCTTCTCAACTTCTTCATTTTTTGCGATTTTTGCCCTGCAGGCAGAGCCATTATGGTTGTCTTTTGTACAAAACAAAAAAGAGAGAAAAGATTTCCCTTCAGCAACATTGCTCTTCTTGAACTACAAGTACCAGGCAGATTTTTAGTAGTTTGTTGAAGAAAACCACTTCATTTCTGGCAAAACAAGCACGTGGCAGTACTTAAAAGGAACTCTTTCACTATTTAGTGAATATAACCACTAGTTCAGAACTCTTTTACCAGTGCTGGATCTCTTCTAACACAGCTCTTCCCTTGTTTTGTTTCTTGTGTTAATAACAAGAAAACAAGTAATAAAAAGAAAAACATCATCTTACACTTAATGTTTCTGTCACTAGGCAAATTAGTTAATGCTTTCAGGATATTATTTTTACCCAGTGTCTTAGAATATTCATTTATACTAATGAAGGAATTATTAGTGATACTGAAAACAGAAGAAAACAATTTTGGATATGTATACTACATAGTGAAAAAAACACACAAGCAGAAAGAGATACATGATTTAAATACTATAGGAAAAACAATAAGAAAAGTATAACTTTAAAATCTATTGTTAGCTGTAACTATACAAAATTATAATTATTTAAAGGAAGCAGATGACTTGCATCTTATTTTTAATTATCCTCATCAAAAAGTGATGCTGAAAAGAAATGAAGAGGTTTATGTGAATCTCTTACTCACTTGCTTTTCATGATCTTGTGTTTAGTGAAAAACATAAACAAAACTGACAAAGAAGAAAAGAAAATCTGACTTTGCTGAGCCAAAAGCCTGTGCTTTGTTGTATATCTAAATTCTGAGCCCTATTATTCCTGTATAATATTATTGTAGAACTCAAACAGTCGTATTCAAGCCTATCTATAGGTAGCTCTTTCTATTCAGGTTGCTGAAAGCCAGACCGAGAATTTATCTAAATTCTACTAATTATTTTTGATCAGGTATTGTCCAAAGCACAATTATTTTGCAGACTAAATTAATGTTCTCTTAATCAGCTACTGCTGCAGGGCCATAGGTTTAAA
The DNA here is from genome assembly GCA_034008185.1 of Gorsachius magnificus. Taxonomy (NCBI): domain Eukaryota; kingdom Metazoa; phylum Chordata; class Aves; order Pelecaniformes; family Ardeidae; genus Gorsachius; species Gorsachius magnificus. The sequence goes on along the minus strand of CM067086.1, from coordinate 39,801,782 downwards.
AATACACAGTACAATTACTTTAATGCATAATGATGTAGCTAAGATTTTAATAGTTTGTGGTGCCTTTTCACATCTAAACAAGTAAATGGGTTTATGCAACAATTGTGTTGAATAAAGGTCACGCACTAACAAATGAAATGGAACACATTAGAATAAGCAATTTATATATAAACTTAATTTTGCGAAGTTTACAAAGATTATTTTTAAACCCCATGTAGGCTCAGAGTCAGTTATATTGTGTATCTGATGACATAGTCATCTCTTGCAATGGTTTGTTTCACTGTCCAATTAATTTCAGAATTATACCGTATGGATTTGATGTGTTTGCTTTATGCATTCATAGCTGTTATCAAGAACTTTAATGGCTTACTAACCTCCACCTATGAATAAAGCTTTTTCCTTTGTAAAACTGGAAGGATGTGGCAGAATAGAAGCAAGAAGAGTTTTTACACCTCCTCTTGTCAGTCTGAATGATTCACTAGTCATAGTAGGCTGTATGCTCTATATCAATACAATTAAATAATCAGTACCTGTAAGTTAAATCACTTCTCACACCCACTAGTAACAATATGACAATAAAGCTATTCCCATTATAGTGTTCTTTTTTCATTGAAAGTAATTACATATAGTTTAGAGACTACAGCTACAAGAAATGAAAAGATACCTAAAACTTTTTCTCGGTAGGTAATAAACTAAACAGAAGAAAAGATACATTTCTGTAGAAGTACAGTATGTAATTTTTACAGGGACAAGACACTGAGAGATGTTGAAGTATCTTTGGTTTATTAAGTGTAGGCCCTGTAAATGTCATTAGGATCCTAGACAAACAGTACTTCTGACTCAAGAATTAACTGCATGCTGCAGTAGTTATAAAATGAACATATAAACTTTTTTTTTTTTTTTTTTTGAAGCGAAGCATTGGTTTAACACAAACTCCTTCAGTAGGAAGAAGGCGCTTATTTTTACTATGAGTTGCATGGCTGGATATAATGTGCATAATAATCTGCATTGGGTCTTGACAGCTGAAAAGCTCTGCTAATTCCGTGTGAAGCCTGTGGCCTCTATATTATATTTCCATTAGAAACACAAGTGTGAATGGAAGTTTTTTGCTATCTGTTCACAGGGTTCTTCATCTAAAATGAAGTTGTTACCTATGTGGTAGCCATAGTGTAAAAAATATCATTGTGATGAATAAGAATTAGTACCTCTGAACTTGTGACTTCCTTAATCTATATCCAGGCACCATGAAAAGTCCAACTCACTGTCTTTTTAATTTGATTTTAACAGTGCCTTAAAGAAAAACTGAGATAACAATAGAGTTAATCTCTATAGGTTTATGATCTACAATGATTTGTGTGCTAGAGGTGGACAGGCTAACCTTGGGCTCTCTACATTTTAGGAATGCGGATAAGAGGCAACTCCCACCCTTTGTGGTGTTTGAGTAATGAGTACCTAAATAATGTAGCTGAGCTCTCTATGGCACTGTCACCACCAGCTTGCAAAACAAAGCATTTCAGGGAAGCTCTAGGTATGAAATTTAGATGTTCTGTCTGGACAGATAGTAAAATCAAGCGTTAGTATTTTGAAGCTGTGTATTGGGTTTGCGTGGCCAGGTTTTGGTAGCGGGGGGCTGTGTGCATGGCTTCTGTGAGAAGCTGCCAGAAGCTTTCCCTGTGTCTGATAGAGCCAATGCCAGCTGGCTCCAAGGCAGACCTGCCGCTGGCCAAGGCCAAGGCCATCAGCGATGGTGGCACAACAACAGCCGGAGTGAGAGGATGTGAGAGGAACAACCCCACAGACACGAAGGTCAGGGACGAAGGAGGGGGAGGAGGTGCTCCAGGCACCAGAGCAGAGATTTCCCCTGCCAAACCTGTGGTGAAGAGGGTGAGGCAGGCGCCCCCTATCAGTGGAGCAGATATCCACCTGCAGCCTGGGAAGGACACCATGCTGGAGCAGGTGGATGTCCAAAGGAGGCTGTGACCCCATGGGAAACCCACTGTCTAGCAGGCTCCTGGAAAGATCTGAAAAGCCCATGCTGGAGCAGGTTTTCTGGCAGGGCTTGTGACCCTGCGGGGGACCCATGCTGGAGCAGTCTGCTCCTGAAGGACTACACCCTGTGGAAGGGATCCACGCTGCTCCCGTCTGTCACAAAAGATACCCGGTGGTATTTCAGAGTTCTCTCTGATGAGTTTCTCACCTGTGCTTCCAGGCTGGCAGTGAGATTCACAGGAGTTTTATGTCATCTGCTGCGTGCTGACCATGCTATTTGGGATAAAAGGTCTTGTGATGAGCAGACTCATGAGAAAGTGAGGGATGGCCTGGAATGCCACAGAGAAGGCTATTCCCACAGCTGAAAGCTGCTTCTGACTTTTTCTTCTCTTTTTGTGTGCACGAGGGGAAAATGCTTTTCCCAAGATTGATGCTCATGTCTGGGCTCCCCTTTGAGACACCCCAGGAGAAGGCAGGAAAAAGAGATCTGCTCAGTGCATCTGTTCTTACCTTGCAGAGTAGCTTAACAGGGACAAATCGTACTTGAAGCATGTGCAATTACCCCTGACTAATAAAGTCTGTTGTGATCGGGTAGGGGCGTTGGGTATGAGAGATTGTTAAAACAGGTTATTTAGAAATGCTGGCAAGGTTTGCTGGAGCGGAGGCTCCGGCAGGTCGGGGGCGGGGGGCAAGATGCCTTTTGAAGCCACAGGCTGGAGGAGGGTATGGGTTGCAGCTGCGGTGATCCGTTCGGGTCATGCATGTGCAAGTTTGGCAGGCCCGCTTCCAGGCCCGAGCACACACTTGTCTTTCTTGCGTGACAATATTGCGTTCTGCACTGATGTGCTGCATCCCCCCAGCAGGTGTGTTACAGCTGTGGCAGCACAGGTAGTCCGGGGAACCAGTCCTAAAACCACAAAACAGGCAAGGTAACGGACTGTAATTAGTGAATCTTGTGAGTGCAATATTACAAGCTGGGAAAATGGCAGCGGGTATCTGTCTCCTTTATGTGGGCACACTTCTGTAACGTCCCATTTCCTGGAGTGGCTTAAATTGAACTTTGGTCTCGGGACATGTTTTTAAGCATTTGTCGTGATTTTTGCAGTACTAGGTGTGAGCCACATTTACATCAGTACGTGACTCATATCAATAATTAGATCCTTACTCACACAGCTTACTGAACGCTCTGCTTATAATATTTAAGTCAACTATTTCCTTTCTGAGACAGAAAAAGTACTGTGAATAATTCCGCTATGCAATTTGTCATTCCGTTGTATAGGTCTTTGAAGTGATTCTTCCGATTTATTTATATATCAGGTATTTCTCCTGATGCTTGCCAAAACTCAAGGTATGTCCTTCTATGTTTGAGTCACATTTTGTATGTACCTCTTTGCCTTTTGTTTATTCAACAGTTAATATAAGCAGAAGGATACAAATTAAGTTTGTGGCTGGAGTGCTGACTGATTAATTTTCCAAGAGAAAGACATCAGTGGTATTATATCTGGTTTTAAGATGCACAGCACTGGTGATATTTATGAACACATGGTAGGTGTGTATAAATGAGTATGTTTGTGTGCATGTGAAGTGGCATTTTATTGAAGAATCTGAGGTGGGTTGTCATGGAGATTAAAAGCTTTGAAATGCTATTCATTGGTATTAGTTGTGTTTGCTGGGCATAAGGATTTTGTTCTGCTACTTTGAAACTTTCATTGTAAAACCAGTTGCACTTCTACCTGTATTGCAAAGACTGTTCTAGCAGGCTGAGTAAATAAAGACCTGATGAGCACATTCAACTTAAGGAAAATAAATTGTGACCTATTTTTAATCAACATTACAATTTTTGTTTCTAAGCCATTAAGATGTTTGTCTTTTAAGTGTGTAGTGTTGCAGGCTATTTATAAGGTGGCAGAAAATTGTCCACTCCCCCAAACCTTCCTACCCCCCTACCGACAAAAAAATAAAGTTCTGGTCACAGGTAAATGAAAAGATTTTCTTTAGGTGGAAATGATATAGAAATGAAAAACATAAAATATATTTTACTAGAATTTGCTTTTACAGTATGATACACATTTTCAGCTTTGTCTGTATAAAAAGCTAGGAAATTTCTGGTGCTTTTTCCTTAAGTGATTAGAATAAAAACTTATAGAAAAGTTTACCTTTGAAGATCATTGTTTTCTGCATGAGTTCATTGATGTGTTGCAGTTAGTATGGTTGTTTTTTTAACCAATAAATCAATGAAAATGCTGCAACAAATGCTGCATACGTACACAACATCACACACACTCTGAATGAGTAATACAGTTTTCATAACAGACTTGAAGTGATGATTATTAACTAGAATTATATATATTTATATTTAAACTGACACTACAGAATTCTTTTGAGTCTTGACAGATATGTGGAATATTTAAATGGAGTAATTATAGTTACCAGACCTCCTGGGATTAACCTGCTGGAAAGAAAGTGACATTTTGCAAAGAGAAAAATGAATTTATAACATGGAAAAAAGCTAAAAATGAGGTTATGGTGTGCCTGTTTATAACCGTTCAGGAGGAAAATATGTTTACATGGAGTCACTAATATGCTGTAGCGATATACTTCACTTACACTTAATTATAGAGGGGCTTTGAATATAACTTATTGGGTTCTATGTTTCCTGAAATAGAATAAGCCATACTGAAAGGAAACTTACCAGTTATTTTTGGTGCATTTGTATTTAGGAGTTGATTCTGTGCTATTTATATTTTCCTCAGGAATAACTCTACTAAATTCAACATGCTCTATGCCAATATAGAAAAAATACATCCAAAAGAGAAAAATACCAAGCTCTCCCTCTGTGGCACAAACTACTTTTGCATAAATCATACCCTTTCACTTATAAGAGGGACCTATTCTCTCAGGCATATTCAGATTTTCAGTTAGAGTAGTTTCTTCAATGACAAACACTGCCTGCTGAGCTCTCCTGAACTGGAGTTGAGTAGAATCACAGAATCACCACATAATTTAGGTTGGAAGAGACCTTTTGAGGTCATCTGGCCCCACTCAAATCAAGACCAACTTAGATAGGCTACTCAGTACCTTGCCCGATGGAGTTTTGAGTGGTGGTGATGCCACAGCTTTGCTGGGAAACCTGTTCCTGTTTGGCTATGATGAAAATATTTTTCCTAACATCTAATTGGAATTTACCATATTCCAATTTGTAGGCATCACCTCTCATCCTATCACTGGGCACCCTAGAAGGAGGTTGCCTCTGTTGTTCTGTACCCTCCTGGTAGGTAGTTGAAGACAGCAATAAGATCACCAAGATCTCCCCTTTGCTTATTCTTAATGCTGAACAAACCCATTTCTTCCAGCCCGTTCTTGTGCCCCAGGTGGGCTGGTGGCTGGCTGGTACAGACGGCCAGCGTCGGTGGAGACTGTGGTTGATTGCTAAGAGCAGGACTAGAAAAATTTCAGGATTAAGTGGAAAGACGTTGTTTCAGAAGAATGAAGTGACTAAGTAGGAGGGAGATCAGCTGTCCTTTAGGGATTTGCAAAGACCCCTGATGTCAAGCGTATGTCTAATGTAACAGATAATGCCATCCATGAGCTGACAAGGAAAACTAAGGCATAAGAACCTACGAAATTGCAATTTAAGAGAAAGATTACGTTCACGGGTATTGAAGTGACCTTAACTCATGATCAACCTATGTATATTATCTACAGCACAAATAAAAGCGAGGCATGGCATATGACAACTATATCTTCCTACATTATAGAATTTTAATTTCATCACGACTTTTACCTTATATACAATAAATTTAACATATTTTTAATTAATTTATTTATCATATTTCCTCACCATCCTTCAATCAGTCAGGACACCATATGTAATTTTCTTCTCCTAAATGCCACAGGCTAATAAATGGATAATGCATGATGAGATAGTGATAAGATGTGGTGGAACTCGCACATGACCCTCCTTTTTCTGTTACATGCCATTTAGCAGATAAAACCTGAAGTTATTGCCATTGCTTTTTCTGTAACTATGATTACTAGTTAACTTCAACTGCTATTACTAGGAAAATATGCAGAAAAATGCTGTCTCTAGTCTCCTTTTAGCAGCAAAAATTTCTCCTGTTTTTCTCACAGCACAGTCATTCAGCCTTTGCTGAAAGCTACACTTCCCAGAAATAGTTCCTGCTTTTATGCTCTTTGGTCCCTTTCTCCCCTTGCCCGGGCAGCAAAAGAGGATTTCAAAAAATATATCTACACTATAAATTGCTGCAATGAACCATGCAACTTGTTAATTAATTATAAACATTTCTTTGCAAAACATTTGGCCAACTATTTCTTGAAGGTAACCACATGCAATTCCAGTTATAGAATGATTACCCCTTCCCTGAGAAGTAACCATGGAAAATGAAGAGTAAATAAAGGAAAACAAACCCAAACATGCAAAGTCCCCTTTAAAATATTTTGTCCTCTTCTTACACTATCTTCTGTCTTCATCAGGGTAGTGGCAGCACCTTGTAGTTGTGCATTAAGCTAAGTGTATTATGAGCGGCTCATTCTCTTTCTTAGCTTCTCAAGGGGAGAATTAAACGTGCATTCATACATCTTGTTTCGGTGCAGTTTTATTTTCTAATTTTTTAGAAGATTTATGCAGCAGGTGCCTTAACTGGAGAAAGTTGTTGGAGTGAAGGACTCAGGGGACAGAGAATTACAGAGCAGAACATTATTACGTATCCTAGACACTATTCTTTTAATCCTGTCTCAGCCTATACAACCACAAAGGGGCAGAAGGAGGAATAGAGGCCTATTTCCCTTATTTCCCGAATCTACATGTGATTCTACAAAAAATGGCAAGCATTGAAATGCTTAACTGTTGGGAGCTCTATTGGATGGTGGGATCTTCTCAGGTGTGTGGAGGAAGGTAGGTAGCGTCATCCCACTCGCAAGCTGTCCTAGGGGATTTCTTTTCAGGAGCTACACACAGTAGAGCCAAGCCATTTTGGAAGAGGCACTGCAACATAGGTCTTTGCTATTCAGGGAGAAGGTACTACTATGCACAGATATTGATTCTTCACTGGAGTTGAGGAGCTGGGCAAGTATGGGAGACAAAGTGTTGAAGGCTGCATATAGTTCTGCAAGATGTCTGACTGCCCAGCACCTATGTATTAAAGAAGTTGTTTTAATAAGATTTTGGTCTTTTTCTGTATCCTGTCTTTTTTTTTTTTTTTTTTTTTTTTTGTATTTTTGTGTTTTGGATCATCACTGTGAAGGAAAGGTAACACTGTAGCAAAACTAAGTAAAATCTTTAGCTAAAACTTAATAGATGTCTCCTTTCCCCACTTTATTCTTTCATGTTTGCTGAATATTGGGAGAATAAAAAGACAAGAAAGAGAGGGAAATATTTGCCTAATATGAAAGAGAGAGTTACAAAATGAGCATTCAACTCGAGGAGAATGTCAGGGAACAACAGTACCTTATACTGCACTCTGAAAAATTGTAAAAAGTACAAAGGTTCGTAACATATTGTAAAGAAAATTCTTTAGAAATTGCTCTGTTATCTTGGAGGTAACAGACACACCATATGCTGTGTCTGGCAGTTGCTATGGCAACTACTTTTAAAATTTAAGCATGGGGAAACTATTGCCTAAAATCTCCATGACTTGGGGCCAAATCTTGCATGATGCTGAGCACCAAGGGAGAGTAAAAAAAGGCATAAAGGAAATCTTAAAATATCTTTCTCGTTAGCTTTTGAAATTTTGTCTTGAAATACTTCTTATTTGTTTCAGGAGATTGCAAGCCCTGGATTCCTGAGAACATGGAAAAAGGGATGAATGAGGTGATTGCAATATCACAAATTTAATACTGTGCAAACTATTTGTAATGAAAAATAGGAAAAACCTATTTGTTCATAGAGGCATTCTACATAATTGTGATACTTATCTGAATGTCATCTTTTTGTCACTGTTTTATGTGCTTGGGAGTTCTTGCCTAGAAGTCAAAGAATAGTAAAATTCTCAAAGGCAATAGGTGGGAAGGTAATACATCTTAATAATCTGCCAGTACTTATTAAAAATTAGCAGATGCAGATTTGTTCCTGTGGAAATGTAGTTTCAGGCTTTGAACAATGTTTGCGCTATCTCACCAGCAGCCTGCATAATGCAATTCTGAGGCAAAAGAGGCTTAAAATATGAAATAAGAATGCTTCTACGGAAAAATCAGTGCAAATAAAATTAAGAAAATTTTGTTCTTCTTCAATGAATGCTGTTATAAACAAGTTCAGCACCCTGGTAACTGGATTTCTGTGCTCAACCTGCATCACAAATTCTGTCTTGCCCACCTGCATTCTACAGTGCCTCCTAGAGGAGCCTGCAAAGGTGGGACATCATTTAGCCAGAATACAACAATCCCGTACTGTAGCTCTTAACAAAACTCCCCATACAAATTGCACAGTGTGGCCTGGAGTCATTCAGTAATGGCCTGACCCAAAGTCACTGAAACTGGTGGCATTCTCTCTGTGGACATCCCCAGGTTTTCTTCGAGGCCCTGCCCATGCTGCTAACCTTATACTGATACACATCATGTTCATCACTACCAAAAATTCTCATGTTTTGAGCACGCATCATGTAATGCTGGCTTTTTAAAAGTAAGTTGTTTTTTTTTTTTTTAAATTTTGAAAAAAAATTCTTAGATTATATAAGATCCTTGAAAGAAAGTTTATTGGTCTCCAAGGTATTTATCTCATGCTGTTAGGTCACACTGGGGTGAGAACCTTCTCTAAGTATCCTGAGAGCTCCTATCCTGTGATTTTGGCTCTCATAAGCTGCCACAAAATTGCCAGTGCTATTATTCACCAGGGAAAGACATTCAACTTCAAACCTAGTGTAGGCGCTAGTCCACTCAGGGCTCTTGGGATGAATTAAATTATTTACATTGTGAAGAACAATACATGTTTTAAATGCATGCTGTTCAACCACATGGATCATTATTCTGTCTTCCTCACTTTGTCTGCTACTCATTAATGAAGGCACCTTCATTTAACTTCTTGAAAAATTCTTTGATGGACAGCAGCAATAGAAAAAGTTAAACTGACTTGCAAGTAATGTGACCTTGACTATGAAAATGGCACATGCATTCCTTATCTGAGAAATTATTAATACGTAGGGGTCTGAAATGAGTAGCAGAGGCTGGAAGAAAGCAAGGAAAAGGCTTTCTTTTTTGGCTACCAATCCCATTTAAGTTTTGGGAACTATAAAAGGATCAGGACTGTACTGAAGGAGATTGGATTTAGTCTGGCAGAACCAGCTGTTAAAATCACAGCTGGCTTCTGGACCTACTATTAACAAGGGTTTTAGCACGTTTTGTACCCTGCTGCTGCTTCCTTTCTGGGTAACTGGTGATGAGCTCCTTCCCTGTTCCCTGTCCCACACAGGTTTGGACCTGAAAGTCACTGCCACTTCTGAAAGAAAGACAACTCTTGCTGACTGCTTGCTCCTATCCCTGTCCTCTGGCTCTATCCCTGTACTGCCTGGCCTTCTAGAAATGTCTAATATTTGCTTGGCAGCCCATTTCTGGAGGGGATATACATGATTTTGCCACAGATCTGACAGTTCAGGATGCCACGTTAAGGTACTTGCTTGCAAAAGCCGACCTGCTGCTGAGTATACATGAAGGCACTGATGTTCACAGTATAGCTGATAGCTGGTGGAAATGAAATAATCTGTATTGACACACTTGGAAGTTTCACATCTTTTTCCACTTAACATGCTAACGTGATAATTGCTAGACTGATGATTTTTCCAGTGACACGTCTCCTTTTGTCAATATTTAGACCTGTGTATAGAAAGCTTATCTATCACACCTGGCTAATTTTCACTTAATTTAAAAATAAATGGAACATGTTTAGTTTGCAGGGTTAGCAGAACAAAAAGAGGTTTTTATAAACATTTTTCTTGAAACATTCTTTGAAGGATAGGAAAAGATAATGACAGAAAGGATACAAAATCTGGCTCAAATGCAGATAGATTCCATGAAACAGTCAATTATTTTAACACTTAAATAAAATTAATTGAACATTGAAGTTGAGACTTCATTTTGCTTACCATTTAAAGCAAATTAAAACAAAACATAATGCTAAATAAAAATAGCAACAAATACCCAATAAAATCACTTAGTAGCACACTCTGGGAGAGACAAATTTTTAGCCAAAGTGATTCTGTGTCTCACTGGACATTTGTTCATATGGTTTAAATATTGAATCCCAGGGCTTTATTATCCAAAAAATTCATTCAGCGAGGCTTCTAGCCTAGCGTTTGTTTGCTGTACGTGCAATGACTTTCACTGTTAGTGATTAGGTAAGAAAAGCAGGAGTGTTTTGAGCATCCCAAAAGAACTGGAAAACTGTGTTAGCCCTAGTTTTCTTTAGCTTTGATGCTTTTTGCAGGACTGATCCTCAGGAATGAGTGTGACCAGACTGATCTGCAAGTATAGCTATCATGACCATGGAATGACTCACTTAACCATTTCTAGGAAAGCCTGAAGTCACAACATTTCTTCTACATGCAGTTGTCATTCCTGCCATAGTTCTGTTTTCACCAGTGTCTTGCAACTCTGTTCTGCCTACTAGGGTGGAAGGTTTATTTTCTTATCTTTAATAGCAGCACTTCTGTCGAGAGGAATTGTGTTCACCTACTTAAAGCTCTTAATCTATAACACTTCTTAAATAGTTTTGCTTTATTGTGGTAAACACTGATATTCCAGTCCTATGACAGAGAATTCAATCATGGTCAGCTTTTACTTTGTCTGAATGGTTATAAGACCTTACATGCAATACAGGCGTTTCACAGGGTTTTCAATATTATACCTATGATACATCATAATTTTTGGATGTCATTAAGTTAGTTAAGTTTTTTTCTCCCCACCTTTTTCTTCAGATAATGAGAACCGACCTTTGGGTTTTGCATCTGGAAACTTTTGTCTCAAAATCTGAAGGATGGCTAGTATTCTAGAAATGTGCCACTGTGAATTTGCAACATGCACCTACACATAAAAGAGGCATAATTCATATTTTTTTCCACCAAGTCATCATTATTCCTCATCCTTCTTTAATGTTAATTTGTTTCTTATATCACAAATATGTAATCTAAAAAAACCTTTTGTGTCATACGTTTTTATGAGATCCAAGAAAGAATCTTTTTCTGCATGACCGTGATCATCACAACAGCTTTGTCTTCTAGTTACATGCTTACTAATACACTCCTGCTTTTCTTTGCATTGTGTGGCGCAACTTGTGCTGAAATGTGGAAACCAACTACTTGCACTGCCTGTCTGACACAGTGCTGCTTTGCTGAACGTGTCTTAGAACCAAATCTGGTCTTTGCCATTTGACTATATTTGTATTCTGTTTTAATGCCCATTTATTAATCTTTATTTAACAGACATTTTTTCACATATTATCTCTCAGTAGATGGTTTTAATTTGTCCTTCAAATAGTTGCAGTTGCTTAGGAAATTTCTCAAATAGTTTGTCTTTGATCAGATATCAGGGATTCTGTATGCAGCTTTTACTGTTTTTTCAGCTCTATATACTTCACCATTATTGTGCAGGTCTTTAAAATCAGAAATGTGGGTAAGTGGAAAGAAAATGTGCTTTTGCAATCAATAGTCTTGTTAGAAATATTCTGAATTATTCTGTCTTGCAAGCCTTGCAAAGGACTTTGCAAGTCTCTCTCATTCTGCTGAAAGATTATGTCGTAGCTTTCTGTAACCTGCAGACACAGCTGAATATCTGATTTCCTGAATGGTAGTGCTTTTTTTCCCCAAAAAATCTAGAAATATTGCCTTCATTTCCTTCAATTTTCAGGCTCCTATGCAGACTAAGAGATTCAGATGGCTTATTTTTTCCAGAAAAAAAAGAAAAATTTACTCAATCCCATAAATTAGAAGTGTCAGAACATTTGCAGAAAGTCAGTTACTTGAAAAGGTCAGCATTACAATAGGTTTGTACCCTTTCATGTGGCAGTACCCATAGACTTCTGGACCAATAAAACTGAACTGCAGCCCATTGTCATCTTTCAGATTTTATCATGGTCTTGTGATACATGGTGCATTTCTGTATGTTTCAGCTACGAAAATTATTTGCATAGAGGGGAATCCGAGGATTTGTTTTAATGAAAATATAAATTCCTAAACTTCACGTTTCTCAAAAAACCAATTTTCACAAGAGTTTTAAAAGTGAAAAGCAAATGAAGTTCTAAAATGTATTTTTAAATGCATATTTTTAAATTATGATAATTTTGGTCCCAAAGCAAAGGGCAGGGAGTTTTTTATGATGCTTGAATGCCTGTGGTTGATAATGTTGTGAACAAGAGCATGATATTGCCAAATCCATGCTGTTTATGGAACTACCAAATTTCTGTATGGGTTTAGGACTCTGGTAGGGAAATATGTAAAACCAGCAGAGACTAGCTTTGCCTTAAGACTAGACAGTGTTATAATCACCCTCCACAGCTTTGGGAAACAAGAGTCTTGGTTTTGCATTTAAATCTGTTTGGCAATATGCACTATGTCTCCCAGCCACTTGGCTATTTGTAGAATTTGCTGTATTCAGAGGGTTTGAAATACTTTAAAACAAACTGAGCTGAATGGGGATCTTAAACCATTTCCTGATTGGTGTGTCTTCTAGCCCCTAATGTGCCTTTCTAGGTCTTAGTTATTTCCTTTTCATAAAAAAATAATTGCGCTTAAAAATGTCTGGTTGGATTTCTTTTGTAAAGAGAGCCGGACTGAGGAGCTCTAGGCAGATTAACTGGCCTGCTTCGTTTAGTAGGCTCTCTGAGCTTTGAAGAATGCTTCAAAAGTATGGAATAAAGCTCTTTTTCTTCCTATTTTTACATGGGCTAACAACTTCCCAGTCTTTTAATTTGCTGTCCTGTTGCATTAGAGTTCATTATCTTTGTGTTACAGTTTAGTAATTCTGTCTGAGTTTCTATCCTTTCTTCTGAGTCCCTGCTGAAACTGGCAATACAAGTAACACAGCAGAAGCTTGTATACAGACAGAAGATATAATGAGAATAGCACTTCTCGTGGGAATTAAATGCTGCATCACAGGGTTTCATTTGCAAATATCTGCAATGGAAAAGGATGTTTAAAAGTGCATTCAGATTCACTGTTTGGAGTCTCTTCTGCACTGTTCACATTATAAAACAAGGAATGCAGTTTGAGGTTGGTTGAGGGTTGAATATGTAAATTTGGAGGAAACAAAGTCAGAACATGTTTCTAAGGTCCGGTAAATACAAAAATGACTTTAAACCTACAACAGAAGCACAAAGCAATTTGCAAATATTGGTTGATAATATCTTTACTTTACAAATGAGAAATTCAAGGAGCAAAGACTTCAAGTGACTTCTGCAATGTTGTTTGGCCAGACGGTGGCAAAATACAGGTCTTCAAATAACAGTTCCCATGTGCTGACTTCTTAGGGAGGTTATGACATTGGCTTTTTTGATTATGCTCTGAGTGGAAAAGCTGACCAGGCTTGTACCAGTCCAGAAGAAGTCTTTTACAATGTAATAAAAGGTGGGGAGAATGGATAGTTCACACACGGAACTGCTAATTCAGTGAAATGATTAGCTATTGTCCTAACTATAGGTAGTTACAGTTACTAACTGGAAAAAAAAATATATACCATGTGGAAAAAGTTATAGTGTCTCTTGTATGAGATTTGTTCCCTTTGGCCTTCAAAGGATCTTCCAGCAACTCCTTTGCTTTCTTAATATGAAACTTGGGAAAAGCTTAAAATGTCAGTGTAGGTATTTTTTCTTTTAATGACAAAGAATGCAAAGCTTCCAGAAAGGTAATCTTGACTTTCAAAGAGATCTTGTCAGTTCTGTTGATGTCAGTATCAAAAGAAGTTAATAATTATCTGAAGAAAACACATTTCTCTTAGTTACTTTCTTTCTCATACAAAATTTCTCAGGTTAATCACAGCAGCAGATCTGCAGGGGTATGTACCATGTACCTTCATTTTTGCAGCACATTGTCTAAATGCTACCAAGATTCATACAGGCAATTATAGCATTATACCTTCTCTGGCATGACTAAACTTATATTTGATAGGCTGCAAAGAGAAAAACCTAGTAGTTATCTTGAACGTATATTTCTTGTACAGTATAATTATACCAAAGGAGTGGGTTGCCTTTTTGCTATCTATAGGTCACATGTGTGGCCATGTTGTATATAATTTAAAGGGTACTATAGCAGGTGTTGAAGGTGAACAGGTAAGTCATGGAAAATTGTGAGTGAATTTCACTTCTGTATGATGAGTGTTTATTTGAGACAAATCAGCCTCAGCATTATTATTAAATGTCATGAGTTCTTCAGCCAGAACGGGCTCTGTTCTGTGGAGTATCATTCCTGATTTTGATCTGTACACCACTTCTAAAAGAGTGTTAACTTGTGAAGCCACTGGAGGACCTCTCGATGAGAATTTAATTTCTAACTGAATTGCCATCAAGATCAGTTCTGAAATCATCTAGATGATGAAAGAAGTAAAAATGCCTTACTGCAAACGAAGCAGTGACCATTCTTTCTTTTCTATAAGGAATAAAAGAAATTCTAACACAGTAGTACTCTTTGGATTATCTTTAAAATTTCCTTCAGAATGCAATAGGATAATCCTGTCTACAACTTCCTTTGGTTGGGGTTGTGCAGGATGATTCAGACAATGACATCTTCAATTCTGCTCAACGGGAATTATCAGCAGAATAGTGCGCAGCAACATCTATTCATTTATTTATTATGTTCCATTTTACAGATTTTTTTAAGGTCTTACAGCTTAAAAAGGCATGTCTTTTGCCCATTATGTTTCTTTCAAAGCTGCATCCATGAAAAGTAAAAGGAGCTTGGAAATGTTAGAAATTCAAAATTTCTCACATACTAATTTACTCTCCTTTGGATTTTTCATAAAGACAAATCAGGCAGCACATTTCTGTGCCTTAGTTTCCTCAGCTGGAGAAGGAAGGGAAAAAAAAAAAGCTGTGCTAACTCCCACATATATCGGGAGGATAAATGCATTTGATAGGCTTGAATGGAAAGCTTTACATGAGGATATTTACAATAACCAATGCTCTATTTTGTCTGACCTCTCATCAAAAGAAACACAGGGTTAATTCTGGAAGCTAATTCTTGGAGCTATGCTGTTGTATAAATCTAACCTTGGTATTATTCAGTGCTATGTTCTAAAAAACACCACACTTTTTTTTTCTCTCTCTTTTTTTTTTTCCAAATAGTACTGCACCATAATTACAATTGCCGTAGAGGCAGGAGCTAAGCAATTAAATTCCCCATAGGTGTCGCATGTAATTGTTCCTAGCGAATCAGAAGATTAAACATGGCAACAATGCACAGCACAAGATAGCCTAAACTCAGTTTTTCTTGGAGAACTGCAAATAGTAGCAAATCAGAAGACTGTTCTCCTTAATTACCACTGTATGAGGCATCAAGCTAAAAGCAGGCTCACTCTGTAATGTTTTCTATACAGCTACAGTATGTACATACAATGCAAGCCTTTATGCACCACCTAATAGACAATATTATACACACAATTATTGCTAACTTTCATTTTACAGGGAGAAATCACTGGTGAGCCTAGGACATTGGCCTCTCAGCTTCCCCAGCAAGCAATGTGTTGACTAAACTAAGGGAACAGTTTTACTTCCCGAAGCCAGTAGAGACTATTTATACTTAAACACATTTCTTCACAACTTACAGCATGTTGTATTAGGTGAGAGTTTGCAAGCTGGATGGGCTGCAATCTCTGTGAGGTTTGCAAGCTGGAGCTTGTGTAGCACTTCACCAAGTTTACACATTTTCTCTCTTTGTTCTGAAATCAGCTACCCTGCTGACCAGAAGTCCATTTGGGACTTGAACTCAAGTCATCAAGAGTCAAAGGACTGAAACAATAAAGACAATGTGGGGTTTTGGGGAAGAAATTGTCATTCTTGTACATTAACGTAACATGAAGCGGACTGATCGATATTTTTTTTTGTCGTTCTGAGCCAAAATAAGTATTGGTGCAAGCTGAAATATCTGTCATTATCCTCCCTACCGCTTTTGCCAGGATTTTATATTGTTTTGCATCATTATTTCTTTAATCAGCTTTTCAAGTGCGGTAAGGCAGCAAGCTATCCCAGTAATGAGTTTCTTCCTATTGTAGGTTAACTGCTTGTTGAGATTTCCATTCAGTTGGAGAAACCATCTTGCTCTCTGACATGTTTTTACTGATTATCAGGGTTACTGGATACACTGTGCACTGAATTTTAATTGGCATCAAGCTATATATTTTTAGTGAGAAAAACGGGAAGTGCTTTTCATGAAATCCTTGGGAATTCAAGTGCTGTCTTCGAGGAGAAACTGATTCATAAGATTTACTGATTCACACATCAGAAACAGATTATAAATCAACCTTCCCATTTATGAAATGTTCACCTGAGGCATAAACACAGGAAAGGAAATAGTGAAAATCCTTATTTAAACATACAATTATTCATGTTGTTATAGCAAGTATTATTTTAATTACCGCACAGGGTCACCAGCTGGCAAGTGGATTTTAACTTCCAGCATATTAACCTGTTTTTATCTATGAATTGAAATAACTCGATCGTACTAAAAGATAACTCCAAGCAGTTGTGTTTTATAAGGGTTTCTTTTAGCAATATTAGTACACCAAACAACAGTTATCTTTTTTTCTTTTTTACATTAATAAAACGCAACACTGGAGAAACAAAAGTGGAAAAATTAATTTATCGATAAATTGCCCAAAGGATGGAAAATGAAATAAGCCTAGGCAAGCAGATTTACAGTATTTTTGATACCACTAACCAGAGAGATGTACAGTTTTAAATTTTGTAAGTCAGAGTCAGAAAGAAATACACTTAAGTTGGAGAGCATCAAACATTTGTTAATTATGGCGCAATAGAAAATTTCATCCACCTAGGAAGCCTAGGTGTTATCTTTGCAGCCCATAGTTATGAAATCCATTACTTCAGCTTCTTGAAAAGACAGAAAATATTGTGTATTCCCTCAAATTATCACAGTCCAGCCAGCTGGGGGGAAAAATGAACTCTCTAAAACAGCTTGTAATTCCACGTTTGCCACCAGTTAATTAAAAGGTAATGTCCGTAACCCATATTTTCATTAGTAAAAGGCAGGTAAAAGGATAAAGAGAATCATTAAGGAAAAGAGAATCATTAAGAAATACTATAGCCAAGGTAACACCATGTTTTTGTGGAAAGGAGGTTCATACCTTTTGAGATAATTTTATTAGTGATGACTACAAAACAAAAAAATCATTAAATATATTAGCAAAGAAGTTGCATCTATAGTTATTCCTTTAGAAATGTTTTAAGCACTGTGTCTTAGTTTCTGCTGGGACAGAACGAACCAGCCTAAATATGAAATGCAATGTAGATTTTTTTCTGATTTGCTTGAGGTGATAAACCACTGTTAAGCTACAAATAACGGAAAGAGAGGAAATGAAAAATATACTAATGAAAATGTTGAACATGTTGCAATGAAACTCTCTCAGTGACTCTCTCAAAGCCTGAGTCTATTTTCCTTCAAACATGCCCTGATTTGTAGTTGTTTGCACAGTTATTAATAGTTTAATTTTATTAGTTCACTGAAGAAAACCCTGATTTACATCTTGTGCAATTAAGTGATGAGTCAGACTCAATCACATACTAATCTCGATTACTCAAATGCAACACTGAAGGTGACCTCAATATGGTTTTGACATTGAACTTACAAAAAGCCTTCTGAAAAAACAAATTTTTGTGTTGTGTCTCAAGAAAATTAGACCCCAAAAGGCAGAACTTCACTGCCAGCTTTGAAATCGAGCAGGTAACTAAATTCTGATTCCAGTGCCACTGTAATTAAAGAACTTGTGGTTTTACACTACTGTAAATTTTAGAAATGTAGCCTGTAACCATCTGGTGAAAAAGGTAATCTTGCAAATACAGAAAGAATATTTTAGGATGGGAAATAGTCTAACTTGTGTGCTGAATAGCTATGTGGGAATTTGCTGCAGTAATTACCCTCCTATCATTAGTGACAAGTAATTGCTATAGCAACCCCACTGCCACCTGTCTCACACACACTCTTGCTCTCTTTCCAACACACACACACACACACAGACACACACTCTCTCTCTCTCTCACTACATATTCATAGTATTGAAACAAAAGCAGAAAAGCCAGTAGCTTAATGTCATTTATTGAATCACTGTTTTTTCTAATCAACAAAAAATAACCTCTTCCTCCCCTGCCAACTCCTCATAAATATTTATTAAAAATAAAATGTTTGTGTTGTAGAAAATAGTGCTGTTCAACCAAAGTATCTCTATTCAACACTAATTCTCTGAGGGAGAGAAAAGAGAATTCTCACAGCTTGATTTCTTTTTTTACTTTATTGCATACACTGGGCCTGAGACTGATTTCGCAGATATGGCTGTGAATTCTAACAAAGGCAACCATCTAACATATGTAAAACTGGTTTGATATTCACAGCCAGGGCAGCTGAGATTCGTTCTCTTTCATTTAGACACATCTAAACCCACCATGTTTTCTGCGGCTTTCTGTCAGCACCAGGTATTGCTTTGTCACATACAAGCACTTACAATTTGTACACAATATTTTTATCTTGTTGGCAGTGGGTGGAGGCTGCGGAAGAGGCTGGCTATCAAGGTTTCACGATGGCATTGTCTAACCCTGGTTATAGGCTTCTATTTTGCTACCCCTCCTGATAATATCAGTGGTCTTGATATCTTAAAATCTTGATATCTTGATATCTTTGAAATCTTAAAATAATCTACAAGAATAACAGTTTCTTTGTATTTAAAAGTACCAGAAATTCACTGTTCTCTATGATTAGGCAGTGAAAGGAGAAAACTGTTGCTGAGCCTTTTCTTCTGCAGCTTACGAAATGCCAGCCTTGCACCCACGGTAACAAGCGTTCTTCGCAATGTGATGATCCTGCTACATCAGCACAGGACATAAAGCTGGCTAACAGCTTTGTCACCACTAGATGTCATCAAAATACCAATAAACAGGGTTTAGACGCGCAAATTTAAAACCACTAGATCTCTCTAACCCTATCAGTCAGTGTGTTCTAATGTGAAGATGAAATAAAACAGCATTTAAAATATGAAAGAACAGTAAGGAATTGCAGGAAGAGCATGCCTTGACATAAGCCATTTGTGGCCCACATGCTTATTCCACCTCTTTTGATCAAAAGAGACCATTCATATTTAGTTCTTAATATACATATTTTTTCCTGAATAAGACACAGATTTCCTCATCCTGCTCACTCCATCTAAAAATAACTCTGTCCTACAGTTCTTTGTGCTTCTGAGGAAGAGAAGGGAGATGCCTAATGAAGTACAAAGGTATTACATTTTTTTCAGATAAACATCGTATGGAATATTATTCCAGATAAAAGCTTGGATGCAAAAAGTAAATCTATGTAATATTTTAATGGAAATTAACCCTGTTGTTTTAATTGTTTTGTTGAATAAAAATTTGATTAAAAAAAATTCAGATCAACCAGGTAGTAGTTTTAATCTTAAGTTGACCTTATGAGCTTTTAACAAGGGCACTAAAAGCGATGTACCTACTTAAATCCACCAAACAACTCACTGCATCTGCCAGCAATCTGAATGTTTTATCTATTTGGTTTAGAAACTAACAGGAAAAAACCTGCTTCCGATCAACTCACCATTTAGTGTGCAATGGTTGGCTGGTCATGTGAAGCATGGGTAGGCTTCAGCTTTCAAGAAGGAAAACCATGTACTGTCCCTTATACTATTTGTCTCATCTATTTCTGATTAAATTATTCATTCCTTTTCTGATGTTCTATCTCAAGACAATATGGCCTGTCAAAATACAGGGTTTGCAAGCAGAAAGTAGTATTCATTTCCCAGACATGTGTAGTCCTTCTGTGCTAAATCTTTAAGCAGTATACATTAATCCGAGGGATTTGTTGGTAAATTATGTCCTGTATTTTGTCACCCATATGTCTTGAATCGTTCCACATATCTGAGGATTTAAGGGCCACATATATTGTTAATGGGAAGTCTCTGCCTTTTAACAGCTGGGAATATTTAAAGACAAATTAACAACAACAAAAAAGAAAACTCTGCAAACATAAAACATGAAATGTGGTCTCAAAAGCTTTCTAGTAAGAGCCATCTAATAGCTTATGATGAAAAGTAAACAAACAAGGTTTTTTAACATCCATCAGAAATAATACTGTGCTATGAATGAGTCACAGGAGAGAGGTAGCGTGCTGCCAGTGCTCTCTTCACAAGTGTCAGGGGTGCATTCAGCCAGTGCCCAATACCAGGACATACTAAGAGCTTCTTGTAACTCTGCTCTACTGTAAGTTGAGACTGTTTAGTGTTTTACAAAAAATACCTGTCTACTTCTGGATTCAGGTCCTTATTTTGAGTCCTTCAGAAAAAAGAATGCAGATATTTCCCTGAAGCTGACTCTTAGAAATGAACAATTCACTCCATTATTCCTGCGTTCTGTTCAAGCAACCAAATAAATTAATTTTACTTTTGGTGATGAAGAGGCATTTGTACAATTTACCTCCCGATCATCAGGGTGCAAATAAAGGCAAAGACCTGTGAGTATTAAAATCCAGTAACTGCCCAAGACTCAAGTGTTCAATAGCACATGAACGTCTTATTTCTGTCCCTTAAAATTAAGAGCCTGATCCCTGCCATGTAAAAGCTCCTCCCAGAGGAGAAGGCAGAGCTTCCTGGGGGCTGTTCTAGGAGGTTGTACTCTCATGGCTTGGTTGATGCTTGCAAGAAAAACCACAACAGTGCCTTCATATTTGCTGATGGAAGTAGTACACACAGCTCTTAAGTCCATGGGCAGAAAGGCTGGTTATTTCTCTAATGTACTGGAAATAACAGAAGAAAATATCCAGTTCACACCTGACTGTGGGTTCTGCAGACCTAAGGATCATTCTATTAAAGTCAAAGCCCATTAGCAGTGTGTAAACAACATCTTAGACACTGACTGTTCATGTTGAATATATTTTTAAATGTTTTCAGTTCTCATTCAAGGCAGAAATGTCAACACTTTTGCCAGACAGTAAAGGGCAGACATTAAAGGGTGCTACAATCTTGAGGCTGCCATCTGGTATCTTTGAGTGCCAGTCCTGATGGAAAGGAGAGGTGATACTTAGGAAGGATGACAACGGAGAGGCAGTGGGAGGGATTGAAGCGGGGGAGGCTTTGTCAGGAATTTCTGTTGCTCTTTCACATTGACTTTTCACTGAAATCTTGCACATAAATGATTTTTTTTTTGTTGTTCTGGAGATGAAAACTGCTGAACTCTCAAAATCTGCTTGGTATCTTATGAAATCTCAGTGCCTTATACATGTGATTCAAATACAAATAAAGGATTGATGGCATTTACAACGTCTTCTACAGAAGGCATATTGATGGGGATTCATGAGTCACAAACAAATTGCACATGTGAAAGCAAACTGTATTGGAACACATTGCACTTCCATCCAGAGGCTGTTTTAGGAAGCTAAATACTACGGATTAATCATTATGGTTTAACCCCGTCCAGCAACTAATCACCACCCAGCCGCTCGCTCATTCCCCCCCGGTGGGATGGGGGAGAGAATCGGAAGGGTAAAAGTGAGAAAATTCGTGGGTTGAGATAAAGACAGTTTAATAGGGAAAGCAAAAGCTGCGCATGCAAGCAAAGCAAAACAAGGAATTCATTCACTGCTTCTTGTTGGCAGGAGGGTGTTCAGCCATCTCCAGGAGAGCAGGGCTCCACCACGCATAACAAAGAAGAAGACAAACACCATCACTCTAAGTGTCCCCCCCTTCCTCCTTCTTTCCCCAGCTTTATATGCTGAGCATGATGTCATATGGTCAGGAATATCCCTTTGGTCAGCTGGGGTCAGCTGTCCTGGCTGTGTCCCCTCCCAGCTTCTTGTGCACCCCCAGCCTCCTCGCTGGTGGGGCGAGAAGCAGAAAAGGCCTTGACCCCGTGCCAGCACTGCTCAGCAACAATGAAAACACCCCTGTGTTATCAACACTGTTTTCAGTACAAATCCAAAACGTAGTCCCATACTAGCTACTGTGAAGAAAATTAACTCTACCCCAGCCAAAACTAACATAGGGGGAAAACTGCATTTTAAATGGTAGTGGAACATTCTCTGACACAAATGGCTGAGGAAAGTTCTTTTCCTTTTCCTCTTTTGCCATGAAGAGGGAGAAGCACTGCCATTCCAGTAGGATGGCAAATGTTTGAGAACCCAAGAGAATGCAGATTGTGTTGTTTCCTCCCTAGTGGACTTACGCTGAAAGGGAATTCCCAAGTCATTCCCAGATAAATAGGGATGAGGAAGTCAGAATCTATTTTATATTTTCTTTCAAAGATCAATGGTTTTATTCCCTTTCTGACCAACTTCTTCTAACCTTAAAACATCAAACCTATCTTTACACCCAGAGACTTTTGGTGAGATTCTAGATTTCTAGCTGTGATGGCAGATATCTGGAATCACTTACCCTGAAAATCAGCTATTATTTGTCAGATAAGTATACTAAATATTCATTCAGGTAATGAGGGTGGATGGTTACCAAAAGGCTAACCCCATTCTAGAAAGTTGGTGTGTATTTTGAACCTCTATTGTCCCTCATTATAAGGTAGGCCAAAATTCAGAATAAGTTGTACCTCAGTAGACTGAGACACTTAACTGAATACTAGTATATTTACACTGGTGTAGCTGAAAGCAAAAATAGCAAATATGAAAAACATTGGAAAAAGACGTTACTTCTGTAATTCAGATAAAAATTATGAGACTGGCTGGTGTTGCAAAATCAACCATTAAACATCGAGGTTTCCATTCAGAAACATCACTCACAATGTGAGTTAAAATATCTCCCAAGATAGGTCATGTGGAAAATGATGCCAAAATAACTGGTAAGTCAGTAGCAATCTGCAGATTCTTTCTGTCTCCTTGCAGACTGATCATATTTTTAAAGTGAAAAACTGGGGTGTCGTGTTCAGGGGTTCTCAGGGAAATGTTCTGGCACAGGAAAAAAAGCTGGCCAGGAATTGTGGAAAAAAAAAAGGGGGGGGCACTCTTCATCTCACTTTCAGTGCTAAAATAGAAAACTGGGACACTTTGTAGTAAGGACAGGTTGGCATAAATTTTTATCACTGTGTCACCTCTTCCCTATCTCCACTTTCAATTCCATTCACTCAGATCTAGCTCAAGTCTTGCCCTCTTATGTCAGCATGCACACCACGAATTCTATACATGATTTATTTTCCTGCACTCAGTTTCGACAATGCAACTCAACCATTCCTAGCTCAAACTCTCCCATAATTTTCCAGTCATTAACTTAAGCTCTCCAAGACAACTTAAGCTCTCTCTTCAGAAATACTCCTTCATTTCATGTTATGATTTCCTCTCCCTCCTATTTGATCATTTTGCACTCAGGACCAACAATTCAGTGCTGAAACTTCCATCACCTGACACTTTGAGGCTCGCGGTACGACTTTTCTCTCTTTCCTTTCCTACACGCCCTTCCAAGTTCAAAGCTTTTCCTTTGATTGAAAACTCTCCTTCCTTTGTTATAAACTTCACACCTCAGCATACCCCTAGAGCTCACACATGCATACCCCCTGTCCTGCACTACCTCTTACTGACTGAAAAAACTGAGGCAATGATGAATTTTGTATGCAGGGAGTTTACCTGTGTTAGTTACAGACTTTGCTACCTCTTCATTCTCCCCAATCTTCTGCTGAACTACTGAAATATCTTTCATGATATTTCATCAGAATCAATAATTCTCAGATTTATAGGAAGAAGAACATACACTTTATTACCAAATTTCAATAAGTTCTTGAGCAAAAGATAGCAAGCAGGAACAAAAGAATTATCCTCCAGAAAACCTGCCTAGAGCAATAATGATAGAGGAATGCCAAATGGTTTCCTGAACCAATAACTTGGAAAATATGTTAGACTTTAAAAAGAAAGTAACTGGCAACCCATCACAGTAACAAGAATGCTATTAATTTATAAGTGGTCATACATTATAAGTGCTCAAAAGTTTGATTTTCAGGAAGAACAGCTGATATTCAACAAAACTGCAGAAAACATTGATTCTCAGACGACAAACAGCAGCTCGTCTACAATGGTGGAACCACCATATGAAACACGGAAACTTTACAACATGGAAAACTTTAATGCTTTGGAATTCAATGGTGATAAAATCCATTAAACTCAAGCATGTACTACATCTTTACAGGCTCAGTGCCTGAGTAGAAAATGCAGACTATACAGTTTAAATCTGTACAGTGGATGAAAAACTGTAAAAACAGGGACTGAATTCAGTAAAAATAACTGTGACTTTCATTCTATAAGTTTTTGATCTGCTGCTTCTATTATTTGATTTGGAAGGTACTGTGTTTAATTTGCATTCGATTTAAGAAAGTAGTTGCCCTAGAAGTAAGTTAGAGGTTGATCAAAACTGATGAATATTCATTCCTGGTATATTATAATAGTATAACCATTTAGCAGGGAGAATTTCTAGGCAATTCAAGAAGGAAATAAAATGTAGAAATAAATATGAGCTAACCTGAATACAAGTGAGTTATTATGGTGAGGTTGAGGAGTCTCTGTGGAGATAATCAGCACTCAACTGCACATGGTCCTGAGCAACATGGTCTAGCTCACCCTGCCAGAGCGAGGGGTGGGACTAATGACCTCCAGAGGTCCCATCCAACCTCACCCATTCTGTGATTCTATGATCCTCACAGGCTAATTTCTTCCACTAGCTAGAAATAGCCAAGTTTTCCTACTAAACCCCTGTTGTTGCAAAGTAGGATATACAGGATATATCCTGTTTATAAATATGATCTTGTTACCACCAGGAAATAAACTGTCAATTAATTTAATTAATTAAAAAAAATAAAAACACATCTCAGATGAAAGCTAGCTTGGAAGTAGCCCAGAGGTCAGAAAGTGAAATCTTTTATGTATGCTTGATTATCTCAGTCTTCAACATAGGTCCTTGCATGATACTGTCTGTAAGTTTCTGAAAGTGATGAAGACGCTCCACATTTCCAGTGGGTGTAGGAACAGCAAAAACAAGCAAAAAAGTGAACTTCACGGATAATGCAATAGAAATAGCATCTCTATGCCCATCTGAAACTTCATTTAACCAGCTAAGGCTTACAGTCAGTCTAACACTACAGTGCTAAACTCATTCAGAGGCTAACGGCTTATTACAAGTGAAAATAGTATTGCAAGCAATAATGGCATTTCTGAATGTGATACTAGGCATAGATACTTTGGTGGTATATAGGTAATTTGAGCCTGGTCCTTTAAGTCTACCTATGCAAGCCACTCCTAAACAACTAAAAATTCTGTATTAAAACCACAAGATGATTAAAAACTCAAGAACTTGTAAAATAATTCTGCCATATTAAGGAAGTCTATACAAGAAAGTAAAGTTTTGAAACAAATTAAAATGATCAAGTTTTCACTAATATTTAGCTAATTTGAAAGAGTTTGGGCCTGATTTTTCAGAGCATTTTAAATAACAAGCACAGATCCAACTCATTTCAGTCACAGCTGTGATCGCTTGGCACTTCTATGTATTTGCCAAGGATGACTCAAATAGGTACCCAGAAAATGTGGCCATTTTTAGCAGCCATTAGCAACCATATGTGAAAATTTTGGTTTAAGTATCTTGAGTACCATCACATTAGAACTTTGTGGTAGATTCAGTTCTCACTGTCACAATTCAAGTCCCTTATCCTTCACTTACCATTTCCAGACATACTACGCTCCTACAGACTTTCCTAGGTACGTGACGGATGAATCAGTTTTCTTTTGGTCATAATTCTCCCGCACAGTTTATCTTTGATACATTTCTAGAACATGGTGTAGCCTATTCAATTAGGCAAAATGTGAAGAAATTCTTGCAAGAACAGATAAATAAGGACTACAGCCTAAAACATATGTGTGAGGGCTGAATTAACATTGCTGAATCACCTTAATTCCTGGGTTTTCTAAGTTCTAAGTTTCTAACATAGAAAATTAGCATTCTTGCACTATGATACATACAATTTCTGATTTTTTGCCAGCAAACAAATAGCAAAAATTAGCTGCATAGTAACCATGTTGCATCTTGTATATAATCACCAGTACAGAAAGTTAGTAGTATATCTGGGCAAATAGCTGGTAAGTAGTAGGGTAATGTCTTTAAGCTGATGTTACATCAGTTTCCCAGCATGCTTCACAGGTATTTTTCTCACAGCAGAATAATTCTGGAGCAATTAAGTGGGCAATAAGTATAGTTATTTTGGCAGATCGCTTCCCTGTAGCTAATGAGCCTGTGATCTTAGCCGGTTTGTTAGAATGGATGCAGTTTGATGCTGATATGCCTAAACCACTTTTAGGCTTGACCTAGTCTCTTTAAATTGGAGTACATCAGACTGTACAGGCCTGTTGGCTGCTGGGTAGAGTTGAAGGATGCCTAGTGCACATAGTGTCATGCACTATTGAGTTAAGCATGCCTTGTTTTCAGGAAATTACATTGCTCAGTTCTAAAGCTTCATGCTAAGATCTAGTATGTGATATACCTTAGTACAAGATGAACTATAATATCTAAAAAGTTCATAACTTGCCTGTATTTGGCTGGACAAAATTGAGGTTTCTGCTCCAAAGCATGCATGGACAAAGAAATCATTATGAAAGGCTTTTATAGACTAGCAAATCTTTGAAAAATATTCAGCATCCAACACCTGGCATGAGAATTTGAGCCCAGAGTTTGAAAATTTAGCAAATTTAAATGCAAGTCAAAATTTAATATGAAAACGATGAAGTGTTAGGCAACCTTAAGTCTAGACATTTTCTAAAATTAGTGTCTTTTATGCATAGGAACATGTGTAAAAGTGATAATATAAAATTACTAACTTTTTGTTAGCCTACTCCTTATCTGCTTTCAAACAAATTAAAAAGCACAATGCAGCTTTTATGATCCTAGATTATTTCCTCTCCTCCATCTTTAAAGATGTGTAAGTTAGTTTTCATAAGGCCTCTCCAGAAGGCAAATGGATGTTTGCTTCTGTGGTGGAATGTATGTGACTAAATATTGCCAAGGATCTATAAACTCGTATAAGTAGCTTCAATAAGATATTAAAGGAAAGATAATGCAGATACCTCTCAACGTTTCAGTTGGAATAGATACATATTCTCCATCAGAAAAACAATCTTCTGTGTTAGTAACCTCATTATTGTGACTTTCTCAAATGATGAGTAAACCAAAGACTGGGGGAGAAGTTTGGTATGGTTGTCTTTCATGATATTACTAATATTTTATAATATATGGCAGTGATGCGTAACCTTTCATGTATGTTTACAAAGTAATGACATAATTGTTCGTGCTTGCATGATAATTAAATGTGTTGATGTTTACAATTAGATGTAATAACATAAAGATGGTCTGAACATTTGCCAATTATCCTCTATCGGGATCTTTTAAAAAAATAATATACAGTAGCAACTAATTAGGTGACTAATCTTTATGGCAATTTACAAATGGTCTGTACGATACACACACAAGCAGACACACATACGCCCATTTACATTCTTACCTATCTAAACATAATTAGGTGGATAAAGTCAGTACATTTTTAGTATAAGTGCCTTACTTCAGTAAGGCATATTATCTTTACAGAACACAGATTTAAGTTGAAATACAATATATATAATTGTGAAGTATTTTATAATAAAGTTTACATTATCTGACATTAAGAAAAGAATTATTTCTTAGTGCTGTGATTTGTATGTATATTTTAGACTAGTAGCATGAATCAACCAACTCCTGTAGAGGAATGACAAAAAGGGTCTTTTATATGTCTGACATAGAATTTGCATAAGAATAAATGGGTTTTGTATTTCGATAAAGGTGTTTCTTGTTTGCTAAAACTGAAAACCTTGAATGATCTGTTCTTGCAGTGACATTATAAAGGACAAAAGGGTATAAGTATTGTCACTTCAGAAAAATGTACAACACAGTCTTTAACCATTGCAATTAACCACAATTTCCTTACAGCAAAAGGATAGTTCATGGGCTATTTAAATATCCACAAATGAACGCTAATATAGTTCTCTTTTCAAATGTTCTTTGGAAAAGCTTGGTTTAAGTTTTAAGTTTTCAAGGACTGGGGATTAATGCGGCCACTGTACATTTCTGAAGAAACAAACAGTTTATTAAAACTGACCTGTAGGAAACTTAAACTCAGCAGGAACTTAATAACCTTTGTTCATTGGAGCTTTTCAGAACCTAGAAAGGGGGACAGTGCATAAGTACTGCTTAACACATCTGATATGTTACAGTTGTAAAACTGTAACCATGAGTACCTAATCTAATTTAAAAAAAAAATCAGAAGTGATTATTAAGCTTCAAGGGAGCTGCGAACAAGTGTTAGTGATTGAAGAATATGTGGGACTTCCATTCAAACAATCAAATTAAGTGATCAGCCCCTATTTAGGAGCCTTTTCAATATATTTTATACCCCAGGGAATCTAGATCCAACCAAGAGCCATGGCCTGTGGTTGTTCTGCCTACATTTGCAACAGCTTGAGGTATGCCATCTCACATGGCTTAGGGAAATTGCTGCCAGCATAAACCAAATAATTCCCTCCCTCTGGTCCTCAAGAATAGCTGGAAAGTGTAATCTCTCATTATCAAACCTTCTGCTTTATTCTGTCCTGCTGTAGCTCAGTGTCACTGGCCTTGTTCACAGTCATCTCATCTTTGTCACAGATACATTTTTTTAATGTGACAGAACTGCATTTAGTAATCATAAGCTTGACAGATATGTATCTCTAAAAGAAAAAAATATAGAGGGCAAATTTGGAAAGTTTTCCTCAGTTTAATGCAAAAATTTATACATTTTTGCCCATGTAGGTTCATACATTTCAGTTGAACAGATAAAGCATTGATTATGATGTAACCCTATATAATCTTCATTTAAATAATAAAGATGGCATCCTACTTGAAGATTCCTTGTATTCAGTGTTCATTGTCTCTGTTCTAATAATTCCTTCAAATATATTCATTCCAATAACTGTAAAACTGTAAAATCAAACCTTGAATTTTAGGTTTGTCAGGAGCATTACTCTATTGCTTTCTTATATGTAGGTAAGTCTATCAGTGTAAAGATTTCACTATGGATAAATGAGTGCTCATTTGCCACTGTGATAAGCCAGCCCAAATGTACAAACTTACCATTCACACACTCATTCAGTTGCATATTTTTCCAGCCAAGAACTTTCAGATGCAAGTGCTTACTGAAATTATTTCACCTGACTCTAATTAGCACAGGGATGCCCTGGTACACTAGACTCACAACATCTGAGCAACATGAATACATTAGGCTTCAGGTTTTTTCCCCTGTCATATAATCCTGTAATTCATCAATTTATAGATGAGAATCTGGGTCATTCCTCTGGATTCACTTCAGACTGAGTTAGGAAGTATCTTGGGGACTACATAAAAAATATTGTGGAATGATGGGGGTGAACAGTTGTCATGAAGCTTTGTACAGCTAATATTAAGTAAAAAGGATAGACTGATGAACTGAAAGCATAAAGCTACAGAAAATTTCAGAAACTTCTGAGGGATGTTTTGTATTTATAAATGTTAAGTAATCTGCCCAATTTATGATATGATGATATTCAGTGCTGAACTTTCACTATTACTCAAACTGACAAGGCAAGCCTACATACAGCTGAAAGCCTCATAATCTTTTGTTGGCTGCAAAAGCTCTCAAGCAGATCTCATTCCCATCTTACGCCCGCTTCTCTTTCCCTTCATACCCCAGCTTATTTTCCTCAAAAGAACAAAAAACAGCACTGCAGCTAGAAACAGTTTAAGACGAGCGGGGAAAAAAGAATGACTGGACCAGACTGTTTCCCACACTCCACTCATTGCACATTAACTCACCTATACTACGTAGATCTGTTCTTTCTGCAGGTCAATGGCCACCTTGCCTTACACACCCTAGTTCTTGGAATAATATTCAATTTACTGGATGATGGCTTTATATCCTCCACGTTAATTTACTGGACTTACTTCACCTTTCACTAGTTTTACTCCAGGAAGTGATTAAGGCATGGGAACAGCTATATCATTATTGCCCGTTTATATTGGGAATTCTTGAGAATACCAGCTCTGTTCTTTCTTGGGAATTCAGTGATTCATCACTTTCTTCTTTTTTTTTTTTTTTTTAAATTGCACACATATAGGCAAATATCTCAAGGAACTGACACCCGTGTAGACAACATAATTAACACACTGTGCCCAGTATTGCATTTACCAACCACCAGATTAGTGCTGTTCAAACCTTCCCTGTTATGTCAGTCATTTCATAGCTGCTATTGCAGGAAGTTAGGTATTTTATATTGAAAGTCATTTCATAGAATCATAGAATCATAGAATGTTTTGGGTTGGAAGGGACCCCTAGAGGTCATCTAGTCCAACCCCCCTGCAGGGAGCAGGGACACCGCTAACTAGATCAGGTTGCTCAGAGCCCCATCCAACCTGGCCTTGAATGTTCCCAGGGATGGGGCCTCCACTACCTCTCTGGGCAACCCGTTCCAGTGCTTCACTACCCTCAGTGTAAAGATTTTCCTCCTTATATCCAGTCTAAACCTACCCTGCTTCAGTTTAAAACCATTACCCCTTGTCCTGTCACAGCTGGCCCTACTAAAAAGATTATCCCCATCTTTCCTATAGGCCCCCTTTAGGTACTGAAAGGCCGTAATCAGGTCTCCCCTCAGCCTTCTCTTCTCCAGGCTGAACAAGCACAACTCCCTCAGCCTGTCCTCATAAGAGAGGTGCTCCAGCCCTCGGATCATTTTAGTAGCCCTCCTCTGGACCCGCTCCAACAGTTCCATGTCCTTCTTGTGCTGAGGGCTCAACAGCTGGACACAGTACTCTAAGTGAGGTCTCACCAGAGCAGAGTAGAGGGGCAAAACACATTAACTTTCCTCAGCTACTGTGCAGAAATGTGTTGTGACATTTCATCAGTAATAAGACTTAGTACATTAGTAGAAAAAATGACAGACTCTGATTAACAAAGAAGACCACACAAGTTATTTTAATATTGGGTTTCAGGTTACGCCTGATGAAGCTGAAGTTTGCTGGTTCCTATAGCCTTTGACCATGCATATATCCCTGGGTGAAGATACATATAATGCAGAAATGAAGTCTACATTGTTCATCTCTTTTGTTCCAAAGTTTTTGCCTTGCCAAGAGGATCTTCATTTCCATCCTGCAAAGAGGGCATAGTACCCTCTGTCCCCATTATGCATTTGCACAGCTCAGTAGATGATCTGTACAGACTGCCAGACCACAAATCTGGCATAATATGTCACCATGACACTTGTAATATCATTATATGATACAATGTTTTGCAATGACACCTGCTACATTAAGGTCTATCATGAGCTGAAGTTTGCAATGTGAGAGTGTGGTTTATGAACAACCAACCCTGTAGACAATGGATTACATGGACAGTTGCAAATTCAGCCTTTGTATCCTGTTTTTCTACTTGAAGATATGTTTGATTTTATAGTTTTTAACATTTGTTGTACTTACAGTTTTCGCATGTGTCTCTCAATGCAGGTGTATTAAAGGAGAAGCTGAAGTGCTCAAAACCCCATCCAATCTTGTTTAACAGTGCCTACTTCCACTGGCATTGCTTTAGATTTAAAATATACTGAAACTTAAATTAAACTATTTAGCCTTTGATGATTTTGCTAAAATGGCTGGTTTCCATTATCAGTGATAAAATAATTTTAAACTTAAAAAAAATTCCCCTTGCATCTTTTACTTCAGTTTTTGTTGTGAGTGATATTTAAGGAGGAATTGGGGTTAGTATTAAAAACCCCTCTCTTTATTTTTTTCCTTTTAATTTTATCACCTAAGTGTTTATTACAAGCACCTCATCAGCTGTTAAGAACTCAAGTATTTCCTTTTGGAGAAGTGTAGAAGGTAAATAATATCTAGAAGCAAATAAAGAAAACTATTCTTCAGTGTTTCAAGTGATTAGAATGGCATAAGCTAGGCCTTCGCTACAGAGGCCTGCTTGATACTGTGTAAAGATGAGATATGAAACAAAAGAAAACAGGCACAGAAAACTCATCAGGAAGGAATTCTGATGGGAAGGTCAGCCAGCTTAGAGTCAGTGGTGGAAGCAGCAGAGAGAGACTGATACAAAAATGCTGAGAGGGATTTTGCAGAGGTTAAAAATAGCAGGAAATTATGTGGCTCTTAAACCCATTGGAACCAAGGGTCATTTGTCACATGAGAAAGACAGGTGGGAGCACAAGGAGGTGCTTCACCCCTTGGGAAAAAGTAGTGTTACTGAGCATGCTGGTTATTCATTCAAAGCCTAGGAATGGAGAATTTCTTTTTCGAATCACCTATTCCAGCTACTGCAACTAGATTTTGGGGTAGGAAACATGGGTTTGGGTGTTCAAACAATATTGTTTCTCTTACTGAGATTGTAATTTCCTTACACAGAGATTTGAGTAGATGACAACTTTTCTTTGTTTTACACTGTACCAGTCTTGTCACAGGTACTCAGTAAGTGATGGTTACTGATTTCAGTGACTATTATAACGTACATTTTATCCTTTTATTCAGTTTTATTACTATTTTTAAAATCAAGCAGTATAAGCCTATTCCAGTTGGGTTCTGGTTTCCACAAAGACTAAATTACAATTTGCTTTTTATGCAACCAGTCAGTAATGACGCTGGCTTGGGCAAATGATGAATAGCTATTTTGGCTTGGTTCTTAAAAATGCTGTTTTCATATTTCATAGTGAGCTGAACAGAGGAACTCTACAGGAATTGGACTGAAACTGGCATTTTCTACAAACTCGTTCTATACTTAAGGGAAAGTATTCTCCTGACAACTATACCTGTTACCAGATCATTTCATTAAAGACATTTTTAAAAGATCATACGTGTGTTCCATCTTTCTCTTTTGCTCTCAGATACGATATGTGGGCTAAATTTACAGAGAACTACACACGTACATTCCTGAGTCTTTGCTAAACTATTTTTTTCTTGACCAAGTGACTTTTTAAACCTTTGTTCCTACTGGTTCATAGCACTTATTCTTTTCCATTGCTATTTTTCTCTCTTGCATACTTGAATGACAGAAAGCTGCACCCACTATCACATGACCTAAATATTCACTTACAGTGAAATATTTTCAAAGCATTGACCTTCCAGAGCAGTCTACAAATTTGATAGTAAAAGCTGTTCTATTGATGCTTCTCCTTTCCTTTGTTCCTTTCTCCTAAGGAAAGTAGATTGGAAATACAGCAATTATTCTGCCTGGAAATTGAAAGGGATTTCTGAGCAACCTTGCACAATTGAGCTGGCACATGTAAAAACCGTTTCTGACTCACTGAGCTGGCATATACTGCTAAATCAGCATTGGCAGGGCTCCAGACAGCCCGTCACCAACACTGGATATTGCAGTAAGTACCAGTTCTGAGTATTGTATCCAAATTGGTTTTATTAAGTTGTTTCGTTCAGTGCTGCAAGGTCTGGCTTAAGAAACTAAAGCCTTGGACTAAAAATAAAGAGACCACAGTGGAAGTAAAAGTATGTCAGCTGAGCTATGGTAACTGAGTATGCTATTAATAAAAAGGCTTTGCTTAAATTCCTTTCAATGCCCATACTTTCTTACACAGTTTTAAATCTTTTACAAGGGTATCAATTAGTTTATCAATTATCTTTACAAAATAGTTCAGAAAATAAAAACATAGACCAAAACATACAAAGAGTGCTTATAAAGTGCAATACCCATGATTTTCTCAGCAATCTTTTTTTTTCTGGAAATAAATGTTTGCTACTTTTTAGTTGGGGACATAGGAGGGGATCCCTAAGGAACTGTTCTGTTTTATACGTAACCAGGTAAATCTTGATATTATAGGCAGTTAGTCAGTCACTTTCTCATTTCAGTTTAAGCTATATCATATTTTCTTTCACTTTCTGAAGACTAGGGACATCCACAGAGACAGCAATCAACCACAGTTCAACTGATCATGCAAATTTACTAATCTGTGATAATTCAGTTGAACCTGTATGCTTGGTGTATAAAAGTGAAATCCACTTTGGACAAGATTTGTCCCATTTGAAATTAAGCACATAGTAAGGACCTTCCAATATACTTGATGGAAAATAATAGATAGGTCTTCAGTAAGGTTCATACATTAATTGTTATTGACTTTAGAGAAAGAGAATGTGGTAGGGTAAAAATATCAGGAAATGGCACATTAAAATAATGGAGCCTGCGATTATGCACCCTGGATGCCAGAAAGCCTGTACAACTCTGTGAGGTCTTCATTGCTCTTACTGTCTGTGTTAACTGGATTAAAGGTAATCTCTGTCACCTATCTATGCTTCAATACCTTCTTTGGTTGCATAATAGGCATACCCACAGGCTTTTGGAAAACAGGAATTGACCATAAGAAATCATCTAATCTACACTCCTCTTGCAAAACTGAATGAACTGTATCTGAATTACTCCCTATGTATCTTATAAAATCTGGTCCTACTAGGCTTCAGCAATGGATTTAAAGATGGTCTGATGAATTCCAAGCAATTTGTTTGGTTGGCATCTAAAGCCTTTTTAATTGTGGATGCCTACATTATCAGCTCTCCAGTTAGAGCAGAGACAATGTTAGCTTCTAATAATGTGCTGGGAAGTGCTGGAGGTCTTGATTGTCCCTGTCTGCAGGTTGAACACCTATTTTGAAATGGAATAAATCTTCTGTCACAGAATAACTAAATTCACCTGGCTTGAGACAATGATGAAATAAATGCATTCATTTACAAAATAAAAACAAACAGAAAAAGAGAATACAAGTATTAAGACAACAGGTACAGAAGTTAAAAATGACTATACCTCTACATAGTACCTAGTAAGTTCCAAAAGTTTTTCTCCCCCTATTTCTATCTAGCTGTCAAGCTAGAACATACTTCAGTTTCTGGCTGATGTACAACCCTGCATCTTCAAGTTGTATTAATGGAAAGGAATCTGTCAGTATGGAGCCATAATTATTTTTACAGCAGATTATCTTTGAGAGCTATTCATATTCAAAATCCCCCTCCATCCCACTCTTTCTGTTTTTCTTAATATTAAGTCAGTGGTGAAAAGTTTTCTTTCATCGCTCCATTGCCTTCCCTTCCCAGCTTTGAAAATGCCAAGGTCTTCTGGACATCTTAGGATGCCATTATAACCTGCTGAAATACTCACTGCTGCTCAGAGATGAATCATTAACAAACCAAAAAGCACAATGCTCTTTCCTTCCTCCTAAAGCAATAATTAATCATTGGTACCTTCATATTTATGAAGATAAATTGTACTTTACATTTCATGTACATATGAAAATTGACAATCAAACTTCTGCAAATGGGATTCGTGCTTGTTTATGATTAAGATTGTGTCACTTTATTGTTTTTTTGATTAAGACCAAGCAATAAAAACTGACTTTGGTGTGATATTGAGCTTGGAGTGAACTAAGCCACCAAACCAGTCTTTAAGGTTCATGTAGCTAGTGGCCATTCTACAATCTGCTGAATCTATCTACACCATATGTTGTTATGCCTTCTATTTACGTGGTCATTTATAATGTCTAGTTTAAAATTTCTTTCCTGCAATTTTAGGCTTTCTCATCATGTCCAGTGTAGGCCAGGTTAATAACATATTCCCTTCCTTGCTGCCTTCTCTCAGCCTTTTTTAGCTAGTTTCTTCCAACCTGTAATCATGTATTATGCTTTCCAGATCTCTGTCCATTTTATTTCCTCTTTTCTGGACTCTGTCCAGATGTTCACAACTTTAAGTATCATTCTCCAAGACTGGATTGACTTCTCCAGCTGATATCAAGAAGACCAAAAGGATAATTCAATATGCCTTGAACAACGAGATATGAGACTTGCTGTTTCAGATCACGTTCTGCAGAACTCCTCCCTCACCTGTTACTGCCCATGCTGTGCCTGTACAGCTGATCGTTGCCACCTATATGTAAAACTTTGACATTTGTCCCTATTGAGCAGCAGCCTCTTTTAAGCATCACCTTTTCAATTTATGAAGAACTTTTTGAATGCAATTATGCTTTCCATTATACTTGCACCTTCTCCTAAGTTATGCCATCTTCAAATGTGATGTCTGTTTTCTATTCCATGATGCTAATCAATAGCAAAAATACTGAACCAAACACAGGACAGATCCTTGTGGAACCTGTACTGATGTAACATGCTAGTTACAAAATGTGGAAGGGGTTTCAGTTCACTTGGTAGTAACTTTGTCACTGTACCCTGATTTGCTTCTGAGGGTGTTATAGTGCACAGCGCTAAAAGCCTTATGAGGTGAATATAAATTGCCTCTCCTATTATGTTTACATACAAACAAGTTTACACACATTCAGCATTAGTGTGGATATATTCAGCCAATATGTTCTAACACACAAAAGTTATAGAATGTAAATGAATGCAACTATTTCAGACAAATGACCATTATTTTAGTTGAAAAAACACAAAGTCATATATATTTGTTGATACTAGAAATGTACTCTTCTAGGGCTTGTTCACGAAGCTTTTCCTGCAAATGAAAGACTTCTCTGAAAAAATGAGTATATGAAAATCTGCATTGAAATCATCTTTAGTGCCTTAACAGGCCACAGATAACCAAAGGAATAGGTCTCAAAGTTTCTAAAAGAAAAATGCCAAGTTTTTTAGTAGGCTCCCCAGCTGTAGTCAGCAGGTTTTCTCTGTGGCATCATTATTTTTTACACCTTCAGCTTATGAAGATGTGCACACTGAAATTCTTTTAATCAGTTGCTCTTCCTAGGACTGACTTCAAGGAATTTGGTTAGCAGGGGAGGGCAGCAGCCTTTCAATCCATGCTGTAAGGAACCAGCTTTGGCTGTCACTTTCACAAAAATGCTTTCTACCCTTAATGGTCATGTAATGTATCGTGTAGTGTGATTCATTATAAGAGCTTTGCTAACCAATGATATGGTTAAATAATAACAAAAACTTAAATATTTGCATTGTTTTGAACAGATAGCTAAAGGACATCTTCCTATGTCCATGGAAGAACATTAATGATGATCATATTTAACATACTAAATACCTTTGCAAACAGCTCTGTCGAGGATTAGCTTTATTCAGAACACAGACTGTGATTTTGCTTTGGAAATCTTTATAATTCCTATGACCTATACAGTTGAAAAAAACCACCAACCCACAGCTATACTTTTCCAAAAGCAGAACAAAGAGAAGAAATAACATACCTTTCACAAGGGACTTGGTATTATCTGAAACCCTATAATCCAAATCTCATTCTGTTTCTTCAATTGGTTGAGTGATTTCAGTAGGCGTGCCTGCAATCCAATCAATTTTAAAACAGCTGTAAAAATAGATTTCATTCACTGAAGGACATCCTACTCATGGATTATCATCAAAGTTGGTAAACATAAAAGGGAGTGTGATGAATTACAAATATCCCGATAGTACCATACACCTTATCCCAAGATTGTGATTTGTCAGTGATATTTGGGATAACTGCTCCTTTGGAACCCACCACTATCACTGAGGAATAATATATATTAAAAAAATCTTGCTTTATCTAGCAGCAGAGAGAGGTTTCTCTGCCAAGAAGATCTTGTGAAACACTATAATAACTGGTTAACACTCATCTGGAAGTTTTAAAAGGGTGTTTACATAAATAAAATATCATAATCATTTTAGACATACAGAATATGTTACAGCTGAGATCAGCTATGGTAGCCTTGCTAATACTTTGATCTTTTGTGCGCTTTCTTGAGAACAAAGGATGTTTTTGTTAGAACTAGTTCTCAGAATGTGAGATACATCTCTGAATGGTGACAGCAATCATTCATGGTGCCTTACTAAGAATAGTGTTTCTGGTGACAATAAATTACATTTCTCTTCTTGAAAACATGGTAAATATGGAAGGGTTGAGAGCTGGGGAAGCCTAACGTGAAGCACCCTAAGAGAAATACTAACGTGCATTTCCTCCAGTTTTTCAATAGCAAAATATTAGTATTACTCTGTGTTACAATGAACACACAAAAGGAACATCTAAACAGGAAAAAAATTACCAAGCAGGAAAACCCATCACATTTCTTGCTCTTATGATTCCAAAGGCAGAGGGATCAGAAACAGAAAGGATGCAATATACTGGTGCAAAAGTCAAGATTGTGCTTAGCCATACTTCAGGAGAATATTCTGATCTTTATTCAATAAAATACAGTCACACATATGTTGTGAAGCAGAAATTCCCTACACTTTCAGTCCAGTTCTTCTCTCTGTAAAGTGGCAGATACTTCAGGGGAAGCCACAAAAGGCTTCACAGTGAGCATACCTGAAATAATCTGCCTAGAGGAAAAGTATTTTTTCTTAACTTTCTAGATGCTGATTTATGTTCATTAGCATGATCGTTTGTACAACTTCCCAATCTGAAATTCATTAGGCATTAGTAGAATCTCATGGCAGTGTGTTCCCTAGGTTGAATGAATACCTATGGCATGTATTCTCCTCTTTCAGCTTGTTCTGTGTATTTTACTCTTTCTGCCTTCACTGCTGATCTTTCACATTACTCAAATTTGCCAAGCCATTTACATTTCCTCTGTAATGTTTTTTGAAATTGTTTTGTATTATTAATGTAATCTTTTTTGAGATAAGATGGTCAGGACTGAAATCAATTTAACAGGAGGGCATGCTACTAATTTATATACATTCAGTATTCTTTCTTTCTTACTCTTTAATTACAACAAGCTGTTTATTTTCATAGTTGACTGTCCTGGTTTCAGCTGGGATAGAGTTAATTTTCTTCACAGAAGCTAGCATAGTGCTGTGTTTTGGATTTAGTACTACAAGAATGTTGATAACTCACTGATGTTTTTAGTTGTTGCCAAGTAGTGCTCAGACTACTCAACGACTTTTTGAGCTTCTCCTGCTCGGCCAGGTGTGTAACAAGCTGGGAGGGAGCACAGCTAGGAGAGCTAACCCAAACTGACCAAAGAACTATTCTGTACCATATAACGTCATGCTCGGGAGGGGCGGTTAGTTGGTCGGTCGGTTGCGGGGAGAGTGATCGCTGCTTGGGGACTGATTGCGGCTCGGGACGGGCTGGGCATCGGTCGGCGGGTGGTGAGCAATTGCATTGTGCATCATTCATTTTGTATATTCTGTTGCCATTCCCATTATTACTATTATTATTATTTTCTTTTATTAAACTGTCTTTATCTCAGCCCACGGCTCTAACTTTTTTTTCCTTCCCGATTCTCTCCCCCATCCCACTGAGGGAGGGGGGAGTGAGCGAATGGCTGCGTGGTGCTTAGTTGCCAGCCAGGTTAAACCATGACATTGACTTACATGCAATGAAAAGCCCCAAACATGTAGTTCCATTTTAATGGAGGTATTACAGACAGTAATTTGATCCAGGATTTCTAAATGCTTCTTGTTTCCAGGTCATCTCATTTTAATGCCCTGTGCCAAATATTTGCTTCACTCATGCTAGCAGACAACTAACATAATTGTAATGTAATATCTGTGTTTTCTATTGATTTAATGTGACAATATTCAAATAGTTCCCTGTGCTAGTTATTGAATGTTTACTATTTGTGGAAATCTAGAAGCCTGTAGATTTTACTTTATCTCAGCAGCAAATGTGAACGTCTTTGAGATTAATAGGGAGTTGTGATACCCTTTAGCTCACCCTGTTAAATGTTATATCCATTCAGATGGGGTCTCTGTCTTCTTTTAAACTATATACAAAATTGTTTTCTAAAACTATTCCATACATTTCTTTATATGTGAAAGGTACCCTTCAGGAATAGTGTTGTTCTTGGTTGAGGGTTCTCTCCCACAATACTCTCTTGCATTCTTTTTTTTAACATATGGTTTTACCAGCCACAAAATCTCTAAGAATTTAATCTGAAAAGTTCATTTGCTATAATTCTGCTACTGAAGATGTCAAATGAGAATCCTGCCTATTAATATTAATTAAAGTTCCAAACTGGTACAAAAATAAACAAGAGTAGATTGAAATTGTAAGAGTATGGAAACGAGGAAACCACATGAATGCGATTTGATAGAATTGCAATAGATTTATCAGCAATTGCAAGGTGTCGTTTGGACAACTCTGTCCCACTAGGTCTGGAAGGTCTATAACCTGCCAGCTGAAACTCCACTGGAACCAACATATCTTGTGTTTCTAACTCAGTTATACTGTGTAAGTCAACAAGACTTTCACTTTGCAAGCAAATTACTTGGGACTATAGTGTTCTTTCCTCCTTCCTTAGACTAAATATACACTAAAAGTTTATCTCTGTTTACCCAGGTGAATAGAAGAGAACTTCTGCATCTGTTTGTGACAAGGTAATGGTTTTAGGAATCATTTACTGCAGCTGATGCTGTTCTAATCACAGGCATTACCAGGTATGAGTTGTACTTATATCTGCTACAAGCTAAGTTGCTGTTACTATACAAACCCATACTGGAAGTCCAGCAATTCTTGTCTGTACTGTTTTGAGGATGATGTGTTTTGAGGATGTTTTGCCTTCTGAGTCCTTTCTAATACAGCCTACCTGTAGAATGCGTCATGTTATGCTCA
The DNA here is from genome assembly GCA_034008185.1 of Gorsachius magnificus. Lineage (NCBI taxonomy): Eukaryota > Metazoa > Chordata > Aves > Pelecaniformes > Ardeidae > Gorsachius > Gorsachius magnificus. Next base: position 39,761,023 of record CM067086.1, on the reverse strand, counting down.
TCTGCACACCCTCAAAGGAGCACAGAGACACAATGGCAGGTGGGGGAGGTTTCTTTCAGGCCCATCACAGGAGCCATCAGCCCACCAACATGACCAGAGGAGTGCAGGGGCACAAAAGCAGGTGAGGAATGCAAATTAAGGACTGAAAGGAAGGGGCATCCTATCAGACCTGCTCCAGGAGAGCCCGAGCCCCACTGTCAAGGTGTGAAACCTGTCAAGATGAGTCAATGCTGGAGCACCTTTTGAGCTGGTGGGAGCCACTGCCTAAGGGTATGGGACACATTATGAGACGCAGGAGAACATTTTGGGATTACACAGGAATTACTATGGGATGTTTAGGGGATGAACTAAAGGCAGAAAAATGGAGGAACTGAGGTGATTTGGGCAGAAACAAGCATAGGAAAAATAGAGGAATAAAGGGATAAAAAGGGCCTGTCGCATGTAAATCGTTTGCTGGTGGGTATGCTTGTGTGGTCATGCCTTGTGCCTAATCAGTGCAGTTGTCCTATCTTCGTCTTAAATTCCTTCCCAACTCTTTCTTGGGTGAATGACTCACTATTCTGTGTGCATGTGTATGTATGGGGGTCCGAGTCCACCAGCTGGAGTCAGACTGTGGGTTGGAGGGTCCGTGTGTCTGTGGTGCCAGTGACTGGAGTGTGTGCAGGTGTGTGAGTGAGCGTGTGAGCACTAGCAAAGATCAAACCAAACTAGTCAGCAAGTGGGTGAAGTGGCCAGAGAGCCGTGTGTGTGTGTATGTCTCTGTGTGTGTGTGTCTAAGGGTAAGACCATGGGAGGAGCTGACTGTTGGAGGGACCAGGGGAGTCCCAACCAGCTCTAGAGAAAGACCAGAAAGACCGTGGGGTCTGGGGGTCTCTGGAGGTGAGAGCTACTGGTGTTTATGTATCTCATAGGGGGTTGGCTACTGGGGGCTTCACTGCTCTAAGGCGTTTGGATCCAGCTGCATTTCCCCTTGCAGAATAAACAAATATTTTGGTGTGAAGTGTTGTCACTGATGAAGACTCCTCTCCCTAAAGTATTCCACTGTGCCCTCTTCTGGCTTCGCACCCAACCATAGACAATGAAAATTTCACTTAAAAAGTCACTTTATGTCTCTCCACTACAAAAATCTGACAAGATAAAGTGTTCTGCATTAGTAGAAATTCAAATCCCAGGTTAATGTAGAAAAAAAATATTACAGGATATGTGCACAAGCATGCCTCTACCTCACAAATGGAAACCAGATGCATTTCTACTGAAGCTTAACATATAATAAATAAAAGGACTTCACAGGCCTATATTATCAACTATACCCTATATATAATCGATAGTTGGCTATAATTCAGAGAATGCACTTTTTCTTCACAACTGTTTCTGCAAAGTTACAGTAGACAGAAGATCCAGTGAACTGTCAGTAGCATGTCTGTTGCTTTGACAGACACTGAAGACCTTCATGTGTGAGAGTGATGATGGAAAAGCTGAACCTGTAGCCAATTACAGTATCACCTTTACATTCAAGGCTGTCTGCAAACAAATAGCTTTCCCTTTATGCACTCTGCACATTCAGATGTTCCTAGAGTGAGAGTAATTAAAGGGATTAAAAAGGCTTGTTAAGAAGTCAGATCTTTTCAGATAACATTCCAATAACTTAAAAAATTATGTATTCATTTACAATATCTTTGTGGGTCATTTTCAATGTGTTTGATACAAATTCGTTTTGAGAGGCTTAGATTTCATTCAAGTTTTAAAATGACAGACTTGCTCAGCAACAGCAGTGGTTCAAAGCATCAATGCTTTCCTGGTAACGCTGATATCAAAGCATTAACGTTGTTTTAAGACTCTGCCTGTGAGTATAGCATGTAGTTTATATTTAGAAGGAAAATCCTACTGGGATTCCAGAAATCTACAAAATAGTTAGACTTTTATGGTGTTATGGTCCACTGCACAGCAACAGTTTTGTGTGTGACTCAGGAATAAAAAATGCTAGGTCAGCTTCATGTTAAAAAGCCAGAACATTTATTTGAAATGTGTTTTTTTTTCTTTATTATGTATGAATTTTTAATTTTGTGTACTGCTTATTGATCTATTCTCATTTATTCCTTGTTCTGCTGGTGACTTTAACATAGTAACAAAGGAAAATAAGCCTGCTTTCCTTTTAATTAAAAGAAAATATTTCATCATAGACATTCAGACTGAGGCAGCTTCTTTTTAAGACTTCTAGAAAGGCGAGCTTTTGTATGATTTAATGGTAGAGCACCAGTGGCTACAACTTTAATATCAATATGTATCTTTGTTTAAGTACCATGAGGTAATAGCAGAAAAGAATTGATCATTCCAGTTGTGGAGAAAGGCATAACTATGTTGCTACATACCTCTGCAGTCAAGTAGCATCGTGAGTGTTCTTTCATCGTCAAAGGTTTCACTCTAGTGCATGTCATTGAAAAATGAAATATTGTTGATAAATGTTTAAATTGAGCTTATACTGTGTCGTGGTTTAACCCGGCTGGCAACTAAGCACCACGCAGCCGCTCGCTCACTCCCCCCCCCCTCCCTCAGTGGGATGGGGGAGAGAATCAGAGAAAAGAAAAAAAAGTAAGACCCGTGGGTTGAGATAGAGACAGTTTAATAAGAGAGAAGAATAACAATAATAATAATAATAATAATAATGGTAAGAAAATATACAGAATATATAAAACAAGTGATGCACAATGCAATTGCTCACCACTCGCTGACCGATGCCCAGCCCGTCCCGAGCAGCAATCACTCCCCCCGGGCCGCGATCACACAGCCCGAGCTGCGACCACTCTGCCCGCGACCGACCGACCGACCCGACCGACCCGACCGACCCGACCGACCAACCCCCCCGAGCATGACGTTATATGGTATGGAATAGCTCTTTGGACAGTTTGGGTCCTAGCTGTGCTGTACTCCCAGCTTGTTATGCACCTGGCCGAGCAGGAGAAGCTCAAAAAGTCCTTGAACAGTCTGAGCACTACTTGGCAACAACTAAAAACATCAGCGTGTTATCAACATTCTTCTAGCACTGAATCCAAAGCACAGCACTATGCTAGCTTCTGTGAAGAAAATTAACTCTATCCCAGCCGAAACCAGGACATTCCACCCCTTATTCTATACCATTTACGTCATGCTTAGGTCCTACCCTTACAATACATTCCAATTAATCACCACCATTTTGATATATATATACACAGATATCATTCCCTTAGTTTATGGACCATCCCTCTAAAATGTCCATTGGGTTCATTTAGTCCATGGTTTTGGGCTCCATCTGTCGTAACAGTCTTTCAGGGCAGGAGAGATGGGGTCTGGTGTTGGGTTGTTGCTTGCTGAAGTCAGTTCTGGTTCCATTCGCTGCACTTCCTCAGTTTCTTCAAAATTCATTCTTCATTAATCTGGGCGATCCTTACTGTTATACCATTGATATGACATATAGCAATAGTAAAAATGATGACATACTATATTACACAGCAATTAACATTATACAATTCAGTTCATTGGCTATTTTCACCCAAAATCAAATCCCTTTGAGGTACACATCGGACTTCCCCATCCTTCCGCATCACCCACCAAGTAGAGCCAGGTCCTTGAGCAAAAGCAATCCCACGGATGGGTTTGCCTTTACCTGAGGCAGGAGAAACCCAGACTGTCTTCCCCAGCATATTTTTTACATGCACTACAGGGACTTTATCCCCTTCTACAGTATGTAAGAGGTTTGATTGAGCAGGGCCAGCTCGGTTGGAAGATCCTCTAGTGTTGACTAACCAGGTAGCTTTTGCTAAATGTGTATCCCAATGTTTGAATGTTCCACCACCCATTGCTTTCAGTGTAGTTTTTAACAGTCCATTGTATCGTTCAATTTTCCCAGAGGCTGGTGCATGATAGGGGATGTGATAGACCCACTCAATGCCATGCTCTTTGGCCCATTTGTCTATGAGGCTGTTTCGGAAGTGAGTTCCGTTGTCTGACTCAATTCTTTCTGGGGTGCCATGTCGCCACAGGACTTGTTTTTCAAGGCCTAGGATAGTGTTCCGGGCGGTGGCATGGGGCACGGGATATGTTTCCAGCCATCCGGTGGTCGCTTCCACCATGGTGAGCACATAGCGCTTGCCATGGCGGGTTTGTGGAAGTGTGATATAATCAATCTGCCAAGCCTCTCCATATTTGTATTTCAGCCACCGTCCTCCATACCAGAGAGGCTTTAACCGCTTGGCTTGTTTGATCGCAGCACACGTTTCACATTCATGGATAATCTGTGCGATAGCGTCCATAGTTAAGTCCACCCCTCGATCACGAGCCCATCTATATGTTGCATCTCTTCCTTGATGGCCTGAGGTGTCATGGGCCCACCGAGCTAGAAACAATTCACCCTTATGTTGCCAGTCCAGATCTACCTGAGCCACTTCAATCTTAGCAGCCTGATCTGCCTGCTGGTTGTTTTGATGTTCTTCAGAGGCCCGACTCTTGGGTACATGAGCATCTACATGACGTACCTTTACAACCAGGTTCTCCACCCGGGAAGCAATATCTTGCCACAATGCAGCTGCCCAGATGGGTTTGCCCCTGCGCTGCCAGTTGCTCTGCTTCCATTGCTGCAACCATCCCCACAAAGCATTTGCCACCATCCATGAGTCAGTATAGAGATAGAGCACTGGCCATTTTTCTCTTTCAGCAATATCTAAAGCCAGCTGGATGGCTTTCACCTCTGCAAATTGACTTGATTCACCTTCTCCTTCAGCAGTCTCTGCAACTTGTCTTGTAGGACTCCATACAGCAGCCTTCCACCTTCGATGCTTTCCCACAAGACGACAGGATCCATCAGTGAACAGAGCATATTGCTTCTCGTTTTCTGGCAATTTATTGTACAGCGGGGCTTCTTCAGCACGCACCACCTCCTCCTCTGGTGATACTCCAAAATCTTTGCCTTCTGGCCAGTCCGTGATCACTTCCAAGATTCCTGGGCGACTGAGGTTTCCTATTCGAGCCCGTTGTGTAATCAGTGCGACCCACTTACTCCATGTAGCATCAGTTGCATGATGTGTAGAGGGGACCTTCCCTTTGAACATCCAGCCCAGCACCGGCAGTCGGGGTGCCAGGAGGAGCTGTGCTTCAGTACCAATCACCTCTGAAGCAGCTCGAACCCCTTCATATGCTGCTAATATCTCTTTTTCAGTTGGAGTATAGTTGGCTTCAGATCCTCTGTATCCCCGACTCCAAAACCCTAGGGGTCGGCCTCGAGTCTCCCCTGGTGCTTTCTGCCAGAGGCTCCAGGTAGGGCCGTTCTCTCCGGCTGCGGTGTAGAGCACATTCTTTACATCTTGCCCTGCCCGGACCGGCCCAAGGGCTACTGCATGCACTATCTCCCGTTTAATTTGTTCAAAGGCTTGTCGTTGTTCAGGGCCCCATTTGAAATCGTTCTTCTTCCGGGTCACTTGGTAGAGAGGGCTTACAATCTGGCTGTAATTTGGAATATGCATTCTCCAAAAACCCACAACGCCCAAGAAAGCTTGTGTTTCCTTTTTGCTAGTTGGTGGAGACATGGCTGTTATTTTGTTGATCACATCCATTGGAATCTGACGACGTCCATCTTGCCATTTGATTCCTAAAAACTGGATCTCCTGTGCAGGTCCCTTGACCTTGCTTTGTTTTATGGCAAAACCGGCCTTCAGAAGGATTTGGACTATTTTCTTCCCTTTCTCAAAAACTTCTTCTGCTGTATTGCCCCACACAATGATGTCATCAATGTATTGCAGGTGTTCTGGAGCCTTACCCTGTTCCAGTGCGTCTGGATCAGTCCATGGCAAATGGTAGGGCTGTGTTTCCACCCTGGGGCGTCGATTCCAGGTGTACTGGATGCCCCTCCAAGTGAAAGCAAACTGTGGCCTGCACTCTGCTGCCAAAGGGATTGAAAAGAAAGCATTTGCAATATCAATTGTGGCATACCACTTGGCTGCCTTTGACTCCAGTTCGTATTGAAGTTCTAACATGTCCGGCACGGCAGCACTCAGCGGTGGCGTAACTTCATTCAGGCCACGATAGTCTACTGTCAGTCTCCACTCTCCATCAGACTTTCTCACTGGCCATATGGGACTGTTAAAGGGTGATCGAGTCTTGCTGATCACTCCTTGGCTCTCCAGTCGACGAATCAGCTTATGGATGGGAATCAGGGAGTCTCGGTTGGTGCGATATTGCCGCCTGTGCACTGTTGTGGTGGCAATCGGCACTTGTTGGTCTTCAACACTCAGCAACCCCACAACCGAAGGGTCCTTTGAGAGACCAGGCAAGGTAGACAGCTGCTTAATTTCTTCTGCCTCCAATGCAGCTATACCAAAAGCCCAACGGTACCCTTTTGGGTCCTTGAAATACCCTCTCCTGAGGTAGTCTATGCCAAGGATGCACGGAGCATCTGGCCCAGTCACAATGCGGTGCTTTTGCCACTCGTTCCCGGTTAGGCTCACTTCGGCCTCCAATACAGTCAGCTCTTGAGATCCCCCTGTCACTCCAGAAATACAAATGGATTCTGCCCCTATATGGCTTGATGGCATTAGAGTACACTGTGCACCGGTGTCTACTAGAGCTCTATACTTCTGTGGGTCTGACGTGCCAGGCCATCGAATCCACACAGTCCAGTAGACCCGGTTGTCCCTTTCCTCCACCTGGCTGGAGGCAGGGCCCCTCTAATTCTGATCACTGTTGCTCATGGTTTGTGTATATGAGTCAGAAGTTCCTTCATCACAATCAGAATTAAGATCAGCTCTTCTATTCTGTCTGAAAAAATGACGATCTACCCCGTCTTTGGAAATTGGAGCAACAAGTTTCTTGGAAGAGCCCCCTTTTGTGCTTGTTTTCCTTTGCAACTCGCGTACTCGTGCCTCTAGGGTTGAGGTAGGTTTTCCATCCCATTTCCTCATGTCCTCTCCATGGTCACGCAGGTAAAACCATAGAGTGCCCCGTGGTGTGTACCCTCGATATTCTTTTCCTTGAGCAGAAGGGCGCTTACTTCTAATGGCTGAGATACTGGTCTGTACAGGAGAGGTGTAGGGTATACGCTTTTCGAGTCGTTCAACCTTTTGGGACAGTTTCTCCACAGCAGAGACGAGGGAAGAAGAGATACTTTCTTCGTATTCCCGGAGCTGGCTAGCCATTTCATCCACTGTTGGTCCCCGTCCAGCTTCCCAGTTCATTATTGCCCATGTGTTGGCATATGATGTTGGTGCGCTCCGTAACAACTTCCGCCACATGGGTCGTGTGCACTGGACACTATCTGGATCTTTAGGCAACTGGTCATTGTCCAGGTCACTATAAATCACTTCCAGGACAGCCAATTCCCTCAGGTACTGGATGCCTTTCTCCACGGTGGTCCATTTGCCTGGGCGATGTATGACATCTTCCTTGAAGGGATATCTTTCCTTCATGGCTGACAGTAGTCGTCTCCAGAGGCTGAGGACTTGTGTCCCTTTTCCAATCGCTTTGTCAATGCCCCCTTCCCTAGAAAGGGATCCCAGCTGTTTGGCTTCCTTACCCTCCAGTTCCAGGCTACTGGCCCCATTATCCCAGCATCGGAGCAACCAGGTGACAAGATGCTCTCCTGCACGACGGCTGAAATCTTTTCTCATATCTCGCAGCTCACCCAAGGATAGAGACCGTGTCGTTTCTGTCTCATTTATGAGCTCTTCCTCTTCCTCCTCCTTTTGTGATGGCCCTGATTCATCCTCCCTTTCTAAACGAGTTGACTTTCGCTTCCAAGATTTCTTCTTGTGTATAGGGGCAACTGATACCGGCACAGGTTCGCTCCCTGTCTTAGCTGCAATGCCTGTTGCTGGGGTTTGAGTAGCTGCAGTGCCGGTTGCAGGGGTTGGAGTAGCAGCGGTGCCTGTCGCAGGGGTTGGAGGCCAGGAGCTACAGTGGGTGTCACTGGGGTTGGAGTAGCTGCAGTGCCTACGTCCACAGCTGGAGTAGTTACAGCGGGTGTTGCAGGGGCTGGAGTAGCTGCAGTGCCTGTGTCTGCAGTTGGAGGAGCTACAGTGGGTGTCACTGAGGCTGGAGTAGCAGCAGTGCCTGTGCCCACAGCTGGAGTAGCTACAGTGGGTGTTGCAGGGGTTGGAGTAGCTGCAGTGCCTGTGTCTGCAGTTGGAGTAGCTACAGTGCGTGTCACTGAGGTTGGAGTAGCTGCAGGGCCTGCTGCAGGAATCAATCTTTGGATGGTATATAATTTACGTAGGAGTCTAACCCTGAGTAAAAGCTGAACTATATTCAGGAGACCTAGCAATAGGGCCATGCTAGTTGGAACATCCCAAGGATATTCAACATTCTCAAGAACTGTTGTAATTAGCTCAGAGAAGAAGGGGAAGATGGAGTAAGGTGACTCCCCCACAGGCTGGCTCTCCGAGGATAAAAAGTAAAATGTGTAATTATTCATAATTCCCAATAGATGGTTCCCAAAATACAGAGGTGACAGCAATACTGAGTACAAATATGAGCTTAATCTGATGATCAATAGTTTTATCATAGCATAAGCCAGTATTACACAGTACAGCAGAACAGTAGCTTTAATCCACTTGCGAAAAGTGACAACCAGCAGCACAGGGAGTGCATACAGCAGGTAAGGTGATATATAAAAGAACTCCATGAACAAGGACAGCAACTCTGAGAGCAAATAAAACAACATTGCGATCAGCGACTATTAGACTAATATAACGAATGCTTATCACAAATGCATTTTAGAAATGTTCAGATCTGTCGTTATCTCAACCCTTCGGGCCCCACGTTGGGCGCCAAAATAGGACTGTCGTGGTTTAACCCGGCTGGCAACTAAGCACCACGCAGCCGCTCGCTCACTCCCCCCCCCCTCCCTCAGTGGGATGGGGGAGAGAATCAGAGAAAAGAAAAAAAAGTAAGACCCGTGGGTTGAGATAGAGACAGTTTAATAAGAGAGAAGAATAACAATAATAATAATAATAATAATAATAGAGAACCAGAGAGTCCCGAGCAGCAATCACTCCCCCCGGGCCGCGATCACACAAAAAAAAAAACCACCCCCCCCCGTCCCGAGCAGCAATCACTCCCCCCGGGCCGCGATCACACAGCCCGAGCTGCGACCACTCTGCCCGCGACCGACCGACCGACCCGACCGACCCGACCGACCCGACCGACCCGACCGACCAACCCCCCCGAGCATGACGTTATATGGTATGGAATAGCTCTTTGGACAGTTTGGGTCCTAGCTGTGCTGTACTCCCAGCTTGTTATGCACCTGGCCGAGCAGGAGAAGCTCAAAAAGTCCTTGAACAGTCTGAGCACTACTTGGCAACAACTAAAAACATCAGCGTGTTATCAACATTCTTCTAGCACTGAATCCAAAGCACAGCACTATGCTAGCTTCTGTGAAGAAAATTAACTCTATCCCAGCCGAAACCAGGACATACTGAGACCCATTACTAATTAGATCTTACTCAAATCTGCCCTACTTATGTTTGGCAGAAAACTTGCAGCAAAACTTTTTACAAGCAATAGAGATAGAGTGAGGACTCACATACTAGAATATGTTTCTAGGTTCTATACGAAACTACACCCTTATGGCTACAAGGTAAACTGGTATTAAAAAAAAGTGCTGTGATTCCCTGGGTATGGAGCTATTCAGGCTCTCTTGTGAGTATCAGGGCCACATCCATACAGCCCCATATGTATGCACAGAGCCAAAGAGTAGAATCTTAACGATCTTGGTTGAAAGGCATTTTGAACATTTGGGTAGCTTTTATTATAATTATTATTCCTATGCTGCAACACCAGCTTGATCACCATGAAGGAGTTCAGGTGTATGCATAGTAAGTATGTGCAAACAATCTGCTGCTGCCGTCCAGAAAGTGTAGGACTTGCACTGTTTTGGAACAGCGCACTGGCACTTTGTTCTCTTCCCATCTTCCTAAACAGATTCAGAGGCTTAAGAAAGCAAGAAAAGAACTGCCCTGTGCTTGGATGAAATCTGTTTTCATTTTGCAGTCTTTAAATGTTAAATGAAACTATTTTCAAAGTACTTATTTAATTCATTAATAGATGCATATGTATTTCCTTTATTTATCTTGCCTATGTCTGTTATTCCTGGTTTCAGTTAGGAAGAGCTTTCTAAAAAACTGCATCAGAAAAAACTATATTCCTGAATTTGGTACTCCTCATTTTAAAAAAAATATTTTTTTACACTTTAATTTTAATGACTTACTGAACTTGTGCATGTAAAATGTAAACTGGGCTTGTCCAGCATGACACAGTTCTCAATGAGTCTTTCATGTTGCTGCATCTCACTTAGAAAGTTTATATGGTATCTAACTGATGAATACAAATTATTTACAAAGCCCTCAAATGATACAAACCAGTATCAGCATAAATACTATTTACTGAATTTGTTAGAAATTTGCAGGGTTCTGAGGAACCACAGTCCTGCAACAGGCAGTTAAAGAGGAAATATTTTGGTTTTTTATGAAGGAGACAAATACTAGACTACAACTTTTAAAACTGTGCTTCATGACTCTAGCTGTAGTATCTGTATCTGGGTTTTGGTTTCAGCTTTTTATTATGAAAGGTATACAAAGAATGGAAATGCCACTCATGAAAGCTCAGTTTAAGTTTAGACAAAGAGGAAATTAACAATTTGCAAACAAATAAATGCTGCACAGATAAATTAAGTACCAGTCTTAGCAAAATGATAATTTCATTTTTATGTAAGCAGTTTCCTCTGTCTTAAAGCATTCTTAGTTATTGGATTCTAAATCACGAGAAGCGAAAAAATCATACACTTAGTAGAGTGTGCTTGAGTGTGCCAAAGCTTGCTTTAATTTAAATGTCTCAATTTATTTCTATATGCCTGGAGCAAGCTGGAACATAAACAGTATGAATGAGGATGTTCATTTTTTCTTACTGTAGTTATGTGACTGTATGCTAAGTTTATATAGAAAGAATCACATGTCATGCTACATCAATGTTACCTGCTCTGATTTACATTTATGATGATGTAGAGAATGCATCTTCAGTGCTACTACAGTGTCCTAGAAATATTATTGTCACTCAGAGGCTTGATCTTACATATTTACTTCCAGATAAATACATTTAAATTACATATGAGAAGACTGGGATGTCAAAGTGGCAGGTGTTTTACCATAGTATCATTAAAAGTACCAGTTATCTATCTCTCCATTCATGGGCCTGCAAAATTTAATGACGCAAAAGAAATGCACATCAAAAAGTAATCCCTATATTCCACAGAAAGCCTAAAAAAGGTGAACTAAAACATAAATGTTATCCTCTTCAGATGCTTTCTTAATTCTAGCAGTGGTCAAACTGGGATCACATTGGGCTCCAGCAGAGAAGGAGCAGCAAGAGCAGGCTGGTCTGCCAGAGTGGTGAGCCGGAGCTGAGGGTGGCAGCAAGGCAGCGGGGGCAATGGCCTGACTAACAAGTGGCACGGTCCCACAGACCTGAACAAGGAGAGCAGAGCAGATCTGGGGACAGCTAGCCAACATGTTGGCCAGTAGGGAAGTCCATAAACAGTAAGGCAGGTCCAAGGTCAAGCCAGGAAGTCCTGGTCAGTGGGTCAGGTCAGGATCAGTGAGGTATGTGGCCAAGGCACCCGCATGGTTGCAGCGTAGCCCAGGCAGGGACCAAAGGCAATTGCCCAGCTTTAATGCAGATCCTGAGGGAAAGGGAACAGCCTCTGCTAAGGCTTCTTAGAGCTCTTCCTCAAACAGCTCTCTGATTCAAGGCTGCACAGCTGCACTCTCAGTACTGGCCCTGAGCCCAGGCAGCCAAAACTCCAAGAGGGGGCTTTGACAACCAACTTCCTCTCGTTCATCCTTTCTTATACCCTGATGGCAGCTAGGAAGTGAGAAACCAAAGATCTCTTACAATTTGGGTGCTACTAAGAGAGTGACTTGTCACCCCCACTAGAGTGAGCATTCATGCTGTGTCATTATTTCCCTTAGTGACCCCACATGTATCAAATAGGATGTGACACTTTCTATGGGCTGTACATGTGCATCACATAGTGTGAGAACATGTTCTAAAGTCTCCTTATTATCTCTCTGGAAACCTTTGGCTATTGAAATGGTTACCTCTAGATCAGAGGTTCAACTTCATCTCAAGTGGAGAGATGGCATTAGCTGCATATAAACCCTGTGTTCAGTTCTGTCAGTCCACGCTTATATAAATAATAATAAAAAAATTATAAATAAAATACAATGCCCACTTATTTGCTTCTGGCCGTTGCCTTCCAGTGCTCAGAATTTTTCAAGAATCAAGTAGAGGTGTGGTCTGTGCAATCTAAGAGCTTTTATTTTGAATGCAACATACACATTGGTAATGTGTTATGATGAATTTTAATATAACCTACTGTGTAAAATCAACTCTGCCTCTAAAATTCAACAGGTCTATCTTAACATTTTAATCATTGCAAAGTTACTACAGCCTCTCTTTTCATTTATCAGATAACGAAACACTGGAGTAATTATGATTTTATTATATGTGCTCTTATTTAAGTAATTCCACTTGTCTCTGCAGTCTGTTAATCAGCTTCCGGATTCTACAAATCAGTGTAACACTAAGTGCATTGTGGTCAAATTCACCTGAAAAAGGCATATGTAAGTATCACATAAATCCTTGCAATTCGAAGTGACAACCATAGCTCAAGGCATTAGCACTGGATTAGAGTTTCTATGCAATATAATTGTTTATGCTGTTTTGCAGTGTAATACAGACAAGACTACACAATCAAAGCTTTCACAGACATAAACAGACATCACACACTGTAATTATATTTGTCTGCAAGATTATAATAATCATAGATGGCAGGTATTATAAGGCAGTTCTTTTTTTCTGGTTAACCCATGCAGTATACTCATCTTACTCCAAAAGCAACTTCCAGTAAGGGGCTAAAAGCCTTTTCTATAAAATAGATGCAAAAGCAAAATATTAATTTACTTTATTTGTTGCCTTTTCACTTGGTGTTATAATGTGTGATATTTCCTTTTGACTCAAATGTTCTCTTTCACTTGTCTGAGAACTTTTCAGGAGCTTAAAGCACAAGACCGTAACACAAATTCAGAAATGACCCTCAGAAGCAAAGGTTTATGTGTGACTTACAATTAGCATTACTCTGTAAATCAACACATAATGATTTTATCTTAAAGCTACTGAATGCACTTCTATTTTTAGAACACAGATAACCCTTTTTACACCAAAAGTAACAAAGCCTTCTTTCTTGCACTGAGAGCGCAAGGGTACTGACATCAGGAAGTGGATGAGACCGAGTCCTTACATAATAATAAAAACATGAATTTCCTGTATTTTTCCAGGGATTTTGTGAAGAGAACCTTGACACCCTTTTGTTGTGCACACTCAACAGAATGACAGTGATGAGAAACCGGAAGGATGTGAGGAATTAGAGCATTGGAATATTGTAGAACTTGGCCTACATCAGACATTAAAAAGCTAGGAGGTGATTTTTAGGGGGAAGCTCATTTTACAAAAAGTGGTTATAAAAATAGTTTGAGAAGTGTTTGGTGTGTTACATAGAGGAGTAGCAGGGTAGAAGGGTAGAATGGGATAAAACCAAGAAGGACATTTTTACTGACTAAGCTATGGAAAGTGAAATGAGTGAGGGAAGAAATGGAAAGCCATTCACTTGGAATAACAGCTAAAATAATTTTTTAAAAAAAAATCTAAAAAGCATGCTTTTACAAATTAATCCATCTAAAACTTGTTTTAGTCAATTGATTGAATTAGTCTTTATGTGAACTAAGACAGGACAGGGGAAAGCATTATATGCTTCCCAAAACATATTCCAAAGAGAAATTTTTAATGGTTGTACTTCCATTACAATTTTTTAGTACTGTCATCATTAGGTATTTATTTAACCAATGCCCCAGGTATCCTACTGTCATGTACTTTAAAAACAAATATAAAAATACAGTCCTTAGCATAGAGAACTTACATGAAATAGTAGGTTCAGATAAGTAAGTAAGAAGCAAACAAATTAATGTTATGTAAAAGTACAATTACATTCTTTTCGGATACAGAATTTCTTTCTTTGCCATTAAAACCAATTTTGATGAAGTTTATTCCTAACTGTCTCCAGCTCCTCTGTTCATGATTCATTAGCTATTGTCTGATACTCTTCTTGCCAGAACAGGGTTTTGCAATGTGTCTACATATTTAAGAAAACAAGCCAGCACAAAGGTTCATTGCCTTCCCTCTTGAATGAATGAGCACAAAGAGTATGGATAAGGTAATGCCATGTTTCTGGCCCCTTTGGCCCCAATTGTTATCTAGGAGAGTTGGCAGAAAGGGATGGAGCCCTGTATGTTCACAGCCACATCAGATAGTATGTAGAAGACTATGTACCATATCAGCTGGTGCTTTTTAATGGTTTAAAATTTTTTCAGCACCACACCATGTTATCTATCCCAAAGAAATCTGGCCTAATGGCAGTACATCCTGTTTGATGATAGATTTTCAGAGCATAGTCCTTTGGAAAATCCTGAAAGAAGAGTGCCTGATATAAAATTCCTTCCTGGTGTTGCTCCTCTTTGAGGCAGCCCTGCCCCTTCCCTCAGAAGAAAAAGAATGATGTACAACCACAAAGATATGCAAAATTATGAAAACCCCCCACTTTATTTGTCAATATAATGCCACCATGGAAACTTGATGACTGGGCAGCTGCTCTTCTTCATCTCATAATGAAACTTAAAGCTTCAAAGCTATATTATGAATACTTTAATTGTGATCTTTTGACAGGACTCATAAAATAAAAGAATTGAGGTTCTGTTGGGAGCTGGAAATCTAAAACTGATGTTCAAAATAATCTACATCCATCTCTGTTTGATTGTTTGATAATAGAAGTTTTCTTTTACAGTGCTTTTTCAAAATATTTTGTGTGTAATGTAACCAAAGATTCTGAAGAAGGACTAAATTTTTCTCTGTTGTTAATAAACAAAAACTCATGTAAGTTATAAATCTCCTTTGGCTTTCTACTGTGCTACTTCTGAATACCTGCAATATCATTTGAAGCTGCTGAGGCCATAGTTGGATTTTAGGTCTCCCTTTACTTCTTGGTTTAAGAATGAATGACCCCTCTTAAGACACCAGAACATTCTGGACTGAAGTAACTTTTCTTTTTAACAGGTTGTGCTTAGCAGCCTCACAGAATGAAGAATAAAGATCTACCTCCTCCTTTCCTCTTAGATATTTTTCTCATCTTAGTTTTGACTTAGACCTGTCATAATTTTAAATTCCCATTCAGAATACTTCCAGAATATCACAAAGGAAACACAAACCAGAGGAGCAAGTCTTTTGCAGATATTTTTTTATTACAAATACTTTATACAATCTCTGACACTAAGGCTACAAACAGGTGGGAGGAGGACAGTTTCTTTTTTACCTTACACCAATTTTGGACCATCTAACATAATGAAAACAGGAAATTTGAAAACATAAAGAGATAAAGCAGAAAAAGAAGCTGCTCTGATCACAGGAGAGCATCTCAGGGAAACAAGAAAGTGTTATGGCTGAAAAACTCTGGACCAGTGATACTGGCAAACTCCGCTCTTCATACTACTTTTTTGTTGTCTTAAGTATGAATTTACAGTGGAAGTTTTGGGGTGGGGAGGCCATTGTCTATTTGTCCCCATTTTCAGCCTCCCTGCAAAAGAAAAGCAGGTGAAAAGAATCACAAGGCAGTTATGCAGCAGCCAGAGTGTTGGCATCTTTGCCAGCCCAGACTGCTTCCATCATGGTGCTGAACACGGGGCACGGCCTCATCACCTGAACCACTGCAGGAAGAATGTCTCTAGTAGAGGACATAGCACGGGGAAGAGCTTCAGTTTCCCCTTGCAGTGTCTCTTCCAGTTTATACTGAAGATTAATCATCTTCTCTCCCAACTTAATGTCAGAGGTTTGCTATTTTGCTTGAACAGCAAATTATTCTGGAGACTGATTTGTCTCAAACACCTCTGTTTTTAGTGAATTAATTGTTAAAAGGCAAACCAGTCCCTTTTAAAGGCCATTTCCTGCCCTGAGTGATTCACTTTGGATTCCCATTGAATTCAAAGAGAATTGCACACACTGGTCCAAGGGCAGAATTCACCACCAAGTTTAAAGATTGTGAACTTAGTAAATCCTTAAAAACAATTAGCTTATGTGCAGTAGAAACTGTACTCACCTCAGTATAATGCCTACAGTCTTAAACTTTAGAGTTTATGAATCTTATGTGCTGAATTTTTGATGGAAAATGCAGAAAAAAGAAATTTACATTTTAAGTCTTATTGATGTATGAAAAAAGAGCATTAAAAGAACTTGGTTTAAAAAAGGGATTCTTAATAATAGTCTTGTGCTGATATTAAAAATCTTTTGGAAATAGTGAAAGGCATTCGCATCTGTCATTCATAAGGTACTCAAAAAGTTCCAACAGGAAAGACGTGCATTATTACAGTTTTTACCTTCAACAACTGGTGTACACAAAATTATTTTATTTTGGATGTGCAATACTGGTTATTTGGCTTCCTGAAAAATAAAACAAACCAAATCTTTTCCTGACCATAACAGCCATGGTTCAGTTCATATTTTTAAGGATTGGAAGACTGTTTATTCCATGTACATGAAGCAGAGATCATTGCAAGTATTGATATGGCTTCATACTTTTAAAGATAATTTGACATTAAAGGTGGGGTCTAAATACTTTTTCACAACTCTCTCATCACTCAGTGATTTAATACTATGCTTTAGGAACCTATATTTTAGATATTTTCCTGTTAATTGTCATGTCCTTAATTCACACTCAGGTAAGACAATTGATTTCCCTTCCTAAAGAGGGCATTCTTTTTCCTCACACATGCACAACCTCCCTGAGATGGTAGTTAAGGAATGCAAACCAGAGCCTTCTAGGAATTTGTTGTAAAGAACAGAAAGTGATATCTGAAAAGAATGGTTTCAGAATGCCATTCCCTGTATTTCCAAACAACTCCATGTCTTCACTCTCTATGTTTAATAACATGCACATTGCTATCGTATAACTTTCCAAGAACACATTGAATGCGACTAAATTGGTTTTGTCTTAAAATGTTTGCAACAATATACATAGTGTATGATTAGTGTAAATTTAATAAAATATTATACAGAACATAATCTGTCTATGCTGTTTTAGATGCATTTGTGACTGGTCCCTGAACAAATACCAGTGTTGAAAGAGTAGAATTTTGGCTACAATAAATTATATAGGTGCTCATTATGTGAAGGGATTTAAGATGCCAGGTTTCTTCATGAAAAATAATTCCTGTCTGTAGCTGTGCTAAATTAACAGAAAAGCTTGTCTGTAGACATGCTGTTTTCAACAGATTTTTTTAGGGGTTGCAGGTGAAAAGTGGTTCTGCGTATCAAGAAACATATGTATCAAGAAACACATGGAAAACAGCAGAAGTGCCCCTTGTGGTTAAGGTTTCTCTTAGTCATAAACCAAGACTGATTGTATGCCAGTCTGAAAGGCTTCTTAGAGATCACTCCTGTTATAATTCCTTTCAGAGCAAGTAACTTGCCATCGGAGCCAAGCTGTATTTCTTTCTTTCTTGCACGGCTGGCCTCCCTGGCAGTCCTTACACTGAGGGCAGGCAGCTGCTGTATCTGTTCAACTCAAGGGAGACAAGTTAACTCTATCCTCACCAGTCGTTTACAAATGGTCATAGGATAAAAAGAAAGACTGTATCTCAGCCATCCCTCTATTGTGAGGTTCAGAAATCACCACCAAAAGCAAGTATGCCATGCTCTTCTGAAACTCAGTGTTATGTAGAAACTCATTACCTTCCTGGTAGAAAAGATGTGGATTTTTCATATTCATACTTAATTGACATTTATCTGAGTTCCAACTCTGTAATCCCATATTTCAGATCCACTGACAGAGATCAGCTGAGTTGGAAACCAGAATCTGAAATTTTCACAAACCTAACTTAAACCTGAGTTTTAGTTCTAGCCAGTCTTTCTGCCACCACTCGCTTCCCCATACTATCAAACACGCTGGTGGCTCAATGTCAGCCCTGCCTGTGTTTTGTACAGAAGTAAAGTGGTGGTTCTGGTTTTCTCCTGCAGTTACGATGCTAAGAAAGACAAGAAACATCCTACTAAGAAGCATAATATAATTTTCTATTCCATTCCATTTCTATTCCAGCTCTATCATTTCTGCTCATGGAATTGCATTAATTACCAGTGTTGTAATAAATGTTTTATTTGCATCTACAGCTTGCAGATCTTGTATGCACTAGCATTTTCCAAACTCATATTTCATCCATGTTGCTTATTTGCATAATCATAGTATTTTACAGCATATGAAATGCTTAACCGTATTTTAATGAAAGCATTTTACTGTATAGGTCTGAGACTTTCTCATAAATATACCTGAACTTAAGATAATATTGAAAACTGATAATTATAAGAATTTTACAAGACAGCAACGACAATTTCGGCTCTTACAGTTACAGCACAAAATACCAGCTGCTTAAGCTCATCTTTGTCCTTCTGCTTCATTTTCACTTATATTATGACACTTTTTTCTTTACGATAAATTTCCAGTCTTTTCTTTCAAATGTAAAGCTTTGATTCTTAGAGAAATTAAGATAAAGTTCAGTCATTAGGCTCTGGTTAGTCTCCAAATTTTATGTAAATATATAAATAAATATTGAGAGAAGAAATTACTCGAAGTTAAAACATGCATGAATTTAGTACAAATCCTTCTCCGAGTCTGGTATTAATAACTACATTACACATTTACTTTAATTCCCTACATGAATTAGATTTTTCAAAGTTTTCCTTCCTGCTTTTTTCCTGCTCATATTAAGTCCAGTCCTTCAGCCAAGTAAAGAGACTAGTCACCTTTCCTGAAATGGGGACACATGAATGAGCTTCAGGTCAGCTCTTTGCATTTAATCTGTAAGTCTGCTTATGTTTTTGGAAAAAATACTTACTTACCACCTCTCTAAATTATTCTAATTCATAAAAATATCTTGCCTTTTGTGCATAAAGTGTGATTAACAGCAGAGATTTGAAGGACTGAATTGGCACAATAGAGAATTTATATTTGCTCTGCTGAATATCAAAAGGGACTTGTGTCAGGAAGAAGAATAATAATGAACTGATACTTTGACAAAGGCCTGCGCAACTTCTGTCAGCCCAGCTACTTCTTGGTACCTCAGTATTATTATCCTCCTTATCATCATTAAATAAAATACTTCAGCACTCTGAGAACTACTATTATATAAAAAACCAAAACAAGCCTCTTCCAATTATTTCTAAACACTACCATATAGAGATTTTCCCTTTTTGCCGACAGCTGTGTTCTTCACAGGATTTTTTTTTTCTTTTTTTTTTTCTCTGTCCGTTTCTGGAAATACTGATGCCAGACACTTTTGGCATGTTGTGCATCTCTAAAGGGAACTGGTAGCTTGGTATATTTACAATGCATTGCTTGAAAGGGTATTTGTATATGATCTTATTAACATGAAGTATAATTAACAGCAGAGAATTGATACGCCTATTGTTATTTAATAAAAAGATTAAATTCTTTATTACAATGAATTGTTGTATCTGTCCATTTAAGTATCACAGCTATGTTACTACAGCATGGACTGTGAATATTAATACTGAGTTGCTATGACTATCTACAATCATAAGTGATTTTTCACTATTATTTGTAACAGTTACACTAATCAGATTTAAAGCTGGCCAAACACTTTTAATACAGCCAGGCAGAGGCTTGCATTAAAATTTTGTGCTGTTTTACCTCTGAAAAGACAGAGAACACTTATAGTATTATTATACAGGATTACAATTTTTTTCATTAAAATGGTTTTAAATACATCAGTGACTGAAATTAAGAATCCTTTTTAAAGAGCATTAGAAGAAATGCCAGTTTGAAAAACAAAAGCAGATAGTTTGCAAAGACAATGTTAGTCTTTCAACTGCTATAAGCATTTTCTTTAGAGCATGAACTCTTTAAGTAAAATGTTTTATAAATAACATAGTTATCCAGTATTACAAAGTAGTGCAAAAAGTTTCATTAAGCACGTTTAAGCACTGAACTGTAAGTACCTGAATAAACTCTGCCATAGATTTATCTGTCAGCACTTTGTTGTTAAGCCTGGCTGCTAATGAAATCACTGAGAATTTTGCTGTTGTCATTAACAGTGATCGTTTCCTCAAGTACAATTTCCCCAAACTAAGGAGCTTGCCTCTTCATGAAAAAAGACGGAAATAAAACACAATTCTTCTGGAGATCGTTTCCAAAGGCTGGCACAGCTTGCCACGCTGCTACACCCAATATTGTTAAATGCCAGAGAGCCATTGTAAAGGCTATTTTTACAGTATTGCCAATGCTGTTTGCCATAAAGACTTATTGGGCTCTGCCTGGTAACAATCCTAGTCACAATTGCCTAAGGATTTGCTCCTGAGAGCCTGTGATGTACAATGATTACAAAAAAGGAATCATAGAATCGTTTAAGTTGCAGAAGACCTTTAAGATCATCAAGTCCAACCATTAACCTAACACTGCCAAGTCCACCCCTAAACCATGTCCCTAAGCACCCCATCTACATGTCTTTTAAATACCTCCAGGGATGGGAACTTAACCACTTCCGTAGGCAGCCTGTTCCAATGCTTAACAACCCTTTTGGTGAAGAATTTTTTTCTAATATCCAGTCTCAGCCTTCCGCAGTGCAACTTGAAGCCATTTCCTTTTGTCCTATTGCTTATTACTTGGCAGAAGAGACTGACACCCACCTCACTACAACCTTGTTTCAGGTAGTTGTAGAGAGTGAGAGCCTCCTCATCTCCAGGCTAAACAACCCCAGTTCCCTCAGCTGCTCCTGATAAGATTTGTGCTCCAGACCCTTCATCAGCTTCACTGCCCTTCTCTGAACATACTCCAGTGACTCAATGTCCTTCTTGGAGTGAAGGGCCCAAAACTGAACACAGTATTCGAGTTGTGGCCTCATCAGTGCTGAGTACAGGGGGGACAATCACTTCCCTAGTTCTGATACAAGGAGTGCAGTTTTCTGCTCTTGAGAAACATGCCTACCAAGAAGGAATACCTGTACAGTAGAAATTGGAATAAACAGTAAAAAAGTGGAGAGTGACCCTCAAAAATCTTTAAAAGGCAGCAGCTGTAACTAAAACATGCCACACATCTACCAAGTCAGGATAGCCAAAATGAGCTTTTATAATTCAACCTTATTTGACAGCAAGAGACTGATACAAATGGATGGACTTTAAGAAGTTACAGTTTCAAATGAAAAAGCTGAATAATATTTCTTTCTTGGTAATTGCAAGGTTTACTGTTAAATTTTTCTGAGGTCTGGAGAGATTGTGAAATAACTGATTGGATTTCTGAACAGCAAATGATGAGTTTTCTTGGAAAAAAGTAAAGTCCTCAAGACTGAAACTTCTGGTTAGTATACAACATTTTGCAACTGATTTCTGAAAATGAAAGCAGCATATTTTATTTATTTTTCAAGGTATTAAAGAAACCATTATCACAACACTCAGTAATACATTTCCTGGTTCAGAATATATTTTGGCTATAATCATAATTTGCATCTGTTTAAGCTAAATCGTGGGGTTAGCCTTCCAAGTCCTGAAAAATGTAACATGACATAAATAGGAGAGACTCCAAATTGAGTCTAATATCAATGTTTGTCATCGTCATATGGAGTTTGATGAAAGCAGCTTGATATTATTATATACATTATTCCACTGCTAATTAAAAATATATATTTCTGTGCTTGTTTATAGAAAAAAAAGAGTAATGATTTCAAGTGCAATGGAAAGCCATGCAAGCTCCATCTCAATTAATGAAAAATAAAACACAAGGCTATTATTGTACTTTCTTGGATGTTACTACATGACTGCTGATTAAGTTATACTGCTCAAAACAAGGCAAAACACCAAAACATATAAATGCTTGAATATATCCAATGACATTTAATAAGGCTTTCAAGTATGTAGCTAATTTTAGCACAGTATACAAAGACAAGAAGACTGGAGTAGCCAAACAAGACTTGGCTAGAAAACTCTTGAGGGAATCAATGGGATCTGAAAATAATGCCCTATCTACATTTTCAACAATGTTTTGGTATCATTCCTATCTTACTTCTTATTCAGATTTTAGTCTGAAATTTAGTCTTCCATGAAAAAATGTTTCTTTCCTGTCCTCGGGAAAGCAGGATATCCTGAGAATTCTTCTGAAGCGGGCCCCGATGGGGACATGCAAATTTAAAGCCTCTCACTGATACTGCATTTGGGAAGAATGAATGCCTGTGGGGCAAAATAAGAAGATGTAGTAGCAATGGATGGAAGGATCAACAAAAAGGGGAATGAACACTGAAAAGAACCAAAAGCATCCTCTGTCCTCTGCTTTTATAAAAACAGTATTAACAAATGCCTGTTATAAACTAATGCAGAATCTTAGGCAGTAAGGGGACATATAACCAGTATTTTGATATCTGGCTTTGTGCTGAAAGTGGATTCCTGGAAGCTGCTGGCCAGTCAAAATCTGTTGACTGCAGTTGCAGTTCAATACAGCTGTCTCTCCACTGACAGAGGTTGCAGAGCTTGTAGGGTTGCACTTCAAATTTAACCCAATTCACCAAAATGTTTCTCGCTATACTAAATTAGGCGGCCCTATTTTTGAGGTATCTGTACCAGATTCCCCTCCACTAACAAACCTTATGTGAAGAGCACGGCTGTTTACTCCACTGTGGCCTGAGATGAGTGTTTGCCCTGCCTGTTTTGTCCTGACTAAAGCACCAGTTCTAGCAAGGTGTTTTAAATGGAGTTGCAGTTAAAATAAATTGAAATATTGTTGTATCATCTGCCTAGCAAGCAAGGTAAATCCCCACTGAGAACAAAAGTACACATTAAATTGCAAAATTGAAGCATGCAATTACAAACAGAAAATACAGAAAAGTAGAAGAATAAATAAAGAATTGAAAATCCGCAGAAACAGAAATATGGTGAAGAAAGAAAAGTGGTAGTTTATGTCGGTGTCTCTAAGAAGCAAAGGGGAAAAGTTAAACCCATAGATTCTCTGAGTGCAAAACCAACAACTACCGACACACAAAGCAGAACCTCCATAAAGTGACAACAATTTCCCAAGAGACTTGGGTTGAACCTGAGGAGTCATTCTTGAAATTGAGACAGCTAACATGCAAACATGTAGCCAACACATATAAGACCTTTTTTGTAGCTTGTTAGTACATTAGACTTATAAAACATGACAATGTTTTTATGGCCACATTCCCAAACTTAATTCACCGAAACATTAGGAAAAATGTTTGGTTTCTCTTTGTGAAGAACAGAGATAGTTTTTTTCCTGCCAGATCCTAGCCTTCCTTCTCATCCATTCACCGGTGCCTTTGTAAGCAGTAAGAATGCTGAGGTCAGCTGACACTCAAGATTTGGCCCTGAATGATGAAGATAGCATTGCAGCTGAACTGCACAGCTACAGTACTTTTGAGGCAATCATTGTGTTTAAATTTATCTTTGCTAATGACTAAAGTCAATATCATGGCATATGGGACAAATCCGCTTCATGGTTTAATGAGAAAATGCATAAATATACAAAACCTGATGTTACATATACTGAAATGCATCCACATGCGTATTATTGCAGTATATATAGGAAGAGCTGGTCAAATATTTCTAAAGACTGTTCATAAGCATTTGTTCAAATTTGGAACAGCTATTCAAGTTAACTATTCTTGTACACCTCGTTATTTGCTGTTTACAAGCATTCACATTCCAGCATTCTGGACATACTATTCTTCAGAGAAAAAAACAAAGACAAAATGGTGAATAGTCAGTGGTTAGTTAACTTTCTTTTAAGATTTTTCTTTTAAAAAAGGTAGATATTAAATAATAGGGGTAGAAAAAAAGCTATTTTTACAGTATTCTTGCCACATACAACAAAATATAAACAGTTCATTAACAACCCCACCCTGAACTTTGTCAGCATAAAGTGCTGTTCAAGACTTTCTAATGGCAAATAAAATTGAACACCTCAATGTCCAGTGTTTAGGACTGGCTTGGCTGTGCTCATTTGAGCAACAGGAAAAAACCAGCAAAAGTGACTATACCACGATTGTACTAACAAAGCCCTGGGGTTAATAGAGACTGCTCTGACCTTATGGCACAAATTAACACTACCTCAGGGTTCCTTTAACTTAGACCACCCTGCAATAGCCTCTGGCAGTCAGGGATCACTGGATGAAAGCAAACCAGTTTGCTGTGAACAGGGATTCAGAAGACCTTCATTCAATTCTTGACCACACCACAGAATCTTTGGGTGATATTAGTATTAAAATTTCTGTGCCTCCTGCTGCAGTATGAAGAAGCAGCAATAACATTTCCATACTTTATAAATGTGCTATGAAATGAATTTAGCATTTAAGCCTTAGAAGTCTGCTAGGAGTTTTGTCAGTCTTTGGTTGGTCTGTGACAGAAGAGTCCTTAACTCACAGCTTACAGCTCGGGCTGCAATATACAAAGGATTTTTTTCTCTCTGTGTCTTTTTAGCATACAAAAGAAAAGAAGACATCCACAACCATGCATAAAAACAGGTCTGTTAAAAATCCCTTGAGTATATGCTTCCATGAAATAATATATATACCTGAATAATAGTAATTAAAAATATCACGTGAATGGATTGGCACATATGCATGGATAATTTTCATGGAGTGAGACATTCTTCAAAGTCCAGCTTTTCTGATGTGTTGCAGTTAATACACTGCTCAGGGAAAACTTGGGTGCCACAGAACTTTAATATGATGGAGTGTGTGCAAAGTCTGAAAAATGTAAGTGTATATTTTGAACAGTTTTATCATTTGGATGTTTATTTGTTACAAAACTGTCAATTAAATAATATGGAATTTGTATTACCATGTACTAAACATTTGCTTTACTTTTAGTAATACAAAAATTAATTATGAAGTTTGGAATGTCATTGTTTTTTATTGAATTTTAAAGCAAATCCTCACTGATATTTCCATGTAGTTTGTATGCATGAATTCCATAAAAATTGAATAAAAATTAAACCAACTGAAATTTTTCCTACAGATTGACATGTTATCCTTGTTTATTCAGCACATACTCTATTAAATATAGTCAGAAATCCCTGAAGGTAATTTTCTTACTAAATTTATTGTCTGAAAAAATTAGCACATCATATTAGGTAGAAAGACATAAAGTAATTTTTGAGTTCTACAAAAACCAGAGATGATACATTGTGTATCTAATGCAAAGGGAAAACAGAAGAGATGGTGTTCTCAGGTGTATCAAATATTTATGGGTTTACTGTAACATCGGCAGTAGTGACAAGCTGCATTCAAAATGTTTTAGAGACTTCATTTGATTATTTATTTGACATATGGCCAAAATTCTATGCACTGATCTACAGCATGGAAATTTTCACTTTAACATAACATTGGGAATATTCTTGTTCTTTTTTTTCCTGGAAAGAAATAGAGAAAAGCTTGTCTGGGACTATTTCCACTTGGTGTCTCTCTCATGGGTAAAAAGTGGGAGAGTGGACACCAAAGTAAAATCTTACTGAGTTTAAGTTGAAATACCATTTTTGGAGTTTGATTTGTAGATTTTGAATCTGTTATCAGTTTATACAGATTTATGTGAAAATTTTTGTGACCTTGTCGTTATCACCTAAAGTCACGCTTGCCAGTTGTCACCAAAAATGCTGACTCGTTTCCAGTATAAACAGGAAGAACTAAAAGTATATCTGTACCTACTTGCACGCACATTAAAATTGCTTTCAGTTTAATGCTTCCAATTTGTTCCCTGAGACAACTGAAATCGCGAATGTTGCTCTGTAGTTTATTTGTCACAATATATGAAACAGAAAAATAAGATAAATTCTACCATTCCTTCTTCCTTCTTCAATTACTAAAACTCAGCAAAATTCTTTATGAACTCCTGTAGGTTTTACAGTGGAATGGCTTATATTTTATGAAAATAGCTTAAAAAAACCCTCAAGCTGTCATATATACCTAGACAGAGCAACATGGTACATTAAAAAGAATGATAATGTTGCTACATGAATGATGTTTTATGATCAGCAATATATGCTGTATATAAAGAATAATAACTTCTTTATTATTTATGCTTTGCCATAAGTGTACACAGGCTTCAAAGTCAAGGCTTATGGAATAATTAATGAACCAAACAAGAAATATTTTCAACATGCTCAGAAGACCTAAGCTAACTCAAGTCCCAGCTGAGGAGGAAGGCAAGCTCAGAGCAACTGGGGAGCTATGAGAAATCAAACATGCCATGAATGGGGCAGACATAGCCCAAGTGCACAGCTGGTTTATGTGTTCACAAAAAGCTAATGCATCAAATAGTTAATCTTTCATTAACAGTGTGTAATCAGTTGACATGATTTGCTCAACACAAGAAAACTGGTGACTGCTCCCCTGAGAGTGTAATTCCAAGCTTCAGCATTATCAGTCTTTGGAGAAACCCTACCTCATTGTTTTAGACAAAAAATATGGCAACTGCATTTTTTTTCTTTTCTTTCCCAAAAGTATAAAGTAAAAGAAGGAGAAAAAATGAGAGAAAAAAATGGAGAGATCAAGACAAACTATTCACCTCTGTTAGGACTGATTGAAGGATCAATACTGAGTTATGAAAAGACTTTGCAGATTAATCTGTGGATTAATACATTCCATCAGCAGCACCTGCCATTTCAAAGGAGCAATAAAAGGTTAAGGGAACAAGATCAAGGCAATAATATTCTTCAGCTATGATTCCTCCTTTGGAAAGATGCCTTTATTTGCTCCCAAAAGGAGTTGAGTCCAGCTCGTGTGTTGGTGTTGATGGTATAAGGAGAAATAAGGAGGAGTGAGATGGGGGATGGGACTCCAGGAAGACTCTTCCACTAGTTACAGCCACTGGGGTTTAATGCGATCTATAAACTCATCTGTCTGTTTACATACCAGCAAATGATACGTCTCTCTGATCCACTTACATTTTCAAGCCTAATGTATACACAGGGCACTGACGTTGTGTATACAAGACACAGAGATAGCTGGGGGCTGTGTGCTGTCCCTGCTTTCACAGCACACTGTCACTCTTATAAATAAAGCATTCGCTTGGGAAAAGAGTCTGAGAACCAGAGAGCCACATTGCGTGCAAATCCAGCTCAGTGCCTGAGCTTCCTCGAGGTTGAGGCTAATCCTAACCGACATGTTACAGCAAAAGTACTTTATAAAATCAATATTAAATTCACAGCCTTTGACATCCTGGGACATCAAAGATAAAGGGGAAATAAGCCGTGGAGTAAACAGTCCTGCAGCTATGCCGGTTGCTCAAGGAGAGAGGCAAAGGAAGACACAGGAGACCATGGGGTAAATTAGTACAGTGCTAGTCTTGTTTTTATACCAAGGTCTTGACATCAATGAAAACATTATAAAAACAGCACGCAAACTCTTACAAACAAGAAAAAAATATTAGGAAAGAGCCACTCAGTTACAAATTCATGTAACCTTTTAATGTTAAAGGGATAAAATGCTACCTATGCAAGCCATGGTATTAGCTTCTTCTTTCAGTAAATTATACCTGAGACTGATAAGATAATAAAAAAACCCCAACAATATATCACTGAACTAAAGAACCACTGGGCTAGAATTTGACTGCACAATTCTATCCTGATAGTATCATTCCTGCTTTCTTGATGTACACCCATGTGTATTCTACAGTCATCCAGAGTGACATAAAGTCAGCCATCATAGTGTTTGGACTATGGGTGTGAAATACAAATTGTGTGGGTTATTGAGTCAAGAGGAGAAGGGCTTGAGCAATGGTGCAGCTACTTGCCTGCTGAATCCCAGATTCCTTCCTCCATACGTAAAATGAAAGTCAGGTCTGATACTTCAAAAGGTAACACTGACTTTGAGCAATAGTAAAAGGAAGACCAGGATGAGTTCAAAACTGGAAGATATCCCTTCTTCTCCTCTTCTTACCCTGCCCAAGCCATTTCTTACTGATGAATAAATACAGCATGTACTCTTGATGCAAGGTTGCAAGATGGTGAGTAGACAACTCCTTACTGGAGAATTGCATTGTGTGAGTTGAAAAAGTTCCTTGCCATTTTGTGGCTTTTGTGTACTCAATCTGTAGCTCTATTGACTCTTGGTGGTCCTTGCCCCAATCTTAAGAACAAACTTGTTTCACTTAAAACATCTGATATGCAAACACTTCTACTTAGAATAGGTGTTTAAAAGGTACAAAAATTAACTTTTTTGCATAGTGAAATTTGCTAAAATTATGATTTAAAAGCTACAATCTTTGACTTTTCAGAGGAAACATCTAATGTATTTTTACTGCATGGGAAAATGAAACACAGTGATTTCTTAGCTTGCTGTATCACATAATACTGTTACCAGCTGTTCCCCGCTGGTTAGCATTTCTGATGAGACAACTGATACAGTTTGGGGAAGAAAGAGAAAAATAGTATGCTTGCTAGAATAAAATAGGAAAAAAAACGTGCAATAACAACTGTTTTTATTTAATTAATATGTCTTCGAGAGAGAAGTTTCTCCCCTGCTGCTTAGGAAGACCCGTAATTTCAAGAATATTTAACCCTGAAGTTAGCAAGAGCTAAGCACCTAAAAATGACTGAACAGCTTTGTTGCAAATACGTGAGCATAACAGCGTGAACTTAAGGAGAAAAGGCTGAAGAAGTGATACTGTGCAAATGGTAGACCAAAGTAATGATAATTAAAGGTAGAAGCCACCTCACCTCTCCTTACAGGAGGACACACACATTTTCAGTCATACAAATGAATATAAGTATCACTAATTCTTTCAACAGATGTCAATATTTAGGAGCTAATTTGGGGGGAAGTGCATATAGGGGTGTGGAAATGATACTAGTGCTAAAAAAACACTTCACAGCAAAGAAAAACCCAGAAAGGTCAATTCTATTATCTTCGCACATCTGTGATTCAGAACCGATTTTATTAGGATAAGTGAAACCTTTGTCAGCAAACAGGATGGACCCTTTTTAATAGCCATTACAAAGACCAAACCAATCTTTAGCCTAAGGCTACTGTCTTCATCTGGGAAATAAAAAAAGCCTCACTGCCTCCTCTAAGTATATTACTGGGCCTGAGTGACGAAAACCCAGTAATGGCGTCTATGGCTGCCTTTTGGATCTTACATGTGCTTGGCAGCATGCCAATTATGGAGTTAGGAGAGAGCCGAAAGCTGGGCTAAACAATTACTTTATCCATTATTTCACCCTTGTAGAATAAAAAAGCAAAATTGCTGATGGTAACTGCCAGAAGCTAAAGCTTTTCAGCTTGCTTTGCTCAGAGGCATACAAGATTCAGTCCAAGGCAATCTGATACCTCAGAAGGCACGGAGTATGTCTGGCCCTGTGGAAGACACACGATGAGAGATTTGAGGATGACAGATAACTTGAAAGGTACTTCTCACACTGACAGGAAACTCAAGAAAATGAAGGAATTTTTTTGAGAACAGGAGGGAAAGCAGGTATTTATTCAAACCAATTCAAGATTCAAACAAGTTACATAATTTCAGTTTTTGAGAAAGATTTCCTTTGTCGTGCTTACTGTAACTACTCCTACATCCCCAAAAAAGAAAAAGCATTCCTACTGTTAGATTAGGGACTTACTTTTGTGTATTCTATGTGGTTTTGTGAGTTGTTATAGAAATGACAAAACCAATTCTTTTAATGTACAAAAATAATACAAAATGTTGTAAGAGACATTTGATTTTCTTGAGGTGTCAGTACTGTTCATCTTACTGGGTGCTATTGCTCATTTCATACATATTTTTATTCTGTTCTGTATATATTTGCACACTGCACTTACCAAAATCACATCTGAACACCTCGCAGCAGTGTACTAAGCAACATGAATAACAGCCGTTACAGATTATCTGCATTTTCATTCCCCCAAAAGAGGACGCATATACAGTTGGTGCCTCATTTTTGTAAGGTTGATTGGATACTTTTTGGTGTTCTGCCATGATATTTTTGGATGGATCTTTTTTGTTGGATATATTTGCTTTCTTGGACAAATTTCCATGCTGCTGTGCACTTAGGTTAGAGAAGGTAGTGTAAAGAAATACATCTTCTGTTTGGGTGGAAGATTTCTACAGTTTCTATTTTTTTCCTGTGCAATCATTCCATGACCTGATTCCTTTAGGATATTTTGGTAGATTTGATGACGATTGATTGATGAACAGTTAATAGACTGCAGTTTGTCCATGAGGTTGAAGGTTAAAAATTTCCCCATAGTGAAGAATGTTTTGTGTATGGTAAGATAAATGAATGTAAATAGCAATGTTTTACAAACTCTCTGAGGCAAATGTGACCTCAAGTCTATTCTTTTGGGTCCAGATTCAGATTTAATCAATATACAATCATATTCCCTACCTGCAATTTTAACGCAGTACAACAGTGACTGTGAGTAAAAGGGAACACTTTAAGTATGAAGGAAGTAAGTAGTTAGACCATTACTAGCTTGAGTTACTACATTCATACCTGATATCAGTTTGATTTTAATTGGACAAAAGGTTAGCTAAAGAACATCTTTGACTATGTAGCAGAGAGGGGTACTATTACATGTTGAAGTAATAGAGAAGAACTATACTTCTGCTTGTTCCTTCAGGAAATAACACTTCAAATGAAATGCCTTCTGCAAAATGTCCTAGAGGGCATAACAATATGCTCAACATAAAATAGATATGCAATAAATATTCAAAACATTACACGGCATTACAAATTCATATAATCACAAATGCTTAATTGAGTTGTACACAAATAATTTATTACAGCCTCTCAAGCTATTTTGGTTAGGATTAGGTACAACTGTAGGGTAGTAAATCCATAAAATAAAGACTTTAGCACAAAATGCTAAACGTACTTAGTACTGTATTTTATTATTCCTTCTGTAATATTCAAGTCTGCTGGGCTCTGTCCCTTATCTTCTGAGCAAGTTTTGAGTTAATATTGCAAAATCATCTCTAGATTTTGTAAATCACTGAATATAAAATTACTTTAGCATGCAGAAATATTAGTGTGTCCCTCTCCTTTGCATGTCCAGTTCTTTGTCTATACTAGCAATGAGATATGAGACGAGAGATTCATAAATAGGGTTTTGCTTGATATTGCATAGCGCTGTTTTTAGCTCACCAAGCCATGCTTATTTATGGTTCATTTCCAGGCAGTCATGCGTAAGAATCTCAGCTATAAGGTCTATGAACTACAGTGGACTATTGTACTACTAGCCTTTTACTTTATATTCTGATAAGACCACAGATGGAACCAAAGTGCAGTTTTTCATTACTAGAAATTGGCACACAGAAGTGGTCCAAATTAGGTGACACATTATCATAGCAGTTATGAAAAAGTCAAAATTTGCATATCATCATTATACATTCATTATTCAAAAATATGTAAGATAGCAAGGCTATACATAGGGCATCACAACTGTACCCCACTATCACTGAGTGCTAATTAAATAATCTGAATCTGAACTGAAATTCTTTGGCTGAGCTCTGTGTAGGAAGCCCGTATTAATAATTACACTCTTGAATAACAATTATCCACTTCTACTGATACAAAAGTTTTCTTCTTCCTGCAAGGGATGAAGAAAATACAAATAAGAAAACATTTTTCTTTTTGACTTAGTCCCTGTCTTTAATATTTGATGTTATCTTTTAAATAGTACTTCTTCAGATTGTGAAGAAAATATTATCACTTCATCACTGATGACCAGTTAAGTCACGATTCTCTACTGTGCAGACTGTTCATTGATGAAATATTAATGTGACCTCAAATATGCTGGAAAATTAAAACTATTTGTGAATCTCTCACAGTGAATCTCATTCTAAATAACATCTCTATGGTAACTATACTTCTATTAACCAAAAATTAGATTAACAGTCAACTGTATCAGTATAATCATAGTCAAATATATTAAATTAAGCTATGCCATAAAGTGTTGCCTATTTCAGCCTCCTATTCAATTAAGAAAATAAATAAACCAAACATACATGTAGATGACTCATTCTGTGTTTAAAATATGTTCACAGCTTAATCGTTGTTTAATCCAATTTCCTCTCCATGTTTCTTCTTTCATTCTAGGTTTCTTTCTGCATAACCAAAAAGTCTGAAGAAATCTAAAAAGGTCCTTTCACAATGCATATCATTGTGTGCATATTGTAACAGTGCATACCATTCACCCACATGGGAAGCACCACCAAGAACACTTGCTGAAGCAAGTGCTGTTGAATTTGCATGAAGGCTGTAGACTTGCTCCCAAAATATTAATGCTTTAGCAACAGTAAAAAGTAAAAAGACAAAGTTTTTATAAGTACAAAACTTGAAGCATTATAGAAATGTTAAGTCTAAACTAGAAAGGTCAAAACTTCCTCCATGTATAGCAAGTAATCCAGTTTTTTTCTTTCATTTGCTTTCAGGAAAAAATCAAAAAGCTGAACAGCCTCCCCTCTCACAGTCAGCCCAAAAACAAAAGATAGTTAACCACTTTTAATGCAGCAAAAGCCAGGAAACCTAAACATGGACTGCTTCTTCCAGGATTAGCAGCTGCCAGTCTCAGGTTGAAATCCAGCCTATGTCAGCAGGTAACAGAATTACTGCTTTAGCGAAGATGGTTTCCATGCAGTTTGTTACAAAATGATGGTCACACAGAACACTGATTAGGCCTCATGTTTTCTTAAAAAAGCCAGTTTTTCTTAAATGTTTCATTAAGTGCTATACAGTAAACTGATATGGAGAAAGATGTAATCCCCTCAAACTCCTGATCTAGTTAGCGGTGTTCCTGCTCACTGCAGGGGGGTTGGACTAGATGACCTCTAGGTGTCCCTTCCAACCCAAAACATTCTATGATTCTATGATTCCTTAAATTTGGGTCACCCAGGGCCGTGCTGAGTCCTATACTGATATTTCTTCAGCTTTCATTGTTTTGTGTACAAACCCCCCTGGTTTTAGGTGCCTTTAGAGCTACCTATATGACAACTTATTCTCATCGAACCCTAATTGGGCTAAGGCGTCATGCTGCATACTGGTATCTACCTGCAGTCAGCTTTGTCTTTTGTGTCAGGTCCCCTTGGTTAGGAGTGTTATTTTCTTTCTGTGATATTTTGGTTTTGCTTGAAACCAAACTTCACTCATTTTGGTGTAATAAAAATGCCAATAAATGTTTTAAGGAAGAGAATCCCATGTTAACTGTGGGCTACAGGGATATATCGTGTAAAGCGCCGTGACTGAACTTCAGACCACACTTCCTCAATGATACTACCATAAAACAGGATGCCAGATTCATAAAGGAGCTTTTTTCCTTTGGTTTCATAGCCACTGTCTTAAGGACTGTAGAGAGCAAAGCCCTTCCTCAAAAGTAGTTTCCTACATTGGTATTTCAAGGTCGTTTTTACAGTGTTTCCAGAAACTTGACCATGTTTTTAGGTTACTGTGCTCAGTATTTAGCTGCTTCCTTGTTGTTAAAATAGAAAGTTCCTACTGCATCTGTATTTTTATATATAACATAGTGGACCTCAGAGACAACTTTGAGAAAATGCTAGAGCAGTTTATCTGCAGAAAGACTCAAGTCTACTGCACTGTGCTGGCTTGCAGCCTCTTTAGGCTTGCATAACGGAGAAAGGCAACAGCAGAAACTATTCTGTCAGGGTTTCTTCCCCCCTGTGGTGAAGCAATCCTTGCTTTTGCTTAATTTTTGACTTGGAGAATTAACTTCTGGAAATGGGATTTATCCTTAGAGGCTTGTCATACTCCATGACTCCAGAACAAATACTGCTGAAAATCTTGATGGCTACAGATTAAAGTAATAATTGCATTAGTGGAAAAAAGTATCTTTAAATGGAGCTGAGATACAGAAGGCCCTGTTCTGTTGTGTAGTAACAGATTAAACTGACATTCTGAGTACAGCTGATTTCTAGAACACAATTCATCTGAAAGCAACACCAAACAGCAGAGTTTGTCTTGAAATGAATAGTCCTGAACTAAATCAATACCAATGGGGAATTTGAAAGTTAGCCTTAGATTTATTCTTCAGAGAAGAAATTTACTGCAAAGAGCAATTAGTTCAACTAAAACTCAGTATTTTTCTCACATAAATTTAAATCAACTATTAACCAGTGAAAACATATTTTGTGAGGAGTCAAGTCTCTTAGTGTCATCTTTATTTGAAATATTTCTGTTATTGTCATCTGCTGTTCCTAGAACAATATATGGTAAACTGCTCCCCCCTCAGCATTTAAAATATAGTAAACATAGAAAATAATCAGAAATGTTAAATATTAATGGTTACTGCCATTTCAGATAACTAACTGAAAAGTAAAACTTAGCTGTTACATTGGGTTTGAAACTAGGTCAATAAAACATTAAGTTAGAACATGGGCATTAAGAAACACATTTCTACATCTAAAAAGTACAGATATTGTTATTAGCAATATGTTATGAGATCTCTCTTCACATGTGCAGGTGCTGATTAATTATACAGGTGTACAGATAATTATTAACAGGTGTTATGAATGGAATGCAAGAGAGAAATTTGAGTAATGATACAAACACATGTTGTGTAAGTGACTTACCAGAGTTAAAAAGTTATAGGAGAGGCTATATTTAAGGATATGCTTGTCTTTAAATGAAAGATTTTGAGATACTTTAAGACCAAGGTGATGTCTCATGTTTCTCTCACTTTCCTTGATGCGAGAATGTATTTGGTACCGGGAAGGATGATAAAGGTGCTTTATATGAAGTGGCAAATCCTGTCCTACTTTGCAACCATTACACACCTTTGGCTTACAAAGTCCCTTTGGAAAACTCAAAATATTAATTGGACTTCCATTATTTCAGTGTACCACAAAATGAACTTATTTCCTCTGTTAACAATATATAAGGAAGCATGTATTTTAGTGGTACAGGTGATATATTTAAGAATATGTGTGTGATATATTTAAGAACATGTGTGTAATATGTTTAAGAACATGTGTGTGGCTGAGGACAAAGAATTATGTTTATCTATTCCAAACAAGCTTCTCTTACAATACCAAAGACTGGCTCTAGATTCAAAAAGCAGCTACAACAATGCATAGTAGCAAGCATTAAACCCCCTGTATCTGTAGGTAACAGCCCCTGTATTTAACCCTACCTACAAACAGACATGTTTGATTTAATGCCAATGATATTTTGATATAATAATAGCTTGTAGTCTTCAGAAACAGAAAAAAATCTGCCTAGGCCCTTTAGCGTATTTTAGCACATGACAGACATTCCTTTTTGAGAGGTTCTTGCAGCATTTTCATTTAGAATATGTGCATACCATGCATGATGAAATCCTCTTGGCTATTTGAAGAACAAGTTCCATGTATTTCAGTTCGCTAAGGAACAAGGGGGGTGTCACACTTTGATCCATTATAGTCCATGTTTCTGTAACGTTCTACAGACACTCCTGGTACCTTAGGTGTTATAGAAGAATGGACACTATCATTGAACATATTGTAGATAAGATATATCTGCCAAAGAGATGGCAACTTACTACAGAAGTCTAAGATGACTCACCACTAAAGCCCAGCAATAACTTTGTTATTTTATCACAGCAGCCTCCATGCTATGAAGTAATTAATTACTACTGGAATAAGTAGGCTCTGTTTCATTACGAAGTAAATCCATCAATTATCGATACGTTATACTTCTGAAATTTTCAGAATTCATATTGTTTTGAATTAGATTCTCTAACCAGTGGATTTAATATAGATTATGTCTCCCTCAGACACACATATAAACTTGAAGAACCAGATTTCGTGATATGTCAAGGACCACAAATTGTGGAAATTATTTACTTGGAAATATCAAAAGTTTCTGTGGGAGCGGTTTATATAAGCTCCAAACAGGTTTGTTATAGAAGTGTAAAAAAATTATAGAGAATCAGCTTTTTGAAAGTGACCTGAAGAGCTTCATTTAAAGTTAATTCAGTGTAATTGTACAACAATTCATAGGTCTTACAGGTCTGATGACATGTCTCATGATGCATACAAGGTGATGCTACTCCTAGGATTCATCAGACAAATTAGCTTGACAGGAAGCTAGATGGAACTTCGGAATACTTTGCTCTCTGTCAAGCATATCAGCAAGAAAGAATGGGGATGGTGAACTACAGCTCCCAGGTGACGTGATGGCTGCAGCAGAAGCAGTTTGATGATTTGCTGAAAGTAAACCAAATAAAATGATGTACTAAGTGTCTGATACTTGTAATTTGGATTTTCCTAGTAGGAGTTTCCCACAGGAAGTTAACATGGTATGCATATACTTAAAAAACAAACAAAAAAAAATATTAGTGTATTTGCAGGGCAGAATTATACTTTTATACATACCTTTTGCTATTTTTTACTATTTTAAAATGTTTTCTGTTGGAAAAATGTTTCTTGATCAATGAATATGTATTTCTTATCCTATTTGTTTAGGGTTTTTTAATTTAATTAACAAAATACATTTTCACAAGATATTTTCTCTATATTGGTATTTATGACTTATTCAGTCAGCCCAATGAGATTTTCATGCTGCTTTTCATGTCTTTATCTTTTGATAACAATAAATCTGTTTTACGTATACCAAACATTTCATTATCTCATTTTCTGCCTGAGTAAATTTGGACATTTTATGTTCAAGGTACTTAACATTTTTTACAATGAGGGAATAGTTGATGTTAAATTTTCTGAGAATGTTCTGTACTAACTTAGGGAAATGTTGCTGTGCCTTGATAGCTATTTCTGGGTTTCATGCTCCTCCGTTTTATAGCTGAGTCATTCCTTTGTTGATCATAGTTTTTGTTCCTGCTTTTAGTAGAAATACGTTTGTTGCTGTTTTATATATTATATTCATTGAATATTCATTGAATCTCCACACATCTGTTATCTTTTCAGCTCCTCCTTCAAATTAATTTGTACTGGGTAGAACTTTGATGCTCAGCCTAACACAACCAAAAGATTATTTTCCATCTTGTAGGCAAATAACAGGGTATCTTAATATGCTAGTCAGTCACCATACAGAAGAATCTAATACAGGAATAAAAAAAGAAATTCTCAACCCAACAGGAAAAAAATGCTTGCCGTCCACATAAAAAGAAATTGAGAAACTTTAAATATCCTGAAAATATCTTCAAAATGTCTATTTGGAACTACAGATTAGTGAGCAGTAGTGGCAGCACGGTTTGACAACGGAGTTAAATACAAGTTGGAGGAATTAAGTGATTATTTTCAGAACTGTGTAAATGGGAGTATACAAATCTATTTTAACACTGAGCTTACAAGCAACCTCCAAAATATTTTCTGGTAGATAAACTGTTAAGAAAACATTTTTATTCCAACTAAGGTAATGATGGAAAATAAAATGACGCTCAATGCTGTCACACTGAGTACATGTCACCCACCTGTTAGGTTGCAGATTTTAGCAGCCAGAAAAATGGCTTTCTTGGAAATATTGCTCAGAATGACTAGTGCCATGACCTCAATATCTGTCTACTGATGTTTTTGTAGTTGGGTCAGCAGGTGACAGACTATAATTATTTTTCAGATGATGAATTTCATTTTCACTCTATAAAATTAGTACCAAATCTAACAGCAGAATCAAACCACAGTATCAGAAGAGCATCTTTCATTTTTCATGTTGCAAGATGCAGTTAGAAAGAAAATTTACTTTGCTTGTATAATCTCCTGTTAGAATCCATGTTTAAAAAGAGGGTTTAGGTAGTAAGACAAAGCACACATCAAATTCTGAAAGAAATATGAAGATTGCAGTATTTTATCATGTAGGTATACAAGGATTATTTAATGTTTTAAAATCCTTGACAATTATAATGAATAAGTGCATATAAATGCAAATAAATATAGTACACAGAGAAGAAATGACTGTTCATATTTACTCTTCTATGCTGTAACAGCAGATAAAAAAGAATCAACAGTCTACCTGCTGATTTACAGTGCATAAACAGAAAGTTGTAGGTGATTTTTCTACTGAATGCAATACATGATCTGTGGTTTCTCCATAAAATAATTCTAATTCCATCTTAAAAATGTTTCTTCAAACAGATGTAAGAGATTATTACAGTAGAATTTTCTCATTTATTTTTGAAGTTTATTCTTAGCTCTCATGGGCCACTAAGCCTATTGGCAGAGTCTGCAGGAACAAAGCATTGTCCACAGCAGAGAAGGAAGGAGTTAGGGACATTTAAGAAAATCAGACAAGTTCATAGCACCAGAAGGAAGCCATCCAAGGATCAGAGGGAATTGGTGCTGTGGGACCCTTCTACCATTTATCATATAATTCTTGTACTAATCTCTATCTGCACTTTCATGAGTAACTTCCCTAGAGGTACAACACTTTACTGAAGTCCTACAGAAAAGTCAAACTACATTTCCCTTATACAAAATTCCGATTATCTTGTTAAAGAAAGGTTTCAGATTACTCTAGTGCAATCTCCAAATGGGAAAATACAGTTGTAACAGGCTTTCATTTATTATTTACTTTCATGACTTCTATTATTATTTTTTTCAAAATTTACTCTGAAGCCTTACAGGCTATTAGAATTAGTATTGCCACTGTCATTGTTATTCTTTTTCATGAACATCCAGTATGGAACAGTAGCAAGGTGTGCAGAGTAGGGCTGACTGATAAAAGAGGAGGTTTTGTTGCATTATAAATTCCTAATTTCACTTTAGAATGCCTAATCATCTTCAGAAAAACCCTGCCTCTCCAAGATCACAGAATGATATTAGCTCAGAGTTTTGGGATTCTAGGTTAGCTTTGTGATCCCATAATTGCATCTTTCCCAGAAATGTTCTGATGGTTCAGTCTAGCCTGCGTACATGGCCTTTCCTTAAGCCTGCAAAGACTAAATCAACATATAGATTAAAAAATTGCTGAGAACATTTTCCCAGTGATATGTGTAATATTTTCCACAATCTAAAGTGAACTAATGATAGATATTGTTCAACATCTGATTTTTATGACCTAATGAATAAATTTTAGACAAATAAGAGAGGAATGCAAGATGTGGGTCATACCCTGTGTAGGCAGTAATCTTTACTAACACATAGAGTGTTTCTTACTACCATAATTCCTTGTATAAACAACACCTGTAAGCACTTTAATTTACCTGCACACCAAACTACAAGGAAGAACTGGGTTGAAAATGATCAGTCCCTGCTTTGATGGTAAGTGGAGCCTTCTGTATGTTAACAATTGTACCACCTGCTGGGTGCAAGAATAGCAGTATGAGCTAGTTCCAACCAGATACATGGCATCATGTGTACGATAAGTATCATGTGGGCTGTCCATACATTAGGATTCTTGGGACTCCCACTGTTTTATCCAGCATGAACCAACACAAAGTGCAATCAAGGGTTGAGATATTTTGTTCTGCTTTGGATCAATGAAGTTTTCTGTATTACCAAGGCTGTGAACTGTGTAGCAAATTTGTTCATAAACTGGTTGTTCAAATAACTAATCCCAGTATTATGCTGTGCAAGGATGTCCAATGGGCATGAGATACAAGCCTTTAACAAGAGATTAAGAAACTGGAGATTCCTCAGCTGTGTGGTTCTTGAAAAATAAGCGAAGATGTCTGTCAAAAGCCAAGTCCAAGGGAAACACCAACACAGTCAGAATGAATGAATTTACTACTCCTTAACAAGAGGATCACTTATGAATGATACAAACACAACAATGAAGGCCAGTCTGAAGGCTAATGAACACAGTGAAGTACCTAATTTCTTCTAAATTCTCCATTAAACTAATATTTATTTTCTCAGCCCAGGTTTTAACTTCTAATCACTCATATTTCTACTTCTTTTCTTCATTACCTCATATGTCAGTGATAGATAGAAGTGATATGTCAGACTGGAAAAATGGTTGGACCTTCAGCTTAAAGGGCTGTGATTTTCAGAAAGAAGCCCAGCTGATGGTTGGTTAATAGTGGTATCTGTGGAGGATCAATGTCAGGGAAAATAGTTTAAAGTCTTCATTAATGGTCTGGGTAAGAAGATAGAACACAGGCTCAGCAAGCTGTGGAGGAGCAATAGGTATGTTGGAGAGAAGGCTGCTATTCAAAGAGACCTTGGAGGCTAGAGAAATGGTCGGACAGGAAACTCTTGAAGTTTTAACACAGGCAAATGCGAAGTCTGGTGTCTGAGATGAAATAGCACCATGCAACTATACAGGCTGCAGCTGAATGGAATGTGCCTTGTAGCAAAGAAGGTCAACCATGGACTGGGCTGCATCAGTGGGATTGTACCAAGCAGATAGAGGGAAATAGCTATTCCTCTCTATTCAGCACTTTTGCAACTGCATCTGGAATACTGTGTCCAGTTTGGGGTTCTCCAGTACAAGAAATAAAGTGGCATACTGAAATGAGTCCAATAGATGGCCAAAAAGGTAACAGGGGATATGAAGTACTTGATTGATCAGTAGAGGCTGAGACAAATGTGTTGTTCAGCTTGGAGAGACGGTCAACATTGGAGCAAGTTACCCAAAGCAGACCATGCCTGGAACATGGGGTTGACCTAGACAACCTCCAGATGTCCAAGAAAATGATTTAATTATTCAACTATTCTGTTTTCAGAGAACAATGGCTTTTCTGGCTCTCTACATACCACTGGATATATGCAGAATTTAGTGTTCATGATCCTGGTTTATTTTGCCATCAAAACACAAACCAGTATTTTATTTATTTATTTATTTTATTCCTAGTCTTTTTTGTGATCATATTGGTTATCTTTTTATTTAGTTCCTGGGTTTTTCAATTATTGTCCAGATTTCAGCTATATTATAGTTTTCTGTTAATTCCTGTAACATTGAATTCTAAGAGGCAGGCTTGCCTGTTGATTAAATTCCCTGAAACTTCACATTATAATGCCATTTCTCCATGCCTAATCGCTCTGAAACTATTTATTATTTGAGCTAAAATTTTACATGAATGTTGTTTGTCTTGGGATATTTTGTTTTGTTTTAATCTTAAGTTTCAGCCAGAACAGTAGAGCTTCTTGTAAGAAAAAGGTTAAAGAAAAATCCATATCTGTTACATGTAGCTGTTGTATTTTAGAGCTCCTCATTTAGGCAATGGCATTTGTTGAGTAATGCTCCTGCTGCTGCCCCTACAAAAATCTACCCAAATGTGACACTGTTATATAAGACCTAAATAAACTTCCATGCTGACTGGAATGTTATTAGAACTAAATTTCTAGTATTTTACAATTGATGTTCACTGAACACGCACCATATTTGAACATGCTGTAGAACTTTTGCTGCAATTGCTATTACTAATGCTTAATGGAGGAATGGGGTTAAGCTCTGGTACAATATAGACATTATTTTACTCGTGCTTCAGTGAATTACCTAAACTACATGGATGAGACAGATGTAGATATAAAGGTCAGACAAAGTGCTTCATAAGAAACCTGGGTAGCTGGTGTTAAAGAGGCTTAAAGCAGCTAAGGGAAGGAAAAGTACTAAATAAGGAGACTGAGGTTAGAAACTAAGAAGATGGCTAAGTAGTATACTATTCAGAGAGTGAATAAAAAATGAGAAGAAAGAATAATATCATAAAGTACAGTACAGTATATAATAACATTTTAACAGCAAAATATAATGGCCTAGGAACTGGAGAGCAGGGAAGGAGTAAGGTCTGGAGGATACGGGCAGAAATATAAAGCAAATACCATTTTCAGAGTGTGCAAGAAAATCCAATATTACTCTGCTATGAAGTACCGATGAAATTCACAAGTCAACTATGTCTTGTGTGCTGTCGCTCCTTACGGAGTGAGACAGTATTTCAGTTACTTCAGTGGCTTAAGGAGCCAAGAACTTTGCAGGGGATCTCAAATTAGAGATACAGCTTGATTCTAGGAGCCCTGATTTGCTTGACTGGTAAGCACTCACATTTGCAATAGAAGTAGTTGTGCTATAAACATATAAATTATTCTATATATGAGACTTAAAGATGGGTTTCTCAGATTTGGGACTCTTAGTTTAAAATACACATTTCCCTTTACTGTCTTCCTGTCTCGATTTCCCACCTGTAAAATGAGTTCATCCTCATTGTCATAAGGACCAAATGAATATAAATTAACTGTTGCATGAAATAGCCAAACAGCACAGCAATGAATGTCACAGAAAAGACGTTAAAGAATTCTGTCTTCTAAGTAAACTTTGAATAACGCACAGTAAAAAAGGCATAGGACCACACATTGAACAATGAGCAGAAAACAAAACTCTGAATAAATGCTCATTAAGAAAGCATTGTCCATCCTCTGCAGGGAATGTGACAAGGGTCCTGTGAAAACCAGTGTTTGTGATGCTTTAATTAAGCAAAGTATTACAATGGCATGCAAGGGGAATGATGGTAAAGAATTAAGTTTCTGCCGGCACATTTAAATCAGCTGTATTGAAAGTTTTGACTGCCTAAGTTTGAATCTCCATATATTCTAGAATATTTTAATAGTTTAACATGAAGGGGTATTCATTTACAAGACAATATATGATGGAAAGTTGCCTTAAATAGCAGGGTTCTATTTCAACTTAATATTCATGTTTTGTATAATTGTAAACATATTCTGTTGTTTGTATACTGTCAGATTAAGTAAGATTGGCAAGCATCAGTACTAAAAGGTCTTTTTTTCTAAAGTCTCTGTGGTTTAGAGAGTTTGAGAGTGCCAAGAAAACCACACACTCTGTGGCTGCTTCCAGCTTAATTTCCTGAACATCTATTGCAACTCATCTTTGTGCCCTCTTTTAAGCTGTCAACACATGTGATACCTGACCTACTTTTGGGAACTTTCCATGACATGGAACCCTTCAAGTCCCACAAAATAATTAGAAGCTCTAACTCTAATATAATCTCAAAAACAAAAGAAATGCCAATAAAAGAGATTAGTCTCAGCTCCTCTTGCTTTGATACAGAGCTGCAGACAGGGGCAAGAAATAGCAATGGCCTGCACAA
Source organism: Gorsachius magnificus (assembly GCA_034008185.1). Taxonomy (NCBI): domain Eukaryota; kingdom Metazoa; phylum Chordata; class Aves; order Pelecaniformes; family Ardeidae; genus Gorsachius; species Gorsachius magnificus. The sequence continues at coordinate 39,717,914 of CM067086.1, read as the reverse complement.
AACCATCTGTTCAGCATTCACATTACTTGGCATTTATAATGTGTACGCTACTGCAGATGCACTGACCTGGAGGCTTCTGTATAGAACAGGGTTGTGAAAAGAAAGAAAAATCTCTACCTAGAAGCAATTATAAGGCAACTGGAATATTATATGCAACACTAGCTGCTTACTTGTATTGTTAACACAATGACTAGAATGTGATAATTTAGCAGTACTTAAAAATTGTAATGGAGAAAATGACTCATCTAAATATTCCAGTGATATCAGTGCTATTACTGGTTGTATACAGAAGGAAGATATTTCAGATAATTTCTGAATAATAGATCTTTGATTTCAATAAATTCCAGGTGCTCCAGATGTTAGTTATTGCTTAATTTGCACAAATACACTTGTTTAATCTTGAATGTACTATCTGACAGTTTGTATGATTATTCTTTCTAAAAATTAAGCTGTAAACAGGTGTTTGATCCACTAATGGCCTGAACAAATAATTTGAAAGCCAGAAGATTGAATATTTACACTTTTAATTTTGACTGGACAAAACAGTTGTGTTTTGTGAGTTATGTGATGACTATGATCACTTAGTATGATTCATAAAAGGACTCATCACATGTTTGAAAGAATTCAAGATATATTTGAATAAAGAACAATCACCATTATGTGGTAAAATACCTTTTTAAAAATAAAAGCATATTAACTACACAAAGTCCACCTTCAACTCAGAAAATAATGATCTAATGAATAAATGTATCAAAATTGGCTGTATGGGATTTCTTGCAATCTCCTGTCAAGCATCTGTTACTAGCCATTACAGGAAACAGGATACTGAACCAGATGGACCATCAGTCTGTTTTGAGGGAATTCATATCTGATGCAATACCAGCTCTTAAATTAAGTACACCAGCACAAATTTGCTCAGAAGGCCCAAATGTGTACAGCAAAAAAAAAAAATTAAATCAACGTTAAGTACATAAGTATATACCAATCAAGAAGAGAAAGAAGGCAGAGGGACAATTCTAAAGACAACCAGAAAAAGAGAAACAAAAAGTTGTAAAAATAAATTTTTAAATGAACAAAAAATGCAGAGTAGCTTTTTTCCTCACTCTGGTGGTTGGCAGATTAATTATACCTCTATTGCAAGAGGAAGACCAAAAAAAAATGCCTTTTCTGAAGAAATAACAACCCAGATTAAAATGTAACTTTTGTTTTCACAGTCTTTTAATGTTTCTGAGAAAAATTCTGCAGAAGTGAGCTTTACTCATGTGAGCTACTGTCCCCATGTAGGTCTTGCTCATTTGAGACCCAAGTGACTGAGCTTATTGCAAGAGTGTTATCCTAAAACATGGGATTTATGAAAAAATGTAGAAAAGTCCATATTACTTTAAAGATGAATTGCAGTGTCTCATGCTAATTGCACTGTTAGGGTCCTAAGTGCATGCCATCCCTTTGAGGAGTTCATCCTTCTGAACTCAAGGCCAGCTTGCTGATAAAAGATGTTATGAAGAAACAGCTTGAAGGAGCCTCTGCTGAGGTCTCCCCAAAAATCTTCTAAGAAGCCTCAGCAGGACCCTCTGCTTTTAAGGTGAGGCTCTTGCTGTTGGTTCCTGCTTAAGCTACACTGTAATGGGGCTGCAGCCATACCTATGCCTATATCTAGCCAGGTACCCCATTAATCCAAACCCTAACCCTGACCTGTGGTCTGACTTTCTATCTCGAACTGTGAGTTCTGCGGACTTGGCTAGAGACACTGACACTGTCTGACCCAGGTCACTGTCTTTGGATCTGATCATGTCCCTGACTTGCTCATTCAGCTTCCCAGCTTGATCTTTTACCTGCCTCATCACCAAGAACTTGACTAGTGATTGGGACTCTTGGTTGCAAGTAATTACTCCCACTGGACCTACTCTGCTCACCTTGGTTAGGTGCTGCGGGACCCTTGTCAGTGACACCTCTACCTGCCTTGTTATCATGCTCAGTTTCTGGCTCACCTGCCCTTGCAGGGCAGCTTGCTCTCGCTGATCCCTGATATGGACTTTCTTGGGTACTGACAATTTCATGCAACAAATGTGTTAATGGAATCCAGAGAAAGGAGACCAATGCTAAATATAACTGAAGCCAAATCAGCATTTTCCTGAAATGGACAGAAACTCCTTGACAACTGGACACAGAAGAAAGTCTAATCTATAAACAATATCTATTTATTTATGTATGGGGCATGTTTTGCAGGTACACGAGAGCTTGCTCCATCCACAGTGCTCTAGCCAGATATGAGCCTGTTGCTAGCAAAAGCCATACACCCACATTGGCTCCAGCTTATTTTTAACCCAGTGAGATCAGACTGAAAGGAAAGTGTATTTTCTTCAGCACTGTGCTGTGCTAAGCCATTCAGGCTCAGAGTAGAGCAAACTTTGGTCTGTCTGCAAAACATATGTAAACATATTAATAAAAAATCTCAAACTGAAGGCTTAAATCTGATGAAGTAGATGAAAGTATAGTTATAAAGTTTACAGAGACTTTATTCTTTGCCCATAGCATTATCCTTGACTTGCTTCTGTTCAGCTTCAGCTATATTTTTGGGTTTGTCTGAACATTGGATCACACTGGAGTCAAGGAGTATGCATGATGTGGTGGTGGGCAAGTAGAGCTGTATATTATTTTCATGTCAATGTTGTACCTACTGCCTACATCACTGTGTTGGCAGGACTGGTGAAAGACTTGATCCCAGTGAGACTTAACAGGAAAAGACCTCATCATTGAGATAGAATTTCATGTTGCTGCAGAAATTTTGGTGAAACAAGGACATTAGTGACCCAGATATGGAGGGTATGATGTCTACGTCCAAGACTTCTCAAAAGTACTGCTTTTATACCTGTAAATTTCAGTAAAAGGAAGAATAAATTTGATACAAAACCCACCATTAAACTTGTCATTAAGAAGTTTCTGCTGATGAACACTGCTAACACCTGCTTGAATGCCAGGTTCTCCCTATCTTCTAACTAACAAATTTTATTCTATTAACTTGAATTTCAAAATGATATTAAGAAAAAGGGTAATTTAAAGGAGTCTTGCAGATACTGGTCTTGCACTTATTTCTGCAAACATCCATTTTCCTTACTTATGGCACTCATCCTGGCATCTTTAATGGATTCAGCTAAGGTATTATAAACCTGATAATGCATCTTTTGCCCATCTTGGGCATGGATATAACTATATTCTTCAGTGTCTTCTAATACAGTTAACTGATTACTAGAATTAAGTTAATGTTTACAGATAGAAATCTTGAAATGGCATGTGTCCCTAGAAATGCAAATTATGATTAAGTTCATTTGCCTGAGATTTGCCATTTTCCCAGCATAAATTGTAGCCCATGGCATTTACTGTAAGACCTTCTTGTTGCATCAGTGCAGCACTAATACAACGTAAGACCTCAGCTTTCAAGATTAAATAATATTTCCATGGTAAAATCAGTCTTAAGCATAAAACCTGAAAAAAATACTTTTATATTTATAGTTAGTAGACTAAAATGGTAAAATCATAAAATGAGAAGAGATAATATATGATGATCTATCTCAACTCATGGGCTTCTTTGTCTAAAAAAAGAGAATTGAAGAAACAATTCTCTGAATATTCTATTGGTACTACTGATCAAAATCTAGTCTAAAGTTTCCATCAGTATTCACACTACTCACTGTTTGGCTCTTGATTAGCAGGCTGGTGTTTGAGCTGAGAGTTCTATGGTATTTCCCACTATGCTTGCCTAGCCGATGGTGGTATCTGATGTGCCTTATGTTATAATCCCTCTTTCTCCATCATGTAAACAAGAAAAAAACCCCACTTTTTAATGATTCTGCCTTTGTGTTCCCAAGCAGAGAAAGAAATTCCTATTTTCTCTTCACTGCATCTTTAAGGTAATGGTATAAGGATTTCCTATCTATTTATTTGCTGCTGCCTTTAGTTTCAGGATGAAAGGAATAAAAATCTGCCTACAAAGTTTTTGGTAAGAAAGTGAAGGTTTTTGCATACAAATATGCTCTGTGTGTGTGATAGAATGAAGATGATTACCTCATCTTTCAGGAGGGTATTCCTATATTCTAGATGCTAAAGGAAATGAGAGTCATATAACCCATTTCTAACATTTTTTTTTTCAGGTCAGGAAGCCACAAGAGCAGGCTGCTCTGCAAGGGAAGGTGAGCTGAGGTCGACAGCAAGGCAGGTACAGGGCTGTGACTTCACCCACAAAGGCTGTGGTTCCTCCAGTACCTGAGCAAAAAGAACAGAGCAGGTCTGGTGATGTTAACCAGGGTCAGCCAATGGTTGAGTGACTGTCAAACAAGTCCATAATTATGAGTTGGGTCTGACGTCAAGCCAGAAAGTCAAGGCAGTCAGGTGCAGGATTACCTGCAGCATAGCTCTACAAGGTGCAAGGGTGAAGGCTTCAGCTTAAATGTGGCTCTCAAGCAGAATGGGAGGATGAGGCTTCTCAGAACTCTTTCTCATTGAAAGACTGGAAGAGGTTTCCCAGAGAGGTAGTGGAGGCCCCATCCCTGGAAACATTCAAGACCAGGTTGGATGGGGCTCTGAGCAGCCTGATGTAGTTAAAGGTGTCCCTGCTCACTGCAGGGGAGTTGGACTAGATGACCTCTAAAGGTCCCTTCCAACCCAAAACATTCTATGATTCTATGATTCTCATACTGCTCTTTCCCCTGCAGCCTGATCCAAGACCGTACAACTGCACTGTATCAAAGACTACCTTGAACACAGGCAATCAACACTCTGAGCTGGGGAGGGGCAGGAGGAAGAGATTGCAGTGTCTTTTGTTGCATTTCTGACATTTCTAGATGGCTGCCTTACTCTTTTGTCTCACCAGTTCTCTGAACAATACTCAACTATTTTGGTAACTTGCTTTCCCAGTCAATGTCCCAATACTGTCCTAGTCCTAGTCAATTGTATGATCTTATAAGCAGGAAAGAAGAACCACTGTGATACTGGGGACCTTGTCATGACCGATCTTCTTTCTCTCTCCCCATCTTCATTAGACATGAAGAATGAAAAACTTCTAGATGTTAAGAAAAGTTCAAAGGTAGAGAAACAAACTGTTTGAACTTCCAAGACAGAAAATATACACATACTTGACAATTAAAGGTTGGGTTCAGTTTTTAAGCCATAGTATTTCAACATTTCTGAACTAGCTTATTACTATGAAGTGTATTTCAAGTGCAACCAGCTAAATGGGTGCTATTTTTTAAAAAGAGAGACCTATCCCAGAAGCCAATCTCTTTGAAAATAATTCAGGTTAATTAGATTAAATCAATCAATCATTACAGAATTATGATATCAATACAAATATTTCTAAACAGCATTACCTTACTATTGCTTAAAGAAGCAGATGCTCTTTTTACAGGTTCACTCAAATTTTAGAAGCACTCAAAAGGGGTTTTATTTGTTTTTTGAGGGATAAAAATGGTAGGCTTGTCATGATGAAAAGAAATGGAGTAGGTAGAGTTATATTCCTTGAAAATGATGACATCTGTGTTTTGCACAGCATTCATATTCAGTTCACTCTGAATAGTCTATTTATTTTAATTTTTAGCAGTTAATTCCCTATGTAGAATTGACAGGGTTTTTGATAACTGGTAGCTGCATCACAGTCTTTCTGATCATGGATTATAATGATGAAAAGTGAACTTGAATATATCCTGAAGAAATAACATTTTTTTTGCATATTGTCACTTCCTATCAAGTAAAGTCAAATTTCTATTGATAAATAGTACACTTGCTGTGTTGTATGAGACTGGATAGTCAAAATATAAGTTGGCCTACTCATCTTATCCTCTGTAAAATATGGATCTAGTTCATGCACAGACTTCCTCTGGTGTCCTTTAATTGACATTTGAGTTTAAATTTATCCGCCAGAAATCATCCCACTCATTGAATAAAGCTGGCAATGCTGCAAAGAACTGTGACCTCAGATCCTAAGTCATACGGAAATTGCTTTGGACTGTGGTTACTCGTGTAAAAAAACAATACATCAGAAATGACTGAACTGTTCACTGTCATGCACTGAGCCTCGAGAGATACTTTTGCTTGCAAATATTTCCTGAGCTATGTATTACTTTCAACAGTGAAAAAATTTCTTTCTTCTGGTTATTTTTTGCCATACTATACTATTATCCCCAGCCCTCAAAGAATCCAAGACACAGGTCTCAAATTAGGCATGTAATTACCATGGCTGTGCACACAACTAGCTTTGTTTGAGCAACTTACCAATTTTTTTTCCTATATTTGCAATTCTAATTCTAAAGCTGTTTTACCATTTTTATGAAATTAGGGGGTTAACAGTGCTCTTGACCGAACTGCCTTCTTTTCTTCATATAGTACTATTCTTTTTCAGCTAGACATAGCCTTGTGAACTGGAGTTCACTGCTTATGAAGTAGAAGATCTTAAATATACTAATCACATATGATTTTTAAAGAATATCCTCCTTAGCCTTTGGAGGAAAAGCAAAATTATACATCAGAGAAGAGAAAGCTTTTTATTTTTATAAATCCACTAAAACTTCATGCTGTACCTCCAAGACAGTCATTGGTTACCATATACTGCAAAGTCTAAGAACTCTTATACTTAACTACAGTGTGCTTGTTTCTAATGACAGAGATTTAAGGCAGTTCTACCTGCTTTCATCCAAGACATTCTGATGGGCTGAAACAGCCCATGCTGCATGAACCCAGGGAAATGTCGGCAGGTGTGGTGGGTTGGCTCCAGCCACCAGCCAAGCACCCACACAGCCACTCTCTCACTCTAACCCCAGCAGGATGGGGGAGAGAATAGGAAGAGCAAAACTGAGCAAACTCATGGGTTGAGATAAAGACAGTTTAATAAGTGAAAGAAAGAGAAAAATCAATTGATGCAAAGGCAATTACTCAGCACCTTCCACAATCAGACTAATGCCCAGCTGGTGTCCAAGCAATGGCCTCCTTGGAAAGGAGACAAAATGTCTCGCCTTCTTCCTCTACCTCCAGTTTTTATTGTTGAGCATGAGGATATATGGTATGGAATACAACCCTTTGGCCAATTTCGGTCAGCTCTTCCAGCTGTGTTTCCTCCCAACTTCTACTCATTGAGGGAAGTGGAGTGCTGCACTGTTCAGCAACAGACAAAACATTGGTGTGCTATGAACATTGTTTTATCCACAAATCCAAAACACCACAAATCCCAAAGGGCTCCTATGAAGAAAGGGTCTATCCCAACCAGACTCAGTACAATCGGAGTTAAAATTTAGGTGGTCTTTTTTTAAAAAAAACATCTCTCTTATAAAAAAGGCCACTTCAACATTAAGCTCCAGGCTATATTCAAACCTTAAATATTCCTTGGCTGCCACAATGCTTGCTAGAATGGGGCAAGAAGTTGTCAGTGGTGAGCAATGCAGCAAAAGAAAAACAGATATTGTTGTGGGATGAGAGCACTCAGAAAGGATTTGTTGAAACTATTTGGTTTGTAGCAGTAGCTGTAACAATGTGGGAGGTAATAATTTTCCAATTTAAATGACATTTTGTACTTAATGAGACATTCATTCATGGAATTTAATGAATTTTAAGAGCTGCTTTTTTAGGACAAGCCTTTATTTAACAAACATAAAACTAAACAAGTTGTTTATTTTTAAATATTTATGTTGTCACTATTACTGCAAAACACTGAGTAAGAATTCACACATAGAAAGTGATATCTGAATGTGTCAGTTTAGTATCAAAACAACTACCATGAGAAGTATCTCAGTTTGACAGGTTAAAGAGAAAGATGTAAAAGAAATGGTCTCATGGTCTGGATATGGGCCTTGGAGCAAGGAATTGCATCTCAGTTCTAATCACACTCTTTCAATTATCTCAGGGAGACCACAACTTCCCTCTTTGGTTCCCCACAACACTGCCTACTACTCTCTATGGATGTGCACGCATTTTTTGAGTAATGCTGATCCCAAGGACAGCTCTCTCTGGGCCTACTGCTTGCAGAACAACAAACATAGCAGCAGATTATCTAGGAGCCAAGCAAAAACTATTTTAAAGAGCTTTTTGAAGAGTAGTAAAGGAAACTCATTAAGATAAATTAGCCTGACAATTTCCTTAGAAGATGTAGACTTCTAAGTCAAAGTCAAGGCAAAGTATTAAAGCAAATACTCTGAACCTGAAGTTACTGGAATAGTTGAACTGTTTTTAAAATTCAAGGGTAATAAAGCATGAGTATTCCTACAGAAATAACTTGCTCCTGTAAACTCCATCCTTCTGTTTTCCCTCCCACACCATATAATAGCCAATCCTACCTCGTTCTTCAAAACCTGAATGTAATTATTATTTATATGCACAGGAGTCCCCGAATCAGTCTGAAAACAGATAATCTTATTCCAGCCATCTCTTACCCCATCTCTCACTGCTCTACTATAGCTTCTCTTTGAGTCTTGAAACTCCCTCACCAGATACTGCAAACCAGAGAAAAGCCATGCACTACTTTTGGAGAGTGTAACTGGCCCGAAGACAATTGGGGTGGATCTATTCCTATTGTATAAGGCAAGGAAGATTGTACCCTTAGCATATTGTCCACTGAGGAAAACAATACTCAGTTTCTCAGTTCACATGTGGAAAGCATTTCCATGAATAATATGAGTTAGATGGGAAAAACCATTGAGATAAGTACTCTTCTGTTATCTGTCATAATGGCAACCAATTAAATAGGCCTGTTCCTCTTATCTAATCTTTCCTTTCTTATTAGCATTTAGAGTGCGCCTATCACCCAGCTACCTCTGCTCTAAATATAGAATTGATACCTGCACAGAATGTACTCTATAATCTGCCTTGTGTCATTACTGAATTTAGCTCCTTAATTAGTGCTATTGCCTCCTAGGTTTTGCATGCACCAGATAAAATAGCATTGACTGAAAATTCACACTAGACTTTCTGTTAAAACCATTTGATCTTTACATTCAATATTTTTGAAATAATCTCTCCAGATGAATAAATTGCTTTATACAAACTAGATCGTTCTCTTTTTTTTTTGTTTGTTTCCTATTATATTTATAACATTTCCATGCTCTTGGCAGTCGTGTCATCTGTACCTACAATGATATGCTGCAAATGCTTCCTTCAGGAGCATCACTAGGTAATATGAGACCTAAACCCAATTTCTTTTCATGTGCTTTGGTTGCAGAACTCTGTCTGACAAGGATCATTATTTACCTAATGATGCGAAATTTTGTGAGTATCTAGTAAATGGTTCAGTGACAGTTGTAACATATAGAGTCAACTGAAATATCTTCATCTATTGGTTCAGTTATTTGGCTAATGAAAGCAATAAAGTTTGAAATAATTTTCTTTGAGAAAATTAATTCTTTTTATAGCTCATTATTCAATTAGCACTTAAATTATATTTTTCTTAATATTTGATTTTTCTTATAAACTAGCTTGATATTAGATTTCTTGGCAATAAGTTACAGGATTACTGTGTGTCCAACAAACCCACTCTAAAGTAGGGATTAGCATAGGGGGTTAACAAAAGCCAAAAGCTATGTTCTTTTTCATGCATTCTTAAGACTTTTTTTTTCAAACAGGTCTGATTCTATGTATTCTAATCACTTCTCTCCAAGAGTATAAATCATGAAGCCATCAGGACTTGAAAAAATAACTGAGTAACTAAATTCACTTAGCCACTTAGTACCTCCACATTTGTCTACACAGCTCTGTTTTCCTACCTCTTGCATTTCATCAGCATCTTAATGACTTGGTGACTCTTCTTGGTGACACTGATCTTGCAATCAAATCCAGTAGAGCACTTAAAAGCATGGAAAATTTCAAGTCCATCCTAATTTAGTAAGAGATTTACATCCTTAATATATCTTTTTCTGTGATATATTTACAAAAACTCTCTTTGTATCCTTTAAACCCAGTACTCTACCTTGAGCTATGACAGGAGAGAGTTCAGCAGATATTCACAGAAATAAAGCAAGCTGCATAATTCAGATTCTGCTTTGGATAGTACCCCTAAGGGAAAAACTGAAAAGGGATGGGAGTGGGGAAAGGAAGAGGGGTGGGAATAGGAAAGGGGAAGTGGAAGGGGGGAAAGGAAGGATAAAGGAGAAGGGAGAAGGGAAAGAAGAAGAAGAAAAGGAAAGGGAAGGGGAGAGAAGGGAAGAGGAATTCAGAGTTCAGAATTCTAGCAAATGTTCTTGTTTCTGTGCTATCAGCTGAACTGTAAAATTTGTTGTGATACACACTGTGATCAGTCACATTAGCAAAGCACTGAACCTTGCTTTGGACAGAATAATTACAGAACAAAATGCAAGTGTAAGGTAGTACGGACAGGCCTAACTACATTCATTTTACCCTAGCTAGGATGGATAACAACAGTAGGGAGTATCAGGTACACTAGGGAAGCCATCAGCACAATGTGGCTACCAGAAAACAGCTCTCTGGAAATCTACAGTGCATACTACAATAACCTCTTTGCCCTTTGTTCCCTAAGCTGATTAGCTGAAACTAGCACAAATTATGGTCACCTATATGTTAGCAGTACTTCCACTTTTTTGTGTATTTGTGTGTAGAAAGTCCATGGCTCTCTTGTAGTACAGCCCAATCCACAATACTTGCTTCTACTACTAGAGCAAGGGCAACTGTGTTTTGCTATTGAGTCAGTTTTGCTCATCTTATAGGAGAGTAACCTACAGAAGAAATGAACCGTAACAGCCATGCAGACCACATAGTTATGAAACATGTGAAAGAAAAAATTCATACGAACAAACACTGCAAAGAGGCATCACAGGATTTTGGATTAAGTATCTACATAACATTTTCTGTAAGGGCAGATTTGTCTGTTACATCTGTTCTGTTGCTCAGTGTAGATGCAAGAACATTCTTAGAACTGGAACTGAACAGGTGCTAGAAATAGAATAGTCTAATATTACTTTTCCTTTTAGAACATTTCCAAAAGGACTGTGTACTGACATGTTGAGTATAGGAAACTTTAGGAAATGCTTCCACTGAGTCATCAGTTACTGTACTGCTTACCATATGAGCTCCTGTTGTCAGTTAAGCCTACTTGCTGGATAGCTTTAGAAACCAAATTAGATAGCTCATTCCAGTTTTATTACTGCAAGGCTTGATCCTGAACCCTGTTTTCCAGATGCTGTGCATGAACTTCTCTTTGATTTCCTGACTTTTCTTCATCATCTGCGTAGGTGCTTTAGCTGCTCCTACTTTTTTAAATTTTTCAATCTCAGCAGCAGTGCAGTCTACTAAAAATCCAACACCAAACAGTCCAACAGACATGGCATCTGTCAGCCTCTGAGACACCAGGATCCAATTTTCTACAGTGCTAAAGATTGCCTGTGTGTCAGACCTAAATTCAATAGAGGCCTTCAGTCCAGCCTTAGGCACTATGCCACTCTGCAGAATTACGCATTGCCAGTTCTAATTAATTCCATGTGAGTAATGAAATCTTCATTAGGAGAGAAGCTAGTACTACACAGTGTCGTGAGAAACTTCAGCCTTCTCCTGAATTTTAGCCAGACCTGTGAGAAAATCCTCTCTGACTGTCTTCTTGCCACACTTGCTTGTCTAGGGGACTTTAATGATAAAAACTTTGAGGATAATGTGAGACTTCTAGGAATCCAAATGTTAGGTTTAGATTTCTAAAGACTCCTAGGGACTAATATTTAGCCTGCCTGTTCATCATGTTCTCTGTCTGAAAAAAAATGCAGATATTTTTTTCCAAATAATTTTGTTTTCTTTTGATGAATTGCCCCCTGAATCATAAAGCAAAAATAAAGTATAAAAGGTAGAACAGACCTTTCAGTATGATTGTTTCAATTCAGAGACTCTTAGATCCCCTTTCATGTCATTGGATCACAACATCCTGGGTATAGAAAGTATCTGTACAGAAGGAATGTGTATGTGTGTAGAAGCTAGGCTGAAGTCTACGTCACTATCTAACAAACTGTTATTATTATAACTGGAAAATTTGAAATGAAAATACTAAGGTGGGGGATTTGAAAATATTAGTGCTATTAGGTTGTATTTCTAAACCTGAACAAATGTTATATTTAGACCTAAGACACAACAGGGTATGAATTATTGCACACTAATTCACAACTAATGTGTTGCTGCGAATGAAGCTAAAGGCTGAGTGCAATCAACTCTGCTCCATCAGTACAACATTAATTCACACACTAGAAGATCTTATTGCACTTATAAAAATATTATTCCAAAAGGTCACAGATTCTAAAAATAAATGGTAATGTAACCAGGGTCAAGTTCCAAGAATTATGATCAACCACCAGTCTGCTCCATATCTTTTAAAAATAATCACATATATCACAGAGAACTTGCATGTGGATTACCCAAACCTGAGGCAATTTATGATTTCAGCAATAAATTTGCATGTAAGGCCACTGACTATGAAGTTCATTGTCATACTTGGAAAATAAAAAAAAATAAAATTGATGTCTCTATTCCTTATCTTTAGACAAACTAGTGTAAATCAAACTGATGCATCACAACATTTTAAACACAACTTATATTTGTGAAGAACAATTCTGGATTTACTTCCAGGCATACTTCCAGCTTCCACATACCTAGGCCTAAGGAAAAATCTGGGTTTATTTGGTATTCTATCAGCGACTTTTGAGATGAAATACTTGTGGACTTTTTCAGGATACTGTTTAGCTGGCTCCTGTGCTGTATTAGTTAGACTCCCCAAGCTAAATATTTTATGGGGATTAAGTGTGTTTTTTTGGAACTTAATGTTACCTTCTAATAATGTTTAAGAATAGAGTATGCATTGATTATGGCGTTATCTAGTATTTACATATTTCTAAACAGGTTTGCAGAATATTTTCAGATTCTTATTTACCCATGCCATGGTTCCCCTTACAGATTGGACCAGGAATAGGTTAAGAACAAGCAGTGAGGGACCTTTTACCAAAGGATAGCTGGGGTTATGACTTTCCTGCGGCTGGAAAGGTTGTCTTGTGTTTCTTCTCTTTTATTGGGACTGACAAGAAACAGAGCTATAGAGATAGGCTGTGCATGTGTTCTATTTGGAGGTCTGTCCTGAGAAATGATAGCTCTAAAAAAATAGCCTATAGGTAGAGAAAAGTTTTGAATAAGCTTAGGATTCATTAATACTCAAGAAAGCAAAGGTCTGATAGAGTACAATTCAGCAATTAAGTAGAACTTTTAAACCTTAGAATTTAGCTTTGCCCAGGGAAGGAAATGAGTTGCTCCAGGACATGTTTTTATCCATTCCACTTCAATATATCTGCACTTCAATATATTTTAAATGCAGATGAACATGAATCTCAATACTAATCCAAAACCCAATTCAATTATTAATAATTTATTCTGAGCCCAAATAACCCACACTGATCATTTAATTTTCACTAATAAATCTGTACTTGCTGAAAATTGTTTGAAAAGTTCTTTTTTGTGTGCTGGAATTTCATTAAGAATATTGGGAAGATTCCTGATTTAAAATTAATAAGATTTGATTCTATGAGAGGAAAAATGTAAATTTTAAGCTGTTCTTATAAGGAATTTTTATTTATTACAATTGAATTTATACACTGCATATTCATCACAATTCACACCTTTTATAATAGAAAATATTTTATTACAGCCAGTGAATTTACACTGGAATTACTCCACACAAAATCATATTTAGTTCACTACATTTCTTTAATAAAATGAAACAAATTTATATTAGACATAAATAATTTAAGAAATGAATAGACTCTTTTAAGAGTGAGATTTAATAGTAGAAAATAATGCTAAACAGAATGTTCCTGTGATAGATTAGGTACTGTACTTGTATTTGTGAAGCTAAGGTTTCTTAAGTGTCATTTGGTGTGATAAAGAAACCAGCTGTTCTACACAGTTTAAACACATCTTCCAGGTACAGACTAACTCACTCTATCCTCCATTAAAAATGTTGCTGTGTCTCCTACCAGATAGGTAGGAAATTCCTAAAGACAAAGTATAGACAAAATATTGTTGGTATTACACTAAGGAAAATGACTGTCTTGCTGACAAGAGAATAGAGATGTCAGAAGATGGCAGAGCTGTGCCACATGAGTCAAAGGGCTGAGATGCTGTCTAGGGCCCTTGTCAGGTCTCTTCAGAGATGAAAAATAATAATTAAACACTGCTTGTCAATTAATGCCAACTTAAAGAAAGGTCCTACACTTAGATTAAGTGAGGAGATTGGGTTGCTTGAAAACAGCAAGAAAGGAGGAAGAAAAGGACTGCGGAATAATGAAAGATGTAAGGTAAAAAGGGAAAATAATTAAACACACATGCACTTACACAGAGTTAGAGCACTCATATTTCTAATTAGAATTTCAGTGCAGGAGCCCAATTTAACCTTAGGGAGTCTTTATAGTCATGTCAGTGTTGTGCACAGCACTCAATCTAATGCTGATATACCAGGTTGATTTTTCATATTACATTTAGCAGAACGCATTATTTATACATGTAACATATATTTCACTTTTAAGGGCAATGTAGTGGCTGTCTGTAATATCTGCTTGTGAGAAGTGTTGTTTACTGGAAGCCTGAAAACTGACAGTTAATTACTTTTCCTCATTCTTACTCAATTAATGAATTCATGTAGTGGGTTCCCATATTGCTTTAACTGACAGAGACCTCATATTTTCAAGTTATCATACTGTATTGGCATTACTTCAGAGGCAAGTTTTTGTCAATATATAACATATCCAGAGAAAGAAGGCACAAAAACACTCAAGCATTTAGCAGGTGAAGAATGTGCCGAAGTGGAATAGCCATAATGATACTACAATAACTGCACTCCACAGCATGTTCCAACCTCTGATGAAGCCTGTGAACCCAAAGAGAGCTGTTTTCTTTATTTTTATTCTTATCTCCCACCTAAACAGATATGCCTCAGATTGAAAGAGAAGTCAATAGAGCAGAAAGCTAACTAGAAACCCTAAAAGGTTCTGGAAAATATTCTATTCCACAGAGTATTTCCTTAGAAGTTGTAGATAAAACTTAACAGTTTTCAGCTCTGTCAGAGACCCATTTCTCATTCCTAAAATCCAAGTTTTCTTCAAAATACTTGAGAGGAGCTGAAACATTTTAAATGTAACTGAAAATATATGTTTCAAAAATAATATTTGGGTTTTATCTCCATTTAGATTAACAACATCTTTACTCCCTCCTGTATAGTCTAATTTATCATGTACATATTCGTTTTGAGCAAAACGCCTCCTAGTTGCTTCACAACTTAGCCAAATTTTAGCCAGGTTTCATGGAAGGCAGGTAGGGATATGCTGGAAGGGTTAATTTTCCATCTCTCCACCAACAGTGCTCAATGGGGCATATGTGCTTCTGGTCATGTGATGCAATTACAGCTGACAGCCTGCCCTGTCCCCTGAACAGCTGGGTCTGATCCTCAGATTAATGTACTTAAAACAGTAAAATCTTTGTAAGTTGTAATGATCAAGAATGACAACACTTTCTAGAGTATATCCCATATTCCTGCTGACCAGTACCTTTCATGGGAAATTACTGGCACGTGCTCAAACAGAACAGCAAAAAGTAACTAGTGAAATACTTATTACCTGTGAATGTTATAAAAATATTGGTTTGCAGTTTCATGTCTTTACTCCTATTGATGAATTTTTAAAATTACCCTTCTTTAAGCCCCCAGAATGTTTACACGGTCCTTGCACACTAACATCTGCTAAGCCTTTTTTTGCTCAAGAGGAATAATTCATGCCTCTTGAGTTTGCACACGTTTCCCATATGTCTAGAAAATCATATGCTCTCACTCCTTTCTTGTCAAAGGTTTTTCATTCTCCATACATTTATCAAGGAAGAAAAACTGCAAACGCACTTTATTTTCACAAGTTTTTCACTAACCACTTTGCATTTTGAATCCCTATACATTTACAAGAGTGTTCCCATGGAAACCAGAAAGAAATTTTCTCTACAATATTCTTGGCAAATGAAATGCAAGTAAAAATGTATTTAATAATTTTAGCAGAAACTTTCAGTGTTTTAGTTCTAGCTCAGACTTTCAAGACTATATTTTGAGTGCTGTGTCAGGGGATTAATGAAAAAAATTGGGATCTCTTCTGACTTTCATAAAAAGATTCAGATGGTAGCATGCATGCTGCTGTAGGCTAAGCGTAGCCATGCCATGACAGTAGTGTGGTGGTAACATTAAAAACTCAGAAGTTCTGATTTGGACCACAGACATTAAATTTTTGAAATAAATAATGTCTTCTACACGATGAGGTTGGATTAGAGGAAAAGAGCTTTGCAGGAGAAGGTCTAGAGAACTCATGTAGACCCTTACTGTTGAGAAAGAAATGGCATAAGTCATATCACTTTTATTTTTTTGCAACTTTAAAGTTCCATACACACAAGAAGTTACATATAACTAGCTTGGTAGATGAGGTGAGAGCAGTGGATATTGTTCTACATAGATTTCAGTATGGCTTTCAACACTGTCTCCCGTAAGATCCTCATAGAGAAGTGATGAAGTGTGGGCTGGATGAGCAGACTGTGAGGTGGACGGAAAACTGGCGAAACAGATAGGCCCAGGGGGTGGCAATCAGAGGTACAGTCTAGTTGGAGGCCAGTAACTACTGGTGTACCTCAGGGGTCAATACTGGGTCAGATTCTTTTCCACATCTTCATTAACAAGCTGGATGATGGGGCAGAGTGTACTCTCATCAAGTTTGTTGATGACACAAAACTTGGAGGACTGGCTGATACACCAGAGGGTCATGCTGCTATTTGGAGGGACCTCAACAGACTGGAGGAATGAGCTGACAGGAAGTTACTAACATTGTGCGGTTCCACAAAGGGAAGTGCAAAGTCCTGCATCTGGGGAGGAACAACCCCATGCACCAGTATTATGCTGGGCACTAACCAACTGGAAAGCAGCTTTGCAGAAAAGGACTTGGGGGTCCCAGTGGACACCAAGTTGAACATGAGCCAGGAATGTGCCCTTGAGGCAAAGATGGTTAATAGTATCCTGGACTGAGTGAGGATGAGTGCTGACAGCAGATCAAGGGAGGTGATCCCCTTTATTCAACACTGTTGAGGCCTCTTCTGGAGTTCTGTGTCCGGTTCTGGGCTCTCCAGTACAAGAGAGACATGGAGCTACTGGAGAGAGTTCAGTGAAGGGCCACTAAGATGGTTAAGGGACTGGAGCATATCTCCTATGAGGAGCGGTGGAGACAACTGGAATTGTTTAGCCTGGAGAAGAGAAGGTTTGGGGGGATCTCATCATTGTATATAAATACCTGAAGCAAGGGTGTAAAGGCAGAGTCAGGCTCTTTTCAGCAGTGCCTGGTGACAGGGCAATAGGCACATACTGAAACACAGCAGGTTCCATGTGAACAGAACAAAACCCTTCTTTTTTTACTGTGAGGGTGACTGAACACTGGCACAGGTTGCCCATAGACATTGTGGAGTCTCCATTTATGGAGATATTAAAAAGCTGTTCCTGGGCAACCTTGTCTAGATGGCCCTGCTTGAGCAGGGCAGTTAGACCAGATGACCTCCAGAATCCCTTCCAACCTCAACCATTCTGTGATTCTGTAACTCTGTGATCTGTCAGCTTAATTGCTACAATCTGATTATTAGGTTCTCTGAGTGTACATACAATTTACTCCAGAAACAGCTTCAACAAAAATTTCCTAGCAAAAACTCAAGTATACCTAACTTCTGCTCCTAAGAATCTAAGACCGCAAAACGAGGTCAACCTAGATCCATGGTAGAAAGGTACTGGGATAACACATTATTGTGGCCATAAAGTAAAAAGATAATGCTCATTTTATACATATATTACATTTGTGAAGTATAAATATATATGACTTCCATGTAGATTTTTTTAAAGGCACAAAATGAGAAATAACTTCTGACAATAAATAGGCAATAGTAGAGGATCAGAATTAAGTGTAAAGTATGTAAAAGATTACTCATTTATGAGAGAAAAAAAGCAATGTCACTAACATAGATTCCACCAAGACGGCTTCTGAAAAGCTTCTTCCTCTATAGCAACATTGTTTTCCAACCAATCTATGATTTCTCAGGTTGCAGTGAGTCATGTCATGTAACTGAATGTGTCACATCCAACTGCGATATGATGAGAAACAACATAACAAAAAGTGACAAGATTTAACATGACAAGTAAGAACAAAATGCTACAGTGGTAAACACCAGTTTTCAGCAATTTGGTATGTCGTGTTTTTTAAAAAGGACAACCTAACAGTATGGTTCTCATATAATAATCACAGCTCCTGACATACAGAATTACTTAGTTTTCAATGTTTCATGTTTTCAGACACCCCAATGGTGAATATCTTTTGATATCCAGTTGAAAGATGTATTTCTGGCTCAATTAACAGTGATATATACTCATAATAATTAACCATCAATGTGAGTTTAAAACAAAGATGTTTACTGTGATCAACTGAAATTGGAAGAATTCATTTAACCAATAACTGCAATTTATACTATTGATAAGGAGAACTGCTTAGAAAAATTCAATTTGCTCATTTTACAGTGGCTGATAATGGCATATAATTTCTTATTGACATCAGGTAGAAGCTATTATTTGGGAAATGTAACAAAATACTGTCTGCTAGTCAAATTCCCAAGTGAAAAAAAAATAATTCAAGTTTATCAGTACACAGAGACTGAAAATAGAAATTTTGAATTCAGACTGGAACTGAAAGGGCAAAAATATTAAGCGTGGGAGACAGGAAGGAAAAAAGTTGACAGACTGGGCAGGACCAACAACTGGCTAGGAAAGAAGTAGCTAATTCTCACCATAGAAATTTTTATTTTGGAAAGTTTTGAAATATTGGTTTAAAACTAATTTTTGTTACTTTTACAGCGTAAAACTTGATTAGTATTTAGGTTACATAGTAGGCAACATTATCACTGCTGATATGTCATACTGTGAAACACTGCTGTTGAAATAAGTATGTATTTTATTTTAAAATGAATAAGGAAGGTTCTTAGTGCTCTTTTTCTGGATCATAGTGTCTCCTGTCCGTGTTTTGCTGAGGCAGTTTCTTTTATGACATTAGAAGTGTATAAAAAAAAGACTGTTATTGTAAACACAGCTCTAAGCAGTTCCTTCAAAATGGAATAAAATATTCAGTCATCTAATTAATGATAGAGAAATCTATGCAAACACTGTCTATCCCCTACTTGCTCTACAAATTTTTGTTCACTCTTAAGACCTGTACTTTTCATGAACATATTCTAAAAAATAAACTACGATTTTTACTAAAGGATACTTTTTAGTTTGTAAGCAAATAGTTTAGATTCCTTCAGTCTTGCTGTATCTTAAAATGTGACTAGGTCTAGTTGTCCATCATTCCAAGATTAAGTTTTCAAATGCTTCACTTTTTAGTAAAGTTCATCATAAATGGAAGAAGGAAGATCTAGTTCTCTCTGTGAGATCCGGAACAGAGAAATCCTTCTTGTTTTGCAATATCAGCATTTGCTATCAGTGAGGAAGATCAGCAAGAAACAAGTAGATGCCATGTCCTCTGGAGCTAATTCTAAGGTGGCTGCGACATTGCTGTCTAGAAGACTGCCTGGCTGTAAAAGTCTTCAGTTGACACCTCTGGTACTATTGCTCTGGTATGCAGAAGATTCACATCACAGATTTCCTGAAAATAAACCAAAACTTCTAGACCATCACTGTCTAGATAGGTGGGATGTCTACAGCTGTTTTCTGGAAGAGGAATGCTATCTCCAGAAGAGATAGAATCACTTTTCATTTAGGGAAAAGGGAAAACTGTGAGTCAATGAATGTATAGAGCGTATGCCCTCTGCTTGCCTTTCCTGTCTATCTTTAGCAGTAACTGAAATCTCTGGAGGTTGGGCAGCAGCCACTGTAGTTGCCATCAGTCTCAAAGCCTCATGAGCAGAAGAATTGTGTAAAGATGCAGAAGAGAAACATGTATGAACCCAACAGGTTCACTACCACATACTACGGTATCTCTGAGCAACCTTTTTTGCAGAAGCACCAGCTGTGCAGATATGTGATTGTCCTGAGCTGGTGAATGAAGCAGAGAAAATGTCCTCACTAAATGGTGAGGAAGATACTTTATATAAACAACAACAATTTATCTTTGGGAGTGTAGACAGGCATGAGCTGGGAATGCTAGTGGCAACCATGTTCTTTGAAAGGGTGGGTCAGAGCCTGTCACTCTTTAAACTGCATCAGAGAGTGCTCATGCCACAGGTCCAGATGATTAATTGACTTTGCAAAATCCAGCTCAAACAATAGTGTTATTGACTGAAACATTGCAGCATGCATTTACATGAATTAACATGTGTTGATTTATATGTATAATTTTATAATTTTGGAGAAGTGTTTATTTTACTTAAAATATTAATAATTTATGCTCACAGATGGACTGCAAAATATTCTCATACAGGGTAGCTGAAGCTCAGCGGAATCTGGAGTTCTGGAGACCTTCTTCCAAGGTGAATTTTTTCTGTTACAAAAGTGTAGGAAAACCAAAAATGTTTCTTCTCATTTCAGTAGTAAATACCCAAACTTCAGTACAATACTAGAGAGAACAAAGATGTGATTATGGAACATATATGGAAAATGATGTGATATTTTCCAATTGGAGGTTAAGTAATAACACTGATATATAAAATCCTATTTCTGCAATCTGTGGTTTACTTCCAAATAGATCTATGAATCGTCCATCACTGATGGGTGTCTTAAATCCAGACAGTGATTTCTGGTTTTCAAAATCCTAAAAAGACTGTTCTTGCTTTCTGCCTTCTTGAATTTGTTTTAATTTTTTTTTATTAGTAGAGTTACTTGAAAATACTAAGGCAAAACTCTTGTATTCTGTACAGCTTTGTTTCCATTTCAGTTCTAAAGAGAGAGACTGGGAAAAAAAATGAAACACAGATGCAATTTTCATTGCATTCCTTGGTGCCTCTGAGGATGATGAGTGTATCGCCATCAGTGAACATTCACCTGTCTGGGTTTTTTGTCCATTTTGCATTGACAATCAGCAATATAGAAGCCCCAGAAAAGGATTCATTGGAGTGGAATAACTTACTCACGTATGGTCACTGGTAAAATGTGCAAAAGCAAAGGGACAAAAAAAAAGGAATTAATTCAAACTTCAGAAGATAATAATGAAGCTTACGTTCATTATCAGAAAGGAAATAATGAAGCCTTTGAACAACAAGAAATATCAAGACACAAGAAATTGTTACTTAGATCCTGACTATCATTTTTCCCTTAGCAGATCACAAATTGCTTCAATGGTGTATGTAGTTTACAATAGACCAATATTATACAAGCCATAGAGCTAGTAACACAACCACAGCGCCTAACTGACAAACAAAGTAGAGAAATATTGTACGCAGCAGTCCCTTGGGAACCCGAACATTAGTAAACTGAGAAAATAATTCCTGTTGCGTGTGGCCTTTAAAGTTCTGGCATTATACCCTTTGCCTGGAAAGAAAATAAATGCAGACTAGAAGTTTGCCAGACTTAGACAAAAGAAAGACCTGTAAATACCAATCACTACTCCTTCCTGCTACTACACATTCAGGAACGTGGAAGCTCCCTGAGGCTTATTAGAGATGAAGCGTGTCAGAATGATCAACAATAGCTCTCACCTTTTCAGAAATACCTATCTTTTACAGCTAGACAGTCACACTTGCAGGCAACGGTATTACTGCTGTCATTACAATACAGTGAAGTGTTACAGGTCACTAAGACAAAAGGTATTCAAGGATTTTTTCCTTCAGTTTGAATGTATGCATCTAGGATAGACACATGCTAGAATGAAAATCTGACTCTGATCCACCAGTCTGAGAGCAATGTTTAAGTCTAAAAAAGATGTTCCATTTAGGTGACATCATCGTGAAGTACTGCATAGCGCCTACCACAGATGGGGAACTGCTATGGCAATAGCTCCTATCAGTTACAGCTTTCGTCTCTGCTTCCTCATACTCATTGCCAGGATTGCCTCTGCTGACGTACTGCAGTTGTGTTGTTACTGCTGCTTTTCAGACTCTGAGTTTAGAGCAAGAGCTCATATCAGAGCATTCATCTAGTTTCCTTCTTGAGAAAAGGTCTAGCATGTGTTGTCAGTATCTGTTCACTTCTTAGAGGTTTTCCAAAGAATTATGGTAAGTTCCTCTATCTATCCATAATTTCCTGGAGCTGCCAGAAAGTCTTTGGCACTTTCCCAGAAACATGCTTCCACAAGTTCTGCTAAGACGCTCAGAGCAGATTTGTCTCCCTAGAGCAGAATATCAGAACATGAGCTGAAGTTGTACAGCTAATGTGGAAACCGTACCACTGGCTTCTAAATATGAAAGTACACCAATACTAAAAGCTCTGCAACACAAGTCCAAGATAGCTTAGATTTTGGTCAGACCCATTAGGGAATATTTTCCAACTTTCCTAAAGTTGTGCTGCCATACAGAATACAAAATTCAGTGGATCTAGAAGAGCATGGAAACAGGAGCATGGTTCTCTAGCCCAGCGATTTGCTTGTGTGGGAAGAAGAACTTTTGGATTCTGGCACCTACAGTTAGATCCCTGTATTTTCTATGGACTTGTCATTAATTAAAATATATGGAGAAAAGGGGAGTTAACAGGCTGTTTAAATTAACTTTTCAATGTGAACTGAAATTTCAACATTAGTGCACTCACCATGAAAGATCTTAATTTAATATCGGGTATCAAATGAATAAGACTTCAAAAAAATTATATGTATTTTAACTTTTGCTAAAAGTGCACCCAGACATTTCCTACTGTATTGAAAATCTGATGTAGATTACAGAAATATAAAACCATGAAATGGTCATTCTTTGATGGAATTTTTGCTTGGAGTTTTAGAATACTCAATAGTTCTTGAAAAATTAAAAAAAATGAAGCACTTTCAAGAGGTTTAGAAGGACACTTCATAGAAGGGGTAATTTATCATTATCTTTTTCTGTCTTGCCCTTTCCATGCAGACAGGAAGAGAACGCAGAATGAGGATGAGATCATTCTAAGTAATAATACAGTATTGCATCAAAACTGTTTATTGCCTGTATTTTCTCAATCCAGACAGTAAAAGTAAACCAGCGATCAGTAGAGTTTCTGAGCTTAACCCAACCACATGAGATTCAGAGAGTTCCTCAGCTAAGTCAGCTCTAAAGGAAAGTTCTGTGCAGACAAGGGTAGCATAATTAGTGTGCTGCATATGTGCCCATAAAATCATGTAAATACTTACGACTGATAAATTAGAATTCTTAATCATAAAATTCTCAGCAATATCTATAAATGTAGATTTATTTAGAAGAAGAAATATTGATTTTTTTTTTCTGATTTGGGTATTACCTTGGAGTTGAAATACTGCAAAACATGAAAATTATGATCTCAGAAGGATTGCCAAAAGAGTATTGATTCAAAATGCTCCTAGATGACTGAAGAAAATGAAAGTGAACCTTCCTGTGAACTGTGCCTGTGCAAGTACTTTTGATCCCTTTTCTTATCATTCAGTAACTTGCAAAATGAAGATATAATGTGATATTCATGACAGGTTAGAATATTCCCATTTCTCTGTAGGTTGATTTTGAGAAGCATGTTTATAAGCACATTGTCACACTAACAGGGAAACCAGTATTAATTACTGGAATTCAATACTGGTTATTTAAAGCACAAATTATAATGCATAAGCTATTGGCATTGTTTCTAGTTCTTTGAGTAAAATGAGTTCTTCTAGATCTCTACTCTTACTGTGTCTTATATTCTTAGTCAATATTTAGGAAAAGCTGAATCTGCAAGGATTTCTTTCTTTTTTGTTTTATAACCTATAGTGACAAGAACGCTTTTAAATAAAAAATTAATATACAAAGTTCTTCATTGGTTTTCTTCTGATATTTTCTTAAGTGATTTAAAAAACTGGGCTATTTTCTAACAAACTGTTTGAAGTGGCTAAAGCCCTATGACATGTCATACTTTCCTATTTTTCAAGATGTTTTTCTTTCACTCTATTTCATGAGGTTTTTTCATAGCCTTACACTGGCAATCTTAAACACATTCAGACAGTTCTTGGATAACACGGGTGGGGAGTAAACCAGAAAATTCCAAGTGACAATTCCGGCTTGAAACAGTTACAGAAATATATCTTTATTTTTTCGCCTTTTATACATTAAACCAACTATAAACCAATAGTATGTATTTTATAGTGTGCATTAATTTTTCTCAAGTATGCATCAAGTTCAAACTGTAGGACTACTTAACCACACACTTAAACAGAAAGAATATAAGTCTAATTTTGTCCACTCCTGTAATAATGGCAACCCTTTCACATTTTCTGTTTCAACTGGTCTGCCTAAGCATTTTTTATGATTATATAAAACCTGAACTTTTCTTTTTGAGTCATGCACATAATTTTAATCACTCACTGTAGCTCATGCAAAAAAAGTAACAGCTTGCTACTTGTATGAGTCAGAATCTAAACAGAGCTATTTAAAAATCATTTGGAAGATGTGTTATTAGCTAATTAGCATAATGTAGTTGTAGAGAAGATATACAATCTAACGTGTTTCACTGAATCAGTTCATAAACAAAAACTGTAATTAGCTACTATTTCCTATGCATTATTATTTCCCTTGAGATTCTATAATATAGCCAAGCCAACCTAACAATGCTGTCAAACAGATTTCAGATCTGAAATGCTATGCTGCAATCGGGGCACGCCTTTCATTTTTCATGTATTACATTCCAACACTGTCTACTTAAACATTTGCACCAAATTTAAGTTTCAAGTCTTAATAACTTTATAATTACTTGGGTGTAAAAGATGATACCTTATTCTAGCTTATTCTTACCGCTTCCACTTAAAACAAATTGCCTGAGTTTAAAATCTGGAATAGTAAAACTGAGCAAGACAGAAGCATTTGATTTTCCCAGACTCAATGTTAATATTGAATTAAAAAAAAAAATTAAGCAGGAAAATCAACTTACTTTTTATGGACCGCTTAATAAGTCATTAGAATCTTGCTCCAAGACAGGTTAACTGCAACCATATGATCATCAATGAAATCCACATGAATTAATAGCAGGCAATGGTCCATAACTTGGGCCTGACTGACTTCAGAAATTTTCATTCATATATTCATTTTAACATACTTTACAATGCTTGGCATCCTCCTCGAAGTCAGTGGAGATTGCAAGATATTTCCTTTCCTCTAGAATCCCTAAGCTCAAAAGTAAAGCTGTAAGGCCTGAGAGATTTCAGGGATAATTAAATAATGTTCATAGACTATCTCTACATCACAGTTATATTAAGTTTTCCAGAGCTCTGGAGAAAAGGGATGAAAGGGTTTTAGCCATCATCTAAAATTTCCTGATTTAAACAGAGTTCTGAAATACTCACAGAACCAGCACAGAAACTGGCATACCGAAAAA
Organism: Gorsachius magnificus; assembly: GCA_034008185.1. Classification (NCBI taxonomy): domain Eukaryota; kingdom Metazoa; phylum Chordata; class Aves; order Pelecaniformes; family Ardeidae; genus Gorsachius; species Gorsachius magnificus. The sequence continues at coordinate 39,692,434 of CM067086.1, read as the reverse complement.
AGAAAGGATAGTTAAATTATAAATGTAAAATAATTTTAAACTGTACAAAAGTGATACCATCTGCAATGAGTCTGAACATCACATTTATTTCCAAGAAAAAGAAAAAATTTATGTTTAAAAAATCTCAAGGGGACACTGACTGATGTATCAGTGATACTTAATATGCTACTGGTGAGGCCAAAGTTCAACTGATTTTAGACTACAGAGGCATCAGGAACATTGAACAACATTTGTCTGAACTTCTGTAAAGAAAAAAACAGTATTTGTCAAAAAATGTAGTATAATTGGAAAGCTATTTTAGATCAGAATACTACCTGTCATTGGGCATCTGTGGATATTAAACTGTTCCCAACATGTCATCTTTTGTGACTATGGCTTATGAAGACAGAAGATAATTAGTTTTTTATCAGAGTTCCTAAATATTTCATCTTGCAAATATCTGGATTTCCTGGTCATGTGCCTTGTGTTCAGTGACAGTGCTGCAGATGGTCTTGGTAACCTCAAAGACAAACTTCTAACTGAGATCTTACTCTGATTCTTCAAGATTCCTTCCCAAGACACATGCTAATTTTTTTTTATGAGTGCCTTTCAGTATTCCCCAGATGAAAGACAACATCATGCATCAGGTTGATTGCAATAAAAGTAAAATTGGAGACTCATTTTACTCATTTTTTTTAGATGAAGTTTTACAATGACATTTTGCAAGCTTAAATATTAGTAGAAATGGACATTATAGACAAGAAGAAAAATGCTGAATCTACATCCAATTAAAATGAAAAATACATTAAGAAAAACTTTTGAAATTAGAACCAACAAGGCAAATAGACAAGGGAAAATACCAACAGCTGCTGTGTAGGACTCATCACTGTAAACTGAACTGAGAGGAAAGGGTTGAGGGAACATTAAGGTAAACTCAAAGGTTAGTGTTTAATGCTCATCATCATTAGGAATTTCCTTCCTTGTGCAATACTGAAAAAAATGAGGTTCATTGTGAAGAAGGAAGATTTCATTTGTCAGTGCACAGAAATGGTATTCTAAGCTTGTACCTGGCCTCCAAATTTGGTCTGCATGATCATGCATTAAATTAGAGAGTTGCATAGGAATTTTTTTTCCTGATATGAAAGACCAAGTAGAAAGTTCTTTGACAAAGTCACTTTTTCTTTAAGCTACAGTACAGAAGAGTTGAAGCAGACACAAATGTAAAAGGAAAATTGACCAGAAGTGTGATAAATTGATGACGAATATATTTTAAACTGGTGACACTTCATTTCTAGTTATATATTTAATTATCATGGCTTTGAGCTATCCTGACCAAAGCTAATTCAACATATTCATGTTAAAGGAAGTGGTTCAACAGTTCCAAGAAGAATCTCAAAAGCTTATCCTGCTTTTATCCCCTCTCTGGATATTTTTTATGTGCTCCCCAAAGTGTGCTCAAGGAGTCCTGTGGTATTCAGCCACAGAACTCTCACTAACAAAGTACTAGGACTGTCAAAACCATCCTCAAACTTATTGTCATCTAAAAAGCCATCTTCCTCCAAGACAAAAAAAGACTGCATATAAGAATACTGCTAAGTAAATCACCTCATCAGTAACATACCAGTTACAATGAGCGTCCCCAAACTACATACTACAATTTTAGTACTCCATACTAAAATGTAACCATAGTTTTTCTTGGATACTTCAGAGTTTCAGCTTGGACATACTGTCAGTCTTACATCTGTCATCACACAGCAACTTTACCTCCAACAATGAACACCTTTTAGCTTTTGTGTGACAATGTACCTTTTTCATAGTCTCTTTTTGAGGAACAGATTTTAAATAATTTTATCAGTGAGCCTATGAGGGACCACAGATTCCCTCAGCAACTGCCATCAAAACTCAAAGAACCACTGCTTAGCCCCCCAAATCCTGCACCAATATAGCTTCCTTTGGCGTCATTGTAATTATTGTAGTAGTTAAAAAATTATAATTTGTATGAAAACCACAGATCAATGCACCTATGACCATAAAATTATCAACAATCCAACTGAAAGACACCAGACAAAGTAGTTTCTCAGGTAAAAGCACATTCATTTTGAAGATTCTCATGATACCCCAACAATCTAAATTACCAAGGGAGACAGACAGCACTTTTTAAAGAGCCATTTGAATACAAATGTAAGAACTTATATGAACAAACCCCCAAACTCTGCTGCATATAACCTGGAAAATCATTAAAATTATTAAATCTACTCTGAAAGATGAATAGAAGGCCACATTTTATACCTGAAGCCATCTAAATCAGGAAGCCAGTCTCCATCAGTTCCCTTGCATAGTCAATGGAGAGAGCTTGGCCCCTTTGAGAATCCCTAACGGTCCTTTGAGTCACCCTTTGAAAGAATCTCTCTTACATTCACTATGTACAGAAGATATGGAAACTGTCCTCCTAAAGCAGGAACTGTAAGTAGCAATTTTGTCATCAGATAGTATAGCCCACTTGCCCACTTGCAGATAAGTAAAAACCTTAGCAGTATGTTGGGGAGAAATCTTGGGCAGTGATGATTTCTAATGATGGCTTATTTCACTCTTATCTGCAACCACGAGTTGGAAGAGGGTGTTTGTCTCACAATTATATTTAACTGAAAGGGCATAGATGGGACACCACTACTACTATAACTGCTGTTCAGGGGCTCATTACCTCTGGGTGCAAGGAAAAGCAATCTTAAGCCTAATTTGTGACCCATGCCAGACTAGTATTATCTAGACCTAGAGCTGTGAGTCTGTTTCAGAAAAAGGTTAATTTCAATGTGATCCCTCTAACCCTTCAGATCCCGTGTTTACTGGACTGGAGAATTAGGACTTTTATATCAAAGTGAATCTGTATTTGAAGAGGGAAAACTTTTTCAAGATCTAGGAAACGAAGGTAAGAACTCTTTATTCTTTGTTAATGTTTAAAAAAATAATTGAATATGACCTAAATTACTGTCTAGGTCAAGTCATTTTGCACAGAAACTCTCTAGCTGTACATGGCTAATGCTTTTCAAAGACAGCTGCTTTTGAAGCTATTGAATCTGGATATGTTCCTTTTCCAAGTTACGCATTTCTAATGCTTCATTTTTTATTTAGAAGAGGAAATTGGAGGCAATTATGGCAATAAAAGGAATTAATGGAAATTTTGACTAAAAATATCTATAACCTGGGAGAGATGCAGCCATTTTGAAATTAAGGCAAGCACGAGACCTGACAAGATAATGGGGATAGATGATTCTCACCACCTACACAACAAGAGACATGGATGGTGAGGTTGATAACAGTAATACTGAAGTATGTTTTGTAGCAAGTTTTCTTTCCTTTCTAAGTTTGTAAAATCATCACAGAAATAACAGAGTACTTAATTAATGAGTGTGAAAGCAAGACAGAAGGATAACAATGCTACAAAACAATAAGCAGTTCAGACGGCCCTTTGGGGGTCAGAAGAGCATAAGGCAACTAACTCGTTAGGAGTTTCTTTCTTTAACCTTGATTTATCCACTGCAGTAGGTGATTATTATATTAACTTCTCAGATTATTTTGAAGGGCTTTAAAGGAGAAGCAAAACATGAAAAAAATATTGGGAGTTCCTTGGACAATGCCTGTTGAGGGGATGCTGCGCAGAGACTCACAGCCTTAGACATTCAGGAAGAAAGTTACATTTCAGAAGTGGTTTAATTAGCTTATAGTTTAACTCACCTGAGAACTTTCTACCTGACTCATGAAATGCATATTGTCTTGCCTGCCTATCTACAAGCCCTCCTTGCTATATCTAGTACACTAATACTTCTGTTAAGGATTGGGAACTGTTTTTCTCAGTTAACTAATATGAGGGGTCCCAAGCCTGTTATCCAGGTTTTTCAGGTGGAAAAGCCTTCCTGTGTTCCTCTGCCAGCATTGCCAATGAACCAGCTCGTTTACACTAACCCAGGCCCAAGTGGGTCACGGAAGAAGTCTGTATACTCTTTCCTCAATTATTCAAGAACCAACAGCACATCTTAGTCTCACTTCTGGCAGCTTCTTGGAGGGTAACTCCTTCACACTCCCAACCTGCAGCGTTAGCAAGTGCAAAGGAAGAAGGAAGCTTAAAGGAGCTTTATTTATTTGGTGGAAGAGCAACAAACACAGTTCTGAGAAGATGTTAGATGTTCCCTGTGGCTGCAGGTCTGTGGTGTCTGGGACTGTACCCAATATTCTGGAATGAACATCCCCACGCCACCCCAAGATAGGGTGAAATAAGATGTTCCCAAATAGGTAATGCCACTGGCTAATAGTAAAATCTCAGAAATGTTATTCCATATGTCTGAAACAATAAATATTATTGCAGAAAATCCTCCAAACACGGAAAACTGTGGAAATCATTGCTTAAGTTTAGATAAGACTTTGATGGCAAGGATTATACACACACCAGTAAAGCCTCTATTGACTACACGTTTCTGTCTGGAAAATGAACCTTAGTTTTCTTTTTGCAATAACACACATACATTTTCTTTTCCTCTATGCTCTTTCATATCTAAACTTTTTTCTTGGAATGAAACTAACATTTTGCAAAATAAATCCTAAGGATTCTTTTTTCTAGATGAAGTCAGTTTCACTGGACATGTTGCATTATAAATAGCAGTGCTTTGACAAGAAGATGAAACCAGGGTCAAATAGCTATGTCTGTGCACATATATGTATATATTAATATATTTACTTACATATATAAATAGATTTACTTATACACATTGAATCTGAACCTGCAAGTGCAATGCAAGCAATAGATCAAAACTCGCCACTAAAATATACAATGGAGGGTAAAAAAATAAGCACAGCCTAAAAAAAAATCCTGCTACTTTAATTATTATATAAGACATAAATTGGGATTTAGATTATGCTCTAAACATTGGTGCAAGAGAGCCCAAACCTAAAGTTTGTAAGATTTAATTTTCTGTTGCTATTAATGAATATTACAACAGCAGCTGCCCCCTGTGGCTTGGTATAAAAAGCAGTGTATATACCTAGCACAACATTTGCAGACCTCCTCAGTTTTGTGTTTTTAATGTGATGAAAAATTGTACAAGTAACAAAGGAAAAATGTCATGGTAACTAAAACATTTCCTATACATGTATTTTAGAGGGAAGCTAAATCAAAGGTCTTCAAAGAATTACTAGGGTTCTTTCTAGGAGGTTATTGACAAATACGTAGTTTGTCTTCTGAGTTTGTGCCTCTTTCACAGATTGGTGTATTTGTGATCCCACAGGCAGGAATAAGTGTCTGTAATTCATTTCTCCTTGTTAACTAGTGTGCTTTTGTGTGTAGGATGATTGACAGCAAACTCGGCTTAGTCCCAACGGATGAGCTTGTTAGCAAAACCCTAGCATCCTATCTCTAATAAAGCATATCAGCAGTACATTTTGTCCTATCTATTAGCCTCTCTGTTTCTTTTTTGTGAAAAGCTGAGTGTCCCTTTGAAGCAATGACAAATAAACCCCTGAACTGAAGTGCTAGGCTGCCTTATGGACAGCTGGATAGTAAATGTCACACCGTGTATAGAATGCCTATTATCAGAGTGAGCCATTTGTTCCATTCCTTTCAGTATCTTAATGTAATACAAAATTGCTAAATCAAGCCCCATGTCTGTGACAGAACATAATTAATGAGAAAGCAGGAGCCAATTCAACACTCTTTATTGGGACCTAATTGGCTCAGGCAACAGAGTTGTCACTCAACAAGAGACTTCCTTTAAAGCAATTTTGTTCTTGGTTTATTACAGAGCCTATTAAATTGTCCCCTCCTTGATCACACAAAGAAGTATCTGCATGCAATAATTAGCTTTTCCAAGGGGATTTTTTTTAACTCTTTCAATAATAGCACATTTTCAAGCACTGCTGGAGGAAACAGACAGCACAGGGAGATGTGCAGCTTCTGGACTGAATAATTGTAATGCATGCATTTTGGGAAAGCCTATGAGGAGCATATCAAAGCTACAGCTAGTACATAATATGGTGGCCTGTCTTCAGAGAAGGTTGCAGGTCAAGCTGGGCGTCTAATATTTGCACTCTGTGCAAACTATTCAGCTAAAGGAGCAAGTGAAAGTGTAGAGGTATGGATTGTTTAACTGAGTGCTTCCTTTCTGACATAACATTAAGCCACCACGAGGAATAACAGGTCTTATTTCCCAGTGCAGTAACTGGAGCTTCCAATACCAGGATGAGCAGCCATTCATTTTGAGTGGGAATCAAAACCCAGGAACCTTTTCCCTGCAAATGTCCATCAGAGTTTCATGGACTGTGCGTTTTTCTTAATCGGGAGATTATTATGACAGAATAAACTGGTGAGGGAACTCTGTAAGCATGAATAAAATTTTTTTTTGCCACCCAAAGAACAATCTTCACACTTCGGAGTTTAGCAGTACTTAAATTGTACATAAGTAAGAAGGAAGCCCAGAACCTGCTGCTGTAACCTCCAAAAGCATAAATCTCTACAACTAGGTAAAAGGCAACTTACTCAAAACCAAAACACACCACTCCTTGAAGTCCGGTGATTTAACCACTGTCAGAAAGTTCAGATGCATTCACATATGTCTGTAGCTTGAAAATTTAACTTATTTTCCAGCAAATTTCAGCTGCAGCTACTGAGCCTCATAATAACTTATTTGAAAGTCAGACAATAAAAATGAGGGGATCCTGAAACAGTTGAATATCTCCATGTTTAGAAAGGCTTATTATAAGATGAACTTTACAATTTCTGTTCAGTCTAGAATTAAAGCTAGTATTGCAATGGAGGAATTGGCCCATGTTTTTCTCAAAATTCTGACATATCATCCTCTCTGTTACGGTTTTCTGATACTTGTATCAGACTCACAGCTCAGTGCACCTGTTGAAAATAGTTTGGGAAATACAATGATAGAAACCAACATTTTATTTATTATTTATTTATTTATCTATCTATTAATGGATGTTTAATATTGCTGTATTAGTTTTGTTTTGAGAATCCTACGTGAAAAAAATCAATACATTTGGTGTTTAACAATCAGTAGTTTTTAGTACTTGCCTTTTATGTGTCCCAAAGACTAGAATGATGTGATTAATCATATGGAGAATAGTGTGTTATCACTTACATTATTGTTTTCCTCAGGGTAACAATTTCAGAGATTTCAAAGGGAATGATGAAAACAGAACTAAAGGAATGCAGAATTTGCAGGTTTTTTTCAGAGAAATTCATGTTTAATGTGTCTTGGCATACTCTATATCTGCAGTTATGTTAAGTGATTGTGATGAACACATTTTGATTTGCACATTTTACGTAGATTTTTTTAGTGGTACAAGTTCATTGACATCTGCTCTAATATGCATGCAAACTACAGCATTTCTAATATCCACCCCTTTGAAGACTGAGCTAGAACAGAATACATAAAAATATTGCAAACCCATTTTTTTCAGATTTAATAAAGTGGAAGACAATATCCTAAATGCAAATGTTAATCAACAGTGTTCTTTCCCAGGTGACTCATGAAGACTATGAAAGCATATATTCTCAGCACGCTTTTATTAGCTTATTCTGGTAATAAGCAAAAACGATTACAGAAACAGACAATCTAATTTTCTTTAATTCATCATTTGCAATCAATATTATAAAACTAAAATTGTATGCTATGATAAACTCTATATGGTCTGGAATACTAAAGGATGTTGAAAATGTGATGCACCATAGGCATCAACTGAGAAGATTTTTGACAAGTCAAAATGTAGAATGTTAAAAAAAAAGCATCTAAACCGAAATATTGCACAGACTTTTACCAAACAAATATTATGTGGAAAAATAGCCATGGAAAAGATATTTTGGGAACATATTCAAAACAGCATTGATTTAAATATTTTACAAATAAAATCATTCTCTGATATTCAATTTTCATCCAAAAAGTACTTGAGTTCCTAAGTGAATTGCCAAGCTTCTGTAGTTTTGGCCATCATGCCTGTATAACGTTAGTTAGACGCCATGCTGTTTGAATCTAACACAAGACCAAAAGGCTGTTTCTCCTGTTTCAGAAAACCTTGGGCTCTAGATATTAGTAACAACCTCCTGAAAACACATAGCCAGCACGTCTATGCTTGAAAGGTCACTGTCACTGATGACATAAAAGTGAGGTCTAATCAAGAGAGAAATAGATCATTTGGTTGTCATTGCAAATAGAACTAGAATGTGTGATTTCATGACTGGTGGTTATTAATACTTCAATAACTGTGAAAAAAGACAATCCATATTAATTATGGATTATGTCTCTATTTAATGCAGAAGGAAAACATCTCGCATTTACATTAGCAGACAATGGCTAAGCAATAAGGCAAGAATTAGACACCTGTTTTTGTGTATTATACAAACAAAATGATTATGATACATGAAGAACATTGTTTAGGTCTGTAAGTTTTTCCTTCTTACATATGCAAGGACCTCACAACAGGTGTCTCAGAAAGGATTGGTTTATAGGTCTTTGAACTGTTTCCTTGTTTTGATAAACAAAGGATTGTTATTATTAGTAAATCTGGCAGGACAGAAGACCTTCCGTCATTTTTTCTGTCTGCTATCATCCTGTAATACCTCACAATTTTACCCTATGAAAATGAGGACAAATTCTTCAGCATACAGTTTTCCAGAATATTAAATTGACATCTTTGTCATATAAATACTGTCTGCTTTCTTCATCTTATATACAAATGTAATAAATGTGCCCTTGTAGCTTGGTCCCCAGTGGCATAATTTTACACAGGTCATTATATTTCAGAAACAAAAATATTGAATGCTGTAAGCAGTCTTGGATTTCTAGGCACTAACTCTGACGGAGTCTGCAACCTCTGAATCTGTCATGTAACCAGACTTTCCTTCAGCGCAAAGTATGATTAAAAGTAATAACACATGTCATACCACTGTGGCAATGCCAACACAGAGGATGAGTTTCTACAGAACAGATGGTACGTGCAATGCTAAGAAGTCTATTCTCTTCATTTTACCTCATTGTTGCTTGGCTTCTGTGCCTTCTCACACACGTCACACATTTGAAAGTGTGCACAATGTCCTCTTTCTAAAGGGCATAAGCATATGAACTCATATAAACAAGATCAGAATGCAGATTTATTTATCTAGAGCATAAAGCAAAATAGACTTAAACCCAAACAATAATAATATCTTAGCAGAAGAATCCCACAGCTATTATTTTAGAAACTAAGGAATTTATAATATTGAAAAGCTGGGAAAGATAGTATTTGTATAAAACATAAGAAGGATCAGTTCACCTGCTACATTACAGATACTAGTGTGAAATACAGCAGTTTCAAGAAGTGCTGAGTAAACTACATGATAATTCAAGACTGAACATTATGAAGAATAATTTAAAATACAGAAGAAGCATGAGGCAGGCAAAATTCCAGCTGACCTTCATCCAAAATTGACACTCTTATGAAAAAATCCTGGGACACTTAATGACTTAAGAGTTTTCTAAATATCATTCACAAGCTGGCATGTCTAGTATTTCAGTAGCTGACAGTAAGACATCAAAGCAAGAAGTTACACCTATAAGGAACCAAAGGAAAGAGTACCATATGTTATATAATCAATACCATATATTGAAGGTCTTGAATTTACAGATCTGTAAAACCTCTAAATTCATGTTTATGCAGATTTTACAGATCACAAACTGAGGTAGAAAAGCTTCAATGTGTACAGAAGGAAGAAAGTTCTGACTGATGCTGTTCTGGACTACAACTCAGTAGGTCTAGGTCCTGCTCCAGCAGATACTTTTCTGCATATTTACTTCTCAGCTGCACAAGAAGTGAGGTTCAGTTCATGAGTGCAATACTCTCAGATACAGAAGAGTTACAACTACTTCGGTGAGCAAGCAGGAATGATCTGCTGTGAACACACCAAAACTAAGGTGCATTCTACTAAGGAATGAGTCTGTGTATGGTGTAATAATAAAATGTGGTTTCTTTCTTGATCAGCAAAAGGATGAATAATGGCACTGCAAGCCAGTTTACACATGCCTTTGGCAGCCTGAAAGTGACACATGCAGAATTGGGCAAAATTAACTGCCATGGTCTATCCATGTGTTATCTGAAAAATTCTGACAGCCTGCTCTGTCCTCTTCTATGGCTGTGTATGGGTGCCCTATGCTGAGATATATGTAATACTCAGCATGAATAAAGACTTGGAAAAATGCTAGCATATGTAGCATCTATATTTTAATGTCATCTGCAACATTCTCCATAATTTTTTCTGCAATCAGTCTAGTCTAAAAAGACCCGTTATAATAAATTGGTCAGCCTGTTACATGTCTGCCTATCTTGGTGGCTAGACAGAGAATATTGTTAATTGCATGGTGTGTGATATGATTTTCACAATGGCTGGTACAGCATAGTGACTCGCAAATTATACAAATAATTTCCTTCATCTTGATTTCTGCTAACTAGCTTTGTTTTCTTTCTCTCTGATTCATATTCTCAGGAAGAAATCTTGTTGTAAATCACTGGTCTTCAATTGATTATGGCTTAAATTTAGTTAGGACACAAAGAGTGAACAAAAATAAATTTTTCTGCCCTTTGTTATCTACTCAGTTAAGGGATCTTCCTAACAGTTGTGAACTTCACTGCCCTAGACAAGAGATGCTGACAGAATATGTAGCAATTTGTATGACTATTTCTGGGAAAAAGAATAACTTTTCCATGTAAATGAGTGATTAATTGTTCAAAGCTAGAGATTTCAAGCCCTTGGAATCATTGAAAGTTTTTGTTAAAGCATCCAAAATCCTTCAGGCTTACTGCAGTCTACCTCAATGTTGAAATGCCATATTAGAGGTTATGATCCCTGTAAGGAGAAGGCGATATGTTATGTCCACTCTCTGTTGTCTTTCTTGCTTTGACATTTTAAATAGACTCTGCTGGGACCTGTTGACATTATTGGTGATCCTTTTCTGTCAGACCCTTCCACCCTTCTTGTTATCCCAGGGAACAAAAAATGATTAGGAAGAATATGAATAAAACTCCTTCAAAAGCTGGCATAGGCCTTGACTATGGGTTAAAATTCTTCACACAGCTCATCAGTGGAGGAGCAAAACAACTTAAGCACTGTACTTCTTTAAGACCTTTTCGTACACATTTTATTTTGGCTAGGAATTTTATGTGAAATGTATTTTATCATCTCAACAGTTTTTAAAAATAACTATGTAAACAGTTCATCCGCAGACAACACATAAGGTTTATTTGGGGGAGCAAATTGGTATGATAAAGCTGACAGTCACTCTTTATTCAGGATAGATGTAGCAAGCTGTTACTAGTTCTTTTTTGAACAAGAAACATAAAAAAATTGATACTTCACCAAAATAAAGGCTGCTTAGACACTGAAGAGTAAGGAGGTTTTTTGGTGCTAGTAAGTGGATGTGGGTGTATCTGTGTACAAATCACCTAGAAAAAGATAAATAAAGTCGGAGAAACAGTCAAAATGCCATAGAGACAAAAAAGTAAAATGCCCTGAGGCAAAGGAAAGAGTGGAAATGTGTCTGAGGAGAGGAATCCTGGGAAAGTGCTGATAAATGTGAGAAGACAAATTGTCTCCAGTCACTTGATTCCCGCTGTGTTCATAGAAGGAAGATTTTGTAAATTCTTTGTAAATTAACAAGCTCTATCAAATAATTTCTCTCCTCTAATAGAAATAGTTCAAAGCGTTCTGACTGCTTATGACTTACAATCAAAACAAGGCAATTGCTGTTAGATTCTGTACTGCTAATACAGAAGAGCCACATATGAAAGTGTTTAGTGAAAACAGCTTGGGGACAGAGCCTCAGCTAATCTCACTTTTTAAAATATTTTAAAAGGCATTTACATAAGACTCTTAAAATCTCAAGGCCCACTATATGATATTTGTACATGCAGATTTAATAAACTGTATATAAAATCCCAGGCCAAACCCTCAAATAGTTACTAGGCTTTGTGGATTTAGGAGCCATTGTGAGAATGATTTGCATGTTGCAAAGGAATGTGTTAGAAAATAGTATTTCCTATAATTTCTGATTAATTATTAGAAAAAACTGTTGATATATTTTTAAAAGATTTCAGCTACCTTAGAATTTCCACTAAGTTTTCTCACTTCTTGAGTAAAGAGAAAGTCTAAGAAACAAATTAGTTCATAGAAACCAAATAAAAACAATCTTCAGTCACAACAATTATTTGATTTATATGGAAATGTGATGCCTATACAGCCATTGTGCTGTATACAGATACACAGTTAATTATTCTGAATACATGACCACTGAGAGTTACTGAGGTGACATATTCTTATATTTAATATAATATAATATAAATGATGCCTTTTGATTAAAATTAACTAGATCTACTGTACTACTAAATATGAAACATAGGTAATACCGCATAGCTGGAGTATTTTAAATTTATTTGATGCAGTTAGCAAGTAATATAGCCCATGGCACTTAAAAAATAGCAAATAGCTGAACTGTATGCTTGTAATAGGATCCTGTCCACCAACCTTTAGTCCCACTGTTTATGCTGTCATAGAAAGAAAAATATGTTCAACATTTTGCAAAATTAAGGCTTTTTATTAAACCCTATTTCACTTATGTTTGAATTCACTTGCTTTTGAATCTTGTATATCCTTAAAATCAAGGGACTTCAGCTACAGAGGAAAACTGTAGAACCTTAGTCTAGGACTTGACATGCTGTAATAACAGCATCAAGAATCCCAAAGGCTGTTCTGTTCATTAGAGAGGGATTGAGAGATGGTTATAGTTTAGATAAAATAGGACCATATAATTAGTAGTCTAGTGAATCTATTGTAGATGTGACACCCATATTATCAATGTTAAATAGATATAGTCTTACAAATAATTAAGTCATTTTAGTAGTACATTTTGCTGATGCTAGGTTAAAACATTTCCAAGTTTATTCAAGTAGCAGCCAAAACAATTAAATATTTTTTTAAATATTATATCCTCCTGACCTGGTTTTGGCTGCGATGATAGAGTTAATTTTGCTCCTAGTAGCTGGCATAGTGCTGTGGTTTGGATTTAGTATGAGAAGAATGTTGATAACACACTGATGTTTTAGTTGTTGCTAAGTAGTGCTTACACTAGGCAAGGACTTTTTCAGCTTCCCATGCTCTGCCAGGTGCACAAGAAGCTGGGAGGGGGCACAGGCAGGACAGCAGACCCAAACTGGCTAAGGGGGTATTCCATACCATATGATGTCATGCTCAGTATATGAACTGGGGGGAGTTGGCCGGCAGGGAGTGACTGCTGCTCAGGGACTGGATGGGCATTAGTCAGTTGGTGGTGAGTGGTTGCATCACTGTTTTTTCCTGTGTTTTATTTCTCTCTTTCTCTTGTTTTCCTTTCCATTACAATTTATTATTATTATATTTCAATTATTAAACTGTTCTTATCTCAACCCACGAGCTTTCTTACTTCTGCTCTTCCAGTTCTTTCTCCCATCCCACCAGGGGGGAGAGGATGAGCAAGCGGTTGTGTGGTGCTTAGCTGTCGGCTGGGGCTTAACCACACCACTTCCCCATTTTTTCTATCCTAGCATTCATGATAACCTGCAGATTTCTTGGTATTTCAGAGTAACACTACCAAAGAGAACATAACTGTATGACAATTAAGAAAATGTACTGTTTGCTTAAGCAAAAGACCGTGTATGAAAGAGAGAATCATACTTCAATTTTTTGTAATGATACTGGATAGGCTATTCCCAAATTTCTTAATATAAATCAGGCTGTTACAATTATTTATATAGTTTTGATACGCAGATATACAAACAATTATTATTTAAACAGGCATTAGAAAAAAAAGTCAGAAAATAAACAAGGGATGCCAAGTATGTCCATATAAAATTAGTGCTTAAGAAATCCACAAAGCAACTGACTTACGTTTGTCATTCATTTCTCACTCTATTGTCCTCAAATACCATCTCTCTCATTTTATGTTGGCCACTCCTTTTATATACCACAGTTTGTCTTTATCTTTTATCTAAGTTTAGAAGTTTACAAATCTCACTGATGTGTGAAATTATTACAAAGATGTACTTCCAAATCCCATTTAGGGACCCTGGCAGCAAACAGCTTGGCCCAAGTAACAAGCATAATGGTATTACAGTATTTGCCATTCCAAACTAAATCAAGGCACGCAAGGAGTTTCCCGTCTTAGTATGCCACTAGAAAGACTTGAAGTTTGCTATAGCAATTGGTGCACTTCTTTCACAAGCCATGGGTTCTTTTACCTCTTCCTTTTCCCCTTCATGTTAGAGCTGCTTCTTCCCCTGCTGGGAATCAGTTGCTATTGTCCTACTTACTACATTTGTCATATTTCCTACTACAGAACATTGTGGCATTTCAAAAGTTTTCTAAACTAAAAATGAAATAGCAAGCACCGTCTTTCAGTTTTTACATTATCAGCTAAAAAGGCAAAATATAATGCAAAAAACCTTCAAACTTAAATACCTGAAAAATCCAATTTTAGATTCACATTTCTAAAAATCTTTCAGATGATCAATTAAAATTGTACAGTTTAAGACCATCAATGCACAAATACTGAACAATTTTCTTAAACAAAAATATGAAGAACATTTTGATGTAAACATGTGAGTCTTTAGACTGTCATAAGGCTCATCAGTTATCTGTTATAATGACACAATGAGGGAAGTACTTTCATTATTATTTTCACAGTGCAAGACAAAGTATCCTTGAAACACTATCATAGAATCATAGAATGTTTTGGGTTGGAAGGGACCCCTAGAGGTCATCTAGTCCAACCCCCTTGCAGTGAGCAGGGACACCACTAACCAGATCAGGTTGCTCAGAGCCCCATCCAACCTGGCCTTGAATGTTTCCAGGGATGGGGCCTCCACCACCTCCCTGGGCAACCCGTTCCAGTGTTTCACCACCCTCATTGTAAAGAATTTCCTCCTTATATCCAGTCTAAACCTACCCTGCTTCAGTTTAAAACCATTACCCCTTGTCCTTTCTTCCAGACAGCTCTTTATGGGAAAACAGACTCAAGTGCAATATCCATGGTACCTGAACTTTGAGAAAAGTATTTAATGCATTTCTGCCAGTCCATAATAGTAATATCACTTTCTAGAAAGTCTGCTGGGCTGAGTTGAAGGGCTGAAAATGTGCTGTTTTCTTATTTCTATTTGTATAGTCTTACATACATAATCACCTTTATCTGAAGATCTTTACTTCCAAAGATCTTTTCTATAGTTAAACTAATTTCTGAAGTCCCAAGCATTTCCAGAACTTATTTTGTCTTTGAATCAGTCAAGTTTCTTATTCATATCCATTTCAGACTTTGCAAAACTGGTCATTGAGGGCTACAATATTTGTTTTCTTTTAGAAGATATTTATTATATAGGGTTTTAAATAAATGGCCGCCTTAATTTTTTGATGGGAAAAATGAAAGCAAAGGATACAATACACAGTTTTATCTCAATGATTTTTTAACTTAATGCAAAAAGAAAAAGCATAACTATTGAACTGGAATAATTATGTCAGGATCTTTCTCCTATAGTATTACCATCATGTTTTGTGACCAGATTGTACCACTGGATCTGCAGGAGTTACTGCAGTTCAAGTTAGGAAACAATAACATAACTGCCCTAGAAGCTGTAACACTTAGATCCTTATGTAATTTTCATTTCTCTGAGAACAGTGCTGTGTAAACATGGGTGAAATCACATCAATAAAGTCTTCTGTGAAGTACTTTGTGTTTAAAGAATGAGCAGAAAAATAGGTAATGATAGTGGAAGAAATCAGTGAAGAATCATAAAGTATTCAGAATACAAATAGAAGTGTTAGTCTGTTAACTATTTCATTTATAGATTTATGTATTATGAAATATCTTTATTTGAATGACTGTGAGGTATAACAGGTTAGGCTAACCTTTTAATAAGAAACATCCTTATAGTAGAGAGTAAGTGGAGGCAATAAAGTTTACCTTGTTTCTTCTTACTGTCTGGCCTGGAATGGGTGACTTCAACCATCTTTTACTTATCACAACGATGTTGCTGAAAATGTGTGACATTGATTGTGTGTCATCACTGTGGAGAACAGAAAAAAATTATTGTATGGATGATTCAAAAAATAAAAAGTATATGTAAAAATAGTTTAATCAACCATCAATACATTAATAACATATTCTTCTGTGTTATCTGGAAATGACAAGAAAAAAATTCCATGAAGTAAACTGATCACCACTTGGCAAAAGCATTTTCACCTTCTGATGGTGGAGGTTAATCAAAATTGCAAGAACAAATTGATGTGCATAAACATATGATAAACAATTCATTATGCATATGATAAACAATTATTTTGTAATATGAAAAATGGTAACTCATACTGATTTTTTAAGCACAACTCTCTGCAGTATTAAACGTTAGAATTACTGAACGCTCCCAGAACTGGGTGCCAACTTTCATGGAAAAAGTTTCAAATTGGTTGATTTTTATTCCTTTTTTCCTTAATATGGTGCTTTTACAGACCATGAAATTTTTGAATTTTAAAAATTAAAATTGGAACAGTCCTGTAAAAAAAATTTTCTGAATAATAATAATATACTACAGAAAATGTCAGACTTTTTACAGACCTCCTCTAAGTGGACAAAAACGTTACAATTATAGCAGCTTTCATATACTCATCTATTTCAGCAAATAAGATCAAAAAAAGGAGTCTAGCTGCTTTCTAAAGACATTCCTACCACAACCCCATCTGAAAGATGCAGCACTGAAATACACAGGCAAAAATTAAATGAAATCAGAGGACGATTTACTACAACACATAGTGGAAGAATTCTTGCCACAGTTCCCATCGCTGAGCTTATCAGGTTCTGAGACCTGTCATGCTTTATACTTTAGCACTTTGGTTTAAAAAGAAAACAAATACATAACAAATTTTGTTCTTTCTGAAAGTTGATTGGTAGAAAACACTGACACACTATTAGAGCTGAAAAACTCTTTCAGTAACATAGACTGGAGATTGCTCAATTAAGTGAGCTGTATTTTCAAAGCATGCATTTTTGTTGAAAAAAAATCATGCTATGAAGATAGAGAAGGTTAAAATAAAAATATTGCAAATTACAAAGAGGCTGTTATGGAGTAGAATAAGACAGATCTTTCTCTGCCAAAAAAAAATGTGCAGTAATCTATGCATCAGCTTTCACAGACCTTCCATCCCCATAAGAAAAGTTTTACAGATACTGGTTCAAACTGTGACCTAAATTTTGAGGGAAGTGTACTGAACTCCACCATGGAGTAAGTCTAGAAGAAAATATGGCCACTGTGTACAATATATGTATAGACTCCAGTTTCTCAGAAAACATGGGTTTGTAATCTGAGGCTGTTGGAAAATGAGTCATGTTTCTCAAAAAAATAGAATCTGTGCTTGCGGTTTGAGAGGATGACAGTAACAGCTTCTCTTGAATTTGAATGCTGTTAGGACAAAACCATAAGCACTTTTCAAAGAAAACCAAAAAATCCTTTGTACACTTTATAAAATTTTCTTTAAAATTCAAACTGTCACTCAGTTACCTTAATATAGAATTCAGCAATGTAAGTGTCTTATAGGGAAGTGTTAGCTAAAAAGAAATAAATGGTCCAGTATAATAGAGCTGTTTTTACTCCTACGCTCTGAAAAAATGCTATCCTTATGATAACCAGTCACCTACATTACATCTACTATGAAGAGCTAGAATTGACATCTTGCTGGGAATATTAAGGTAACTCTTCACAGGTAACTACACCGGTGGAATAAGCAGAGTATATGTGCCTGGGAATATTTACCCACATTTAAACATGAATTTGGTTTATCTATATTTGTTTTCCTATTGATCATATTTTCTTTAAATACATAGGTATTCAAGGTTCACTGGACAAAACCTTGGTAAAGCTTATATCTGAAAGGAACCTCTCATAAATTCACTATACAATTAATTATACAGGACAGAAATCAGCAAAACCTTTGACCTTCCCCTTATAGGGTTACAAGATTATAAAATCTTAAACTTGATCAGAAGATAGGAAAAATGTTCCTGAAAAGTAAGTGCACTGTAATGCTGACCTGCAAAATTAATCATAAACTGAGAAGATTATATTTACTACTGAGTCTTATGCATTATATGGTTATTAAGCATCACTCAAATTCTGACTGCAGAACTAGAATTTTTAGAATTCAAAAATTTGAACAAGAAATTTGACACTATTTTGAGATTTTTTTTTTTGAGAAGATATCTCCTTCTGAAGAAATCATGCATACTCAGAATCATAAAATAATCCAGGTTGGAAGGGATCTCTGGAGGTCATCCATTCCAATCCTCTGCTCAAAGTAGGGTCAACTTTGAAGTCAGATCCAACTTCTAAGTTACCTATACAGTCAAATTTTTTAACATATGCAGTCATGGACATGCCACAACTACTCTGGCAACCCTGCATCCAAATTCCCATAATTCTGATGTGGCAGCTAGCAGCTGCTTGCATGATAAGTAGCATTTAGTGATCTTGAGTATGTTCACCTCCTCAGCTCAGTGAGCAGAAAGAAAAAAGAAAAAGAAAGACTGCTCTGGTAATGGCCAACTGCCTGTCAACTTAAAATTATTTTTGTCACAAGTTATTATTTTCAAAATCTATCCTGATACATAGAATATATTAATAAAATAGTTTCTGAAAACCCCAAATAGAAATGATGATTAAAAATTATCTATGGCTGCTGCAGCTTTTAAGCTGCATCATATCAAGAATAACTTTCCTTTGGTAAAATGTTTGTGTAGGGCATTTGAAATGAAATTATAGACTCTTTGAAATGCACAAATAGTGCAATAATAGTTCAAATTCTGTCTTTTTTTTTAATGTTATATTCTCTATTCTACAAATTACTTACTATATGAAAGTCAACATCATATCAACATCAAACAGGCCCTTTGTAAAATGAAGTATGAGCTTATCCCCCTGAATAAAAACAATCTAAAATATCTGCTACTGTAATAAAAACTACTTCTCATGACCTGTCAAAAAATATAAAATACAAACACTTTGAAAAAGGCTACAGAAATGAAAGTCAGTATTTGATGTTTTCTTCATATTTGCTGCAAATATCCTTGTAGATCTCCTCACTCAAAATTACAACTGTAAATTCATTCATGTACTAAATAGATGCAGTGATTTTCCTCTTCAGCCCCAAAACTATGCATCTTCATTGTTACAGTGCTGCAGGAGAAATACCAAACCGACCTTTCAGATCACAACTGTCTTCCAGTAATGCTATATAATGTATATGTCATTCAAATTGGAAACTGTAATAAAATACATTTGAAATGTCTGCCTTAGCACTTGATTTTCTACAGCATCTCTCCACAAGCACTTTATAGAAAACATAGAATAACTTAAAATCACATTGTGCTAGTAATGGCAATGATGTAAATTATCTTTGGTTTCAATTTAAAAGATGTTGGTGAGGGACTCTGTGTCATTTCTGTATCATCATCATAGGTAAAATTGGGAGGAATGAAGCAGAACCATGAACATAAAATTTAGCAAGAGCTATAAAGAAATAGGAACTACTCTCATACACTGCAACATTAGAATGTAAAATATCCTATTATAGCACAGGTAATTGAGTCAGATGAAATTGTAAGTTTATAACTATGGTCAAAACTTAGAATCAGGTGGAAATAATTTAAAAAACTGAATGTGTGGTCACCATTAGAGTCCAAAGGAGTAACAGAGTTTAATATATTCCAGATTATAATATTTAAAATAGCAAAATTATGAAAAAGCAATTTGAAATTAGTGTTTCAGAGGAAAAGTATGAAAAAGAAGGCTCTTACAAACAAAAATTTCCATAATAGAAAGCTGTGAATAAAATTTTCCTCTAAACATAGTTTTTGGAAATATGCAAACAAGATTAATCCAGAGCACGTCTAACACATGAAGAAAACTATAAACCTCCAACACTATGTAAACTTGAGCTAGATTTGTCACCATCTTTAAAGATGAAGAAAAACTAGGAAGATCATCAAACAGCAGCTGGAAAACCAACAGTGTTATTACTTTTATTTTCAGTATGTGCTTCTAAAGTGTCAGTAAATTTTAGAGAAAAAAAGATAAAACATGATTCTTAGTTGGTTTTAATGTATAAAAGTTAAATTAATTAATTTAGTAAATACCCTATTCATGTGTCAGCATCATCACACTCATTGCTCTAAGGACAGGATTTAAAAATTATGAAAATACATTCTCAGAACTGCACAAGAATAAAGGTGAAAAATGCTACCCTAGTTTTTTGGTGGTAATGTCAGTTATCCTGTCCTTATTTTTCCCCCTAAACGACAGGCTAAAAACCCAAGCATTTTGCATTCACTTAAAGATTCTGTAGCATTTGAAAATTAACAGACTACAACTCATCCTGAATTGTGGTCATTCAGAACCAAGGCAACATACTGCTGTATTGGTTAAGCCAATAGATGAAGGGACATAATTACAGAAATTTAGATTCTTCAGATTCTGTTAACCATTGCTAGACAGTAGCTGAGTACAGTACCTGCATGGGACTACACTACAGACTGGGAGTGGCTATATTTTACATAAGCCAAGAAACAGAAAGAAAGTATTAAAGGGAATCTGGCTACCAAAATGATTCTTATGGCACTTATGAGGAAGGCACAACTCAAAAAAGGTTGTGCCAGGAGAGACACCATCTTCAGAGAGAAGAGACTGAGCAATATTAAGAACACAAAATGGTGGAGAAATTGAAAGCGAAATCTAATTCAGTAACAGAAGAGCTTCAGTGCCCATGTTTGTCATGACTGTTGAAAGATATTACTCCATTAGAAGGAGTAGGACGTTATATGTGTTGGACTGAGAGGCCAAGTTCCAAATGCCTGGCTTTTTGGAGCAATGCCAAGAAAATGTATTTTCTAGAACAATTACCAGGCTTGTCCTAGAACAGTGAGTTTATTAGAGGGTCACACCTGAGTGCATGATCATAATTGAGATTTTGCAAGGATGCATGGGCACTAATTCCAAAATTAGTAACATTACCAAAGAAATAATAGTAGCTGTTCTTTCTCCTGAAGAGTTCAGGTTAAGGAATGCAATTGGGCTTCAATAATGATGCCAATAAAGTAATTAGTCCAATTCATTGGATCAAGAAATGCAATTGGGCTTCAGTAATGTCCTTGCTTCTAATTTCAGACCATAGGATAGCTACTAAGATATTTTCATCTTCTCTCATCTGTACCGCTACTAAAAGTTTTCTGGCAAAGTCAAGAATTTAATTTAGCTTGCATGACTCTGAGATTAACATGCTTATAATGATCTTATTCTTATACTAACAAAGACGGAGTGGCACATGATACTGGGAATAATTAAGGTTATGGTAGAAGACCCCAACAAGAGACAATGATGTATCAGCTTTTCACTTTTTAAACTGGATTCAAACTCTTTCTAAGGTGAAAATGATCTCATACTAATTTCCAACTGTTCTTATCACAAAACTACTACTCAGCTGGCATGATTTCTTGTTGACAAACTCAGGACTGACTAAAAGGGATAGCACAACTAGGAATGAGAAGTATTGGCAGGATTGAGGGTGCCTGCCTGCAACTGGCTCGAGACAATGCTTTTCTTCAGTTTAATATCACAAAAACTAGTGTGATTATCTAACCTAAAGGAAATCCCATATAACTTCCTATTAGTGCGACCCAAAGGAATAAACCTGAAAATATGCCAATCTACTACTAATAACTGCCAGACCCGGAAAATAGCCATTGTTACTAGTTTTCTCAGATTGTTTTGGGAAGGAGACAGCATGTCACCAAACTTCTAGGTAAGGCTGGTTTACAAGCTAAGCTAAATGGGAGGCTTGTTCTGTGGAAGCAATACACAATACTGTCATTACAAAAGCTTCATGTTTGGCAGAACAATCATTTTCCCCCTTGATCCTTCATTCTGGGATCTATAAGACCCTGCAATTTTCAGATAGCAATGGCACAAGATCAAGGTTATTACTATTTTTTTAAGATAGCACTTTTTAACAAAAGGAGAGAAGCACAGAAACAGCCAGGCAGCAGTTGCACATGTGGCATTCATGTTTTGTAATAATTTCAGTCTGAATCCTGCCAATATCACTTCATCTCAAGCCACTTGCTGGGACGCTGAGCACATCCATCCTCTCCTGTAGGCTTTATTTCTACCCAACAAAGAGACTATGCTTGGCTCCAGAGACTGTTAGTCTTCAGTTTCATGGGCACAAAACCAGCTCAAAATCTAGTATGAATAGTGAATAGGAAAAAAAACCCCTTAGCAGTCAGTAGCAGGCACAGCATCATGGAGGGCCTCTCCATTAGTAGAGAGCTGCCTTGTAAAAATAATCCTTGGCAGAAGCAGGACTTGCAGAATATTTGAGAAGGGCAACTTTCTAGAAAGTTTTTCCATAGTTTATTCCAATATTTTTTGACTAATCTCCAATCTTTTTTAAGTACTAACCATACTCTCAGGTATCACTTGCATCTTACAAAATTCCAGAGGCTGTCTACCAGCAACTTTGGTAGTACAACAGCTATTGTCAACAAACATTTATAAAATGCAGTATAGTATCGCTGAATAGGAAAGGTCACTGCTTCAGATAAAAAGAGCTACTGTTGTTCTTAAAAAAGCCAGTATGTATAAAGAAATATAGATTTGTAAAAATTATTCTGTCACAAAAGTGCAGTTACTATACTATGAAAAAAAATAAAATAAAATATTTTTGAAGATATTTTAAATATACTTTTTACTTTACATTTTGTACAGTTTTAAAGTTTATGCCTAATACTGCTGCGACTGGTATTCCTATACTATTATTGCTGGGGTTACAAGACATTTTGTGACATGGAGGATGTGGGGTTGCGTCTATGTAGACCATTCAGATGGTCAAACTTACACTGAGTGCATCAGGTTTCCATTTTTCTACTGATGTCATGAGTAATTTGAGTGTTGTTGCTAGACTACCCTAAAAAAGTCTGTCTGAATTCTTACTGTACACAGGGACCAGCATGTAACACAGTACCCTTCTGAAGGCTCACCCTGTGCAGACAAGAAGAGGAGAAGCCTCTTGTCGAGCCCCTGAGTGCCCTCCGGCAGGCCATAATGGCCCTGACTAGACTCACCTGGGGCCTCCACACCCACGATCTGTCTGTGGGCCCAGGGGCTCCATTAAAACTCGGGCCTGTGCCTTCACTCCTTGCCTGAGCTGTGTTGCAGGACTGCTGGGCCTACCCTGGTAGCACTGGGCTGTGTCTGAATTAAGTTGCCCCCACTGGCCCTGATCCCCTGGCCTGTGGATTGGCTTCCTGGCTTGGCCTTGGGCCTGCCTCGTCAGCATGGGTTTACCTGGTGATCTGGAGTGTAGCTGCCCTCTCTGGCTCTGCCCTGCTTGCCCCGCTCCGCTACTGTGGGGCTGGGCCCTGGCTGGTGAGGCACCGGCCCTGCTCCCCCCCGTATGACTGTGCTTAGCCGCCTGTCCCACAGGGCCTTCGTTGCGGTGGTACCTTAGATACACCTCTGAGGACATAGAAAATGGACAACAAAGAAGCCCTGTTTTTCAGTCAGAGTGCTTTAAAGTCCAGCTTCAGCAGTATGGGGATTCTTTGATCTTTAGGAACCACCACATACCACCTGCTCCTCTAATAATGATAATGAGCTGGAGCAGCTGGTTGATCTTCCCAGAGACAAAAACTTCATTTGTCTAATGTGAAGCTTTAATATAAATTCTCAAGATTTCTCTCTCCCAAAAGAGCAGCTTGGAGGAGAGGAGAAGGCAACATTGCTTCAATTTTAACAGAAGTTTGTTTTCAGTTTAATTGTACTTAAACTTTCACTGTATTCTCATGAAGAACACCTGGAAGAAAAAACACCTTAAAAGAAGGAGTCATGTTGTGGCATGTGGTAGGCTATGTCTGCAGAACATACGATGTGCATTGGCTTAGGGTCAGGCTGTGCTTTGAGATATTAAAAAAAAAAAAAATTCACTTCAGGACTTAACATTGCACCTTTTCCTGTACTCAACATTTTTTTAGGTTCAGAGTAGCAACCTGGACATCTTATGAACTACTGCAGCAACAGATATCCTAAGTATGGCACTCAGTACAATCTGGATGCAAAGGACTAAGATAACTTCCAGCACAGTAGAAAAGAAAAGGTTATATGCTTGTTCAAATTTACTCTCAGGTCCACAAATAATATATTGTCAGCATACACTTCATCAATATGCATATCCTTCTATGGAGGAAATCCTTGCAGGGACATTTTGACAGCATGCCTCTTGCTGAAGGATTACTCAGTCAAAAACCTGGTATTACTTTTGTTCTCAGTGATACAATGCAGTATGCTCAATACTTACAATAGGCCATTATCTCTTGTTTTCTAAGATGCTTTGAACTGCAGATAGAAACTTACATCTCATTACAGCACTTGCTATGTTATATGTGGAAAAAAAACCAAACCCAAACAGTGCTGCCTCTGCTCGAAGGTGGATTTTTCATTTTACTTTTATACACTTAAAGCACTCTTAAAAGCCAACCCTTTTTCTTTTAAAGTAACTTTAGTGGCATGATTGTACAGATCATAGTTAAGTTTCTACCAATGAAAGTGCTCATATCTCATATACAAATACAATGCACTTGCATCCCAGTTACATTATATTTATTCCTAGATTTGGTTTCCTCCCATGCCTCTCATTATCCGAATTATTGAGTTGTTAAAAGTAAACTGAACTTTTTTAACAATAAGGAGCTTTATATTTCTAGTCCAAGATAAAACTTGTGAAAAGAGCTTATTAGAAAACAAGAGGATCCTTGAGTGAAGAGGTTAGTGAGGAATGCATGTCAAATCCAAAATCACCCGGCCAATAATCCTGTGAACTAAAGTTTGTTTTGGGTATTTATTCTATGCTGTTTAGTCAGTTCCTTTGGTATGCAAACAGGAAATCAAAATGGTATGCGTACATGGAGTATTAGTGTGTAACTCATGAAGGTCTGGCTTTTTACATCATGTAGGAAGTGAGCTTTCTTCTCTTGCAGGTATAATCATTAAGAGGCATTCTTACTCCTTTTTTGTTAGAAATTAGAAGGTGTAGTTATCAGATCAGGATTACACAAAAAAAACCCCCAATATATTAGCCCTCCTCTTAAATTCACATAAACCACTGCTGTGGCTGAAGCTGGCATACTGATGCATAAATTATAAGGAAGAAGACTTACATATAGCCAATCCTATCTGTAAGTACTGAATTTGATTCTTCTGTTTAGAATTTCTGAGTCACTCAAGAAGACATATTTGATAGGAATGTGATCTAGTTGTTTTACTGCTAAACCTGAAACATTTGCTATTAGGAGCAAATTAGCAAGAGACCTTTGGATAATTTTACCACTCAAATCAAAGTCTCAGTCAATTAGCCATCTTAATAAATAACAGTTCCCTAAAAAGAGACAGGAAAAAGAGACTAAACAAATATGAAAAAAAATAACCTGTAAAAAAATTTAACAATTTCCCAAAGGTCAGGAAGGAAGCCAGGAAATAAATTAGGTTAAAGGTTTGATTTTTCTACCCTTTTGTCTTTATTCAGTCATACTAAAAACCAAAATAAAATCATGTTAACATAATGATTTTTTCATTGTGGTCACAGACCATATCTGTGTAAAGAATTAAATTCAACTGCATGTAATGAGAGTCTGGAAAGTAGCTTAGAGCAAACAGTTTGGTCAGAAGCAATCACCAGGTAACCAGAGGCTTTTGGCTTTTTGTGGCCCTTTAGCTGTTTTGACTATGTCATGGAAGTGAGAATGGATGCCCTATATAGGGATGGTTGACTTCTTCATGGTGTTAGTACTTCCCTATGCAGATAATGCCCGTTACTCTATCACCTACGTGCATATATAATTGATCTGTCTGTCCCTTGCTTTTATTTTGCCTAAGTTGTTCCAGCCATTTGCTTCATGTATTTTGCTGTAGGTCTTGAATTCAGCCCAACTGACAGGTTGGTAATGGAGCAAACTCACTATACATTGCATTGCTCTGGAGCATGCCTGTATTCTAAGGATGGCTTTTGAGAGATATAATGCCGTATGTATATTTACTTGTACTATTTTTGTAGGGAAAGATATGTAGAATGAATAACTTGAAATAGCGCACCAACCTTTAAAAAAAAAAAGAAATTAGAGGTAAGGAAAAATATGCCTTGCAATCATGCAATAGTGATGGACTTGATGGTACAGGTTCTGATTTGGAATTGAATCCATAGGAAGTTCCCTCATATGCAGAGGAGAAACCACCCTTAGCCCAATGTTCCTTTACTGTGTTGCTGCTGAATAATGCATTTTATGCTTGCATTTTAAAAATCTACATTTAAAATACTGACTTGGCTGACAAAAAATGCCCAGCATAGAGTGG
Source organism: Gorsachius magnificus (assembly GCA_034008185.1). Lineage (NCBI taxonomy): Eukaryota > Metazoa > Chordata > Aves > Pelecaniformes > Ardeidae > Gorsachius > Gorsachius magnificus. Next base: position 39,665,965 of record CM067086.1, on the reverse strand, counting down.
CTACCTTTCAGCAAAAGCGAGCTTTGTAAGTACAGGTGAAAGGGGGAAATCATGTCATAAATCACTGCACATATGGCTACTGGCACTGACAATATATAGGGAATCAACTCACCTGATAACCTGCTTCTGTTAAAGACAACAGCAAAACTCCTACTGTCTAACATCGAAACAGAACCGAACTCTTAATATGCTGAGAAATTAATAGCATTGTGTTCTACAAATTATAATGCTGCACCCATTTCTTCTTAGCTGATCATAATTCTCACTTCAACACTGTGATTAAATAAATTCAAATAAACCCAAATATTTTTAACAGAATAGTCTCTTAGAGTGGTCTTTGCATCTGCATATATAGCTGTTTATCCTCATTTATCACACGTAAGTGCCCAGTCTTTGGTCATAACAGTTTTCCTGCACATGTAGGATATTATTCATAATGTATGTTTCATTCACACTACAATATAAACAAGATATATCAAAATATTTTAAATTAAAGTTTCAGTTTTACATACCTTTATTACAGCTGGTTTAAATCTATAAAGAGCTACTTATTAAAAAGTCTTAATTTTAAATTTATGATGTTTAGTATTACACATTATACAGTTTCTTTATTTTTTTGCTCACTTGATCACGCTGTGAAAAATTCATGAATATTTAGCTATTAAATGAAATGCAAAATTTTCATTACCATTTTATTGAAAACTTGACATCTTAAAATACCATACATACCATTAGTATTCTAGTGCATTGTCACCTTATTGAAAAATGCTGCTAAAAAACAATACCACCATTCAGAGAAAAAAAAAATTGTCCGCCCAAGGCTATTAACTATAGTTCTACACATACATTAGTGACAAATAAGTGAAACAGCCAATGCTCACAAAAGATGTCACTAAAATGCTAGGAAACAACTGTAACCATAGAAACCATCTCACACTGCAATCTGAACATCTTTTGTCAGTGTTTGACTAGAAATGAGATGCTTAAAATCATTAGGCTATCAAAAAATCTGAAGTCTCTTCATTGAAATTTACATATTTAAATATTTTGAAACCTGCAAAAACTTCAACATGATACTTCCATAAAATATTGTTTCAGCTCCTAGCCCTCAACTATCACTTTAGATATAATAACAAGGATTATACAGACAATTACTCCCTCCCCGAAAGTCTCCCCCACCCGACCCTATCTTTAGTGTACATATACTAGAAGAAGAACCTAGGCATTAAAAAAAAGAAACCACAAAAAACTGGGGTGAGAAGTGAGGACAATTTACCCAACTCTCCTCAATCCAAAATATTCACAGACACAGCATTCACTCTCTCTACTTACTGCTTTGGTTTTTAAAAAAGTATCTCCATAAACGCTATCCACTCTACTGACAGGATTAGTGATATTGTATAACCTGCATGACATTAGGTACAAAATTGTCTACAGACAGCAGAACACCCGAATGAGAAATTTTCTCCACTGACTTTAAAAAGTTTGAGAACTTTTGAAGGTTAAGTCTCTCTCCATTAGGGTAATGGCTTATTATTAACAGCACCTAATAAAAATGGCTTATATAACTTCTGGCCTATAGAATAGTAGTACAATCCAGCCTTTCTGTACAGTGACTGATCCTGTTCTGTAGGGCTGGAGAAATATGGAGGAAGACACCCATAGTTCTTTTTGCAGTAGGACTCAGTGTTACGGTAGACCTATGTTAGTCTGAAAATCTACTGTAAAAAAGGCAAACCAAGGGCGTAATCCTTCAATAAAACAAATTTCAATGGTATAAAGGACAGCTAATAACAGACGTGCTGTTGTTTGCTGGAAAGGCTTGCTGATATTTAATAGAAAGTACATTTCCAATTCTGTATGTGCTCTAATTTACCATTAATGAACTATGACATTTTGGAGGTACAGATGAAAGAAATTTTAAATGGAAAAGCCAAGGACTGAAATGACCTGTACAGTTTCATTCCACAGTCTTTTCCACAGGTCCTGAACTTTCTGATGCATATGAGCAGTACTACTTAACCAAGACTCTGTTACAAAATACATTGCTCGATTTCTCTTTCATTTCTCATGGCTTTAAGCAAAATTCAATGGTCTTGTAAACAACAGATTGCCAAGAATCAAAGGCTGTGATCTTGTCCTTTAAAGCATTGTTTGCCAATGCATTGTATTTTAACACTTGTAAGAGAATGCGGAGAATTTAAAATTCCACCTCTTCCCCCCACCCCCCACCCTTTGGGGGTGGAAAAGGTCAGATTTCAAGGCCATCAGCCTGATGCTTTTACAAATAGTACAAGATACATTAGAACTGGTAAGAAAGTCTTATGATTGGCAAACAAGCTATTACAATTTGCAAACTTGGAATCTGTTATTTTTATCAGCAAACCAGAATGCAAGTGAAAAAAGGCAAAAGAGGAAGAAATTAAGAAATATTTCATACAATTCATTACAAAGTGTTTTTATTATGTGTTTTACCAATGAGCTTCACAGAATTAAACATAAGAGAACTGATATACTTTAAATACCATCAAACTCATTGTGTAATTAGTAATTGATTTAATATAGAGTTCAGCAAGGTTTTGTCTACATAGAGATTGTACTGCAAAAGTTAAAAGAAATCACAGGAACAGAAAATTCAAGACTGTAAGACTATAGTTTCTAGAAGGAGTATAATAAACATAAGCACAAAGGTTAAAAAATAATTTTTAATAGGTTCTCTGAAGATGAATGGCCCACAGTGTTTTAAAGATGATGAAGCAATCCTTTCCAAGTAATGGGGTGAAGTCTTCTATGAAAATACCCAGTCATTTTTGTCTAAAGTCATAGCGAGTTTTAATTTCTGAAGCCAGCCTTGTGCTAAATCATATCCACATGTTCATTTAAAATGTATGTTAATACTAATTTGTTGCCTGTAGTTCATTGTCTTCCTATTGCACAAAGCTGTTGTGAGTAAGATTAATCTCAGAAGGCAAAGAAATGGAAAAAAATTATGAACAAGGACCACAACTTTTCTTATCATTTACTGTTCTAATAGTCTTTACTGTATTTGGTATTCTGATGGTGAAACAGCAAGTGTCTCAGTCACTTACAAAAAATTGTTCCTGTGGATGCCTGACTCATTCATTGAACTTGTTTTTCTACTTCATATATTTCACGGAAAGATTATAAAAGTAGGAACCATTTTCCCTATCCTCATTAGTAAGCCTCGTTTTAGTATTATCACTATATAAATACATAATACTGTAATAAAATAACATATATCATGATATCAATATAAAAATAATGTAAATATATATTACTAACAAAGACATCAACTTATGCAATATTGACAAAAACATGACAACCTTCCATCTTCAAAACCCTTAGCATTACAGGCATAACAACATACCCCAAACTGGAAATTTGCTAGTTCTACATCAACTGCTCATGGCAGAATCTACATTAATTCTGCTATTTTGAGCTAATTCAACAGCTTTCCTTTCCTGAAAACAGTTGACACAAAATTATGGAAAAGCAGAACTGTACCAACAGCAGAAAAGGATCTTATTCTCCATCACACACATACGCTCTTGCTTAAAGTCATATCTGATAGGTATCCAGGGAAAATAAAAACATATTTAAACAACTTCTACGTTCATCAGAATTTTCCTACAGCTAACTGGAAGGTATTTATTGATTATACCAGCTTGTTTTCCTAAGCAGCACAATTGTCACTGTGAAATAAATTGAGCTTCTTGCATTTTTGACCTACCTTGAAGCATACTTTGTCATCTATACTGATATTTTTCACCAAACTGAATTCCACATTCAGTAAATTCACTCAAGAAGGAGATAACAGTTGCTTGGGTTTTTTAATTTCTGTGCATGGGCACTCAAGTATTTATGAGTATTTAGTATAAGGTTGTATATAGTCCTTAGTGTCAACTTACTTTGTCGACTACAGCATATAACAGTAGACCATACTCTCACAGTTCTGTATCATTACATGTTCTTTGCCTGGTAATGTAGTAACATACACCTTTGCTGATGTGTTAAGTGCACAGGCTTTCTATTCACTTTCTGGTACAATATAATAATTGATTTGCTAAGTTACACTCTGTTAGGTGACTGCTTTTCTCTTTGTTCTTTCTACTGGCAGAAATTAAGATCAGCTGTGTAACTTAGTGTAAACGTGAAGTGGCTCAGTGAGGATAACTGGGATCTTTCCTAAGTACAGATGTCTAATCCAAAAAAAGAGTTAAGTAAATTCACAGACAAAGGTCCATAAACAAATACTAATGAAAACAGGCAGGGATGTACCCTGTAACATCCCCTGAAACAACTGTAGATGCTGGGGAGCAGGAAGGAGATGGACCACAGCAAGTGGCCAGGCTCACTTGCTTTCAGTAAATGCCACCTCGTATTGCTGTCGCTGGAGACAAAGTACTGCTCTGGATGGCCAAACTTGCCAGTCCAACCCCAGCAGGGCATGTCTTGGGTGTGTATCTTAATGAATTGGAGGTCTCCTGTCTTGGCGTATAAGGCCCAGTTCAAGGTCCATTTATTTTTTTTTTTTTTCACAATTGAACACTAGCAAGAATGTCATAGGCTTGTTGGATTCAGTTATGCATTTGTAATGCATTATTTAATTTGTTTATACATCTGAATATTCAGTAATCTAAATGATAATTCAGTTCTTTCAGCAAGCTGATCAATGGCATTGTCTCATTGTGGTAAATTCTATATACCCATAACTATCAAACAATATGTGGATTTCTATTCATATAAATATTTCATGTTTCAAAAATCTCCAGCAAAATGTAACAATATCTTTTTCAGTAAAAATGTTGTTAGTGTACTTAATATTTTATTATAAAGGAGTATCATTCAGAGGTCAGCTTCTTAAATTTCCTGTTTCTTCTGTAGCTTTGATTTGAAAAAAAATTAGGTCATAAACTTGTACTATCTAAATGCTTTTTTGTTTATATTTGCAGTAAATTGATATTTCACATATTCCTTTCCACAGGAATTATATAATGGAACAAGTTTAATACCATCTTAAGAGTTAGGTTATGTATACAGTAACATTTCAGATATTTTGTGTATACTCATAACTGATGTTTCAGACTTTAAAGTTCATATGCTCTTGTATCATTAAATGACAACATTATCATATACCTGACAACTACACTGAATTGAAACAATGTTTTGCAACCTTTGTTGGTGGGCATGTCTTCACATTCACAATCATGAGCTGGACTTGTAGACACAGTTGTTAGGAAACTAGAAGACATGCAAACCCCTCATTTTCTGTGATAGGAAACTTGTAGGAATGCTTTCTGATGTACGATAAAGGTTGCTGCAATTTCTCTGCATATTAATCTTTTTAATTGCTGTTGCTGTTACTGTTCCGCTCTATTCTACCACAGTCACACTTTAAAAAAAAAATGTTTTGCTTGATTAGGATAGAATGTCATTACCTAGATGCCAAACATTTCAGACATGTACTATTATCTCCAAAGTATGGAGAGAGGACTTTGGGTATAATCCAAATCCAAGCAAGTTTATTATAAAAATGCCACATTTGCCTTCATTGGATTTACATCTGCCCATATTAAACAATGTGTTGCATCTATATTTCTTGTATTTTGTTAAACAGATCCTTGACATTAGAGTCATTAACTCTATTTCCACATCATGGTTTGTTTTGGTCTTCATAAATGCTTAAGCCAGAAAAAATAGTTGTGGGCTGTGACTAGCCAATGCAGTGTTTTATCTATAACCAAGCTCTAAAAGGATGCAGATTATTAAGATATAAAATGGCCATATAATAATTCATTTGCAACACACATTCATTTAGAGCTTTACAATCAGCCTGATTTATTAAGCAATATGTTTTGTTCAGCAAGTCAAGACAAAAAACCTCAACAAACCAAACAGCAAAAACCGGGGAAAATAAATTATTTCATTTCCACAGTCAGAGATGAAGTGATGCTCCTTTTTATGCAGAACAACAACATTGTTCCTGCCAAGTCAATCCTGAAAATGTGTAGGGCTCTGAGTTTGCATCCATAAATGTGAAGTTCTACACCTAAATGAAGTACTAGCATTAGACACAATTCAGTATAACGTCTCTGCCAAGAAAAAAATGGTCTTTAGAAAATGAAAACCAACAGAAGTGAAAAAACATTTTCTCGTTCTGAACTTTAATAACACATGATGAACTAATGCAGTTAAAGATGCATATTGTATCACTCGCATAGCTAGACGTTACTCTGTGTAGAAATAACATATGTTACAAAACAAACAAACTCCACACAGTGCATGGAATAAGCAAATTATCATTTTTACCAAGCAGTTCTTGAAACATACACATCAGCCACAAATTGTAGAAAGGGGACTGACTGCAGATGTGAACGAGGGAGCTTGGCTACACTTGGTATGCAGCTTTTATGCCTTCTCATATTTAACATATTTTATTATTGACACCCAGCTTCCCACAGCTGAGTTAAGCAAACACCGAAATCCTACACTTACCCTTCATTTACAGTATTGATTTAGTTATTCTGGTGATGGAAAACGTAAGATTTAAACTTTTTTCAAGCTTGCATATGCCACCATTAGTGCACTAACTCCACTAACATGGAAATAATAATAAAAAAAGGCCATGCTTAATGATTTTGTGTAACAAAAGGTATATCCTGACTGTCCTAATAGTGGCGATTTCTGATTTGAAACCCAAAGTGTTTTAAATATCCATCATTTATGCCTTCACAGCCTATCAAATAACTTTACACCCAGCATTTGTACTTCTTGAGTACAAGTACTTGTGCTAATGTTAAATAAGTTAAAATATTTATATAATAATTCATTATTAAAAATCTTATGTCAAGCCAATTATATCAGCAGAATTCTGATAGTCATGCTTGTAGAGACTGAGCTTTCACAGTGGATCACCAGGCTGCCTGCCAGGTCATCTGAGTCGCTAGCATCAGTAGAATCAAACTAGAGCACATGAAGATTGCATTCCATAGCTCAGCAATGGAATGTATTCATTACATATGGAAAATATTAATCATTTTATTCTTAATGACATAGGATTGCCTTGTATAACATGGGTAGACAAAGATATTTGATAGCATTTATAAATATTAATCTTGTTATTTCAGTCTCAGCTGTTGTTTATTGTCAAGCTTACAATAATGGATTCAAAGCTTGACTACAAATATAGGCAAAAATACTGAAAAGCAGGAGTATTATCTCATTTTTTCACTGAAAATTATTTTCACTGAATTTTTTTGATCACATACAATGAGATCAAAAGAATCAGTCTGGAATGAGTTTGACTTTGCAGCAGCAGATTGCAATCTCTTCCAAACATTATAAAGTGCAACCTGTTCCACATTAGTTATCAATATGCTTTTGCTTTTATAGTAAATCAGGAGCAGTCCTATCTATAATCTCTTACGTAAGCAATGGCTAAATCTATACTGATGAACAAAGCCATTCAGGGCTTGAGTTCTTGTGCTGTTGTGTGATCATCCACATTGTTTAACTGCTTGGCCTATTTTTGGCCTGGACCAGCTGGCATTCTCCTTGCCAAGAGCAGGCAAGGTGCACGGGATGGGATGGGATGAGGACTGTTTTCAGAAGGCTTCTGTAGGGGCAGCAGGAGGGATCAGCCCCTATTGTCTGGTGGGAGAAGGAGAGCTTCTCTAGCTCTGCGAGCATTAGCCACATTTGCATCTTGCCACTAAAGATGATGGAGAATCATTACCAGCAGATATGACCAAACCAAACCACACTTTCAAGAAGAGAGGCGTTTCTAACTGAACCTTTTTAAAGTTTCATACAGTTACCTCATCTAGAACATATGGAACAAAATGCTGCTAGGCTTCTTCCCATAAACTTGACTTGTGATTTTCCAGTACTGAATGCTACACGTCTGCAGGTAAGGTAGTACGATGTAGCATTTTTCTCTGCCATTATTTTATGTGTAAACAGACTGACCAGCTCAGAGCCCCTTCCTTATAATTTCTAATTTTTTCCAGGGGCCTGAGAATAGTTTTTCTATTGGGGTATGCCAACCTTTGAGACTGTCATCAGTCTTATGAAAGTGGCAATTCCTTGTCACAGCTGTAATACAGGTCCTAAAACACTAGAGTTAATAGCTTTGTGAAAGTTCTGGAAAAGGGAGGGAAGGACAGAGGACAGAAAGAGAATGGTATTACTCTCTGAGGCTGTAATGTCTTCTAGATCTACCATTTCCATCATTTCCATTGTGTGCTTAGGGGACAAAATCATACTAAAATGGAAATGCCCCTTCTCACTGGCAAGGGTGTAGTCCTTCATTTTTACTTCAGCCTTTCAGTCTTATAAATACATAAACCAGAGGGTTTTATAAAATAATGATCAGAATCTTTTAAATTTGAGTCTTTCACTGAATTTAGTGATTTACGGACTATTGCTTAAACCACTACATGCACTGATCTACTTCAAAGCTTCTCATTTAATGCCATACAGCCTCTTTCTTCTATAAGCCATTCTCTGGTTTTTATTATATTAAGAATGGTTCCATAGAAAGTAGATCTGTGTTGAAATTGTCTCCTAAACTGGGAGAGGTGAAATTAGATTCTCAATTTCTTATACATTTGGTGAAGCCTGTAACCAGCAGCCTGCTAGAAAAAAGTGCTTTTTCTTTTCTGCTGTCCTGTGTGTGGTGTGCTCTGAGTGGCTGAAAAAAAGCCCCATGTCCCAACCAAAACAAAAATGCCTGATTGATTAATCTATTTGCAAAGCTTTAGGTGTTACATGCATTGGTGACCTCAAGATTTAAGTGACCTTTTATGTGTTCAGCAGAATTTATGAAATTTGGATTATTCAAGGGTGATGAAGCAATGAGTGGGGGTTCTGAAGCTTTCAGTGGTGCTTAAGTGTTGGACCTGCTGTTTAAATATATTTGGGGTATTTCACCCTAAATGTTTTTACTAAAAGCGTACTTCAAAGGACCTTATGGCTGGATGCCAGGAAGTTCTCATAATGGCATTTTCAAAAACAATAAGGCATAATAACAAACAGAGCACTGCAAATGTAGTTTCACAGTCTGAGAGAGACCTTCAAATTGCACCACAAAGTGTTTTTAGAATATGCTTAAATTCATTATTTTGCTCTCAGTGCTCTGAATCCGACCCTGCTGCCACTGGTTTAAAAAGCACTTTCTCAAAGTGAAATCTAATTCCATCATTAGGGGACAGATTGTTCTAAGAAGCTGGATTAGAGCAGCATCAGCATGAATTTCAAAAACTTGCATGTAGCTATAAATACAACGTGCAATATTTTGCAATATCTAATGTGTTTTGGTGTAATGTTGAACATGCCCCATTGTTAAAACCAGCTGTGTTCTTTCACTTTTCATTTCTATAAAGCTATGATAAAGGCTGTCAAAGCAAACCCTGCAGCACCAGCCTTTCTTGATAAAAGTTCTGTGTACACAGTACATAGTAATCTCAAGATGGAACTTTGTTTCAAACCAGAACAAAATCTTCAGCTAATTATAAGTGAACTATATTAAGCACAAAAGGCAATTTCAATTTATACTGAACAAAGTTGCATTTTACTCTTTCCTTTCAAAATGCATTTGTCGTGGTTTCTGAAACTAATTGAAAATTCATTTTGCTTAATTTTCTAAGGTTATTTCTTTTATTGCTTTTAAGTAGTCTGTGTAATACTGTAACATCTAAATCCCCCCAAAGGAGATTAGTGGGGCTTTTTTTGTGTTAATTTGTATTTAAAGCTTTAGAATAAGAAATGAATCATTCTTTTCATTCCTTACATCACATTAGTGCAGCAATCACTAAACTAACACTCTTATTATGAACACATTCAAAGCACTTGGAGGAAAATTGGCAACAGAAGTACTAAATAAAAATAGGTCTGCTGTTTAAACAGAAGAGGATTAAAAATAAAATTGTAGTTTATAGGTGACCGGTTAAAGGAAAAAAAAATTGTGCACTTTTGTTTGTTTTGACTTTTCTGTATATGATACAAAGAAAACCTGAGGAACGTTTTTTTATGATTATTATTATTATTTTTTATTCTCCTAGATTTTTTTTTAACTATATTTTATGGAATAACTATAGAGTTGTCTCTTCTCCTTTTCCTGAAAGCTTTATGACCAGTGGACAATTCACACCCCCCTTTGTAGTTACAGGATTTGGCTGGACCCACGTAAAGACATAGACATCGAAATATCCTAGATGTATTACCTCGGCTCTACCTACTCGAGAACCTTTGGCCATTTTTTTGTCTCAAAGAAGTCAACAATAAAGTTTATGAGCCAGAATCCAGTCCAAGTAAAGATCTGGTAGGAGTGATCATGCCAATAAGAAGACAGGATTTAAGGCATGTAACTAAATGTGAGGTCACCACATAGGACACGTGACTTCTCACAGCAGCTGGGGTAGGAGCAGGACCTCACTAGAGAGCCTGGGAATGGATCAGGTGATATGCCAAAAGAGCTAGTTAACTCCTTATAGAAACTGCAGGCCTGGCATGTGGCTTTCTCCTGGGATGTAGGAACTTGCCGGTCACTCAGCATTGTGGCACCAACCCAGGATGTGAGTACAGTTTTTTACTAGTCCATTGAAACCAGGACTGTGCTCTTTACGTTCCCTTGTTTACTGTAGGTAGGAGCAACTGTAATCCAACAGCAACCTTTCTGCAGCCCAGGTACTGTCAGTGCTGATGAGCAATTCAGAGTTTCAGGCATTTCCTCTTGCCTCTCTGATCGAAGGAAAATTTGGGAAGAAACATTTTGATCCCAAATTAGGAAAGACGCAAAAAGACTGGAGGAGCAAAGGAAGTTTATGTTAAATGCATTGCATCATCATTGCAGTTTCTTCTTCCTACTCTGGGGTCTGTAATGCTTCTAAAAAAATAGGCTTACTGTCAGTGAAGACTTGCTGAACAGAATTCAGAGAGGTTGGCAGAAGTGATTCAGAGCCAGCTCAAGACTTCTCAGCAGTGTTAACTGATCTTAGTTCCCTAATGCTAAAGATAAAACTATACATACGAGGCTGTGAGATAGGATGAGAGACAGAGAGAGCAGTGATTTCTCTTTCTATTATTAAAGGACTAGAAGAGCTGTTTGGTTTTGATGATTACTTCAGTGGCTGAGGAAAAGCCATGTTGACATTATCTGAATGTGCGGGTAGGAGGCAGAGATTAATAGGCTGTTTTGCTGCTTTTGCCAAGAAGCAGAGTCTGAAAGCTGTTATTTGAACCAACCTGGTGTTCTAGGCAAATCTTAAATACCTAAACCTAGCTCTGGTTTGGCATCTCCAGTACATTGTTAAAAGGAAAGGTATCAATTGTGTGAGAGAAGAAAGGAAAGGAGTAAGAATCAGGTAGAATCCACGGCACATAGGGACCAGCTCTCCCCAAAACCAGTCAGTCATCAGTCATCTTTATCAGTTGTTTAATGGTTATTAGTTTTGGGGTTTTTTTTAAATCTGTATAATGTAGTTATAGTTAGAAAACAGACAAAATGATGTAATATTTATCAAGATATACTGAGAGAAAACTCTCGGTCTGAGATACATGGAATTAAGACCCAGAATGCAAATTAAACACATGAACCTGTGGTTAACCTTATTACAGTCTACTGCACACTTGCAAATAGGTAGCCGTTTGTGTGCCCAACAGGTTGTGTAGGAAGTGATGTCCTACCCAACAGGATTTTCAATCCATATAATAAAGCCATAAGGTGCTAGGAGCCTTAACACACTCTCCCCCATTCTAGAAGATTAGGACCACAGAAAGGTTCTTGCTGTGTTCAGAAGTTACAACCCAAGATTCATGAGTCTTCTCTATAAGTTCGATGGTTAAAAAGGACCAGATGAATGTAGGCTGATTTATCATTTTTGTTCCCCCAGTAATTTACTATTTGGTAAATGACACAAGTGGTGCACAGCTGTGGTACATTGTTCATTTGATTCGGTCATGACCAAGATCTGTGATGTGTCTTACAAAATGTCATATTTAGTCCTGTTCCTGCCAGCTCATTCCTTCAATTTCAATGTGTTAAGTTAGAGGTTTATGGGTCAATGGTTTTCTGATCAGGTTATCCTTTTCCATTTTCATTTCAATGTTTCAGTGGCATAGCACAATACTGAAAGAGGCTGAGTCTATGTCAGAATGATGAAGGTGATGAGGATGGGTCTGAACAGTAACTCTCCTTCCTGTGTTAATTTAATGGGATTTTACTTTGGCATTTAGGTTTAAGCAAGCGGAAAAACCAGAAGGTGCTCTCAATTATGTCAGAAAGGTCATTTTTCATTTCTATAAGCATTTCCAAGTAGAGCAGTGTGTCCAGAGATGCCCAAGACAATAGCAAGCATGGACATTACTGAGTAGGAAAGTTTACTAAGAGCCAGTTTCCATTTTCTATGTGACAACAGTCAGACAACCTTGTTGGTCCTTCAGTCAACTAGAGCTTTTGTGGTTCACTGTCTAATCTTACACATTCTTTTCCTGGGTGGCATGACAGCACAGCAGGAACTCTATGCCTCTTAGAGGATGATAGATTCAGTAAATTCTTGCACAGGCAGTGAAGACCCCACCAGGGGAGGTAAGAGCTAATGGTGGGGAATCAGCGTTTGTGCCAAAGATATTGAAGGTATCTAAGTCTGACTTCTGGGTGTTCCAGAATGGGGTACAGGTAGATCTCTCCACTCTTAGGGATGGCATGCCATGTCACACACCTCAGGGGAATGGCTGCATTCATCTTGTTGAGCTGGTTAGCCCCCCTAAGCTTTGTTGGGATGAACAGGAATTTAGGACAGGTACCAGGATAATAAAGCAAAATTTTTTAATTGAAGCTGTCAAACTGAGTAAGTGAATGTACTGGCAGATGTTTTAAACTTTGTTAGCATTTATCATAAATGTCTAACAAACAGTTGAAAGAAAAACCTTTATTGCTGCATTCTGCACATTCCCCGATCCTGAAAGAAGGGAGGATTCTTTGGTTTTATTGAGTCTCTTACTTATTTGGCGCAATAATTTATTTAAACAAAAAGTAGCCATGCTGGTATCAATGCTAGTACTTACATACTCAATTTCATGCAGGTACAAGTGCAGTTTGGTTTGCAGTTTGCAGCAGCAAGAGTCGGTGTTTAAAACCCAACTCTGGCACCCCCATGGCCCTACAAGTAACATAGTCTATTAAAAGAAACATTAAACTTCATATTCATCAACTGAAAAAGCAAGGATGGTTTTAAGAAACAAAACATGCACGATAAACATTTCAGGCTTTCTTAACACAAAGTCTTTAAGCCTTAAATTCTTTGCTTTTCATTCTTGGCAAATTACTGGCATAGTACACTGATAGGAGACGTGGCTTTGTGCATTTGTATTTTGAAGACACTTTCTGGAGTTTGCTGTCATTAAAAAGATAGTGAAGGCAACTAAGAACTGCATTTTAATTTTATTTCTGGTTGATTTCTTAGACAGTAGGACACTTTAACGTGTCTAATGCGAAGTTGGTATTTGTTCCCTCAATCACGGTGTGCAACACAGTGCAACTTGAGACAGACAAAAACAATCTTGGGCACCAATCTGGCAATGTTTTTCTGTATAGTCATCATGTATTTGTTAACTGTATGCTACTTTGTGATTGACTTACTTTATGTCTTTTAAGTTATTTATTTTGTTTGCTTACTTTCTAAAATAAGTTCAGCTAAGTAGGATGTTCCTGCCTTATTATTTTGAAAGGAAAAGCACGCAAATAATTTAACAAAAGATTTGCAAGACTTATGAAATCTGTGGATGCCATTTCTGTTTCCTTAGGTACTGTGAAGAAAGGCTGCAACTGTGCAGAAAAGGACAAACCAAACAATTGTAACACCATAGCAGAATCCTGACAGAAACAGAAAAGGGGGGGTAGGAGAGCATTTTGCTGGATTGGCAAAATTAATAGATTGAGCTATACATGCGAAACCTTTGAAAATCTCCTTTTTCTGCCTTGATTAGTTCTGCCTTTAGCCTCAAAATTTTCCAAACCCCAAATATTACTGTGTTTCTTATAGTTCTTAAGTCTACCAAAAATAGGATATTATATTCCATGTTCTTTACATACTTTAATTTAATTATGATGAATATTTTCACATCTTTCTAAGGAAATTCTATGTATGAGGTTGAAAATATATTCCTTTCTCCCAGCAAAGAAGCTTTATCTTTACCTCTGGAGGCACTAATATTGCTATATGACAGACAGAGAGATAGATAAATGGAAACCTCTTACATATTCCTTCACTTGAGAGAAAATACACATTTCATTTTCCTCTCCAGCTGTTTCACTTCTGTTCATGTCTTCTTTGGATATATAAGGAAAATATCATAACTGTAGCTTCCCATTATATGTAATCTAATTTGATCCTGATGACACATTTTATTAAGGCTTCTAAATGATTGCTTATATCTTAAAAGACATTTATATTTTTATTTAATCTGTGGAAGTCATAAATGTTAATCGTCAATTCATATACCTAATCTTTAGCCTTGCTATGTAAAAAATGTCTTCTTTATAAAAGCTTGCTTCATCAAATATTCTATTGCATCTTTCCAAATAGTTATAAGAGGGGTGGTATGCTATGCAGTAAAGCAAATAAATTTTGTCTAAAATGTATTTAAAACACCTGGGTCATTTGTACCACTTTTAAATATAGAAGGTATTGCTTCACTATGGGAGACACAGCAAGATAACTAACTACTGGTAAAAATATGGTTCATGATTCAGTAAGATCCAGCTTAAGGCTGGAGATGCAATCGTCCATCCAGGTGAGAAAGCTCATGTTAGAGTCACTTCACAGAACTAATATGCACAGATGAGTCTTTGACAAGAGAAGAAGCATGCAAAACCGGTCAGGTCCATGAAGAGTAAATACAAAAGAAGGAAAAAAATCTGCAATAGCAATAGTCATAGCAATTTTGGCAATAGACTTCTGCTTTTAACCTTTCACTTTACCCATTTAGATGGTGACTTACTGGATTTCCAGGTATATAATGAGTGGCCAGTGCATATATGCATAAAGACCATACTGTTTCCACAGTGCGTAGAATATATCCTGAATAGATCAGATCTACAGCATGTGCACAATAAGTTCACCTATGTTCGTGCTAAATTTTTCCCAGGATGCCTCAAACATAATGTGCATATGTTTATATATGTGCATATATATACCTCCAGAGCTAATAATCTTGGAGCCACTAATTTTGGGGAACAGACTAATAGTTTGAGCAGTCTGGTGCAAAGGCCTGAGTAAGAACACAGCATCGTCACCCAGTAGTAACCCAGGTATGCCCTGTCTCTTCAGTATGTTCCCTGGGGCACCACTGAATTCCTGCACAGAAGAATCAAGGTGCCCTGTCCTTTCTTCACTTTGATCTCTGTCAACTCTAACACCTGGCATATCAAGAGTCACACCTTCGGCCTTTGGCCTCTGTCAGTGATGCCATGACACAAACACAAGCAGCATCCCAGCTTTGTTGTAACTCGAGGCCCTATATGCCTGATGTAGCTGCTCCCAAACATTACATTCATGATATGGAAAGTTGGACAGAGGTTGTAGCACCACACTGCAGCGAGACTGAGTGTGTGGAAAACAGTGTTATCCCTAGTTTCATCCTAGACCCTTCAGGCAGTTTTCTGTTAAGCAGATGGGCAGGTGCTCCTTCTCCAAATACAGAGTATGGCACATTACTACTGAGAAACACAAAATTTAAGGCATTTGTACCTCTCAAAAGTTCTAACTGCTGAAAGTAGAAGATATAAAAGGTTTTCCTGACTTGGATCCTTCTCACGAGCTGACACCTGCATGGTGTTTAGTCAACAGAAATGTATTAACTTGGAGAACCATAGTATGCAGGCCACAGTACTGCTAGCTGAGTGATAAAATCCATGGAAAGGCAGCTAAAGCTAATCAGCCAAAGGAAGAGAGAAAACATTTAGGGTGATCATAAGAAAAGTTCCCTGACAAAGAGGAGTGATTTCCTGAGGGAAATGATGGAAATGCCATCAAAAGAGAATTTTTAAACTGAAGTTGACAAAAAGAAATGTGCTTCAGGAAAAACCCTGTATGTATCCTATGCCAAACAAATGTGCTGAGTACATTTCTATATCTTAGATTTCTCTGATTCTGCATCAGTTTATGCTACGTATTAGAAAAACAAATGCTTGAAATATATAAGCTGACTATGCAAACCCAAGCAAAATTATTTTCATCATTCTTAGGTAATCTTTCTAGACCATCCCTGATGGCAAGGAAGAATCAGGGAATCTGTTCAAATTACTGACAAGCATTTTCTAGAAATTTTATCACAATGGTATAGATTTAATATACATATTTGACCCTTAAATTATTTTGGATTTCTATTCTTTTCCAAATTAGAGTTCAGTATTCCTGGCTTTCCGTCTTTAACTTGCTTTTTCCAAATTGGAAAAAAACTTCATTCCACATGCATCATTATTACATGATTCTAGTACTCTGAAATCTATTATAATGAATAACAACAACTTGATATAAAGTTCCTTTTCTCAGACAATATTCAGAGCCAAATAACAGGTAGATCAAAGATTACAGCACGTGTCCCATCCTACAGAGGGCGAATTTTCTGTGGTTTCAGATTGTGTTGAAAGATCTCACCACAGAGAAACAGAACCAGAATTATTCTTGAGTGACTGTCTTGTTACTCTCCCTCCCTCTGATGTTTTCCGTACATTTTCTTGTTAATTTATGATTTACAAATTATCTCTACACTAATGGAATTAAAATCTCCATGTCATTAAATTGTTAATTTAGGGGAAGATTTCCGAGACTCTGCTTAAGTCTCTACAATTCATTGCTATTCTGTGAATTGGAATCACATTTCATTATGGTGTTGAAGGTAATTTGGGTTTTAAGAAAATTCCAATGGTTTCCAAATGGTGGACACTGAAAAAGATTAATATAACCCTAGACTACTTTTCAGATATGTCTTTCATCTCTGCTCAACCCATACTGCTGCAGTCTCAACAGAATGTCTGTCACAGAAAAATATCTGTTACAGAACTGTTCATAAAAATTAAAACCTTTTCATTTTGCAAGGTAGTATTACAGAAGCAAAATGGCAGTTTCTTCGTATTTAACAGACACTGTTTTACAAGTATGCTGAATAACAAACAAATCTCCGGAGAGCCAAGTACAAAACTCAGGAATACATTTGAGAGGAGGCTGAGATATGTATTTTTAGAAAATTGCTATGTAGGTAACTGGCTACAATACTTTTTTATAGACATGATGATGCCTGACACTAACGCGCTTTCTTTTGTTAAGTAAAGGAAAGGCTTATGTGTTCATGTTCCTATGAGCCTGTTCTGCATTACAGTAGCTTGTGTGTTTTAAAGAGATTTTCTCCAAGGAATTCGCTTACTGTGTTAAGAGTGGAGAGAGGGTGGAAGGAAAATGGAGCAAAATAAAGGCTCTTCCCCACATGAATAATCTGCTTAGTGTGAGGTGGAATTGTGTTTACCTTGTCAGCTTTTAAAAGCCTTTTCATTTTGCATCTTCTGCTGGGGTGGGGGAGCAAAGTATGGGACCCAAATGCAGAGTCATACTTTATAAAGAGAGTATCAAACATGGCCAAACCAGTTTGGGCTGCTGGTTAACAATAAGAATTACTTAAACCTGATTTAACTAATTTAGATTGCAATTTGATTTTAAACTTATTGATAGAGTTAGACCTACACATTGTTCATATAGAGGAAAAGTGATTTATATAAATAACATAAAAATAATTATTTATTGCTAAAATATAACAGTAACAATGTTTTATTTCTAAGGATTATTTATAGAGATACTATTAAGTAGAGAAAACAGGGGAAGTGACACAGAAAAGAAAGTTCTCAAAGAAGAGATGAGAGAGTGACTGTCTGTCTGTCAAACCTGGCCTAAATAACCTTTTTGCTATTTTTCTATGGGACACTAAAGACCTCAAGGATAACAAGTATAAACTTCATCCACTGACATATCTGCTTCAGATAAAAATTTTGGAGAATGCATGAAAGCTTTTTTTTTTTTTTTTTTTTGGAGCGGGGGGGAAGAAAAATATTCTAAATCTCAATTTTTAGTGTTCACAGCTTCATCCTTTTGGAAGCCAAGGCTACAGTTCCTTAAACCAGGGAGTACTGTGATTTCCAGCTCCCACTAGATGTCACTACAGGACATCAATTCATCTCAGCGCCACCGCAGGCCCCTGGAATTTTGACAGCTAGAAATGATACCTGTGGTTTTGTGTATAAAACTACTGTAACTGTTTGCACATTAAAAAAAAACACAAACGTAACAATAAGTTAAACTTAAAGAATAAGGTTCTTAACAAATACAGTGTCATGCTGCTTTCTGAATACCAGGTGAGAAGAAGGTGCATTACCTAGAAGTAACTTCTTTATCTTTCGGGGCATCAGGCCAAGCACTATAATATTTCTCATAGCATAGGCATCTAAATACCTTTTTATATGGAACTAGTAAACAAATACTTTGCAAATACTAAACATGATAAAAGTTCAGACAAATTGTTAGCTGGAATATTGGCAGGTGTGTGGGCAACCAGTGGCAGAGGAAACATGAGGGTTTTGCTTTATGAATCAGTCTCGCTTTTTAAGATTAATTTAATAAGGAATTAATAAATGGAGGACTATAAATATTCAAAAGTATTTATTATGTATGTAGTATTAAAAATGGGACAATTTAAATATGACCAAAATACTTCTGTATTCATATGTTGTTCATGAATCTATACATTCATTATTTAACCAGCTGTAACATTCTTTCAAGAGTTATTTAAAAAATTATTTGGGTACCACTCTGTACTTTTATTGCTTCCAGTGAAGAAACTATTCCTAGCATCCAACCTAACCTTCCCCTGGTGCAACTTGAGACCAACCCCCACCTCACTACAACCTCCTGTCAGGTAGTTGTAGAGGGCAATAAGGTCTCCCCTCAGCCTCCTCTTCTCCAGGCTAAACAACCCCAGTTCCCTCAGCTGCTCCTCATCAGCCTTGTGCTCCAGACCCCACACCAGCTTCACTTCCCTTCTCTGGACATGCTCCAGCTCCTCAATGTCTTTCTTGTAGTGAGGGGCCCAAAACTGAACACAGTATTTGAGGTGCGGCCTCACCAATGCCAAGTACGGGGGAAGGATGACTTCCCTGGTCCTGCTGGCCACACTATTTCTGATACAATCCAGGATGCCGTTCACCTGCTTGGCCACCTGGGCACACTGCTGGCTCATATTCAGCCGGCTATCAACCAGTACCCCCAGGTCTTTTTCTACGAGGCAGCTCTCTAGCCACTCTTCCCCAAGCCTGTAGTGTTGCATGGGGTTGTTGTGACCCAAGTGCAGGACCCAGCACTTGGCCTTGTTGATCCTCATACAACTATCCAGATGCCTCTGTAGACTCTCGAGCAGATCAACACTCCTGCCCAGCTTGACATTGTCTGCAAACTTACTAAGGGTGCAAACATAAGAGACTGGTTGAATTTAATTCTTTTTAAGATGCAAAGAAACACACAGATAAATTACAGTTCATAAGTGTGTGAGACATAGCTGTATATCTTCAGCAATTAATTGTACAGTATAAAAAATTAGGTTCCTACATAATGTTGTTTATTTATGCGGAAGACAGAGAGGGATCTTTGAGGTAATGAAGGCATCTTACAGAGGTCAAATTGTGTAGAAATTCAGATGATAATTTGATATAAATGAACATTCTTCTGTAAGGAAACCAGGCAAAGATTCAAAAAATGCCTGATTGCTTGTGACACTGTTCTGCTGTGTCAGCCAGGACAAGTCACATATCTCTGCGTAGCTCAGCTTTTCATGGCTGAAATATTACCTATAGCTTGAGTTCTTTGACTAAACCAGCATTTAAAGTCTAGTCCAATGGATGGATTTCTGTGTCAGAACTGTATTGAAATTGTAGTTAGTGGATTTCCTATTTCTATGCAAAATAATTTAAAAAACAATATTGTTTCCAGTTACTACTGTGTCATTGTGGTCATGTGCTTGGGGTTACATCACAGTAATATGAAGCTTTCAATCATAGAATCATAGAATGGTTTTGGTTGGAAGGGACCTTAAAGGACCCATTGTAGAAAATTTGTCAGGCATGATTTGCCCTTAGTGAAGTTATGTTGGCTGTCACCAATCACCTCCTTATTTTCCACGTGCCTTAGCATAGTTTCCAGGAGGATCTGATCCATGGCCTTGCCAGGCAGAGAGGTGAGACTGACTGGCCTGTACTTCCCCAGGTCTTCCTTTTTTCCCTTTTTAAAAATGGGGGTTACGTTTCCCCTTTTCCAGTCAGTGGGATCTTCACCAGACTGCCATGACTTCTCAGTTATGGTGGACAGTGGCCTAGCAACTTCATTTGCCAGTTCCCTCAGGACCTGGCGGTGCATCTCATCAGGTCCCATGGACTTCAGGGACTTTCAGGTTCCTTAGATGGTCTCAAACCTGATATTCTCCTATGGTGGGTGGTTCTTCATTCTCCCAGTTCTCTGCCTTTGCCTTCTGCAACTTGGGTGGTGAGGCTTGAGCACTTGCCAGTGAAGACTGAGGCAAGAAAATAATTGAGTACCTCAGCCTTCTCCATATAATTCAACAGAGTGCAATTCCCTTAATATGACTTTTTCTAGGTATTTATTTTAATGGAAATGTGTAAGATTTATTCAAATTTAAGTATTATCAAGTTGGACTTGTTTTGGAGATAAGTAGCAGATATTTGGTGATATGCCATATCACATGTCATTCACTGGTAATTGCCATCACTTTGTCCCTTCCTCCATTATATTAATTTTTACCAGAAATTGCTTTAGAGACAATGCCAGCCTAAATAGCATTAGAATGATTGCCTATAAGAATCCAAGATTATATGCCCATATGTGTAAATGTAAGCAAATGCTAATGAGGGGGTGTTAGGGGTGTTGTTAAACAATATTAGTTATCTAATATTCTACCCATGATAACTGCACATAGCACCCATTACAATTAATAGGAGCTGTATATGCATACCGAAGAGAAACAAAATAACTTGTGTTTAAAACATTTAACTTGGCTTCTTACAGGGATCCTCTAAATAGAGAGAAGAACATATGTATACACTGTGGGTCTAGCAGATTATGTTGTCAGCTATAGTGAAAAGTCACCAGACTACATTTTAGATTTAAATTACTGTTTAATTAGCTACCCAAAACTAAAGGAGTAATTTCAGTTGTCTTTACCAAGGTTTTCTAGCAGCTGGAACAGTACATCATGGAGGGCTGTGGAGCCATGCTAAAGCTAATGTATTGAAAAAAAAATTGTAAGAGTGAGCCCTAGAGGAGACATGGGTATGTCTTCAGTGCCTCTGAAAAGTGCATACTGATTACCTTTAGCAGTAGCAAAACATGCTATGTGATGCAGAGTTTCAGTGGAATGGAACCTCCCACAATGGGAGCTGTTCTCCATCCAAAGGATTGTGAACAACCATTTGGAAGGCAAAACGACATCATGGGTATCTGGACAAATCAATTGGCTACTTGGCATCCAAGCTTTCTTTTTTAACAAGTCCTTAGATAAAACAGTTGTGAAGGAAACTGATAAAGTGTGCCTTGGTATAAATCACAGAGCAATGCCCTTCTGAGTTAGCAGAGAGGTGAAGCAATAGCTGTGAGATGTGAACTGCCCATTTTCATTTAGTAAAGAAAATAAGGCCCAGAATTATGATAAAGGACATTGACTCTCAGCGATGCGCTGCTATTGTTCAGATTCCTGCAGCTGTACCAGCTGATAGTTTCCAATTAGAATAAAATTATTTATAAGAAAAATGTGGTCCAAAGTAAACTGAAATCCCTAAATTCCAATATAATGTGAAAAGAGAGTAGAGGAAACAGAAATACATTAAGAAAACACTACCAACCAAATCACTTCATCTGACAAAAAAAGGTGATCCATCTTTCCTGCAAACAAAGCTGAGTTCCAGTATGGCATTCTCTCATGGATTAAGTGGTTTCAGTATAACTTTTTCTGCCTCTAAGTGCTTGGCCCTACATGGTCAATGCAGGGAGCATTAGGCTGCTAATGTTCATTCACTGTTTTAGCTCGTTCTTAATATCTCAGAATCAAAGGTAACAGTCAGAGAGAGTCATCTTGTAGGCTACATTCAGTGAACTGTTCCTCACTTTTGTTATAAGAAAGAAAACGAAGACTACGAATGCATCTGACTAGAGAACACATATGGCAATTTATGTAACTCCTTTCTGTTTTGTTGCTAGCATTTATAATTACAGATTTCCAGGTGAATGAAACATTGCATGCTGCAGATGGAAGCAGAGCCTTCCTGAATCTATCAATGTGGAAGTCTCGTAGAATAATGTGGCTGCTTCAGGTAGTACTGCTGAACAGACCGCCCTTCTTTATCAACACTGCATGCTGGATTATTGAAATTCCCAACAAAACCAGAGGAAAATGTGACATATCAGAACCTGTGGACACTTCTTTGCTTGTTCTCTGGTTATTGCAGTTGCAAGTGAGACTCAATATCCTAGGCTGCTATGTGTTACTTCATTATAGAAGCAGAAAACAAAAGTTGCAGTGGATCAGTGGAGTTAGAGTTGAGAAGCCTTGAAATAAAGGACATAGGTAGAATCTTTCAAGGAGGCTTTAGGAAGCTGGAGAGAGAAACTGCACCAAGGTGTTGTTTTGCTTATATCCCTAATTATTTCATACCTCCTAAAAGCTGAGCATATATGCAAGGCCTACATTTTTTATTTTATGGACCATTTACCTTTAAAATGACACCTTACAATATTATAAGAAATAATATTAAATATAATGCCTGCTTTCTAACATTACGTTACAGAGGCTAATATTAGAGATATCTCTGGAGTCTGCTGAATTCCACCCAGCTTGACAAGCACAAGTGTTCCTAAGGTTTGGTCCGGTTAAAAAGAATGTGAGCAATGTTCCCTGGGAGACTTGTCCAATATGTAATTACCATAACTGAGGGCTTAAATCAATGAGAAAGTGACTATATTACTATTCTGTATGGGTATGCCAGAATTTTTTCCCTTCCTTAGGCAGGGCCTAATTAACAATGTTAGAATTTGTAAGTAATACAAGTTGCTGTGACTTAAAATCTTATTTCTCCCCTCAGATATCAAAACAACCTAATAACAGGGGAGAATTTTAAAGTCACTTCAAGAATTTAAGAGCATACTTACCCCTTCTTAGTAGAAAGGATGAAGGCATCTTTAAAAAACTGACAAAATTGTACAGAGCTCCCTTAGAAAAAAGCTGTTTAATCAAACACAGGAAAAACTTTCTGTAGCATTGTATTTGTTCTCTAAAAGATACTCTCAAGGAACTATTGAATTTAATAGTAGTTGATATCAGAGACCTGACAGGTGATAGTATTTGTGGAAAGGAATACATGATGGCTGTATGCTCTACTTTTTGCAATGCAGGTACAGAACCTTTGCCAGCAAAACCTAACAAGAGAGAAAACACAGGTATTCCACAACTGCTAGGTAAAGAGGAGAAATTCCAAAAAGTGAAAAATATGCTTTGGCAAAGGACATAAGCTGTCCTTTTTATTATTGTGCTTTACCTTCTGTCTGCCTAAAAAAGAGGGAGGTGGGAGTCTATTAAATTTTTTGAGTTTGAGTCAATAGATCTGAGCAGTCGAGTTTTTGAAAAACAGAACCTATATATGCTATATTGATTTAAGCAGTAATACATCATCTGTTCTCCTGGCTTTACTATAACAAGATGTTGTTTACATTGGTGATGCTGTTCTAACAAAAGCCTCCCAGAAGATGAGTGTAATGTAAACCATAATAATAAGGAACAAGCAAAACATTACTAAACTTATCAGTAACCAAATAAAGCAGGTTTCTTTTTCCAGTTAAGAAAAAGAATCTTATCTAGTAAGCTGATTGGCTGGCTTTCTCCATCATCATTTTTTCCATGGTTTAGTTGATGTATGCAACGTGCCAGTTTTAACCAAACCTACACATTAAATGGTCTATAAGTTTATGCAGAACATTATACTATGTTACACAAAAAAGCTATGATTCCTATTTTCTCTGGCAGCAGCAGAAGCTCAGAATAAGTTTCTTTCATCACTGGCAGGACACTGTGTCCATGCTACAGTATTATCCACCTTTTATCAAGTCTTGGTGACCTGAAGTATGTTAATATCCAGGAGAGATGTGTTTCACTGCTCACAAACAACATGGAAAGAAACTTTATATTATAGTTTAATATGAGCTACACTTAAGCTAATTTGAAAAACTTATTGTTCTATTGGCTCAACCATGCATTTGTTTACGTATGAATCCACTTTCTCATAAATCCTTGGTTAGCATAAGAATGTTTGAAGAAACTTCGGTAAAATGCCAGGAAAAACACCATGGGAGTACATTATCAACCATTTTGCACAGTGATTATTTCCTCTCTAAGACCAGTTACCCTTTGCTGACTTTTAGAGAAATCAGCGAATATCCATGTCGGCCATCTGCAGTCAGCAGTTACTGAATGTCTGTTGTCTTCTGATAATTTTGTTTCCTTGGGAAACCAACTTTTATGCTCAAATAATACTCATATAATGCTCAAATAACACTCCTATAATGCTCAAATAACACAGTCTATGCGCTCTGTTGGCTGGGCCTGTGTCATTTAAGTGAAAGACCTTAAATGGAGTGGTACAAAACATGGTATCAGAAACAAATCTTAAAGATGGAGACATTCATGTTCTGTGTCTTTTATTATTATAGCCTCTCTCTTCAAAGACACACAATGTACTAAAGCATTATTTCATGAACTGTATATAGTGTAGTGGCATGGAATTAGGCTTCCAGAAAGGACTTAAAAAAGGAAGTAAAAGTTGCTGTTAGGATGAGCCTACAATTGAGAAAGGAGTAAGTCAAGAATACACCTGTCAAGAGGACCCTTGGTCAGAAGCTGAGTGGGAACTGAGGATGAAATGACAGGAGGCTAGAAGCACAGGTACAAGAGGCACTCAAATCAGAGCTATTCCAGAGAGCATGTTGAGCAACTGGAGGGGTTTACTTATACTCCTAATGGATGGTCCATTACCAGTTAGACTTACAGTCAGTTGCAGTTAAACTGCTCTTAAATTTAACTGCTGAAGAGATTAAGTGTAATCAGTGTCCCAGTCAGGCTTCTCTATGTGGCCTATTTATTCCTTACTTGGTCCTACACAAATTTGCTTGAGGATCTCAGCATATTTCACATGGACTGTAGCCTTTGCAGGTAAATAAACAGTAAGGGTTTTCCAAGATTTTCTCACAGTTTACAAAATGCAGTCTTTCTACTGACAGGTGGTGGTGGTGGTGGTGGCATGTAAGTGATGCAGCCTTAAAGTAAGTTGTCTGTCTAAACTTAAATGGAGATGTAAGAAATATTGGTTGCAATGTAAAGTAATTCCTGTGTAATTTGATGTGATCCTTCCTAAGAATAACTGATGTATCCAGAGTATCAGTACTCCAGCCCATGGGACAACTGGGCAGTTTAGTTCAGCGGGTAATTACTGGGTTCACTAGGTACTTTCAGCATCCTGGTCTATTATTTTTTTTAACTGTACCAAAACTCTCTTGACACATGAAGGACTTAGACATCATAGAATAGGGACACTTCCTACTGAATGCAAAAGATTCTCTCATTGCCATTATTCACCTGCAACAGTACTTGACAAGTGTTATGAGAGAGTGGACACAGCTAGGTCAATAAAACAAAACATTTGATATTTTATTTCAGAAAATATTATAAAGTCTATGTTATGGCAGAGCCTGGAGTTCTGTTTGGAAAATGGTGTAACTTTCTGGCCTAGCGACATTCTCAATTTCTTTCCATTTTCCCATCCACTCTTCAAAGGGAAATGCTTTAGGTAGAAGCAAGTCCACCTGGAAAAATGAAGATCCTTCCTCTTCCTGGGTGTATGTGCAAAATTGTATGAGAAAACTACCTCTGAGGGAAAACTTCTAAGCAGTGGTAATTAATAACCATCAACAGGTAGAGAAACAAAGTAATTCCAGGATGTTCACATTCTGTCATCTCTTGCTGTGCATTGTCTGATAATCCACTATGTTTATGTTATTTATTATATCCTGTGTTGTTATGCCTAATAACAGTCTTAAACCCACAACGTATTAGAATAGAATAGAACAGACTAAAACAGAACAGAATAGTTCAGTGGGAAGGGACCTACAATGATCACCCAGTCCAACAGCAGCATAGCATAATGTTGCTGATTTAGATAACAGTGTGAATCATATCAAATGAGTTGTGAGTTTATTGAGCTATTCACACACAAAAACCATACTAGTAACATCAAAAGCATACTAATAATACGATATTCATGTCAGATTACTATTTGTGGTACCTCGATTTACATAGCACAAGGGCAAATAACATGTGCCATAAAATCATGTACCATGTATATGGAATTTTCCCATGCCACCCTAAACAGTAATGTACCATTTTCACTCTTGTCCAAAGAAGACTTAATGCTGCATCTACCTTAACCTTCCAGCACATCAGATGAACAATACATTTCATTATAGAATGACATTTATGCTAGCTTATTGATTTCCAGTGCGTGTGATCAGCAAAATACTAATCTGAATTTGCTTAAAGCTGTCTACGCTACTGACACACCTAAGATGCTTAAGCAGCATTGTGTAAAGATGTTAAGAAAATATTTGCAGCACTTCACACACATCAACAGACAAAACCAGTTCTTGTTGCTTCTACAGCAACAACACGGTGCAGCCTTAATTAAATCTTCATCTGACTTTTTTTATACTACAGTTGCAAAATCCTGCTGAAGAAAAAGGATCATTATAGATGGGTTTGGTGGCCTGACAATCAGCTCTTGCTGCTTCTCCTATTTGTCACATTTGGAACTTTTTTCTGCTCCCAGGGAATTAAAATTTTTATCACCCTTCATGCTTGCAGTCCCTGATGGAATTGTTATCCATAAATTTCCACAGCATACACAAAATATTGAGCCATCAGCATTTTATATGGCACACATGAAAAGAGTATAACAGCATAACATAACAGTTGAGAAGAACTGGTTTTTGTAGATCAGAGAGGCAGATGATAATAATTATCCTAAAATTTAAAAGCCAGTATAGCTGGTATGGCATACTGAACTCTTGTGTTACTACATAAATAACAATTAATGGAACCAAGGGAAGGGTAAACTCTGAACAATGCTGCTTTTCCATCGTTATCATATAAACAGCAGGGATTTTTCTCCAATGTAAATAGGATTAAACAAGACAGAAATCAGATCAGGCAGCACATGTGCATATATGCAAGCAATAGATGTATATCAACACAAATCATTACCCAAAACTGAAGACCAAAGTCACCTAATATGTCTAATACATTACTTGTTCTTTTTTTCTTTCTTCTTCAAGGGCTTCTCTGAATAGCTATACAAAACCAAATTCCTACACTTTCACAGAGATAAGTACACATTTTTCCCTTCCACTACAGTTACTTCAAAAATAATACTCCAGGCTAAATTAACCAGATAGCAATACTAACATGATACATATTTCTACTATATCTTACTAACATACTCATTCTAAACCTGAAATTCTTATATCCTGCTATTTCAGAGTCTTACTGCCACAGAAACAGCGATAATTTCAATAACTAAATAGCACCCAGGAGGCACATCCAGTGCATAGTACTGCGTAAGACTTGTGGTCCAAGCTAGATCATGTGACAGGCCTGCCCATCCTTTTGACAAGTCATGAGATTTTATAGAGGAGGTCTCTTCTCAGTTAGGATCCATCCCTCCTGCTCTCCTGCTGAGGCTCTGAGATTAAGTAAACAATGATATTCCTTGGGAAAAGTGACAGGGACACACAGACCTGAATTTTGGCAGAGGTAATACATCCCCTTGAAAATTAGAACTCAATGAAATTGATCTTGCTTGCGTATCTTCTGCATTCCACTTTGCACAAATTTATATATATATATTTATGGATATTTAGAAAGTTGCTTGTACTTTGTGCTTATATCTTAAAGTGCTCACGTTGTTGGCCCCTAAGTTAGTTGGCTCCCACCACTTGGATGTTGGTGCGTTTCTGTGTTTTTGCTCCTTTACAGCTTGCAAACATTTTGAGGAAAGCAATCCTGATGAGAGAAGCTATACACTAGTAAATGTCAAGTATTTATAAAGAACAGCTCGATATCTTTGCTCTCCAACTTTAATTATGTTTCAGAATTAGATGCTAGTTTATAAGCACTCTGAAAAAAGCAGAATATGCCAGTATCTGACAGAATGCTGCTATTCCCGCTTACAGTGGCAAAATCCATTATCCTTTGGGCTGTGTATTTTAAAGTACCTCTGTTCTTTGTTCATTAAGCTGTTTAGAAAGATCTTCAGTCTTCCTAAGGCATACCTTAGTCTCTTACTTAATTACTGTCACCTCGATAAACACTCGTCTAGGCTCTCCCTTGAAGTCTAGTTAGCAAGGACAGTTGTCAGTCATATGTGGACAACTGACTGTTGGTCAACAGCTTCAGTATGGTCATGTTCAATAGTGAGCACTCTCCAGCACATAAATTAATTATTCAGCAGGAAACATATTTTTTTAAATTCCTTGAAAATATGCAGTCCACTTTGTCATTTTACAATTAAACACTTACTTACCTAACAACTTACACTGACCTAACGTGAGGTTAACAGCTCATGGAGGATTCTTCGCACAGACTGAAGAAAAACATCCTTGCTGAAATGATTACTGAAGTGATATCTCTGAGAGACATATATGATAGTTCTTTTTTTTCATTGGCACACATTGGGATGCTGGTTTTGTGCCACAGAAGCAACTTTAAGCAGTAGCCAGCCCCCATACTCTTGCTACTTAAATTTCATTTACAGTTTTGGTCAGTCAGAGGATGAACATTCAAAGCCAGTCAGATGTTTCCTTGTTCACAGCATGCCAGATTCTTTCAGTCCTCCAAACCAGAAGACAGCGTTCATCACATTTGAATCATCTACCTAAACTGGCCTACCTATATTTCCTGTGAACAGAAATAAATACCTGATTTTACCAACTAACCAGCATTTTTCCCATTCCCCAGCAATATTGTTACTATGAAAAAGTAGCTTTGTTATTTTATACTGGTTTTATTTCTTTCAGAAGATCAAGAGTATAAATTTTGTGTATATGTGTGTACAATATATATAGTCTTGTGCTCTATGACTATAGTGTGCAAATTTTCTGTTGGAAGTTAATGTAAATGCAAATGCCAATTTCCCATCCCTCTCAGACCGCACAATGCATCATACCATTTAATTTTGGAGTGGCTTCTTTTCTGTATCAACTGCATTTAGCACTTCCACATGAGAAATAAAAATTGTATCAGAACTTAAGACTTTAAAGATGATGCTTATTTTTAAAAAAAAAGCTTGGTTAAAAATAGTCCCATTCTCTTCTACAGGAGTTGTTTCACAGCTGAATGTTATCAAGAGGTTATGCTCTGTACTGTTTTAAAAATAAGTGCCTCACTTTCAAGCTTTTTATAGAGATATTTTCCTCCATAAATTTCAAAATTAAACCACAAGTAGTGTTTTGATGTGGAAGGTAGTCCCAATTTATATTATTCCTTATCCCATTAGTTGTTTATTTTAAAGAACAGATATCCTACCAAGGTGAAAAACTAATCAGTCCTATCTAGACTATTAAGTCCTGTCAGGAGTAAAATATCCTATAGGACTAAAAGTGTATTTGCTGCTTCTATAAAATCTCTGCCAAAGTATGGTACATAACACATGCGCCAGTTTTCCCAAATCAGAAGTAAGAGCTGGTCATGACAAGGATATCAGTGACTACAACTACTGATGGTGGCTCCTGTACACACAAAGTTATAAAGCTCTGCTCTAAAGTCTCTCCTTAGTTTTAAGAAAATGATAAAACAATTTCAAATAATTTATACCTAGTGCAGTCTTCATTTAGTAATGTGATTCATTACTACATAACTAGAAAAGGAACTTTAAATATAACAAGACTATTTAGTTACATATCTAAAGTGTCATATAAGTAGTAAATAATTATATAATTGGGAAACTACCTGGTAATCTAGTATACTTCAGTGATTTCTTTACAAATTTGGTAAATGCAAAGAAGGTTTTCCAAAGTTTCCTAAGGAGATTTCATAGAAGACCATCTTAATGAAAAGATTTTCTTTCTTCCCCTTGGGTCTTGAGCCGGTCATAAAAGCAACTCTGTACCATAGCTGCTAGAACTGGAAGAGAGAATGTCACTGAATGATACACATACACAGGCAAAAACAAAGGGGTTAATTTTTTCTAGAAAACTTGTGAGCTTTCAAATTAGATTAGTTGTTCAGAAAACTTACAAATAGCTCGTTAGTCCCATAACCTTAGTGTCCCTGAAGATCTCTGTAAAATGACCAATGGATGCAAAGACACTAGTAGTATTCCATGCCTGAAATGTGTTAGAAGAAAGAAGACCACATAAACTTGATCCAGATGACTAAGTTTAGCTACTGCATAAGCAAATCAAGATGACAAGGCAATGTAATTTCATTTTAAAAAGTCATTGTTTTGACATGTTTAATTCAACCTACAGTAATCTGATCAGCCCTCACAGTGTAGAAAACCTGAAGCTTACTTGGCTTCATCTGTTTTGGCACTTAAACCCTCTATTAATTAATGATGTGAACTTTGAACATATAAGGCAGTTTTCATCATACACTAACAAGCAGTCTTGTAGCATCTCCTCATCAACACTAGCTTCATGTTCTACTTCCACAACTTTTCCAAGCATTTTGAAATGACACCCTAGGTTCTTAAACCTTCTCCAACTGAACTTTTTTCTCCCACTGGGACCTGTAATGAAAACAAGAAAGAATGATTAGCAGTTTTTGTCATCATTGACAAATTCTTAGTGCTTATAATTGCAGAGGATTCCAGCAGTAGTGTGAATCCACTCAGTTTCAGAACCAATACCATTTGTAGGAACTGAAAAGTCACACAAATGCATTGTCTCAAAGTCCTCATGTACTAAGCTTATAATGTACTTACATTGTGGTTCACATTTTTTTCTCATTTACACATTGCATCCTAACTGCAAAGCTCCTGCCTGTCCTTTAACTCTGCACAGAAGCACAGCTGTGAGTATTTCTTCTAACAGGATTCTTATTGCTGTGGCATATTGATGTGTTTAGATGATTGCATCCAGGTAGACAGGCTATCCTGCCTTTCATAATTTCACAGTTGTGTAAGCAGCCACACAAAAAGCCTTCCAAGTGCTCATCTTCAGAATTGAAAATGTAAAACTATTCTTCTTTTTTTTTTAATAGGAAAAAAAAAAAGGTTTTTCTCAAGTGACCAATAGAAAATACAGAATGGTCTCTTCTGCCAAGTAACAAGCAACAGGACAAGAGGAAATGGCCTCAAGTTGTGCCAGGGGAGCTTTAGATTAGATATTAAGAAAAATTTCCTCACCGAAAAGGTTAAGCATTGGAACGGGCTGCCCAGGGAAGTGGTTGAGTCCCCATCCCTGGAGGTGTTTAAAAGACAGGTAGACGAGGTGCTTAGAGACAGGGTTTAGTAGTAGACAGGTACAGTTGGACTCGATGATCTTAAAGGTCTCTTCCAAGGAAATGATTCTATGATTCTATGATCCTTTCCAATTCAGTTTTTCTTTTTTCAGTAAATACTTTTCTCTAAAGATTTTTTCTCTGACACTGTGTATTAACAAGACCTTGCCTTGTGGTTTCTAACAGTAGTGGGGCAATTCTATTGTGTTATATATAGTTCCTAGTGCCTATTCAGTGCAGGGATGGGAACCCATCAGAGGCATCCTCTCATCTTAATTCAAGAAGGATGATCCAAGGACACAATAAAATATTCTTAAATATATGCTCATACAGATGCTTTTTAAAAATTAAAATGGAAGCTAATTTCTATTCCCAGATTCACTGACTGAAAAGAATGTGCATGAAGTTTAGCAAAACAAACCAATGATTCTTTGAACTATAGCTACCTTAAAATCTTATTTAGGGAATAGTGGCATCATATTATCCCCTGGAATTACACAATTGAATGAGATTAATTTGTATAAATAATTTTTAGAGCTGATTGAGAAATCATTGGGGTTTGGAGAGAAACCGAAAGCAAAAAATTTAATTTCTAAGTTGCTTTTAGGTAGTCTCTTCTAAGACATTCCATATTCTGAAATGAACCAATGTCTGCCTCAGTGGATCCAGCTCAGATTCATCTGGTTAATCTATACGCATACAGAAGCATACAGAATCAAACCACAATTTTTCCACATTTCCAATGTTTCAGGTATCAGGCATTTTCATTAAAAATCTTGTGAAAGAAGTACTTTCCAGGCGTAAAATTCCATTTAGGGCAAACTGTGATTTCTTCCTAACAGTTTGAGAGGAGAATTTTCAACCAAATATTTCTGACAACTTTACTAATTAACCCCTTCATCCTGCTTTTTGATCATTATGTCGCAGAAAACACCTCGCTCTGAAGTTGTTATATTTTTATGTCAATGACATTTGTAAAGTAGGCTGACTGACTGTATTGTATTTTTTTGTTATCTTTAAAAACTGACTCAAACCCTTTTGGAAGAGAATTAGAACCTTTCAGAAATGCCAAGACTTAAACAACAGGGTGCTGTCTGTATTCCCTTGACCTGAGCCACATTAGCATTACTGATTGTTTTACTGAAGAAAAGGAACTAGAAAGATCAGACAGGGCACTCCTTTAAATAACAATAAATATAATACATACACTCCTGAACCCCAACAGCCTTTGTTCTGATTTATTTGCTCCTTACACAAAGGACTTCATTTAGAAAAAATCAGTTCTATATTTCTGAATACTAAAAAGTTTCTTAAGTTCAACTTTCCGTTCCATTTTTCAGATAAGACTAGGATAAAAACCAAGGTTCCATCAGAACAATTTTTTTTCCAGCCAAGATATAACCACCCCTTTTTTAAGAACCGACTGAAGTGTTTCCATCTGCATTGAGTGCTGCACCTGAAGCCTGTGCTGGAGGTTTTATCCTGCCAACATTTATATGCTGATTACTCCTATAAAACTTGAGAGTCATTTCCCCAGCAGCACCTGGAATAATTGCAGAGTGACTGGCAAATGAATCATGAAGGTACTGTTAAGAGCGCCAGTCACTGTGCAGCTAATAATTCTCCAGAATCAACGTGAAACGTCCGCATATGACCTTTTGCTACACTGCATCCTTGTTTTTGTATCCCTCTTCCCTTGATCTGTTTGTTGCTGCGTGTAACAAGGACAACAAAAGGAAGCTCCATCAACACTAGATTCTTTTCCACTAAAATCAACTATGCTCATTAAATGAAGAATGAGTGTAAAGGCTGCTAAATCCAAAGGGCCTTTTATCAAAATAGATGACTACTTGTTGGCTGAAGATGTCTTCTACATTGACATGCAGCAGTTGTGCTTTAGTTTTTCTGCTGAACAGCAGTTAGTTAAAAGTGTAATGTACTTTTAAAAAACAGGTCAAAACTCCTCAATGTGTAACACAGGGATCCTAAGTTCTCAAAGAACATTTACATACCACATTCATCACAGTTGCTTTTGCTGATTAACTTTTTTAAAAAGATGTCAGTGTGAGTACTACATCACATCTGGCTTTTTCATGTGAGAAGGATAAATTATTTCAAAGCTATCTTTACATCCCTTCATGCTAACAACTGTCTCTTAAAAGAAAAATCAGGCTACTTAGTCAGTTTAAGATGCTAGTAGTTTGTGGCAGTTTACTTTTTAGGGGTAATAATGCCTAACAAGTCTAGGACAATCACCTGATATGAAGAAGTCCTAATCGGAGCTGTTTCAGGATATTTTGACAACATGTTTATCATTAGAAAACTGTGTTTCACTGAAAACAAAGCTTTAAATTTAAAAATATGATTTCATAAATACATTATTTCTTCAGAAGAGATAAGCATGAGATTTTCCATAAGGAATCCCATATCCAGACAGAAGCCCTAAATTCTGGGCTTCTGTTTCCTTTGCATTACATCTCTGCCTCTCGCATTACATTTTTCATGCTATTTCTGGAAGGGTGTGCCTTCATTTTAATGCAGGATAAAAAGAGTTTTACAAGCCTCAAAAGTATCTGAAAGATAAAAGTTTTATTTTCTGAGAGGTCCTAATTTAAAACAGAGAGGTCCTGATTTAAAACAGCATTACAGAAACTGCCAAGAAAATAATGTGGATAATCACGATTGCCGCAGAAAGAAATGACGGCAACTGTGGAACTCCAGTCTGCAAGTCTTGCTGTATTTTAATGGGGAATAAGAGCAGAGGGTTTGGGGATTAGGGTAATATAACCAATATTAGACATAGGATACACTTGAATGTTATCCAACAGAACAGTTTCCACCTATTCTCCTATTTGTAACGCGACTCTGTGGCTTCAGAACATGTATAGCATATATTTCTATTGAAAGTGCAGGCTAATCATATTAGGAAAATATAAATTACTTAGAATATTGGGGTTTTCACTCAATTAAAATGATGCCTAAGAGTAGTGCAGTTACCACAACCATAATTAAATGATTATCCTTTGCTTTACTTAGCTGATGGCTGCCAACATGTAAAGAAGAGAATAAATATTCTAATCAAATGGGAATCCTGGAAACCTCGGTATTCTGCGTATTTCCACCACTTTACTTCAAAATACTTCCTCCCTTCTTCCTTTTCCAAATGACCACTTCCTGATGCTCTTCTCCTATTTCCTCTTCACTCACCTTAAGGTCCTTCGGAAGAATCCTGCCTCATGCCAGACCTAAAGTGCTCCTGATGCCTACATTCCCTACGGAGAAGCAGCCATAGAAGGATAGCAGCCACTGCTAGGCAGTTCCTACTTTCCAGGTAGGGAAAGGTGTCATTGGTGATGCACTATAAATGCACCTCAGAGAAGCACGCCACAATCCTGGAGCTGGTTTTGAAAATACGTAACTGTATTATCCACTTACTCATGGTAGTCTGCTTTACTGTGTTAGTGCTCCTACCTCCCTAAGCCTTGGCCCAGCAGGATTAAGCCCAGTACTAAGAAGCAAGAGACATCTGTGTGTGCCAATTGAGTTGAATGAATGGTACTTGTGTTGTATGAAGCTGTATAGAGCAATTCTCAGCTATTAAAGGACAGATAATTTCACAACTTCATACATTCTTATAGAAAAATCTTGAAAATTGTAACTACTGGGTTTTATCCTGCTATTATCACGTTATTTAAAGTATCAAGTTCACAAAGTCCATGAAATATGCTGTAGTTCAGGAATTGCTTCTCTAGTGCATGCCTTTTTGACTTTCTGAGAGACAAGACATACCTTTAAGATCAATGTTTATTTCCTCTTTGAATGCTTTTTGTCTCAGCCACATCAGAAAGTGCCCCATGTGAAAAATGGTTCTAATTATGTATTGTGGCAAAACTCTCCTGAACGACACAGGCAGTAAAAAGAACAAAGTCTGAACTTCATTGATAAAAAATGGGGAGAGCAAATGGGTGGCCTTTTGCCTGACATAAGCAGACTCAATACAAATTCTATAGCAAGGAACTTCAGAATTTTTTATACGAGAGCCAGAAAACAGAGGAAGATGCACCCAAACCAACAGTGGACAAGAGCTTACAGCTTACAGCTTAGTATATGTGTTAGGCTGGAGGTAAGAAAAGGGAAGCTTATATCCTTTACCTATCCCTCTGAGTCTAAAGCACATTACCCTGTCTGAAAATGCATCTCCAGGACATCTGAATGGGACATACAGGCTGTATTTGGCACACAGGTTACTGCCTGAAAAACCTTGCTGTAGAACGTGCTGGTGGGAATACAACAGTAACTCATATTTCCTCTTTTACTCATATAGTATATATACTACCAACAACTCTTATATGACTGATTTATCACCCCACCTATGCATGCTGCCAAATCCATAAAGCTTCCCCTTCATAATTAAATGTTTCAATCTAGTACCGAACTAAAGTTTACTATTAGAAGAACTCCTGAGGTTGAATAGCAAGGTATGCATTTTCTTTCTCGGTTCATTAAGTAAAATATTTATGCATTCATGTAGTTGCCTGGTTTAAGAGGTTGTCATAAATGGGCTGAAGATACTTGTGAGAGCCAGTCATTCATAGAAGTTTCAGAAGCTCCTCTATCTTCTAAGAACAATCTCCCAATTAACTGCTTCAACATGAAATTGTGAAATTCCTAACATGATAATACCAAGAAGCACAACATTTGGTGAAGATATTTTGATATGAACAGAGCTGGTAGCTGTAATACAGCAATAATTACTGGCTCATTTACGGACTATTTAGCTCGTGCAGTGAACCAGATGAGAACAGCTAATGAGCACAGCTTCTTACTGTAATTAGTAGAACAGTAGTGGCTCAC
The DNA here is from genome assembly GCA_034008185.1 of Gorsachius magnificus. Lineage (NCBI taxonomy): Eukaryota > Metazoa > Chordata > Aves > Pelecaniformes > Ardeidae > Gorsachius > Gorsachius magnificus. The sequence goes on along the minus strand of CM067086.1, from coordinate 39,629,443 downwards.
AGATGATTTACAGTTTGCAAAAGTCAGTATATTTACTGAAAAGCTTGTGTTTTCTGTGAAGTTGTGCCCATATGATAACCTGAGGATACCCTTAAGACTGATTTATAACAACCTCAGAATTCATGTAAATCTAACGGAAATGCAAGACTGAAATTTGTGTGTGCTCTCTCTTAGCCTGCATCCTAGACTATCAGAACCTATTTTGTCAGCTGACGTATTTTCTTTCATTTCATTTCAGTTATTGCAGAAATAAAGTAAAAAACAAGTGCCCTACTGGCAGAGTAAAGACTGTTCTCTGTTGTGGTAAGTTATAGAAATAAGGGCTCTGCAGTGTCAGAATTCAAACTGTCATATGGGCTAAAGAAGGGACAGAAAAATAGGGAAGTAAGATATTTGCAAAAGAGTACTTGATCAAAATTCACCTCAGTGCAATATTTATATTTATAGACCCCTAAATGAACAAATGGATATTTTAAAGAACAGTTTAATTCTCTTCCTTCAGCTTATACTTCTGTATAGACTGCTTATAGCCAAGACCGCAAATAGAAATGTCAGCCAACAATACCTAAATGATATTTACTAAATCTATGCAGAAACATTAAAATTTCTTATGAAATGTCCAACTCAGGTTGCAGATTCACAGAACTTAACCAGAATTGAGGCTGATCTCAAGTTTCTAGAATTTTAACTGCGCTATTATTTTTATGAGTGTGAGTGATGCTGTTCTTGAAAGATAACAATACGATATTACTGAACCTGTGAAACTACTCAGGCCTAGTAAAACCATAGCAGAAGCTTTCCTTTAGTTTAGCTCTGTACAATTGCAATCATACCTCTAAGAGTAACCAAAAAATGATGCAGTTGGGAAATATTATGAGGGTAAAATAATTATGAAGCACGTAATTTAAAAAATACATGAATAAACCTTTTTCATTAGAGAAGAACATAGCTTCTGAATAGAATATGCTCCTGCTTCAAACCATAATCAAGGCAATGAAGTTATTCAGCAAATTTAATTCTAATTTACTCGTCAAGTTTAGAGGAAACAGAAGTGACACAGCACTTAGAAACACGAGCAAAAGAACTTTCCAAATATTTCATTTTTAGAGTATAATAAATACTACATAATATTTTTATTTTATTGATGGCAGTTTGTCATTTATTTAATGTCCAATGATTAGATCTCTTACATGCAACGTGGAAAACCTCAGGCCCTTCATGGGGGTTTCCAAGTCTTCATCAATACGTTCTATCCATTATATTGTACTGTAAGGACATGTTCATTTCATTTGCTCATGCTGACATGTTTGCTCTGTCTTGCAGGTATTACTTAATTATTTAATGAGTTAGAACAAGGGAATTCAAATGAACACATTTGACATACCAAGAACATACCATGTTTGCTGCCTTAATGAATTATACTCAATAGCTAAAAAAATTTTAAGAGTGAGGAAAAGACCACCCAGTCCATAAGAAACACTGGTAGTACCCCTAAGTCAAATCTAACTACTTACAGCACTACTCTAGTAAGTCGTAACATGGTTTGAACACCTTTATGAGGGGAGAGCAGAATATACTTCTTCCAGGCTTCTGCTTGAATGGGGAAGGTTAGACAAGGTGACCTCCAGAGGTCCCTTCCAAACTCCATCATTCTGTGATTCTGTGGTTATACATGGTTGGGGTTTTTTTAATTTTTTTATTTTGTTGCAAACTAAGAACAAGTATCTATTTATAAAGTTCTGAGACATAATGTTTTATTTGTTGACTTTCTGGCTGGACAATTATAAGTCAACTATCTATATAAGACAATGCATAAAATAGACTAAGCCTAATTAATTAGTGCAGAATCCTAAACAGTAAAAGAAATTCAGTGTATTCTGGTTTTGTTCTTTACACTTCCTACCCCCTCTTCTTCACTACTTCTTTCGTGGTTTTGTTTTATTGTATGCTGGAGGTGAATTCTGAAGCATGATAAAATGTCACTAAAATGCTTCAGCAGCAGCTCTTCAGCAAAATGACACATAGGAAGTAATGATATCCACGAGGTTGACTCAGAGTAGGTAGTCCTTATCAGTGCCCCAGTATGCTATCACAAATCTGCTCCAGATCATTGTACCTGCCCATTTTTGGTTGGAAAGAGTTTTCAAGAAATTTAGCAACTATTTAATGCAGAGGAGTTGAATAGCTTGGCTAGTGAAACACCTATCCATAGGACCACAGAGACTCTTCCTGCTTTTAAATATTTTTTGATCTTGCATGGGTTTCATTTTCTTGCCTATAGCCCCTCATCACCATGGTTTCGTTCTCATTTTGTGCCTTTTAAAATGAAGAACAAGATATTTGTCTGTCCCTTCAAAATTATTTCCCATTCTGATTTGGAAACGTGTGTCCCTTTGTGACTGTATAATGAAAAAGGCTGTCACTGTCAAAACTCAGAAATCTCACTTTTAGCTGCTGAAAACAACCATCTCAGTCCCAAACACTGCTGAAAATTTTGGCTACAGAGCATGACTGACTAGTCTCATGTCTGACCTGGTGTACCCAGATGCATTGATTATGTGCTTGAAAGTAAACAAGGGAGAACAGTAATTTTGTATGAAAGCTGCACAAAGGCAGCTTCCTGTTTACCAGCAACCCCCCTAGACCTTTTCTGGGTTTGTTTTGTCAATTTTTCTTTTCCTGTCATGGCTTTAAATTTATCTTCAGGAGTGTCGTGAAACTGTCCATTTAGAAAGTGAATACAGAAGTTCTCCTTGTACAGACAAACTTTAAGAACTTTCCTGGGCTGAATTTCTAGGACTGAGATTTTTCACAGATTTAGCCACTGGCTGGATTTGAGTACTTTTATATATGGATGGTGAAAGCCACATGTCTTCTACCACACTGACTCTCACCACAGAACTACAAGTAAATATAGCAAAGCTGTGAGGAGCTAGAATTTCTCAGAAAATTATGTTTAAGAGATGAACAAAAACATCTTCTCTAAATGCAGTTTTTTTCAAACCTTACCCAGGGTCACTGTTTGGCAAATTTAGGAAAAAAAAAGAAAATGTGGCATCTTTTTGAAAGGTAAACACTACCACCTGTACATCCTATACTACTACTGTATGCTCATTTTTTTTCAAATATACAATTATTAAAAAGAAAAAGGCTTTAAGTTGATGCTGATAAACTATGTCTTGAATTAGTTCTACTCTGATACACATACAATAGATGAACATTTAAACTTAGTTCTACTCAGAGAAGAATCTAAATTACATTGTATAATGTCATATTTAAGGAGTATGTATGATATTTTATTAAGTTAGTCCAAACCTACACAAGTAGAATGACTTCAAAATAGGGTATGATCCATTACAGATGAAATGTTTTTCCCTGGAACTTCCAATTTTGAAAACATAAAGGTAAGTTTCCTCTTTATGCATTGCTCTCTGTTTTGCTGGGGGTTTCCATCCAGTTACGCTGTCACACACATCTCTGCAAACTTTCTGTTACTGGTAAGTACACACTTCTGTAAATGATAAGCACCACAGCGATGAAATACATAGCACTCAGGAAATCCCCTAAGCTGAAAGGATTTGCAGCCTGGGAAAGTAAAAGCAGGGAATTAGGGGTATACGTGCTTGCCCCGTTCTTATTTTCTCCCAGACATCCATTTATAGCCAGTCCCTTTTTCCCCTCCAGTTCAGTGAGCTTCTACCGGCACAGGACAGGTGACCCTGGGTCTGAAGACCCCTCCCCTGCTCCTGGAGGAGCAGCCCACCAGTTCAGCCTTTTTCTAAGGGTTGATACTGACTGGTCACAGCTTTTGGTAAGTGGCTGAGATCTGCCAGTCTGGCCTGGACTCCGCAGCGGGTTGGCTCTGCCGCAAACCCCAGTTGCTGTGTGGGTTCAGGCAGAAGCAGGTAAACAGGACTAGAGGAAACTTGGATCAGAATCAGCATGACCAGACTTTCAATATTTGACCTGTGTCAATGAGTACTGTGCGCAGAATCTAGCATTAAAAAAAACCCAAACACATATGTTTTGTCTCAAAAAGCATATAGAGGATAAGAAATAACCACCTACTACACCTGAGTGTCTATCTCAGATGGGAGGAAATAGAAGGAAATCTGATTAGTAAGAAGGGTCACATTTCATGTAAAGTTTTCATATTAGGAGGTCATTTTTAAAGGTATACTTTAGAATATTAAAGAGTGGGAGTCTTTCAAATAATTGTAGGATTGTTTTCCAATTCACCACTAAAATGTAAGTACGCTGTCAGAAAAAGTTTACCTTACTGTCATAAAAAAATCAGCTAATTTTTATACCTCTATGAAGTGTAAATGCTTTCTGAACATTTAAGTGATATATGTAATAACTTTGAAATTATCAAACCATAATAAAATTGAGGCTATGATTGAATGTAATCCTTATCTCTATTTAACTACATAGATGTAGATCAACAGTATGGCCACGTTATTTGGAATTTTTTAAAGTAAATTATAAATAAAAAGATTTATGTGATCCATAGTTGGAGTTGTACAGTACGAATTTAATTACAAACACTGAACACAAATTTTTAAAGAATTAAACATTTAGAACTTTGATATAGTTGCTGAATATGAAATGAAAACCAAATTAACATAACACTTTTGCATGTTTGCAACACTATAGTGTTTCTTTAAATTACAAATTCATTATAGAGAAATTTCTGCAGGGAAACAACAGGAACCTAGAGCCAAGAAAATATTTTTGGAGACTGAATACAATGTGAATATGATAGGAATTGTATTTTTCAAATGTTCTTCAAGCAAGGATTGTTAGTGCTGGAATGGGACAGTTACAAAGATTCTCTATACAGATGTATCGCTACCCACTCTTCAAAACCAGATGTTCATTCATATAATGAAAGTAGGCAAGAAGAGTCCCTGCTTTTTAAAAAATGTACTTTTTGAGAGTGGGGAGGGGCTCTCGCACATGAGTTCCCATAAACTCCTGGGTCTTTCTACCCCATATCATTGAAAGCATATCTTAGTGTTAGGTATGTATACCTTCTTCTACAGGCTTAATCTATTTGATCCATTTTTTGGAAAGAAAAAAAGGTGTAGGATTCAAAGTAAAGTACAATTTTAAACAAGCTAAGAGACAGCATGATGTGCTGCTAGAGAAGGACCATAGTTCTCTAGCTATAAGATGGCAAAGCAGATACGTCTGCTACCAGATCATTGTTACTGCTTTGCTATATATTTATTACATATTATAATGTTTATAATACCTTATATTGCAAAAGATAATTTTTAGAACCTTAGAAAAAAAGGTTAAATACATTATATGACCATTAAATTTCATGTCTGCATGCTATCTTTCTTTGTTCATTCTGAGGAGTCATAATTAAGAAAGCTTCTACTGTCAATGCTATGTCCTTTTTGGACTTTCTTAGATCACTATTTTATCAGTTGGACAATACTGCTGTTAAGGTCTTGCAGTTTCAGGAGAGAAATATAGGGATGAATGAGTTAGGGCTTAAAAAAGAAATTATTTTCTAAGATGTGTCAAAAGGTGCACTTGCTCAGATGGAGGTACTTTCCTCCTACAGATGTGCTGGCTAACACCTGGATTTCAAATCTCAACAGAGAGATCCAAACCCTAAAAAGAGTGGGTTTGGTATTTCTTACTTGGGTTGGAAACAAAGCCTAAGAAAGAAGCTGGCAGAACTTTAAGAAGCAGTTTTCATGCCTGGAGTTGCAGAATAATGTGCGTAATGATTTCACAAGTGTTGCACAGATGCATCTTGGAGTATACATGAGTACGTTCAACTTAAAGTCACATATGCACAACAAAACAAATAATGAATAATGAGATGCTGAAACTGAACTGCCACTGAGGTAGCAATTCTGTGTGTCTCATTTTCGCCTGAGTGACTCTTTCCTTTTAGCCTCAGACACAAACAGAACAAACAATTAGTGCAATAATTGATGATCTGTGCCTTCGAAGCTTGTGGTGACCATGGTCATGCTTTATAAGTCTAATAATGCAAACACCTCTTCCTTGTGATTAGCGTGTTGCCTGTTGCTCACTGATAGGGCTTGGGAGGTACATCTGTATCAGACAAAAGATTTTTATCTGCCTTTTCCAGTTAGTGAACCTCCAACACACTGATCTTTTGTCCCTTGCTGGTTTTAGATTCCAATTACACTTGTTTATGGAATTGGTGAATGATTACGTATGCACTTCATCTTCTAGAACCTAACTTTGCTTTCTGATGGGGTTGAGATGTAGTTGAATAATGCTGCAGGTATTAAAAAAACTCTCTAATTGTGTATGTCTGTGTTTGTTTTCCTTGAGTTATTCAAACATCGATGTTTTTTTGATTTATCCACAACTAGTCTAGTGAACTTTTATTGATGATAAAAGAAGTCCTAGCTTTTTAAAAATCCAGCAAAATGTTTAATCTCAGGTTACAGCTTTCATCAGTAAGTTCTAGGGTAGGATAAAATGAAATTGTACTGTATGAAAAAAGAATTAAACTGAGAAACAGCATGCCATGTTAGAAGCTTTGCAAGAGGGTATCTTTCATAGTATATTAAATTGCTTGATTTATAGATTAGGATCAGGTAGGAATTATGTCTAGAAAAATTTTTATTATGATCTGAAAGCATTCTACTTTTCTAATTTTCTAATTATCAGAAATTACAATTAATAGAAATGTAACAGATTGCATGCAGAGGACTACTCACCAATGATTCCAAGCCTCTCTAGTGCATATGCCCTTCTCTAAGCTTGCCCGTACATCCTACACTTACTTTTATATTTTATATTTCAGCTAATAGGTAAAATAAACCTTGGATATAGTCTACACTGCCAAATAAGAAAATGAGGCTGTCCTTATGATCTTATTACTATCTTCTGGAATTTATAAAATAAAATAATGGTGATATTCATATGAACCTGTTTCAAATGGATCAATTTTGACCTTCTGTGTATAAGTAAACTAAAAAAAGAAACCAAGAAAAAAATCTGCACTTTTGCAATAATAGGGGCATCTCCCCACTGGACCCAAGTAAATGCTTAAAATATGCTTTATTTATTTGCAGGTATCTAATCTTTTATACTTTTGTGGATTTAGAAAGACAGCAGGAAGCCTAAAAGACAACAAACTGAGATTCTGCAGTATCCTATTTTCAATTTTGCAAGATTTCATTCTGATAGAAAGTCACAGCTTTAAAACATCCTATGTTAGCAGTGCTAACACAGGCAATTCAGATATCTAGAGTTCTCTTAGCATTTGTGTCAAAATGCAACAGGCAGTGTTAATAAAGCACTCTGCAGTTACAGGACAGCAAACACTGAGTTTATCCAGTTATCCACTGTAGGTACAGTGACTCCAGACCCGTGACTGCTGGATAGCAAGGCACCCTCACTGGAGGTTCATTTTCTTTCCTCTGTCTTCTACAGCTGAGAACTTCATCACCCTTTATCTACACGCACACCATAAGTTCTTACCACATTTGGTGTCCTCACTCAGCATCACTTTAAAAGACTGCTCTAAAGGTATGTCCCTATGTATTTGGAGGAGCTAAAAGTTCCTCCTAAAAATCATCAGATTACCGATCCATGAAATGACAGCTAATCTAAGATTAACAGCCATGCAAAGTCAACTCTGCCAAGAGATCCACCCATACAAACACAGATGTGTCATGAGTGGGAAACACAGCATAAAAAATATGATTGCTCAGAGTTACAGATACAATGATTTTGATGGTCCTTTCTCAATGGTCTTTCTAGTGATAGGTAAAATCTTCTGCAGTATCATCTCAAAATAAAGGGAGAAGCTGAGGTGAAGTTTGGGAAACAGCAAATTAGATTTCTGTCCATAAGACTAAGTCTGAACTTGCCTTTCGAATGTTGTTTCTAGCATTTTTCTTTTTTGACCATTTATACATGAAACAAGAACATTATGCAAGAAAAGATTTTCACTGCAATGTCTGCCATGCTACCCAAGCTTTTCCTGAGTGCTTACAGTTGCTTCAGAGCTCACTTAGGCACTTGAACTTTTATTCCTTTTATTCTTCTCAATTCTGTTTCTTCACAGTGAATTAATCTATTACCAGCTCTGCAACATTTTGTATCTTGTTTTGTTGTTTTCACATAACTAAATGTCTTCCTACATAAATTGATGCAGAAAAATTCCCATTGCTCAGTTTACACAGAAAAACAGATTATCTATGCTCTGACACATTTCTATTTCAACCCCGGCTGCTCTCATTTTTTATCTGCTTTAGAGCCCTATTAAAAAGTCCTCATGATGCAGAACTGTAAATGAAGTTTAAATAGATTGAATCCAGCCAAAAAATCTCTAAAGATGTTCAGCTATAGATGGTCACTCAAGTAAACAAGTCTCATACTCTGAAAACACAAACAAGATTTAATCTATTAAAGATTCAAAAAAGCCTGTGCAGGGTTCAGATGCAAATATGGCATACTACTGCACACAACTATGCATGACCGTGCTGGGTTCATATTGGCTGTGATATGGAGGACAACTGGTAAAACCATAGCTTAACAAATGTGTCAGTTTAATGCAATGGTCAGAGGTCCTGTTGTTATCCATGACTCATAACAGCAGCAAACATGAAACACCTCATCTATCCAGCTTCAGAGAATCCACAGGGGTTATTCATAACAGCATGTACTCATTATCAAGCTGGCAATGTGTTTAGTTTGGTCCCCAAGATTTTGTGTTGATGGATGCACTTTGGTCTCATAATTTTGAAATCCTAGTTCAAATTTTCTGACATTCCAACTATTCTTCCCATTGTATATGCCTTGCAGAGGAGAAAAAGTAGATGACACAAAAAGAAAATGAAGAGATGTCAAGATGTGACATTTTGAATGCAAAGAACTTTATTAAGTACAAAAGTTTGAACAAAAACTTCCTAATGCTACCTCAAGGCCACAGCGAGATTCATACTTTTCCATTGACAAGCTGAAAGTATCCTTGAAACCCATCAAAGCTATGGCCTCTTACACTGACTGAATTTGAACCTACTCTATTAACCTTTGACAACAGCAAATATTCAATCGAATAGAGGCAATGTTATTGTGCTTGGTGCATGGTTACAGAAGAGTATTCAGGAAAAAAAAATTCCCACCAGCAAACTCTAACTGCAGCATAATAACTCTTTGCTACAAAAATTCTAACATCCTAAGATTTTCTCACTTTTCTTAAATTTAAGAATACAATGTACCAGAATTATATTTTTTACTGCTTTGTGGAGATTTTTACTTAAAAAAATCTTTTAGATAAAGCAAGCACAGAATAAAAACCTGTAGATGTTGGTTGCAGAGTGAATGTGAGCTTGAGTCGTCTTATTGACAGACACATCAGATACTGTCAACATAAATCAGAACATTCCAATTATGTAGCAAGACTTTGTCCCACTCTTTGTACCCTTCTCTGAAAATCTACTGTAATTACCCTTCTGTAATGCGTATGAAATACTAAAAGGCAATATAACAGGCAGATGGTGAGTTGTCATCTGTTTTGCCTAAGGGCCAAAAGTTACAATGGCTTATCTTACTGCTTGCTTGCACCCCTTTAAATTATTTCCTGAGCCAGCACCCCATATTTAGTGTTCCTATCCAGGGTCAAGCTGAGCAATGGTGGCTGTTTTAATGCAGCACAGTTTCTCAGCTGGCTTAAGGGAGAGTCATGCTTTGGCTGGAAAGAAATACCTCAGACAACCTCAAAAGCTCCTAGATCTTGGCTCAGCTGGTAGATTAAGATCTTATGGAATAACTGTAAATAAAGGAAAGGACAGCAAGGGGAAACTGGAATGAGGAAAGAAATCAAACTGGACAGGAATGATAAAGGAACTTGAACATTATGAGTCTTCACTCTGTGGGGAAAGAAAAATAATAATAGTGGGAACATCACTTGTAATTCCAATCCTGAAAGCTAGGAGGTGTCCTTACAAATGCCAGCCCAAGAAAGGATTTTGTTCTTTGCTGTCCTCCTATTGTATTTTCTCTTCTGTGACAGTTAAGCCTTTATGAGTTCTTTGGTAAAGTTGCAATTGCTCTGCTCTACAGGAGAGTCTCCTTCCTGAAGACAAGAATCAATGAACCACACAGACCTCATCTTCATTAGTTGGAAAAAACCTCATGCTCCTATCCGATAAACTGTGGGATTCAGCCGCTACACACACACACAAGAATGAGCAGAGCTACTGCATAAAAATATGTAAAGAATTAATATTAAATACGATGAAGTGTTTAATTAGAACAAGCTTTGAGAAAAAAAAAACCCAACAGTTATGTTCACAGGGGAAAAAAAAAAAGCTATTTCATCCATTACTATTACTTACTGAAATCTGAAAAGAGGTCTAAATTACTTACACTTAAAAACGCCTCTCATGATAAAACTGGGTAGTCCAAAACTTGCCAAGACCAAGGAAAAGCTATTTCTGATTTTAACAGGTTCTGCATGAGTAAATATACGCAGATGTGAGGGCTGCTGGGTGTTGAAAATTAACACGGTAACTTCTATTCCTCACTTTTTATGAAAGACAGACCCACATCTTACCAGCTAACCCACAGCAGTGGTGAACAGTTCTTAATGGCAGAGTACCTTAGATTTTTACATTTCAGATTGCCTTAACAGCAACAGATAATCTGGCGCATGTGACACCAATCTCCTGCCTACAAACCAAGAAATTTAAACATAAACTGTAAAGAGAACTGCAGCATAAATTATGAAAAAAAAAAAAGGGGGAAAGAAATGTATCTTCTCCTGAAAGACAGTGCATGTGCTGAACACCTAATCCCACCAGTGAATGCCCCTTTAAATCTTGCAGAACAGTATTGATTCATTTGCTGACTAGTACCTGGTGTTACTTATCAGCTCTGCCCTCATGCTGCAAAAGATGGAGACGTCCACCTGGCTGGCAGGGCAGGGACACAGAGAAGGCAAGATGGATGGCAGGGACGGACTTGGCATGTGTCTGCAGCTTGGCGATTTAAATGTCCTTTTCAAGCAGTGGAGACATATGTATATATATTTTTATATATATATATAATTGTTTACCAGGTTCCAGGAGATGATTATGGGCTGAGGTGAAGGGAAGGAAGAAGGGGAGACAAGTGAGGAAAGGGTTCATGACATTGCCTAATTTTTTTCCTTTCTGCAATAACCATTAGTGTGACAATGTCTCCTTAGAGGCTCATCAGTTAGCTCTTAAAATGCACAGGCACTAGAACCAATGCATAAAGTACATCACAATACAAGTTATTAAAAAAAAGTTTTCAATTATAATATATTAAATCAGTTTAGTGAGAAGGTGCTAGAAAAAGATATGTAATTTATCTGATCATGTACTCTTGTTCCTGCAGTACTTTGGGAGGTGGCATCTTCAAGATGGCAACAAATTCATTAGAGTTTGGAAACAAAAAGTGTCCAAAATGAAATTGGAAGTAAAGACTCAGATTTGTTGGTCACACAGAATGGCAAGAGTTGGAAGGGACCTTCGGAGATCATCTAGTCCAAACCCTCCTGCTAAAGCAGGCTCACCTAGAGCATGTTGCACAGGACATGTCCAGGCAGGCTTTGAATATCTCCAGAGAAGGAGACTCCACAACCCCCCTGGGCAGCCTGTTCCAGTGCTCTGTCACCCTCAAGGTAAAGAACTTCTTTCTCATGTTCAACTGAAACCTCTTATGCTTCTGTTTGTGCCCATTGCCCCTTGTCCTGCCGCTGGGCACCTCTGAGAAGAGTCTGACTCCATCCTTGTGACATACGCCCTTAAGATATTTGTAAGTGTTGATGAGATCCCCTCTCAGTCTTCTCTTCTTCAGGCTAAACAAGCCTAGCTCTCTCTGCCTTTCCTCATAGGAGAGATGCTCCAGTCCCCTCATCATCTTGATGCTACTCAATCAAATTAAAAGCCTTCTCCATCTTTTGTAAAACTTTGTCCAATAAAAAAGTACAATGAAAATTGATCCCTTAACCACTGTGTTATTGGACCACTGTGTGTGCATGGTCACACCTGAAGCTAATACACTTGCAAATGGACAGACATCCATATTTATGTTCCTATCTGGGTAAACTTATACAGTTGTATTCCTTTCAGTGCTATGCCCTAAGTTGGATTTAAGGAATTCTAACAGTCATTTAGAGAGAAAATAGGTAATGTCTCAGAAAAAAAAAAAAGAACAGAAAACCAAAAATAAAACGGAGGCACTTCCCCCTCACTATTTTAGCTTTCTTCAGTGTTGTTTAAAGAAGGTGGCTGCGTGTTTCTCTCAGGTGAGTGGAATTCCAAGATGTGACAGGCTTGTCCAGATACACAGGATAAAAAAATTTGATAAATACACCTGCTGCATCTTTCAGCATAGGAGCAATTAATAGTATTAGTATTTAAGTAATCATAATCAGAGTTCAAAGAACACTACATTAATTTGTACAGGGGAAACGTAAGACCTGCAGTGCTATTTTTTCAGATAGAGTATTACAAGAATATTGAACTTTTTCTACGGGATACTTGAGTTTCCTGTCAGCTGGGGGTGAATTCAGGTTTGCTCTCAATTCTTTTTGAAATGCTTTCTGATATCAACAACAAGCCTAGTGATTAAGGAAGGTATTAGACTCTGAGTTTTTGTTGTTACCTTCTTTCAGTGCAAGATCCCTGTGAGAAAAGGGTTCCTTTTAAGAACTACAGTTTTCTCTATTTTACTTTTTCCTGCCATTATCTTTTCTCAATTATTTCATGTTTGCTTCTGTCCTAATTCAGGCCTTTCCCTCTATATTTTATTCAATGAAAAAGTCTTAAAATCTCCCAACAGTTTCACCTCCTTTCTGTCTGTGGTATGTACACTAAAATAATCACTCCTAAGACAGCGAAGATGGTTGCTAACAGAGCATCGTCAGGCTTTAGAGCTAAATATCACAATGAGATTAATGACAGATGGGAAATGCTCATACATTGCAGTCATGGCTTCCGTCTGTCTGCAAACACAGTTTGCATTACTTTATGTTTTGTTTTGAAAGAGCCTCAACAGCTTGGGTTTCTTTTTAAGGTTAAGGTTAAAACCTATGAAATCTGAATATACCATTGCGTCAATATTGAAGCAAAGCAAAGAAGCACGTATGTCCTGTAGGATGGGTTTCTGATTTTTCTCAGCTGAAAGCTCAAGCCAGAGATGTAGGTTGGTTTTTTTTTTCACAGCCAGTAATAGTCAAAAATCCTTGGTTTACCACATTCATGTCAGATGTATAACACTCCTACTTCTCTGAAACACTGGCATTTTCCATCAGAGGCAGGCCTGCGCTCCCTTAAGATACTTAATCTGGAACTTCTAGGGAGAGAGGTCAGGTGTGAATCCAGCTGCCTGGCAGAAGGAAGGCAGGTCCTCAGGGGCAGCTTTGGCACTGTGGTACTCAAAGCCAGACACATAGCTTGGCCTGCTGTGCTCTCCACAACTTGCATCAAACCTCAAGAAAGCTTTTACACTGTGTGGATGCAGAAACACACTGCATTCCAGGCCACTTTCACATAAGTAATTTCTTTTTTCGGCACTCTGTGTAGATGTGTCTCCACACCTGTCTCTACTGCCCCAGTCCTTCTTAGCCTGGGTGAGAAAGATTTCTCTTGCTCTTCCCTTGTTCTGTCATCAGGTGTTACAGTTGGCAGCCTACTAATGCAAAATCCTGCATTTTATTATAAAAGTCAGGTCTCAAGTCTCCCCACTATCAGTAAGTGGAGTTAAAACAAACACATACACTGATTCTCGGTAGCGTTTGGTGACACACGATACTATTAGCACTGCTGTTTAGAAAGCAATGTGGGTGACATGCAACAGATGCTCCATACCCAACCCTGAGTAAACTTCGCAAATGTCTAAGTGGCCACTGAGGCCCAGATAAATCTATTCCTTTGCAGCCTTTACGAAGAATTACTAAAGAGGCCCAAGATGATATAGCAGCGACTGGCAAGTGTGCATGGACTTAAGTTAGAAGGCAGGGCCTTGAGATCAGTGCTCATTTTTCTGTGGAACTTTGCTGGACTGCAGAAGAGAGTTCTAGCGAGTACTGATGAGATGAAGAGGGAAAGAAGCCAGCCTGTCTCCTTTAGTAAGCTCCTAAAAGTTTTTCCTTGCTGGGGCTGCTGGAGTTTTATTCTTATAACATTACACAGGGAATGGGCACCTGCGTTTAACACTCTTTGAAAGATTCCAAGATCTCTCCAAAGTCATGAGAAGAGGTCCTTTAAAGGTAGCTTGCATGCCTTACATTCTTAGCGCATACTGCGGGGTTAAGAAACCAGCATGCTCTGTCCTTTATGGATACAGATATCACGTGGGTAGGATATCCCCTCAAGAGAAATATTTAATTCGTCCCAGAATGGAGCTTGTGTGCATATTAACATCTATGCAGCATGAACAATAGTGGATTAGGACCCTGGCATTAAACAGGGAGTGTGCCAATGTGACAGTATAAACATATCTTTTGAGTCTGCAACGTTCAGTAACATTCCACAATTCTTCTCTTCCATCTTGTCCAAATGAGCTTCTCTTGGCTTGAAGCCATTTCTCCATGATGTCAATGGCTTTAGCAATGCTAAACAGGCTGTGCCTGTTATCTTCACATCTTTTTTTTTCAGTTTTTCATTGTTACAGCTGCTCAGCCAAACCGTCAACAATTTATTTCCCACAAACTAAATTGAGCCAATAACATTGTAATCCAGTATAAATAGAGAAGCAATTGATTCCAATTAGGCAAAAGTTTCAGTGTTTCCAGGCTTGCAGCCAGCTTGTGGTTTATGAAATTTAACTAAGTTACAGCTTAATCACTTTGCCACTAAAAAACAAATTCTAGCCAAAAATATCCTGATGACAAAGGAGGAGCGTGAGGAATACTGTCAATGGCTGGGTATGGCTGTTATAGAAAATCATCACTAAATTTATCAAACAGATCAGCCAAAATAAAATTTCACACAAAACACAAACTCTACCATTCTCTAGGTGAACACAGAGCTGCATATTGTCCCCCAGCAGGCGCAAAAAGTCAGGAAGAGGTCTGTCTTGCCATTGATTCAGCTGTCGCAATGCAGAAAAGAAAGCAGCAAGGCAGACAACACAGGTATGCTGTAAGGCTCGTCCTAAAGTTAAGAGAATCAATAAATTTAGAAAGCTAGGGCAAATCATTCAAATCCTGAAAGACAAGAAGGTGCGGAAACCTAAGAAGTGAAAAATTATCAACAGGGATACAAATATGTAAATGAAAGTTTAATGTTCATGAAGTTAAGGGAAACTGAATGACTCCTGATGATACTCTTGAAGAAACACACTGTGTATTCTAATGTTTACGCTATTACAGAATATCAACAACACGTTTCAGATTACAATATGGGCAACGCTGTTGGCATAACAGCTGGATAACAATTAGGAAGTGTAAGGATTATACTCACAGAAACTTAATCATTATAACTTTGCTAATAGAGAAAAATCCAAATGAAAGTGCTCTTCTTTCACAGATATTTCCCCGCACACTAGTCTTGAAAATTGTAATAAGAATTACAGGACAGGCTATGTGAATTTTAAAAGGATCACTCTTATAGCCAATACATTATAAAGAATATAAGAGTACTTTAGTCCAGTGATACCATCTCCTGGGATTTTTTTTTGTAGTTGTGCATTTGTCCAGTGCTTAATATTTCTCTCCTTCTGTTCCCATTAGCTGAGAAAGACACACAAATGGTGGATCTAAAGCGGAACTGGACAGTTAAAGTGACAATTAAGGACATTTGTAAAATGTGGACACTAACGGCAACCTTCAAGCCCAAAGACAAGATTTCTGTAGGTAATGACGCTGTCCTACTTTGTTCAGTCTGTGGTTAGGACCGTCACTTAGCAGACAGAGACCTGTGAGGACAGCCCTGCATCTAAGCAGCCCACTCTCATTTCTGTTGTTCTGGTGCCCATAGAGAACATGCATAGAGATTGTAAGGCGTTCTGGGGGAAACTTTCACTGTGGATCAATAGTTTTGTGATTGTTGGACCAGGAAGAGAAAATCACAAGGTTAAGTCTATCATCTAGTGATCAGAAGTGTTCACAGTGACACAGGAAAGTCAGCTGTGAACACATATCCATATGAAAGCAAAAAAGAGAAAATGCAAATGACTGAGCTCCATCTAAAGAGTGCCCAGGAGCCTCACAATTGGTTCATGTTCCAGAGACCTGTATTCAACGTATTCCTCTGAAGTGGGCAGAATGGAGATTTAAAAATAAGTTGCCTACCCCTGAATGCATCGTTGGTAATACTATTAATATTGCAGTTCATCTTTACTCATTTAAAAAAAGATTGATCAAATCTAATCACCTCACACCAGACCAGAACTCATATAGAGATAAATATCCAGATCCAGTGTGGCTTCTAGTGTCCCCAAAGTAGCCAAGATAAAGCCCCAGTTGGCTCGCTGGCTTCTGTGAATCTGGTTCAACTATGTACTGCACAGATAGCTTGTACGCTGAACTCAGTGGAGAGCCAAAGGCTGCAGATGCCTATGTATGCCCTTCACTAGCCTAAGTCTCATTTTCACAGCCTACATCTCCAAACAAGTTCTAGTGGGTTCTGAAGGTGTTCAGCACTGGTGAAAATTATGATTAAACTCAGCAGGAGAAATAAGAATAAGTAAATGTGATATAATGCCAAGGACATGAGAGATTAAAAAATAGCAAGAAAATTATTTCTGTCCATGAAATGAAATCACAGCAGCATCAGGGAGAATTTATAATACAGGTTGGTGAGCATCTGTAGTAAAGGGCTTAGCTGAAAAAGATAATTAATCATAAATTCATTTGTTCATTCATATAATTAATCATAAAACTATTTCTAAATTTATCAAACAGATCAGCCAAAATAAAATTTCACCTTAGACTCACAAGACTGATGAGGGGTGATGATATATTTCTTTTGCCTAACAGCCTGGTATGTGATAAACAAAGGGACAAATTTCCTTTGAGCAAAGCACTCATGTACATCCTGGGGTCCTGAAAGTAAGAAAGACACCATTAGCCCTCTCCCCTCAGCATCAAACTCCTCTTTATGTCTTCATCTAGGGTCGGTGGTCCAGGCTGAAAAGCACCACCACACTTGGGTAAGGACCACGTTTGGACAGGAGTAGCACAATCAGCAACCCCCAACATTCAGTGGCCGAGTTAACTCTGAAGGCATGACAAACCTCACTTAGGTCTCTTAAAGGTACAGAAAGTAAATTCAGTTCCCTGTTCAATAAGCCTACAATGAGAAACAGCAGAGAGGAACAATGTAGGTTTTAAGCAAGCTTAATTCTTCTTTTATTATTAGGACAGAAAGCTGTTGGTGACGTTACAACAGCTTAGGAGCAGCTCCAATTTGCTCTCAGCTGGCCTTGCTGCTGGAAATCCTTTGACACCAAGCTAGATTTTAGTCATTCTGCCGTGACATTCACCTCCTTTTTGTTTCATACGCAGTAAAATATATTGTGGAGGACTCATGAATTCTCTCCAACATGTTCTTGTTTTACCTGTATTACAGTCTCATTATATTGAAGTAGAAAAAGAAGGCTTTCATGCAACAGAGATTCAGACTTCTTTTACATAAATTTCCTCTGCCTAAATCTACAGATTCAATGGGGGAGAACAGGGAAGAAAAGAGACTAAACTTACAGGCAATGCTGGTATGAATTATTACTGTTTCCATCCCATTCAGAGACCCTGTTGAGAAAGGTGCCATAAAATTGCCACATTCAGCAAGAAGCTCTACAGAAGTCTCTTTGTCAGCTACGGTAATGTAATATCTTATTTATCTAACTCAAACGCTGTGCCTGAGATAAGGCTTGATTAATTAAGGGCCTTCTGATTCTTCCATAAAAGACGTCATGAAAGTAGAATGGTACCAGAAAAAAGCTCGTATCTGTACTTTAATTTAAAGTTTGTGTCTGCGTAATGGCTTCAACTGTGCATCAGCAATTTTGTAAATGCATTTTGAGTAAATGTTGTAAACCTAAAAAGAGCAGCTGTTAAATCTCTCGACAACATCTGTAACACTTCTTTTAAACATTAGGAAACCTGCTCTCTCTCATGATTAACTTCACTTCTTGTTGGGTAATATTATATAGGACGGATACACCAACTGTTGGGGACTTCTTTGTTTTCAGTCATTATTTCCTTTCCACTTCAGTTTAAAAGTTATTTCTTCCTTTTGTTTATATATATATTATATCCTTATTTAACATTATACATAATTATTCTAAATATTTTTAAAATATCTGGGGAAACAGTGAATATATGGAAATAATGAACAGGATGATACCAGTGTATTAATATTACTTTTAGTAATGCTTTAGATAAAATTACTGTTTATTTCCAAACAAAAAATTGTGTACCTTGAAAAACAGAAAATCAGAGCCCTTTTTGGCACAGTAAGTCAACACCAGAGTCAATAGCTTTGTTCTTCATTTATCAAGATCTACCTCTCAACAGTGAATTATGAGACAATATAATAACTCTACATCAAACTGTCTTTACTTTTATACAAACTGAGTTTTACAGTGTCAGTCTTGTCAACACTGCTGAATATTAATGTGAATAAAGTTAATTGCTGGGTGGATAAAGGTCTGAAGCAGTCAAAGTGAAAGAAGGCACCTAAAAGAAATCTGTCATTTATGACAAGCTGCAATTTATTTCTACTTCATGATATGTACTGACAGGTCTCAAACCTTACTCTAGTCTTTACCATAAATTGCAATTATTATAATTCACAGTGGCATTTGACCCAGAGGCTGCAACCTAGTTCACCACATATCAAAGACTTTGCTTCTTGGGGAATTCATTTGCAAACTCCACCACGTATTTCTCATTGTGAATCCAATTGTTTGCACTCAACACTGAACACGCACAGTAAATTTTGTGACTTGCACTGCTTAAAAAAGAAATAGCACATTGCTTTAGCTGAAACATGAAGTGTTTATGACAAAATATTTACAGATATTTAAAAACTAAGATTAAATTTCAGTATGACTGTACAATTAATAGTAAGTTTTACAATATTAGGCACTGGTGACATATTAGTCTGATGAATTTTGCTGAGTATTTTTATAATCAATCATCAATTGTTTTAATAAATGTTGTTACTGGTACCATCAACAACACAGCTGAAATTAATTCAGTTTAGTCCCTGAAGTTTTGCTCACCTGTTCCTCGGTATAGTTCAGATGAACACTGTTGATGAGTATTCAATTCTTGGACCCAAGCAAAATTCCCAGTCTGACTGAGTTTATGGTGAATGTCTCCAGATCTACAAACCTAGTTTTGAAGTCTGGGTTTAGTATGAGCCTTGTCATTTCTTAAGCTTTATAAATGTAACCTACAAGTACAAAAATCTCTGTTTAATTTAGAAAATTTAGAAAAGATCACAAAGATTTTAAAGTTAATCAGGTGATGCAGGTGATAAGAAGAAATGTGCTACCTCTAAAACATCAGACTTTTCAAGAGATTTAGAATTCTTCAGAGGACTCTGTAGTGAATCATAGTAATTTCCTTGTGATGTTGAGTTTATTTCATATTAAATTAGGGCCCTACCAAATTAAAATATTTTCTATTTTGTTTTTTAAAGCTAACAAACTTCCACATAATTTTGAAAAATGCAGTGCAAAAATAAGGGTTTTTTTGGATGTCTGTCTCACTCATTCATCCTTTTCCTTATATTTGATTTCTTATACCTGATTTCTGATGCAAGAAGTAGCATCTGTGAAAGTAGGACTGTGATTTATGATTGCTGAGTATGTTTTTAATTAACTACATAGCTTTATTTATCTTGACTGTACCTTTGCCTTCTCAGGCCCATAGTTTGTCACTAAGCAACTATCAGTGTTCTTCCCTCCATAAAAGTACCTTTTTTGCTAAACATAATAATCTGCATTTCTGCAAAACCTCCAAATTCCCATTGAGTTCACTGAGATAAGAATCAGTGTTCTCTTCCCACTTCTCCACACAATCATATTAACAGTCTAGAGACAACATTTAGAGAACCATAACCAGAGAAAATAAAAAAAAGCCACGATAACATTGCTTAGAAGAGCTGAAAGAAATCTACTTCTCTCAACAGAGTGCATTTTCAGTTGCTTCTAAACAAACAACCTGCTTTGCTGAGAAACCAGGAGACGCATCCGCAGCATCACACCAGGGAAATCACACATGGAGCACTACATTAAGCTGAGATATTACATGGGTTTTGTTTGCAAGACTCCGAGCTTTCTGCAGATTCCTATCACGGTGGAGCACAGACTCGTAAGCTGAAACCATTACCAACAGAGTGCATAAATTGGTGATGAATGACAAGGAATGGTGTCTGAGACCATTCTACCAACCACGTGGACTAAATGCAGAGAAGTTTTTCAGGGTTAGCAGAGAGAGGGAGGAATACAGAACAGTTTAAACTGGTTTAGATATAACTTAATGATATCATAAGATTTCTTCAATAAAAAATCTAAAAGGCAGGCTAGGAAGCTAGCATGGTCCCGATCTTAAAAATGATTGTTAGCCAGCATCCTTTCTGTCATCCATTTCTTATGTAGCTATTTGTTCTTTATTGCTAAAAGAAAACTGAAAATAAATGTTTAAATGCTCTACAAACATTTAAATAGATACAGAAAGAGAGTCTGGATTTGTTTTCTCCAGTTGCATGATAAAGAATACTAGCTTTTGACAAAAATAGAATGGAATAACATTGTGGTGAAATTATTTTGCCTTAGTAGCCACCTCTATTGTGCATTTCTCCATGAATTTTGTTTGAAATACTGAAACTGACTTACAACAAAAGGCATTTGAATGCTTTTTTTCCACGTATTCTTTTTCTAAGTGGTGCTAGAACTATTAAGAATGAAAAATTGCATATTGAAGGTGTTCAAGGTTTATGCCATTATTTGTAGACATATAGAGAACAATAAGAGGAAAGAAATACTGTAACAAATACAGCAGGAGAAAATCCATATCTGAAAACTCAGATTCATATATGACCTTTTAAAAATAATCAGGTATTCCAGGGAGGATTCTACATTTCATTTTAAACATCCCCATTATTTGCAGTAGTGCAATCCATCTACAAGTTTACCGAATGAACAAAAAGTAGTGACTTGGGTAAGCAACGTGAGAACAGTAATATCTAAAAGCATTTTTTCTTTGGTGTTTATAGAATAAAAAGTAATCTACAAAACAGTCTCTTGATTCCCTGAAATATATTAAACCTGCAATTTAGAGCTGTAGCAAGCCTCCAGTGCAAGATACACTATATCCTTTAAAACACATCATTCTGAGTATCCTTTGTCACAAGCAAACATTTAACCATGCGATTAAGCTTACATTTTCACAACTGTTACCAAAGATACAACAGTTCCCTATGGCAAACAAGCAAAAGCAGTACATCACAGGATCAATACATTTCACATGTTCTCCTTTTCTGAATACTTCACTTAGACATGCCTAAGTATTGTTCTTCTTGGCTAAAAGTATCTGGAAAAAAATGTTTATAGTTGATTCTGGTTTAATTACTCTGACCTAAACACATTTTGTCAGAGACTTGTTATGAATCCCTGTCTGTAACAAAGCTAGTTATAGGAGTTACATGTCTGGAATTCATGATCTTATCCCACTGCCTACTGAGCATATGTCTAAACAAAAAATGATGATAAATTATATGTTCACTAGACCAATAGTATGTTAAAGTTTGGAGAGATGCAGCATGTAATGCATCCTTTCCTCACTTGGTTGGCCCTTCCAGCTGTGGTTGTGAAACATGCGTATTACAGTAAGGCAAAAGCACCACCTTATTTGGTCCTGAAAAGTGTTGTTACAATGAATTAAATCTTATTACCAACAACTTTTAATCAGAATTTCTAAACACTTAGGAAATTAAGCAAAGCCTTCAGCACTTGTCCATGAGATCAAATCTACTATACATAAACACCTTACAAATCTGCCAAAAGACATAAATCTGAACAGCCAGACCTCTTTTTCCTAGACGTATGCTATGTTTTAATAAGGACCTGGCTCGTTTTCAGGCTTATCTTTTTGTTAAGGCAGAACTGAAAGCAAAAGCCTTGGAAGTAGTTAGAAAAACAGTGTAATCACTAAGATACCATTATCCTGTCTCTTGTAGCTTTTATATTTGAGCTTCTCAAAGCTACGGACAGCAAATTACTCATTTGATACCTGAGCTGCATAAAGAAGATTGAAATCTGGGCTGTTAATGATCTTTTCACTCTGGGAGATGCTCTGTAAGAGCTCATGTGTAGCACAGATGCTAGCTGTCTACATTATTCCTAGGCACCCAACAACATACAGAGGTGGAAAGTGTCATTTTTCCTAGATACACTAATGCTGAAAGAAATCTTATTTCTGTGTGAAAGCTGTTCTAAAGGAGGAAATGGTTTTCTAGGAGACCAGATACAACTTGGAAAAAAACATGAGCTTCCTTTTCTTGTAATTTTTTTGCAGTAAGTGCCCCACATTACTAGATACCTTAAATGAATAATCAACCTAAATGAAACAGAAGTTTTAACTAGCAATTAAGATGGCGATTAATAAGAGTATAGACAAATAAATGATTTATTCAAAACAAGATTATCGAGGTCGTATTGTTATGCCTAATCTTTTAAAAATGCTTTAGACTGAAATGAAATGTATATGATAAAAGTGCACTACTTCTTATTTGGCTAAAGCCACTAAACAATTTTTTAATTTTGGTTTGTTGTTGCTAGATAGAACTTCTTACCACAAAGTTCCCCCAGGAACTCTGGGGAGATAGGAAAAATATCGTCATCACTGATGGTACAAAGCTGGAGCATAAAAAAGATTAACTGACATGCTCAAAGTTACACAAGTGTGGGAGATCTGGAAACTCAGTTTGGGCATGTAGGCTTCCTGCTGTAATCAAAACATAACCATCTGCCTTCTTCCCAATTCTCTTCCTATGCTCTTTTATTAACCAGGTAAATGCAGCTGTTCCAGCATGCCATTGCTAGTTCAAAAAATCATTTAGCGTGTCATTCATTTTCTTAGATCCTTTATCGCCCACTCAGGTTGGTGAAATGTGTACATGGAATGAATACGATTTTGCACTTTTTATCATCTTATAGGTGGCACATACCAGAAAGAAGTGCAGTCCTCAGCAGTTGGTTCGGAACAGTCTCAACAATACTATTCTTATCAAAGATCATGTTCTACTGGGCACCTCAGGAAAAAATCTTTTCTGTAGCAACCTCAAGAAATCACACTTTTTTCTAAAGTCAGAGGCAAAGGAACTTAGCAAACCCCATTGACAGAATTGCAGTGTTAAAGGGAGGTAGCATAAAAACACACCCGTGCATTTTCTTACTTTTTTTCTAGAATCCAAATCCAAAGTTACTGAAGAAGAGAACCTGGGATGCTGAAAGGAAAGAAAAGAAAACACCGACTCAGTGAAAAGAGGCTTATACAGTTTAACTGAGTTTAGTTGAGTTGTTTAGTTTAGTTTAGTTCAGAAGAAATAAAAATTTGCATGCACTAAGTTAATGTAAGCTTTTTGTTTCGCTTGTCAGAATTCTGATTTTAGTAGATCTAACTGGTAAGACTCTTGCATGCTTGGGAACATCTCACACAGTAGATCTCCATGATGAAAAAGTAACTTCAGAGATTTATAGGACAAAGAAATTGCAGAACCTTAAAGTAACATTTTGGGGGAATCAATTGGGTAGATAGCAGTGAGATTTTTTTTTATCAGGTGGCGGTAGATGAACATCTGTGGGGAAGCCAATAGCAATAGGAAAGATGCAGAAGTTTGCCTGACATAAAGTAAAAGAGCAATTCTGATGGGGAAATACAGAACGAGCATATGTCTGCTCCACATGGATATTAAACTTTGGATGACATTTTCCTTAAAAGAGAAAAACATCTTTTAATATTTCCTCTTTTGCTGTGGACTATCTGCTACACTGTTTGTAATAATTTGCGAATAATCCTTCAGGCACCACTTAACCTATCTAAATGCAGAAAGATGAATCTGGAATACTATCAAAGCGCATATTGAATAAAAAGAGCCATTCTGCTTCAGCAGCAACACAAGAGACCTGTTTTTTATTATGTATGTGAAGTGTTTAATTTAAACTGTTAATAGTTAACCATGTCTGCCCTAGAGCTATGCAGATCTGGGGGAAAAAATACATAAACAAAACCCCCTCTACCTCCCTTCAATTCCTTCTTCTGTAAAGTCAAAGAGAGAGAGGAAAAAAAAATTTTGGAAAATATGAAGACTGCTTATGTGAAATGTCCTTTTCCCAGAATGTACAGAGAAAGAAGGTAAAAAGTCTATAGCTCACACTGAAAAGCCTAGCAGCCTTAGGGTTACCCGTACTAAAATGTCTGGAAAACAGGAGTACCTTACAACAGAGTCTGAAGTTGAGCTTGAGGTTGTCAGGGAGGCATACACAAAGCATTATGAAAAAGGTATCTAGGATTTTTCAGCTGTTTGGGTGTACATGGTTAGCTTTGCAGAGAGGACTCCCAGCCTCAGCATGGAGCCTAACACCATCTCTCATATTAAGGGAATTTGCCGTTATTAAAAACTGGTTTTACATATTTTATTGATAAATGACACTATATATATTTTTCATTCCTAATGCATAAGTTTATTTTAATAATCAAATAACCATTCCTATATTTAAAGTTCCATTTTGCGGAAAAAAGGAATTATCTCTTTTTTTTATCCTGCTTTCAAAAGAATCAAGAAATGTTGTCATTTTAGAATTGACATTTGATTAGGCAGAAAGATGGGGAAATGCCAACATAATATACCTACCATGGTAAATCAATTTTAAATTAAATGTTATAGAATCCAGACACTGTGTAGTCTTCCATAATTAAAATAGCATATATGTGGTTCAAACAGAAGGCAAAAGTTCAAGATCTTCTTTGCCTAAAGCATTTATATTTTCCACTGAAAGTAGCTATTGTCCAAGGTTGTCTGGTTTAGGCATACAGGTTTCAAATGATTCCTAGCCCAGTCTGAGAAACAAGAATGTCAATTTTAAAGAGAGTGAAAATTAATTTAACTGCCTAAGATTCTTCCTCTAGTAAAGTGATCAAATATGTACTAATAGATGTTAATAAACTAAAAGAAAGCAGAGAATAATAAACATTTAATTTCTTGCTTAGCAACTGTTCTAGAAAAGCGTAACAATTTTAACCATACATTTCCTAGAATGTAATACTCTGACAGTGTCTAATAATGGGCAAAAGTGATGCTGAGTAGTACCCAAAAGTAAATGGTATTGAGTATTATAGTCTTGAAAAAGAACCTTCCCAGGCCTGAAAATGTTTATTTCCACAATAATCTCTTAGGAATTCAGCAATATCAAAATTCCTTGATGACAACTGGTGACTTTGTTTTCCTTTTAGGCCTCTTTTGGTTTGGTTAACGATAGATTTTAAAAAGGTAAAGATACACTTAATTATTTCTCTTCCTTTTCACAGTTTGAACTGATGGAAACCTAGCTTATCAAAGAATCTACATTAGCCTTTACTGTTAATATACAGACAAAATACTGTTTCTCATATCAAAATGGATTCTATTGGATTGTATGCAAACTTGGGAATTTATATCACATGGCAGCCATAACGAATCATTATTTTTTTTCTTTCTGTTGCCAAGTACTTTTGGATTACTAAATCAAATCAAATGATATTTAAGTCAGACTGTCACAAATCCAGTGGCAATATAAGACTAATGGACTTCTTCACCTTTATATGACTTTGCCCCATTTTTAATCAGCCCAAGTGACCATGCTGGAATGAAATTACTGTGGTTTATGGGACCAGAGCTAAGAGTCAAGAAAGAGATAAAAATGGACCTAATGTAATTTACCAGTCCCTTAAAAATGTGCCCCACATTAAAAAGAAATAAACTTTAACAACAACAAAACCACTTGCTTAATTAAGCTGTCATTTTAA
Source organism: Gorsachius magnificus (assembly GCA_034008185.1). Classification (NCBI taxonomy): domain Eukaryota; kingdom Metazoa; phylum Chordata; class Aves; order Pelecaniformes; family Ardeidae; genus Gorsachius; species Gorsachius magnificus. The sequence goes on along the minus strand of CM067086.1, from coordinate 39,603,441 downwards.
AATACTGTAATTATTTTCCAAATAAATACATAAATTAAGTATCTGAAAACTTATTTGTCCATATATTTCACCCCCACTCCAACTGCAAGTTGTACAGATCCATAAAAATGAATGGTCATGTAGAATGAGGCAGAAGAACAAGGCAAATGTATTATTTCTTACACTTGATTCTTAATACTTATTTAGATTTTACTGTGGGTTAATTAAAAATCTGTGAAAGTTGAGGGGCTGAAAACTTGAGTTATACTTTAAGACTGCCATCTTTTGTTGAAGTAATAAGTGAAATAATGCAGGTTAAAGTTCATTCCATTTTTTTTACTGGAAAAAAAGTCAAATAATATGGTAGTAGGATGATAAATGTTATTGGTTGAACAGTTAACATAATACAACTTAAATGCATCGTCCTTATACTTCCAGTAGATGGCAGGTATAGTACTTCAAACTTTTAAAAACAAAACTCTCTTCTTAATTTTTTGAAACAGCAAGATGTTATTATCTGGGAAATTTTGTTTATAGTACAATAGTCTTTCCATATATATGTATTTTACATTTAATATCTTTACAGAAGTTATACCAAGAAGAAAAGGAATGTTTAATACAAACATATTAAATACTAAAAGCAAATTATAAAGTAATAAAAATAGAAAGAACACACTGAACAACACTCACAGAGAACTGGAATGCTCAGAATAATATTCACAACAAAATAAAAACCATAACTGACAATCTTCAAATAGGAATCTGAAATAAGAAACTTTGTATTTATTTCTCTTTTTTGTAAATCTGCCTCTTATTAAGGCAATGGATATATTTTCTTCCATAAAGTAACTTTCAATTTTCTGTTATGTGTCACTGAAAAATTAAAACCATGAAATGACAGCCAAGCATTTACAAATACAGAGATTCCAGCAGTAAGGCTGTCAGCTAACCCAAGATCAACATACACAAGAAATGACAACTTTTTTTTTTTTTGAGTAATAAAATCCCACTTGCAGCAGAGAAGTCCACCCTCTGTCAGAACACAGGATAGCTAACATTCAGTTACAGATTAGGGGCAAAACCTTTCATTTTCTTTCCATTGTTTAGTATGTGATCCCATGCCTTGTTCACTGCACACTGCTACAACTTCAAACTACTCTGAAGCCTATCTTATTAATTTCTGTAAGTGCTTTTTTGTGCGCCACTTTATTTTGACCAAGGTTTGGTGAGTTGACTTTCTTATATCATCTCTGTTTTTAACAGGGAAAAACTGAGATACTTTGAGATTATGGTCAAGCTTATTTGCAAATGTTCATTGAATTGTCTGACTTTTTTGGGGGAGGGTGGTGGCAGTGCATGTTACGTGTTATAGCATTACAACTAAGTTAAAAACAATTTTTATTAATTTTCATTTCATTCATGAGTGCAAGTTGAATGCAAAAAATTACAGTTGCACTTAGTGACCATTTCTGAGGTGGATGGTTCAAAGGAGAAGACTAACCACACACTTAAACTGCCATTAAAATCACCATCTAAATACAGTTTTCCAGGCAGGTTTTCCCATCTTTATCATGAAACCATATCTTGTGTTCTTTCTATTCCATGCCTTATTCTAGCTTCTGCACAAGAAAGAATAGCACCTGTTTTCTAGCTGGTTTCCCTACACATCCCCTGTTTGGTCACACCACACCGAAAGAGGGTGGAGTCATCCAACAAGCGTGTTTACTGTTGGTTTCTCTGCTTAAACTCACTATATGAATATTAATTATTCTGCTTATTTCCTGTCTTGCAGCTCATATCCCCCAACCACTTTTCATTATCTTTGTCTCTAGTTAACCCTTCTGTCCTCTAGCCAATATTGGCATTCATTGATTTTCCTTTTTGCTTTCTTTCCATCCAACCTTCTCCCTGGCTTCTCATGTCCATATATCTGCCAGACTATTTCACTCCTTCCTCCACATTCCATCTCAGGCCAAATTTTCCACTGTAGTTCCTATCCCTCCCCCAACTTTCCCTGAAAACAATACACTGGTATCTTGTTTCAATCTTGTTGCAATCAGGTTTGGTTTTGGTTTAACAGTCCACTTTCAATGTTTCACAGTTTAGACACCTGCCTCCCTTCTTCTGCCTTCATTATTTCTCTTAGACTCAGGTGCTACGAGTCCCTTCCACCTCAATTCTACAATACCAGCCTTGAATGAGATGCTTTCCTGTTCACAAATCACAAAACAAGGTAGTATGCTATATCATGAAAAAACACCCAGTAACTGGTGACCATGAACACATCGATATCTATTATGCTCTTCAGCCTGGTGCCTAATATTGACTCTCTTCCTAAATGGAGAAGCTCATGAAAAGAAGCCTGCCATTTTTCACATACTCTAAAGTTTCCCTGCTCAGTCCCACTGTGAAGATGGCAAAAGTACAGTCTTGCCAGTAATACGAGGCATGAGAGATGCAAGCGATGATGGCATCAACACTCAACATTATGAAGCATCTACTGAAAATGCACAAACTGAAGTTTTCTAAAGGCCTGTTACCTGAACAAGTTTTGGTCTTTTAAGGAAATGGGAAGACATCTATATGAATAAAAAAGCTGCCAAATCTCCTTTTCTGTTTATAAATAAGTGGATTGTAGAGTTTTTCAAGGAAAAGAGCAAGAAAGTTTTTTACATTCTGATTTACTTCCTTGGCTTCATTCTTGGAAACCATGCAATTAGTTTTGGCTGAATTAAAAAATAAACCAAAATGAATTCTCATGCAGGGGACAACATGAAAGATTCAGAAAAATGGATAAATTAAATGAAGTTGTATACAACAGATAATAGAAAAGTAACCTTAATAAAAAGCAGGAAACTTTAACAACCAGTGATAATACCAGCTCTGCATTTAATATGTCTTCATACAAAGCACATGTGGTAGCAATAGCCATGAAAAAAAAAGCATTTCTCATAACTTTCCCAGTGTTTCATCTGCACTCTGCCTATTTCCCGCTTTGGTCATTGCACTGAGGTCGTGGTTTGGATCATGAGAGTTGGTTTAGTTTGAGTAGAAGAGGAATTTCTAGTGAGGCCAACTATGTCTTTAATGCAATCTTATTTATTTATCAAAAAAGTATAAAAATCTCTTTTTTATACACAGAAGGTATAAACTAGGAGATACTATCTTTGTGTATGTTGCCACGCCTCAGTTAGCAATCAGAACAAAAAGCTGCTCCCAAGCCTTTTTTTTTTGAGGATCAGGCTTCTGACTTTTTTTTGGATTCTGTAGCACTTCATTCTTTGTGGTACCTTTTGCTGCTCCTCACACACACATAGATGTAACATGCAGTGCAATCTCTGCATTCATCCATCTTCAGACATGTTTTTTAAAAAACATTGAGAGGTTTCCTTTAAGTATAAACATAATAAAAAATATAGACACTAATTATAGATCAACCTGAACTGTTTAAGTCTTCAGCCAGTAGCTACTTTTACAAGAAATGTGGCACTAATATTTAGGGCTTTTTAAAAGTGGAACTTCTTCAGATTCAAAAAAATGAGTTTGCACAAATCATTAAAAATTCTAGCTAATAAGCTTTCATTTAAATGACTTACTGCATATACATGTACATGCTATGCAAGATAACAAAATGAGACCAAATGTGAGAAGGAGAATTGTGTTTTTGCATAATAAAGGTGCTTAAAGCTGATGAAAAAACCAGGATTTTTCATTGGAACTGAGTAGCAGAATTAACCTCAGCCATCTTCCTTATTTTGGTCACTTCATGTGGGAAAAATAAATTTTCCTTAAGAATATAGAGAAAAGGTAAGCAATAAAAGAATACAAAAATTCAGAAGTAGGCCAAGACAAACAATATTCACTACTCAATAATATTGCAAGACTTTGTCAGCCTGATTCAGTCCAGAGTCTTGAATGTATTCCCTGTGAACATATTACTGTTAAAAAAAGACAAGGAAGAGAGAATGGAGTTTTAACATGGCACACTGTAGTCAGTTTATTTCACAAGTGTTGAAGGCTAGTTGAGAAAGTGGAAAATTTTTGAAGATCTTGTAACATGCTCCAAATATGTCAAACAGATCTAGAACTAAAGCTCTGAATGTGTATTTAGGGATAACACGATACAACAATAACTTTTTTACACTTCTCTTGCAGCATGGTATCAGTGAATATATCCTGAATGCTCTTCCTTTGTTTGCCACAATCAACTGTGGAGTATTCCTGAGGAATTAATTTCCATCACATGTTTTTATTCTTTTTTACATTACCACTCAGCAGGACCACAACACAGAAAATCGCAGAAGGATTTTCCTATAATGCAAATCCTCAATATGCCACTAGTATATAAAGCAGCAAGCCCCCCCAAAAGATACATATTAATACCTGTCAAAGACTAAAACAAAAGAGATGAACAGGGATATCTGAATTCAAATTAATTTATGGAATATCCTGTGTACTTCAAATTCAATGTAAATATCCTGCTATGTGAAATCACCAGTAAATATTATCAGATGAAATTATTTAAATATTGTTCTAGTAATACAAAGTTCCTGAAAATTGAAAAAACAACCAACCAAAACCCACAAAAACCCAGAAATGCCTTTGTTTGTGTAGTTTCAATAAGCTGCACTGGGAAACTGTCCTGTATTGCTAGCGGTCTAGGAAAAAACACCGAAAAGCAGATCTAAAAGCCAAAAAAACCCAAATCCCCCACAAATCATGGCTGTCAGTATTTTGAGTCGTTTTACTGAAAAACTGCACAAACAGCAGCTTTTTCTTCTTTCCCCTGGCACATTCAGTTCATTCTTTTGTCACCTGTTCTGTCAGCAGAGAATAACTTTTTTTTCCTCCAAACAATATAGAGCAGAGCAGCAGAGAATAACTTTCTTTTTTCCTCCTGTTTTAACTGAATTGCTCCAAGCTGCTACACACATGTAGTGAGAACAAGGCCTGGCCTAATCAGTTTTCCTCCTTGCTCAGTGACAAATGCAGCAGAGTATCATCACCTCTGGAGGCTCTGCCCAGCCAGAGCTCTAAAGCAGCCCAGGGCTTCTTGTTTACTTGTAGATGTCAAAAGCAAGTTTCCTGTCCTCTGGAGGCCTAGGCCAAAAATCTAATCATGACCACATGCATGGAAGTGGGAGCCATTAGTCTTAGGAAATTAAGTCATTGAACTATGGGGGAAAAAAGTTTGAAGCAGATGTTTACTGAATTTTCAAAATCATTATTTGAAATACAGCAGCTATCTCTCTCTGGAACTGAGAGTGTGACCGGACTAACGTAACCATTTTGAAAACACTATCAAAACTTCTTAAAAGCATGAATGCTGGCACGTTCCCCAAATAATCATAGCTGAATATAGGACTGGAGAACATGTTTACTTCAGTGGCCCTGTACAGACAGTGGAGAGAGCCAAGCAGCTCCAGAAGGTGGATCGTTCATAAAACACACAGAGGTGCATATCTCTCACCATTGATTATTCAAGGAACTTCAACTAATTCATTCACAGGAGCCTCTGCTAAGTGCTTTAAGAAACGTGGGACTCATCTGGACCAAAGGACAAGATCTCTAGCTTCATTAATTCAAAAAGTTCAGGGGGCAGGATATAAAGTCGTTCAGCATTAGTGTGGACCAGACAGAGGATTTGGGATGACTTTTCAATAGCACTGGAACAGAGAAAGCACACTGAAGCAAAAAATTAAAGACAAACTAGCTTAATGTGCACAGACATAGATATCTGGGATCTTATTAATCCAATTGTTCCTTAAGTCGGTGTCAATCTTTTTCAGAATAGAGACAATTTTAAAAGAGAGAAAAGAAAAATAATAATTTTCTTGATATTACAAAGACTGGAATTTTAAATGTGAGCATCCAATGAGAAGAAATATTCTCAGTCCTGTTGAACGGTTTCAATGTTTCTTTCATATAAAAGAAAGATAACAGAATGAAGAAAGGAGTGTGCATTTGAAGTGGTGGTGTTACAATCACCAAAGATGATCTCGGCCATGCATTTACTCTTTTGAGAATCAAAAGCTTACTTGCCTTAAACATCACATCACCATGGACCCATTACTGTTGTGGAACATACATTGGCTTAACTGTCTCTTCAGTACTGAGTAAAACTACTCTACCTAGGGATGTGATCCGGGTAAGAAGGCCTGGAGCAGAAGAAAGAGAAAATAATAGTTTCAATTTTGAATTAATTGCTTGTAAAATAAAGTAAATGAAACTATTTCTCTTCTTACATTAGAGACCAATAAATTGTATGTAGGTCACTGTACTCTGACATAAACCTGGAATCTGCAGGTTTTGCACATAAACTAACCTATTAAATTTGCCTTCACCTCACTGTGGCTAATTTAATTCCCAATTTTTCCAGGATAGTTATATCCAGCTGCCATGCCTTGTCTTACATTAAGGCAATTCTTGGAGCGAAGCATGCTAACAAATTCTCCTGTGTCTATATTATAGAGTCTCAAGTGTCGGAGACTGGGATGTGACATGGTTGGATATTTCTAATACAATGATTTGTCAGTCCATATGTTTCAACGCTGATATTTGTAATTAGGTTTCAGAAGTGGGCCAGATCACAATTCGTGTCTTCCCTTTTGGCCAGATTGCAGTCAGAAAGAATACAAAAGTTCCTGGTCTTTTAATTCTTTTAACTGCATGTAATACAGAGCTGAGTGTAGCAATGACCTGTTCTGAAACAGATGACTGACCAGCCTTCATTATCATGTCTTCTAATTCCTAACCACCATTTTCCCCAAGGCAGAACTACACCAGTATTATGAAGACTTTTGATGCAAAACAACCCATGTATCAAACTTTGATCAGGAAATATGGTGGATCTTCCTTTTATTCTATCTCTCTGATGTTTAATTCACTGCAAATTAAGCAGTGAATTTAAAGGAGGACAAATTGCCACACAAATGCTACCCTGAGTAGGCTGATCTTTGCAATACGTATTAGAACTAGAAAAAAAGGTCAATTGTATCCAGAAAGACTGTTTTAGAAATTTTTAAAGTGAAAACTGTACAATGTTCACAAATACCAGAAACTCATTAGAGAAGAATCACGTTGGCATAAAAGCTGCTGTTTTCAAATGTAGAATATTTATAAGATCTCAAAGCCCTTAGTTAAGATGCATTCAGAAGGATATGCTAAAATTTATAAAATTATTCTATTTTTTCTTTTGCAGAACGCTTTCTGTCTGTGAAAATGTCTTTAAGCAGACTACAGTTAAGTTCAGTCCATTCTTTACCCAAGATCACCTAATGATTCTTTTCAAACACTGTTTAAACTACTGTTTATCATGAACAGATATTAACAGATTTGCTCTCCAAACTTCTTGCTTAAGTGTGATATCTAACGTAAACCCTAACTGGATGAATTTATTGTAATTTATATTACATGCACATTTGACTGTGATTGTTGACGTTTATTGTGAACTTTATTAAGTGAACATTTTTATCATTAAAAATATGTAATACTGTGGAAAAAGAACAGAATATGCATGCATATGAATGAAAATTTGTTTATTTAAAGCTTGACCTATATTTAAGAAATATTTTTTAAATCCCTTTCAAATATTTATGTAGATCTTTCAAAGTTTTAATAAAATGAAGCGAGACTTAAAGAAAAGAGAGTCACTGAATGCAAAAAGAAAAAATAATTCTACAGACCCAGCTAATACGTTGAAAATACATTTTCAATATGTTCATAAAATCTGCCTCTCTTCTGCAAATAGCAATCTGTGGGATAACATTCATGAACATCATGGGATTCCTATCCCTCCTATGTTATTGTATTCTCCAAAGGAATAAGGGAAGCAGGCTCAGACCTTTGCCATGAAACACTTGGTTACAACAGCTGAACTTTATCCCAGGCAGAATAAACTTTTGACGAAGAGTTCTCGCGGAAATGTTGAACATCTATCTTCATGAACGCTATACAGGATAAATGATCCAAGTGATCTTATTTCAAGAAGCACTTTGTGAGTGTTAACTAGAGAATTCAGAGCTTAATCCAGCTTCTTACCATATATTCAACATAAAGATTTAATTTAATCTAGTGTTATAGATGAAAATTTAAATATGCCAGACCCAGGAAATTCAAAATGCAGGTTCTCACAGCTGCTGGCATTGAGCCCCTTTGCAAAGATGTAAAAATTTTTTAGAACAATGCTGTGAGTATATGCCGCTGTGGCTACAATGCAGTTAAGTGACAGTTGCTGTGAAAAACATAAATTTCAATTTCCCAACTTCTGCACACTGTTCACATTCTCTTGAATTAACATAAATATTTGTAATGAAGATAATATTTGGCATTCCACATAGAATTGTTGTGGCTTTTGGAAAAACAGATGATTTTTCATGGAAAGCACATATGTAAACTACCAACTACTGACTCAGTTTAATGAAGTGCTGTATTTTAAATGTATTTCAAATCTTTTTAGATATTAATAGCTGTTATTTTCAGTTCATGGTTTGTACGCTTTGTCTATTGCAAAATGTCTGAAATGGCAAAATATACCAAACTTTAACTGAAACCCCTAGCGGAGGGACAATTGGTCGAAATTGGAAAAAAATGTTTTCTGATCATTTGCTCTTCTCTTTTCCCTCCACAGTCCCTAAAGAGTTTCCAGTACATCTTTGTACCAATATGATTTGTATTTGCATACTTTGAGATACTGTGTTGCTGGTTGAAGACACATAATTTATGAAACTTAACTGAATGTATTTCACTATTCTGGTCAATACAGAGAAGGAAGCTTATGATGAGGAACAGCTGCAAGGGTCTACAAAGCATAATGATCAACCACCCTAACATTAAAGATATGAGTCACAGGAGTGCTGATAAATATAATTAACTATTTCCTAGACCACATCACCTGAGATTAGGTCAAAGTAATACAGACTGGCTGTTCCATGATCCCCTGACCCCAACTGTCATTGCTGCAATTAATATGGACCAGCCAAACAGGACCACCTAGGATTTTAATGAATCAAGCTTTAGACAAATGCCTCCTCTTTGCTACATCTGTGAGGACTTTCACATCTCAGTGTCTTAAAGAAGATATAAAGTTACCTAAAGCTATTATTTCATCAGATTTCTTCAAATAAATCAGATTTATTAAAAACTTGTAACACACTTACCTGAATATTTATAAAGTGCCCTCCACAATGCTGTGTGCTCAAGTCTGAACTGAAAGAAGCAGCTGGAGGTTTGCACCAGCATACATGCATGCACAGTCTCCTGAGAGGAGAGCATATTTGCTGTTTCTTGGCAGAAGGCAGGCGGGGACAAGTGGTTATTGAACTAGTTTGATATTGGTGACACCTGAATTAAACTACCTTCTCTATCACAGACCAATGTGGGCCATAATTTATGAGACACTGTCTCAGCTGTAAAGCACAGTGCACTGGTATGAAATTAAGCTTTAAATAAATTAACTTGTGTCCCTGTAGCTGGCTAACTGCAAAGCATAAAGCTAGTTTAAAGCAAGACTGTATATCTTTGTTTTCACAAAGTATCATGAATTACATATGTGATTCATTCCATGACTCTATATACAAAAATAATAGTTGTGTTCTGTTTTACAAAGCTGCTGCCAAAGTATACTTCAAAAACAGTGAGGTATTCAGATAGCATGGGATGATCAGTTAAATTCTGAAATACATTTTTACTCTAATACCTGCAAAGTAGCCAGTGGAAGTCCGCCGATTTGTGTCCTTAGCAAAGATTTGTCTTCAGAGTAAGTCTGAAAAACATGAAGAAAAAGGATATTTTTTCTTACTTTTAGAAATATTAAAAACTAGTCTTTACCCTGACCCATAACTACAATATGAAAATAATGTGGTTGCAAAGGGACAAACAGTATTCTAAAAAATGTATATAGCACATTGGCTGGATTAAATCACAAAGATATGTTATCTGCCCACATCACAGAAAAGCTTTAATCTGTATATTCAGATTGTCCCATTTACAGTCCTTCTGAAAGCAAAAATCCCTTTCCAGCTGTACAATTCAAATAATTCAGCAGTTGCTGAATTAAACCGAAATAGGAAGTAGCTTTTCTTTAGAAGTTTTGGAGCAGCTTCCTGAAGCTGTATTGTGTTTTGCTTTCATAATGCATGAAACCTAACCCTAACAGCACAAAGGTTATTGAAGACTCTCATTAGTCATGATGAGTAACAAAGGAAAAAGCTAAATCCTTCTTTGTGATGTATGGTGCAAAGTTGGCTACAGTTTGTTCATTGAAACAAATAATCCTTAACAAATAAAGAATATTTTCTTGTGCCAGTGCAAATGTCCCCTGTGCACCATAGCATCATTTCTCCACAAGTGCAGCATTCCATCATTATGTTTTTGGCATTAGGGATATATATTTACAGGTATACACTTACTGATTCAGGTACGTTATCAGATTTTAACTGGAGGGGGTTTTTTTCTATTTTTAAGTGACTAAGAATTTTTTTTAAACAAAAGTTATTCACAATCAGGTTAAAAATTGAAGAATAACTAATTTGAGATCCCAAGGTGAAATATTTAGCAACTTTTCTTTACCTCTAATGTCTTACTACACAGCTGTGCTGAAACTATCAAGATATAGTGACACTGGTAGGTACCCTAAAGACCAGATTTTCTGACCGTCCATAGACATTCGCACACCAAGTTCCTACAACCTACAGAAAGGAAACTGCCTGACTTAGGGGTATAGCTACTAAGAGAAGGAGTAGAACAGCCTGTATCAGGAGCTAATGCTTTGCCATTGTTCTTTCTATACATATCTGCCCTGGTACCCCCCAGAATCTCATGAAAGAAGGCTTATTCTTTGCCTTATTGGCTTAACCTCCAGGTGAGGATTGGAGTTGCTCCAGTGACTGTTGTACAGAGAATGATATGGAGCAAATTTCCCCTTGAGGATAAACTCTATACTCAAAATGGTATTTTTGACTTGATTCATTCTAGGCAGAAGGAACAGATTCCATGTAAGTTTATCTTTAAGGCCAAGTACCTTTCTCAAAACCAAATGGACACATGGGGGTAGGTGCAGGCAATGGCATCTCTGTAGCTCAGACATATTTTTCATCCTAGTAATGGCCAGTCTTACTCTGTTTTTCTGTCTGCCTCCGTGTTGCAGATCTGCAGATAGTCCTATTACCCATTCATAAATGGTACAGCTATTAGGAAAAAATGAAGAAAAGGCATGTAGGGATGTGAATCCACTGCACAGCTGGAACTGGTCACTGATGAACACCAGAAGTTTGAGGGACATTATGACATCGGGTACATGGCTGTGCATGATGCTTGTCATCAGTGCATGCTGCAGCTGGTCAATGTCATCTCAAGATCTGATGATACTGGTTGCTATTCCAGCACCATCTCTGTCTGGAAAAGGTGCAGCCATCTTAAAATATTTCTTGAAATGTAGGTTGCTCTTGCTTTAGGTGACAACTAAAAAGCACCTCTCAGAATCATAAATTCAGATCAAGTTCTTTACTCTCAGTTTAAGATTGCATGGAAAATTCTTTAGGCTCAACTGGCTCCTTTTTATGCTTCTTTCTGTAGGAGATGTAATCCTCAAAGTATTTTCAAGTCTACAATTGGATCTTTGTGCTCACAAAGAATCCAGTGAAGCTCTGTTGTCTTGCTACCTATGCAAAATCAATTAGATGACTGGGTTATATACTTGGAATATAAAAATCCTTATTTTTTATATTCAAAAGACAAAATGGGTTATAGGTGGTTAGAAGGACATGCACATCCAAGAGCTTGATACTCACAAAGACGACCATCTTAAGTTGTCTATTTTTCCCTCCTAGTTGTGGAGTTAGCAGAAAATTGTTGATAACAAGTTCCTGAGGAGTGAGAAACAAATCTGCATTAGACCTCCAGAGGAGAGATTTCAGAGACAAATGTATTATCACATCTTTACAACATAGACCCAGAATGTTAGCCTGATACTTTCTTGTTGAACCTAATAATGTGTAGTATAAAATGTGCATCTTTTAGAAAACCATATGAATTTCTCCACTTTATTTGAGATACTCCAAAGGGAAAGATGAAAAAATGTGCCTTATTTCTATAAGTTTGATTTAAATTTTCAGGTTTTTTTAATGTCATCTTTTTTCTAAAAAGTCTTTTATTCATGGTAATATTTAGCATTATCAAGATCAGATTACTTATGTTTATTTTTATATTCTCCTGTTTGTGTATCTTTTTTTTCTCCTATTCTCCTATATCCCTGAAAGACATTATTCTAATCAAGTTATTTTTAAGACTCTCTTCACATGCTTCATTGTGTCAAGATCCATTAAATTTAAGCATAATCAAATGCAGTTAATCTGTTTGAAATGTCTTCCTACTCTATCTTACCATTTCCTTGTTTACATAACCCAGGATGACGATGAGGCAGCATTGTGTAGGGCTTTGTGTTGAGATGTTTGTCTATTATGACAAGGAAAAGATACACTTTTTTTCCCTGTGATTAAGTCTAAATTGTGGTTTAAATGAAAGGGCATTTTCTTTTATTACTTAAGGAAGCAGTCAGCAATTAAGTCTTTTTTATGCGCAGTTATTTTTCCTATCTTGGCATAAGGCACAGAAACAGATGTTTTGTTTCCTGTGTGTATTTAGTTCTACAAGGTTATCCTAAAGAAACATACGATGCAATTGGTGTAAGAGTGAACTTTCATTAAGCTATTTACAAGGCTTGTATGAAACACCTTTTAGTGTTCATATAGTACATAGTATGCAGTTACATGTTTACCAATCTTTTATTTGTTGTGCATGAAAATTAAATGAAATTTTCCTAATTTGAATTCCAAACTGAAAAGCTATGATAAAATGAAGTTAAGATTGCAAGACAGTGACTGTAAATGAAAGGAAAATATAGTTCTAATTATCTTAAAACCCAGCCTGCTAAATTGTTAAGGTTACATTTTTAAATCCAAACATTTTCAAGTAAGAAACTGTAATGTGCAACTGTAGTACTCCTTGCAATAAATTTCTTCCCTGTGAATCTTCCCTCTTTGCATTTTTACCTTTCTCTCTCCTGCAGGTTCCTTGGGATCCCCTGTACCATTCCATTCCTTCATCCTCTCCCCTCCTGTGTAAAATACAAGATTCCCCCATAATGTTATTAGCTCCAGCTTTTTAGTTCCATGCAGTGAAACCAAAGCAGCAGCAGTAACCAACTCCAATAAATATTAAAAGATCAATGACAATTTAGGTAATAAATCTATTGATTCCCTGTTCCTATGGGCAGTCTCTCTTAACTCATTAAATCATTACAAGTAAGGAAAATCACACAAAAGAATAGAGGTGTAGCGTTTATCAATTGTCTTATATATATTTTCTCAACAATCCCACCTAAGTATTACCTGGGCCTGTATGTGGTCTTAGTATTCATGCAGCAATCATTAAATAATTTAGGTTAACTGTAATTTAATTTATTCAAATTATATTGTACACCGAATTTTGTGGATAAAAATATCAAACCACATAAAAGTATGGTAAAACTAGTCGTAGTGGGACTAACCAGTCTGACAAGCTCAGTCAGCATCTTTTTAAATATCAGAGCAGAAAGTCAGCTGTCATTTCAGAAATATCTAGCTCCTAGATAAATTTCTAGCTCAATGTTAAAACTGCCTGCAAACCTGTATCCTCTCCATACTATGAGAGACATTGCTTACAATGATCACAAATAAGACTCTGCCATCCTTACTTACGCTTGGCCACTCTGAATGTTCTCTACTTTGACGTGTCCCATAAGCTTTGGAGACAACTGTTGATGGATAGTTAACAACTTATACCTCTTTCTTTAGGCTGTATCTGCTCACAGAAATAGTATGGCACCCATTCCTACAGGTCAAAATAATGCATAAATTACAACATATGTATCTGATTCTGCATGGGCAATACTTTCATTCCCAGGACCTGGATTATTTTTTGAACTGCCAAAGAATTTCAGTGGAAATGACATGGAGGCCTGGACAGCAGCCACAAAAATATTAGTGTTAAGTAACAATATAACAGGTTCCTGATGTGTAAAAGAACAAAGTTTGTAAATAGTTTATGCCTGTATGTATTAATAAGCGAACAGTACTTCAAGAATAATAATAAACTATAATAAAAAACAAATTTAACTAAAATACAGTATAACATACATATTTTACTAACTGAATTATCAATCTAGTTTCAAGAAAAATACCAAAAAACATACTAGCTGCTTGTTGAAAAATATCCCCAGCTAAATCGTGTAAATCAAGCAATCATTTCTGAAGAGGAAACAGCTGTTATATACCATTGCAAAGTCTGCCTCTCAGACCTAGAAATTTCAGGTCACTGCAGCCCAGAAATCTGTAGAATTGTATGACAGTGACATTCAGGAGACTGTTCAGTAAAATGGTGCTATGTAAGCGATAAAAAAGTGTCCTTCACCCAGAATACACTATTCAGAAATCATCTAAGAAGTAGCATTAAGAAATTTCTGAATAAACCCTGTGCTGTGTCTTCCTTTAAGGTACAATGACGACTTCATTTCCAGTATCCTCAGAATGGGAAATGTATCTCCAAGTTAGCAGTTTTAAGCGGCAATGACTGCCTTGTTCCAGAAGTACCATGCTGCTAAGATCCAGAGAGCTAGAGAGCACAATTTGCACAAATATGCACAATCAATGCCAAGATACTCATGCTTATCTGAATGCATCAGTTATTCTATCATCAAGCCATAACAAACATCCTCCAAGCATACTTTGGGATAAATGGAGCCTGTCCTATCCCAGAATTTTTCAAGTACAGTGAGGTTGGTTTGGAGCACAGCGGAAAAAAACCACCAAATAAACCTCTTCCCTCCCAAACCAGCACACTTTTTGCTCAAAGAAAAGAAACAGAGCATGCAGATATTTGACATAAGAAAGCTTTGTCCTGCAATCTTTCACATCCTATTTTAATGTTAATCTATCTTGTATGTCCATGGTCAGTTTGCCCAGAGATGGGCTTGCATAGGCAGAAAACAGTTTTGCCAGCCTAAATCAAATTTTAACTTCCATTCCCAATATAGTAAAATAAAAAACACTAGTTTGAGTTGTCTCAGATTTTTAAACTTGAGTTTTGAATTTTTATGTTTAATATTTTTAAATGTTTTGTCCTAATTATCTAAAATGTTTAGCAGAAAGTCATGGAAGATAATACTCCAAAACTTTCCTTTTAGAAATGCTGAAGAAATTTCAACAATTGGAAACATTTTTCAAAAAAACACAACAAAACCAAAACAATTTGGGAAATTTACTGAGAGTATTCCATCAACCATTTAGATCTTAAAACGTTATAATTTTCTCATGGAAATAAGTAGCTCATCAGAAAATCCCTAACCAGTTCTACAGCTAACATCTGCTGCTTCTCTCCAAATAAATACCCAGGAGCTTATCTGTAAAACTGTTTTGCTGGTATTTAAAATATCAGCTCCATTTAACTTACCAGTTCAGCCTCTAACACAATACCAATCCCAGCTCCAGTGACATTTGCATTTCCAACTCTAGTGTCATTTTACTTTCCATCACTGTGTCCACATTTCTTCCCAAAATTCATTCCATTGCATTTACTAATCTGTTTTCCTCTCTCTTCCTTGGTTAATCTTTTTTTTTCAGTGCTCTGCTTTTGAAAGAAAGAACCTCCTCCCCAATGGTGTCTGCTTCATGAGAGAAGTTATGGGAGCATGCAGTCCACTTTAAACATCCTTTCAGCATCTGAAAGCAGCAGAAAGGAAAAATGGTTTTACTTTTGTAGACCTGTATTTAATAAAATATGTTTTGCTGCTTAGTAAAAATGCACATACCACAGCCTGTATTCAACTGTAGCAACAGAAAAAGTTTGCATATTCTTAACATAAACAGATATGGCTGAAAGATCAGCGCTAAAATCTCAGTCTATATAAAGAATACGTAAATCGCATCTAGACGCAAGAACCACTCCTTGTAAAATTTGAGGCTTCTGCTCAAGTTTGTTAGTTGGAATAGACAATACATTATCTGCATCTTGCAGATCATAATATAATGAAAAGTAACTTCTGGAAATATTGATCCACTGCCAACAGAAAAATATGTTGGAAATGCTGTCATCCATAATGACCTTTTTTCAAGCAAGTGGCTAGCGCAATAACATTTTTAGTAACAATGGAAAAAATAAACCTAGTAGAGGGCAAAAGAAGTTATAGAGTATTTAGATAATTTTTCAAATGCTGTCTGATAAACCTAGAATATCAGGTTATTTAAGTATCTCACTGAAGCAATCACAAAATGATAAATACTAACCTTTGAAGGTTAGTGGATGGGTGTGTGATACTGGAAGATTCAGAGTAGAAAAAAAGTATTTAAGGCATTACAGATGTGTGAAAGCAGTCTAGAACAACAAAAAAATGTAAACACTGGAAGACAAGAGCAAAATCAGTATCATGCCAGCACCAATTTGTTGTAAAAGACAAATCGTGCCAAACTAATCCAATTCCTCTTATTACAAAGCATAAGCAATAGGTGTGATATATTTTGACTGATGAGTTTTTTGACACAGTCATAAACCATTCTTCTGAGCAAACAGAGCAAATCAGGCTTGGAAGAAAATGCTATAAAGTTGACACAAAACTAGTTGCATAATAACACTCAAAGAGTATGGGTGTGATGGAATTCCATGGGATTCTGTACTTCATCCCATTTTATTCAGTCCTTTAGTAATGACCTGAATAACGACTATACTTTTAAAATCTGTGGATTATACAAAAAGGAGATCACAAGAAGTACTTGTGATTCAAATTCAAATGAGCTCAACAAATTGATGTAACAGCCTGGAAAAAAAGAAGGGGTTTCTATACAGATATATGTAATGAAGGATGCTTATGAAGGAATAGTCAATTTCAGATACACAGTGACAGGCACAAAATAATTACTTAGCAGGAAGAGATCTGGAGCTTATAATGGACTGCTCTGGATGCAAGTCAAAATGCCAAGAAGCTGGACTGTTTGAAAAAACAGCATTGGGATGCCTTATGAAAGCAGTAAGCCTGGAGGTGTGTGTGGTTCAGGAATGTGTGAGACGAGGGGAACAGAAAAATGTTAGTGGTAGAATGCAAAAATAGGTATTGGCCTGATTCAGCAACAAACAGTGTCTTTGCCTACTTTTACATCTGATTGGTTGTTGCAGGTTGAAGAAGGAAATTTTCAAGGATGAAAAGCTGTTGTTTTCTTCAGCAGTGGCTTGGAGAAGATCCTCCTCCACACGCTCCTGCTCTGCGTGGAACAACCTATGAAGTCCTGCAGAGGTGAGCAGTGGAAGAGACCTAAGGAACAAAGGGTTTATGCCAACTCTCTTCCTGGACAGATGATGCCTTTCTTCTGAGGCAGAAAAGATACATTTCTTTCAAAGGAGAAAGAAATATTTCTATCTTTACATCCTTGAATTTGTGTGTGCCGTCACAGACAACAAAATCTGTCTGCCTTTTTTGGATCCCATTAAGACTACAACTAACGGACAAAGTCCGTTAATCTTCCACTCTGACCTTGGGAAACAAAGAAGTTACTGCTGTACTGAGTCCAAAAGCTTGTGCGTGAGTAAACTCTCTGAATTTCAAAACATTAAAAAAGGTTATCTGTCACTTTCTTTGCTTACTCATTCTAATGACTAACCATTCTTAAGGTTAAAATTTGAGCTTTATTTCCAGTCTCACTTTCTATCCAGCTTCCAGAAATTGCTGCTTCTTACTTCTTTCCCTGCTTTAGTCCTATTACTTTCTCCTTGCCAAGATACACTATACTATTGAGTATACTGACAAGCAACCTATTTTTCAAAATATTGATCCCAGAACTGGATATGATATTCCGCTGTCTCACAAAACCAGTAGTAATCGTCTCATCGTAATCACCTGTGTTCTACTCTCTACGTAAATGTATCAGAACTAAATTTTAGGTCAACAACTTTGACCTAAAAGCTAACACCATCTATGTCAAAGAAATTGCCTTACAGAATATTCTCCACTGTTTAGGCATATCCTGCATTATTCTTTCCTAGGTGTTTGATCTCACTTTTTTTTTTAATTAGAACACACGCACCATATAATTACCTGTGTTAAAGAGCAGATAGATAAATGGATAGCTGGCTGTTCAAAAAGGACCAGTTACATCACAGATGGAGAAAAGCAGACATCAACAAAAACTTCCCGACGAATAGAACAGAATTCCATCTATGCAATGTAGTAATCTGAAAGAAAAGAAGAACGATAGAAGTTTCAGTGGAGGGTCAAGCATGCAGTACATGAGAACATACCCAGGTCACTATTCACCCTTCATGCTGTAGTGATACAAGGCAAGTAGAAGTAATATTACAGCAACTTTACCTTGGGGGCAGCTGGGAAAGGTTTGCATAATGTGATGTTACAGTGACATCCTCTGCTGACTGCCCTCTTCCTGTACATAGCTAGATGTAGCCATGTGTGGCAAACTCTTTTTTTTTTCCCCTGCAAGTTCACGTGGCAGTTCAGGTACTGCTTAATTGATCCATACCGGTGCAGGGAAACCTAAACTTCCAGAGGTTTTTCCAACTGTGCGTGTACAGGTTGGCTCAACCAGGCATGCATGCTGTATCAGGCCACAGGGAAGAGGACAGACTGCTGAGGACAGTCTTTTCCCTTCCCTGGCATCAGCGCAATAATTCTCCCACCTGGAAGGATCACGAAATAGATCACATTTCAGCCAGTACAACTGGCCAGGTTGTACTCAGGATCACATCATGTGACTTCACCACATCCTTTTATAAATAGCACTTGTATATGACTGGCTGACACAGTGTTGAAGAAGTCCTGTCCTCGTCTATTCCGATTACAGAGGTGTATTCAACACAACCGATACACTAATCGAATGACTCGGCAACCCACTTCTTAAAAATACTGTAATCTTTCTTTTTGAAGTAAAACTTGTGGCCACATCAGCACAGAGGATGTGGATCTGTGGGTGAGTTGCAACCTATGAGCTATATTGCTAGATTTCATATAGATGAGAAACCCAAGGATATATAATTCTCAGCATTGCTACTGCTACTTCTCCTTGTTGGTCATTTTAAGAGTTACAGAAGAGCTTTAACACAGTGTATAGTAGCTAAGGTCACGTACAGCTGTCATTTTTCCACTCTTTCCCTTGAAAGCAAATGCCATCCTGTGACTCATGTTGTGAAATGCTCAATTATATGACCCTATAATTAAATATGGCAAGGGCAGGAGAGAGGGGGACAACTCACCACCCCTGCTGCCACTGGAGCCGCATCTGCTTTTGCCACAGTAAGCTGTAAGGAAGAGGCACTCTGGGAGTAGTTGAGGACACTTATGACCATTTACTGACTTCAAGGATCACCTGAACAACAGAGCAGGGCTTCAGGATCTTCTAGTATGCTTCTTTCAACAGGGGAGAAGAAGGAACTACAGTGCTCAGAAGAAAAACCAACAAACAACCTACCACCTGATGTGGCTCGGGCCTCGCATTTGCATTTGAACTTTTGACAGCCATTCTGGGATGGCACCTGCACCTCACATGCCCTTCCTTCTTGCGAGAGATTCACACGCGGACCTCACAGTCCTCCTGTGATGACTCCTGTATAGAATAGCTGGCTCATGGGAAGCTTGCAGTAGTTATAATGCCTCAGCAGGTTTTGACCTGGCCGTATAAATGTACATGCTCCAAAACATCCAAGCACCAAAATGTCTTCTATATAGTGAGCTGTTCGGAAAGAGCCCATCACAACACTAACCAGCATAGCCAGGGTACACTACCATACTGAAACTGATGCATTTCTGAGAAAATACTGCAGACAACAGCAAAATTTAGCATGACTTTCAACAGCAAGGCCAAAGAATATTGAAGGTCGAAGATGATCATTGCTCCTCATGTGATAAGAAAAAGTCTACTAAGTGGGACTAGTAATCAGCTCATACCAGAATGCTGACATTTTCAGCAGATTTCGTAGTCTGTAGAAGATGCAGATTGAAATGCAACTATTTCAACAGAAAAGTCACCAAAGAACAAACAGATTCAAAAATTATATAGACAGCAAGGTGCTCTGTGTGTGTGCAAATCCCAGGAGGGAAACAAGCTGACAATAGTAAAATAATCATATGGGTCCCAATAAGACAGCTGATCAAAACAAGACAATGCTGCAGCTGTACATTTGGTCCAAAAAGCAGTTTGTAAAGAAATGGGTTGTAAATTTGATCAACTACTGTACTTACAAACATACACTTAGTACTGTCATCCTTACAGGTGCCATATACATAGTTTAAAAGTTTCTCCGTTGGTACCTATTTACAGTTCACGTTTCCATTGCCTTCACAGATTTCCAAGTGGAGACTGGGGATGGACTTTTTGGACTAAACGTTGCCTGCCATGGGTGCTGCCTGCGCAAATGGGTGGGGCTCTCACCGATCCCGAGATGGGAAGAGTAACCCACCCTGCTTTTCGGTGGCAGGGCGCTCCTCCTTCGCGCAGACTGCACCTGAAACTGGAAGCTGGTTTAGAGAAGAGATGGGTGTGAGCTGCCCCTTGTTTCTTCCCCAAAACCCATGGGGGCTGCTGGAGAAGGTGGCAGGGTGCTGACAGGAGCGGGCGGCTGGGCTGCTCCCCTGGCACCTCTCTCCCCGGGGGAGGCCACCGCGGCGCGGGAGGGCGCGGAGGACCGGGCGAGGCGGGATCCCGGCAGCTCTGAGGTAAGGCCCGAGGGGGGCGGCCGGGGAGGGGGGCCCCCCCCCCGCTGGGAGCGGGCTGAGGCGAGGCCCCGCCGCGGGGGGCCCATGCGGCCCCGCGTGGGCTGGGCGGCCCGGGGGCCGCGGCGCTGAGTTCAGCCCCTACCGCCTGTCGGGACGCGGCCGCCGTTTGGTGGCGGCGCGGAGCGCCACGGCCCGGCCCAGCTGGGCGGCGGGCTCGTCCCGGCGGAGGGCGCGGCCCGTCCCGCCCCCGCACAGCGCCAACAGCCGGAGCGGCGGCACCACCTCGGCGGCGCTGGGCCGGGCTCCCCCCTCGCCCTGCGCGTCTCTCTCGCCGCCTTTTCCTGTCTGCATCCTCCCCGGTCCTCCGCCCCCCCCCCCCCCCCCCCCGCCATTTTCACCCGGGAGGAGCTCGGCGGGACTTCCCTGAAACTCTGCGGGGGAACTCGCCCGGCGCCTCCGGGGCGGCCGCAAACTATTGCCCCTCCGTCCCTGACCCCTCGGCTCCGGCGGGAGTTTTCGATGAGCGCCCCTCCGCTGTCCGGCCGCCCGCCCGCTGCCGCCGCCGGGGGCTGCTGCCGGCGGCGGCGTCGCCTTCCACCTCCAGATCGGGCTGAGTCGGGAGCCGGTGCTGCTGCTGCAGGACTCCTCGGGGGAGTTCAGCCTCGCCCACGTCCGGGAAATGGCTTGCTCCATCGTCGACCAGAAGGTAAGAACCCCCCCGCCCCCCCAAGCGAGCCCCCTCCTGCCACCCCTCCTCCCCGGGCCCGCTGCCCGCTTGTTGGTGGCTCTGAACTTTTCTCTCCCCGGCGGCTCGGCTCCGGGGCTGACGAGACCGATTGCAACTTTCCTGCGCCTCTCCTCCTCCTTCTCTGCCGCCGTCCCGGCTTCCCTCACCATGGCCCCCCGCTCTTCCTCTGCCGCCCCCCCGGCCCCGGGGAGGCGCCGCGCGGGATGCTCGCATGCGAGCTTGACTTTTGTTTTGTTGGCGATGGATGCAATTAGCTGTCCTAATAGCTGTGATTAAAAACAAACCCCAGCCGGATCTATCTGCCTGCTTTTTAATGCTGAGGAAGGGGGGTGGGGTGGGGTGGTGTAGGCAGAAACCTGTCAGCTGTGATGGCAGTGCGGCGCCCTGGGGCAGTTTGCGCGTTGTCCCGGCCTCCACTGGGAGAGGAAACTTTCCACTTAAAAAAAAAAAAAAAAAAAAAAAAAGGCAAACAGCAACAAGGAAAAACCATCCCCGCGAGCCCAGGATTCAAATGCCAGGGGGGGCGGCGCCTGCCCGGCACGGGAGCCCGCGGGAGGCGGGCACGGCAGGTGGCCGCGGCGCGGGCGGGGAGTGAGGCGGCCCGGGCCGGCAGCGGCTGCGGGCGGCGGTGGGTCGCTGGGCGGGAGGGGGGGGAGCGGCGGCCGCGGGGGTGGCACTGGCCGCCGCTCCTCGGAAGCGGTAGCATCGCCGGCAGGAGTCTGGTGAAATCCGCGCAGCGCCCTAAAACCCACCTGGCTTGCGTCTGAACCTCCGCTGACCTCTGCCTTTTCCGATTTCGGTGTTCTAACCATTTTTACTAAAACAAAGTTTTGCTTTATCGGTGTTTGTTGTGTGAGAGACCCGCATAAAAGTATCATCGTGATTGCGAAGGATAAAAAAACCTACTAAATATTCAGGATGGTTGTAATGGAAAAAGTTGGTCTTTTTTGCCCCCTGTTTTTACTGAGGTAAAACATTTTAGGCAGGGATTTTTTTTTTAATTTTATTTTTTTATTTTAATTTTAAAGTTAATTGCTTTGCCTTGCGTCTTTTTGTAGATCCCATCAACCTGAACTTCACTAAATAGTGCAATTTCTTTCTTTTTTTTGAAGAGTGCTTTCAAAAAAGTATGAAACACGCATCTTCATTTCTAAACTACTTATTTTTCTTAGTTTAAGAAATGGTTACCTGCTTTATTAAATTCAGTTCTGAAGAAAGGCGTATGCTTTTGTTTAACATTACCATATTTGCTTTCAACGCTAGGCCAAAACTTGTTTCTGATGTGTATGTGACCAAGTGACAACTTAAATACTTTTAATATTTCACCATTCATAAGGTACTGTGCTAGCAATAATGGAAACGTTTGTTGCATGCATTGTTTATATTTTTGTGCATGAGTAATTTATTAATTTCATGGTTTTACTATAAACTTGAGTCTAATCCTAATTTCCTAACAATGTACCATTGTCTGAAGAAAACAAAATGCGTTGGCTTGTGCTCAAAGAGTCAGACTTACTTGAGTAAGTACTGACAGAAAAATTTTGAATACTTTAATTTGTTGCAGTTTCCTGACTACACAAAAGACAGAATCATTTAGCTGCTTCTCTGCAGAGCACACTTGAATGAGGAACTTTCTTCGAGTCGCAGTTTCTCAGAGCCCAAATGTCTGCTTTTCCAAGGCTGTTGAGAAGGAAGTGTCTCAAAGAAAGGGAAAACTGGAAGAAAGATAGAAGTTAGGCTTTGTTTTGGTGGTGTGGTCTTTTTTTTCTTTTTTTCCCTTTTCAGGTGGTGGCCTCTACCCCCTCCACTCTGCAGATTAATTAGTATGTTATGTAGTCCTCAGAATCTCTGTTTTAAGCTTAAACATGCAAGTATGTCTGTGTACATGACTTGACTAACACACGTCGTTTCACTAACCATGACGGGATGAGGTTTGCATATGCAAAGTCACTCGACATGCTGGCAGGGACCCTCTTTTTCAACAAAAAAATTATGTGGTATTTAGAACTGTTATGAGGTGACTTTGTGGGTGTTGCAGCTGCATGATTTTCTCTTTCCTGAAATGATTGGAAGCGTTGCTTACTCCTGATTTTATGAGGAAGGTGTATTTGCTTATCACAATCAAGCAGGGGACTATACTGTAAAGAACATTTTATTGAAATCTCACACTATTTTCAAGTTTCTTTGGGCCTGTAAAGGAGTGGCCTACCAGGTAACGGTTTTGTCCCAAAGTCTGTCTTTTGTCTGGACTGTTTAAGCAGTATATCAGCATGAGAAAATGTGAGTTTTGTTTTTCTCTTTGGCTGTCATGTTAGACTGCTAAAATCAACTCTGTGGTGTGCTGTTAAATATTTAAGCAGTCTTCTTGTACACAACTTTATTTTTAGGATTGTGCTGAATTCTCTTCAGTATCGGTGTCAGATAATCTGTTTATAGAGAACCTCTGCCATGGTAATGCGGGTATACCTGAGTCAAGATATTTATGACCCTTACTCTGCACAGGCTTATACACCAACTTAATTTAGTGCTTCTCAAAATTTATGTTAAATTGAGCTAAGCTTCTCAGAGTGTGCGGAGTGGAGCATGTATAGGCCTAAGCAGGGTGTTAATGTAGAGGGGATGTGTGTATATGTATGTGTTGATATATGCATCTGTGTATATATTTATAAAACCGTATGTTTATATGGTGGTTTTATATGTAAACAATACATAATATACATGTGCATGCACATATATAAAATGTTATTTTTTTTAATAAAATAATTTTTATATATTTACACTAGTGGACTTGAAACAGCATCTGAAGTGCAAAGGTTATGTTTTCTAATTTTGACAGAGGGTAAAATTACATTAATAATCTAATGTATGTGATTTGAAAAATGGAATGAGCAAAGTGTGTCTTTTTTGCCATTTTCCGCGAGAGGCATTCTTGCAGGAATTTCGTCCTGAGATAGTTGTGTGGAAATTTTCTTAGCAAATCTGAAGAAGAAATGGTACGTACCGGTTTCAGGCATAAATTCAAACACATTTAAATCTGCTAAAAACTGCTCTGAAGACAACGAAATTTGATTCCTATGAGTTTGTGTGTTTTGTTTGTCTTTCTTGGAACCAGTGACATGAAAACCTTGAGACTTGTTCATGTGGGGTTATTTTTTCTTCAGCTGAAACGGAATTTTAGCATTTAAATGATGATGTGGTTGACAAGAAATGAGGATCAAATGCAAAATGTGTGTCAGCGTTTGACTTCTAGGCTGACTCCCCCACAAGACCAGTGGGAGGATATTGTAAAATACAATCTTTGTTTTCTGAAGATAAATAGTTTGAATAATTGCCCTTTTTGCATTAGCTGCACACAATAGAACCGCTCCTCTAGGGCAAAAGTGTAATGCGAAGCACACTAAGTAGGAGCATGGCGTATTTTTAATTGCCTGGAATGATCATGTTACCCAAGACTCTTTTCTCTTTACAAGTAAAAGTCAAAGAAAGGAATCTTTATACAAATTTTTATACAAATTCATAGAATTTCAATATGAAAGGGAAACTAGTTATTGTTTACATGTTCTGTTTGTTAAAATTCTTTGTCATCGTTGGACCTCACACACTATGTGTTGGGCTACTGTAGCGGTGTTGCCAAGTTTTGAAAACTTTTGAGTTCTAAAGTAAACCTATGATGCAACATTATTTGACTTGAGAATGTGGGTTTTATAAAATAGCTCTTAGGCCAGCTGTTAAGATGAGCTGTTGGCTAGGCCTTTAACATTTGAAGGCAGAGAAGTTGCAAAGAATACGAAATGCAGACAACAAATAAAAGAAACAAAATTTGATCTGCATAGGCTGTGTGTATGTTAGCCTGATTTGTAAAAGTAGTGTTGTAGATGGTTTGGGTAATTCTCATTCACAGTGGGAAACAAAAGTAATAAAATAGGCCATTTCAGGAAGGGGAAAGGACAAAAAGTAATAAAAAGGTGGTTTAAGTGGCATACTGAAGCTGGAATACTGTGCCCAGATTAATCTTTATGTAAGGGATTCAGTGTTAAATTAGGGAAATTGTCACGAATCAAACCAAGAGCCTTTAAAAAATATTCTTGTACCTAATCTGTCCCTGAGAATCAAACCAAACACGTTCAGGAACAGGTACGCATCCACTTGTGCTTCTGGTTGCCCTTGGTAAGGGAAATCTAACTTATTCTTAAGTAAATAAAATAGGAAAACAAAAATAAGCTTAGTTTTGTTTTCTCAGGCCGGAATCTCTAAACCTGTGGTCTGAGTGAAGAAAGGAGCTTTTCTAAAGGTTCACATGAAAATGTGCTTAACCTTTTCTGTAAGGGTTTCAAGCAGCCATAGAAAACATATGGGGTTTGTTTACATGGATGATGTATTTCTCCCCACCCCCAAATCTACAAACTCTTCTAAAATAAACAAGAGCCTGGTGGTAATGAAATAATTTCCTTTGGAGTGGGGTAGGGACTCAGGGTAAATAGTATACTAGAAAGAAAGATTTTTAGCCTCAGGATAAACAAACTGTGACAGGTTTTTACCACACTGACCAAAACTCACGTACCTTCAATCAGACACAGGGATGTAGGCATTTCATATAATCACTACATTTTTGGCTGTAGTCACAGCCTTCATACGTTCTGGAAAAGTTGGTACAGATGTACTATTTAGCTGTTAAAGTTCCATTCCCACGGAGTCTTTTAACTGGTGTACACTGGTAACAAAATGTTAAACTGGTTTCCTTGAAGTGAGTCTTTCTCTGCGTGGAATGCTTCCTCCTGCCTGTGTTGTGTAAACACCAAGTTGCTAAATTTCATTTGAGGAATGCAAGGTGCCTTGTCATTATGCATATAAACATATTCCAAAGTGAAAGTCCTTTTCTAATAATCTCAGTCTTACAAACTCAAGCGAGACTTTTGATGCGTACCGTTAAATCTTTCATTGACTTATTTATTATTTTCCACCCTGGAAACTCTAAGTCAGTGTATGTAACAGTAGTTTGTAGATTAGTTAAAATTACTTTTGGAACACGTGTGAGAAAACACTAGGAAAAACATAACTTTGATGAAAGGGAGTCAGTCTGAATTTGTTCAAAGAAACCATGGGGTTTTTAAGAAATGCTAACTTTGTTATCTATCCTGTCAGTGATCCAAATGAGGAAAGTTGGTCTAATGCCACAAACTTATCTAGAGCATTTGAGAAATTCCTTGCCAAAGATTAAAGGCTATCAAATGAATTCTCACAGAATAAGAAATAAGATGGAGCTTTGGATAGAGGACAGGCTTGTAACCAAAGCAGTTGACACTTTAATTTTTAAAGGAATTATAAAAGGAGTCTTGTGTTGATCTTGTGTTAGTCCTACTGATGATTCCCCCAGGAAAAATTTCATAATGATTTTAAAAAAAGTAGAAGGTGAATAAGCATATGAGATGCTTCTCTCATTGCTGATGAGATGAAGCTGTGTTGCCAGAGAAAGGATGGAATTTATTAATCAAGTTGCAACGTTTCCCAGACAGAAATCTGTATGGACATCGTATGTGGACATCGTATGACATGTGCGCAGTGAATCTGAAATATCCAAGGCGTGACTGTCTGTCTGAAATAAGACTTACTGGGCATAAACCACACGGGTGACCTGAGAAGGCACAGCAAGCCCAGTGCGTCCTGAAGGCGTGGTGGGTTTGCTCCTGCACGCAGGTGATCTGTGCCATGCATTAGATGTGAAACACCCAGTATGTGTGAAATCCCTGTATGGATTTGTGCAGACTTTGTCTACAGGTATTTTCCTGTGATTTCTCATGGGAATCCCTCACAAACATCCAAAGCTATTTGCTCTTCTTACCTAGATTTTTTTTTTTTTTTTTTTTTAATGTGTTTGGCAAAATCTGGCTGTATGGTTACGATGTGTGTTATACTGTGGTTAACTGCAAGGAAACAAGCACGCTTCTTGAAGTCTGCATATTGTTACTTTGGTTTCCTATTCTTACTTTATTTTGTGTATGAAACTATTTCGATTAAAAACTTTTGCCAGATGTATGTTTGGGTTTTTTTTAGTGACTCTATGCTAGCAATTATTTTAAGGACATCTGTGGAATTTTTAAGATATGGCTATGTGAAATTCAAAGTGACAAATGATAAAGGCAAATCAAGTACAGTGAGACCGAGTGTTGTCTATCTCAAGTAACCTGTGATAAGCACATGTATTATTTGTAGATTTTTTTTAAAAATTACTTTTGTACAATGCTATAGGCCGTCACTAACTTCTTGACTTTGCCCTCTGGTTGACCTCGGACAGGTTCATGTTGACATTATGTAATGGCTGCAGTTATACAGATGCAATTAAGTATATAAATTAAATCTCTCTCTTAAGTGTTTTCCAAAGTGTAGGTGAATTCATTTTAGCTGCCCAGTGCAGGTTTCTAAATGCTCTGCACCTGTTGGGAAATGGTTTGCTTCTGTCTCTGTATTCAGAACATGTGCCACAGGTTAATCTAGTGTCTAGAAATATTTGACTAATCCTTCCCGATCAACAGTGTTGCCATATATGCGTCTTTAGTCAGTGCTAGCGATTGACTTGTATTTGGCTCTTGCCGTTTGGAGGATGACTTCTCTTTCAAATTGCCTTCTGGAGCTACGTTATGCTTCTTGTATAATGTCAAGTTGTCAGTTTTGGGATAGATTTGAAATCTGATTTAGGGTGTGTTCCAGTAAAATACTTGTTTCATTTTTCAGTGTCAGACTTCATTCTCTCTTACACAGGGTTCATGGTAGAGGTTGTGCTAGAAAGGCCACCTGAATTTTGTTACCGTGTCTCTTTAACTCCAAAGGAATGTGGGTTATATGAGAATTAAAAAAAAAAATAAAAAAAATCCCCATTTCATTGGGATATCTTCTACCCCATCTTCGACAGTGATTTTCTTTCCATACATGTTACTTTTATTGTGCTTTACCACTTTGTGAGAGGAGACTTCTGATGCAATGCCTTTCTATGCTTGGCTGTTGGGGCCCTCACAGGGCTAAGCTTGGATGCCTGGCACAAACTTCTCAGTGCCCTGCCCTGATATCACCTTTGTTTACATTCTCCTGGCTTGTGGCATCCCTGTGAATGTCCAGGATTTTGCAGATCAAACCAGATTTCTTTCACAGGCTTCAAACTTTCTCCTTCCTTATACAAGACTCTCGGTGCTGCTGAATGATCTCTTGCTTTTGGGCACTTTCCTTTTAAATATTTCTATCCATGT
This sequence comes from Gorsachius magnificus, assembly GCA_034008185.1. Classification (NCBI taxonomy): domain Eukaryota; kingdom Metazoa; phylum Chordata; class Aves; order Pelecaniformes; family Ardeidae; genus Gorsachius; species Gorsachius magnificus. Next base: position 39,574,730 of record CM067086.1, on the reverse strand, counting down.
AACAGTCTTAAGATGATGACAGACTCGATGTCACTCAAAAGCAGTGTATAAGATGAAAATAACTTGTACATATCTGTCTTTGAACTTTTAAAGTATAAAATCTTGAAGTATGCACTCTAAGTCAGCTACTTCATGAAGCAGATTTTTGTTTTCTAAATCCTCTTCTAGTTTTACCTGCTGGAACAACGTGTGAAGGTTAGGAAGGCAGTGTAGTGTATCATGCTATAACGTGGAGGTAATACTGTGGACGTATTATAATGATACATGCACAGACATAAAGTTAGACATAAATTTCAGTGTATATTGCTGTCTTTTACTTTCTCTTCCTAATTGTATTTGTGGGTTCCTTTTGCTTGTTCCCTGTAATTCTGTTTTCTTCAGCTGAGCAAAACTTGGTCAAGAGGTAAGCTTTCACTTCTCCCACCATGTAAAATACATAATGGTATTGTGATTGTCTCTCTCAGATAGTCATAGTCTGCTGTGTGTGCCTCTTCAGCTCAGAAACAGTGTTGTGACATTAAAGCTGGAACATAGTTGGTTATTTTGATCAAAATTTATCAAATACCAAATTTTATTCTTTTTTAAAAAAGTAAGAAGCATGTACGTATTTCATCTAGTCTGGCTCTTGGCTGTTTACTAAGAGAAGAAAAGAGGCATTTAGAGGCTTTTCTTTAGCAGTCAGCTTAAAAAGGTCTTTCCAGTGTAATATTAAGCACAAGGTATATGAAGAGAAGCTGCAAACCATGACTGCAGTTGCCAGCTCCAAACTTGTATCTTGTGCACTTTAAAAGAACTGTATCTGAATGTGGCCTGTGCAGTCTGCAAGCATGTTGTTTCTTCTCTCTTCAAGTTATAAAAAAAAAAAGTCAACCTTGAGAAATATATTTTTTTTTTTCCAAGTGTTAGAAATAGTTTTTGTTAGCATCTTGTCAGTTGCAAAAGCACAGACAAGACACAGCTGGGACTGGGAGCAACATTCTGGCTAGGAGGCAATTTGCCGAAAAGATGCTTGTCCTTAAAAATAGCAACTTTCATACTGCCTTATCTTTTTCCTACCACCTGAGAAATCCTTTTATATAAAAATAGAAATTCATAATGCATGTGGACTGTTATGGTAAAGTATACCATGGGCTCCCTCTTTGCAGCACCATAAATTATGTAGTGCGTGTCCTTATGTGATGTATGGATGCTAGGCTAGAGTTTGTACTCAGACTAAAACAGTCCTGAAAGCCCCATAGATCCTTAGGCCACAAAGGGTTGTTTATGTGATTTAAACTTTTTAAATTGTGATTTTGATCCATGAGAAACCCCCCAGTGAAGGAAACCCTACTGATAAGGAGGACAGTATGAGTTATCAACACTGTTTTCAGTCCAGCTGTAATAAGTTTCACATTTTGTTCTTGTTTGAGTTCGGTCCCCCTCTTCATCAGCTTTAAAGGGTTGCATTACAGGTTTGCTGTCTGTTTACATGATGTGACTCTAGGTGTGCTAATGTAAGTGCTGATCTTATATGTCTGAGAATTTCATGTTGCCACCTAAAATCAACTACATCTAGGAAAGTGGGAAAATTGTACACTAAAATCATAAAATGCAGCCTTTCAGATACTTGCAGTATGTGTGAACTCGCACGTTTGTTCTGGTACATTTATTATACCTACCTCTAAAAAGAAGGGTTGTGGCAAAATATGCGGAATATGAGTAGGAGTCTGTCCAGTTCCAAACCCACATAGTTTTCACTGCATTTTTTCCCAAAGAGTTGGCTGTCCTACACAAAAAATTTAGAAGAAAAAAAAAAAAAGTGGAGTGAAAATTGAAGCAATCTGGTAAGAGTCTGTGTGTGTGTTTGTGTGTGGGGATTAGATTAAGGGAGAGGATCTCTTGATTCTGGGCTATGTGTTTTTATCCTCATTTCCCAAGGAAAATTAAGCTTTGCTGTCTGTATGTTATCCTTCTCATATAACAGTATGTCTGCTGGCCTGTTCATCACAAGAAGCTTGATAAGTCATTGTAGCAGAAAGAGTTCAAGTAACCAGCTAACAGATCTTTAGGCAGAAAATATGGTAAAATCAAACAATTCGGAAAATAAGTATTTGTGCTCTACATCTAGAAATGTGTCTCTAGTCGATCTTCCATCTCTAGTCTATCTTCAGTATGTGTTTATGGTCATGCTTTTTATTTTCATGCCATCTGAACTTGACCTGGAGGATGACACATTTTTAAACCTGCAAACAAATGCCAGTGTTTTGACTTTCAGTTCTTAATCCAATGTATACCTTCTCTTTCTTCCTTCCATTTGTTTTCTTTTATTTGGCAACTGTCACAGAACCGAGGAGGTTCTGAACTGTATTCTGGTGCTGAATTTGTTCTTGATGTGAACCAAGTTCTTTAAGGGGAGTTACAAAGGTGATGGAGCTAAACTCCTCTAGCTGGTGAAGGGGGTGAAATGAAGAGCACTAACTGCAAATTAGGGTTTGAAAGAGATTCAGATTGGACATTAGGAAAAAATTCTTTGCTAGGACACTGGTGCAGTACTGGAACAGGTACCCAGAAAGGTGGTGGAAACATCATATTTCAGTTTTGGACTTGGGTAAACAAAACTTTGTATTGGAGATAGGTGGGCTCTAAGTGAAAAGTCAGACTGGATAACTTACAGAGGTTCCGATGTTTCTGTGATTCTCAGAGTATGCAGTTCAGCATATTCAGTAGTTAATATTTATGTTAAAATAGTGGCATTCCCCTATATGACACAGCTAAAATTAGTTCAGGAGTTGACACAACCTATATATGGATTTAATCAATCCATGGTTTTGTTTTCATGCTTTGTGTTGTATCTGCCTCTTGTTTGTCTCTGAATGGAAGAAAAAATTAAAATCATAAATCTTGATAGAAGTATACTTGTAAAAGGCATTAACTGTATCTTTGAGAATATAGCTATTAAGGTAGCACATTGAAGTAGTAGTCACCGTGACGCTTTGTATGAGATCACCCAGTGCATTGAGAGAGGGGACTGTAGAGCAAAAAGAAGTTATAACTAATAGTTAAATATACTTACAAAAGAGGAGGTAGAAAGCAGCTGGAGAACTATTTCTAACTGTGCTTTTAAATCCTTATGCTTACATGTGTGCATTAGTTGCTTTAATGCCTAATAGATATTAAGCAGCCCTGTGTTATGATAGAGCCTTCTTGTATGCTATGTTGTGTGAAGGAAAGAAGTCCCTGCCTTCAGTCAGGTGTGCTGGGCAGCTGGTTATTACAGCATATCTTAAACCATGTGGAATGATATCTCAGTATTAAAACCAGCCGTTTATCAGCAGTATCTTTGAAGAAAACCCTATGAGAAATGCATCTTAGGTTGGGGGCAAAAGCCCAAAAGTTTCTCATGGAAACTTGTGGTTAGCAAAAATGGCTAGTAAAGACATCAGCCCTTTCAATATAAAATAAGGACCTCAAACATTACGGATTAGAAATAAAAAATTGTTATGTAGGGGAGAGGCCTGCTGAGTTATCTATCCTTGTGGAATGGTGAAGGATTGGTCTGTGCAGAGGTGAAAGGAAGGAACGATAACATGAAATAATACGCCCATCTGCTGCAAAGATTGTTTTAAGTGGAACAAGGTGTCATTTTTCAAGGAAGAAAGACCATATATTGCCTGAGAAGTGAACTGATGAGGACGTGCTCAATTTATCTGTCTTCACAGTGAGGACATGTGCATGTTAGAGATGTTCTACAGGAAAAATGATGCATTATTTAGACCCCAGCTTGCTGTTAGGGCTTAGAGGGAAGGCCAAGGTTAAGGCAAAGCTGAAGTTAGTGTTTATTGTATTACTTCCTGTTTGCCCTCCCCCCTTTGCTCATTTGTCCTATGCTGCTTAACAGGCTCTTATCAAATGGTCACACCATGTAATTTAGGCGGCTAAAGTGAATATCCTGAACTGATAGACAGCCATTGAGTAAACTAAGGGCATACAGAGTAAGCTAAAATTTGGCTGCTGATTGTTCAACATACCTTAACATGCTGTGCATGCACAGATTGTGCACAGTTGTATGTGTAATTGTATACTTAAATTTAAGAATGTTAACAACATCTTTGTAACATTCAAAGTACTGTATAGCTTGCCTATTGTTTCATACTGTGGTCACATAATTTTGTTAAATACCTTGCTTTACCCAGAAGTAAGTGTTTTTATGTTGTTACAAAAAGAAAAACAAATTTGTGGCAGTTTTACTGACAGTTCGGCAAGTTTCACTTTTTCTGGGTATAACCTAATAAGAGAATAAGGATGGATCCCCTTTGAAGACTAAAGTGCGAAACAAGAACTTCCAAATTTTCAAAGCTACTGAAAATGAGCCCTGTTTGCTTAAAGATGGCCTAAGAACAAAAAACTTTATATGGTCAGTTTAAAAGGTTGGCAAGTGTCTGCTTCCTTATTTGAGAGGTGAGTAATCAATATGTAAAAACTTGCTGGAATGTATTTGGAGATGCCTTGGGAAAAGATCTAAAGGAAAAAAACTCCTTCATGGGTCTCATTAAAATACTGGGTGTATCTCATCCATTGCTGATGAATGAAGCTGCATCGTTTACCTTTAATTTAGGAAGCATATTTTTTCTCTTAAGAAACTGATTTTCAAGTAGTAATGTCACTGTTTTTTTCCTCTATTTAGCAGAACAACAGTGAGGTTCTGAAAACAATAAAAATCATTATATAATGAGAGAGAGGCTTCACAAAGGGCAAGTCAAAGCTCAATCTCCATCTTCTGAATAGGAGTGCATAAAAATCTGTTGCTAGTGTGGCTTGATTGTTACTCCCTTCTTTTCCCAACGTGTTTCAATCAAAAGTGAATGTTGAATGTCACTTGCCATGTTGCTAACATGCTTATATGAGTACAGATAAACAATAGGACAAGAGTTTAAAAAGAAATTGAGACTGAACCTCATAGTTTCAAATACAGTTATAAAGATTAATAACTATTCCATTTCTTTTAATCCAAGACAGGAGCTATTATTTGACTCAAGTTTGCATTCAGATACTCATGAATTAGATGATCAACCATCTCTGCAACAATTTGAAAATACATGAAGCTTTAAATTAGAATAATCTGTATTTTATTCTTTCTCTAGGCTTATAAAGAATTCCTTATGTCTGTGAATGTAGCATTATGAGGGAACTTTTGCTTCCTCTACACACACATTATTTTGTCTGTCTTGAGGAAATAATCCTTTGTATTAGAGTTCTAAATATAAGTACTAGTATTAACGTTTTGAAGTTTGCATCTTCAGGTATATTGAAATGCATTGCGGTGCTGGCTTTACAAACTTTGGTATTAAGGGATACAGAAAATACGGAACCTGGGAAACGTGTATTTGATCGTTTCTCTGACTCGTTCTGGCCATGGATACCACTGAACAAGTCACTTCCTTCACTAACATACTGGTTTCCCTTTCTGAATGGTATATTGATACTGGGGAGGACTAAATATGAATAAAGCAGGGTTTTGACTATGAGTAATCTTAACAGAATTGTTTACTTTGTGTAAAATATCTAAGCATCGCATTTGTAGAAGTTTATAAAAAATCACTTACGAATATGATTGAATATTTATTTCATATATATCATTAGAATATTTCTAAAATGTTAGGATATGATGATTGTTAGTATATAGATACTTGGTAGTTGAAAATAACAAAAGGATTACAGTGAATTATTGTATTAATTATTATTAACTACATTGTATATTGAGGGTTGGTTTTATATTGTATGAGAAAATTTTATGGAGTGTAAAATAGGCTTCTAGGTATCTTTCTGACTATGAAAGTCTTGTTAGAATTCTGTGAATGAATTCTTGCTTTGAATACTCATCTTTTATGTGCTACTTCTCCAATTGTTTCTTCTGGTACAAAGAAGTTGCCCTTCATTCCAGTATATCGTTAATTTCTTCTTATTTGTAATTTCTTACTATTCTTCAGTAATTTCCACTGACAGAGGTGTGCTGTGGAAGGGGCTACTTTTCTTGTGTGTTTTCTTGTAACATAGAAAAATCTAACTAAAGTGTCAATGGAAAGCAAACGTCAACAAAGCATATCTTACCACTTTCAAGAAAAAAAATCAATCATTTCCTGTACTGATAATTTTTTTTAAAGTATAAAACCTTTGAAATTACACTGTTATTGGATGTTCATGAAATCTGTTTTCTTTATTCTTTTGGTTATATCAGAATACGGATATACAGATTTGTGTTTCGGATGTTTCTCAGTGTGAAAATATAAAAATATGTCAGTTTGCAGGAAAAATCAAGGTACTTTCATGTAACTTTTTTTGGGTTGTTTTTTTTTTTTTTGAAACATTTCAACATGTAACCAAATTTTGCTTTCTATGTTTATATAGAAAAATAAGATCCCCTCTTCATTATTTTTTTCTTTGTTTAAAAAAAAAATCCTTCAAATTAATTCCTAATTTTAAGGAGAGATTTTTTTTTTTTTTTCAAAGTTGTCTTCAGCTGGTGGTGCCCTGGAAATTTCTGTAGTTCTCTAATTTTAAAGGAGCCAGAAATAGCTCTCATATTAGCAGATTAAAATGTCACTGAAGTTTTTGTATTGAAAAATACAGAAACATCAGCATAGTAAGGGTAGATGGCCTCTCTTCTTTTTGATCTTGTTCTGCGAAACATTCTGTTTTGAGGTGTATGACGGAATATTTTATTGAAGACTTTATATCACAGAGGGTGTTTTGTTCATTGAAACCAGGAGTTTGCTGTGTCTTCCCCTGAGTAAGCAGGATGGGAAGAGAAGAGTAGAAATGATGATTTGTGACGCTATCGCATTTGCAGGAAAACAAGAAAGTGGCCCAAACCTTTCTGTTGCAGGTTGACATTTGTTGTGGCTTCAGCTGATGTGTAAGTGAGGAAGTACATAAAGCAGCTGAAACCTCACTGGAAAATTATTTTTAGCAGCCCATTATTATCAGAAGAGTGGCATACAGTTGTCATAGTCATCAGAAAGATGCTGGTGTAAACTCTTAACGTTATGGTTGACTCAGCTCTTTGGAGCTGTGCACCTTTAGTTTTCTAATTTAGAGCTTTCTATTTCATCTGAGTTCAGTGTTGACCCCGCTTTAAGCAGCAGATTGGACTAGATGACCTCCAAAGGTCTATTCCAACCTGAATGATTGTACAGTTCCAAGGGATAAAAATTGACAAAAATCTCTTTCTGATATTAAGTAAAATTTACATTTTCTCCATAGCAGTCTGTAGTTCTGTGCAAAAAAATATTCTAAATTACTACTCCTTTGCAGTTTTTTAGGTGGTAATATTGGGGACCACAGCTTGCAGATTCATACTGTAATGTGTTTTATCTATTCTATATTGAATTTCCATGAAGTTGCAAATAGTTGCAGTTTCCTTTGTATGCTTTATTATCCCATTTAATCTTTCATTTTCTTTTGTAAGTAAAATAGTGTTTTTCCATAGTATTTTCTAGATTTAGGTTTTTAAAAGAAATTACAGATTTTAATTTTTTTTTAAATTACCTTTTAAACCTCAGGGAAAGGCTGGAAATAAAATTGTTAAGTAAGTTATTTGTATCTTCATCCTTGGGCTTCCTATAAAGATAGATAAGGAGGAAAAAAAGTTAAAAATGAGAAATTATAATCTTCTGTTATTTATAAAGATAATTCCATTCCCCAAGGTTATTTTAGTGTTCTCTATTGCTTGCAGGTTTTCTTGGTATTTAAAAACTCGGCAGCAAAGGCTTTTTAGTTCAGTCAGAGCTTCTGTTTAACTGTATATACTATATATGGAGACAGTTAATCTGGACAGTCTTTTAATCTGATTGAAACATAATTCAGTTCTATTATTTCATATAATAGTGATTGGAACAATTGCTTAGTATGTAAATGTTTGGGTTTTCAGAACACTTAGTTTTTCTTTTGAACTGAGTATTACGTATGTAGCATTTAAACAGGCATTTAACTTTTTTCCTCTGTCAGTTATCTGATCCAGTTTATTGCACAGCTGCTCTGAAAGGTCAGCGAGGGAATGGGGACAAATGACAGGCGGGTAGAGCAGACCCTAGTAAAAGAAACTACATCTTGGTTTTCTAAGTCTAAGACTACACATTCAATATTCTGTCATTCTGCCATCTCTGCCCCCCCACTCCCTCACCCCCCTTTTTTTTTCCCTATTGGCTGGCGTTCAGTAACATTTGATGGAAGACTAGAAATATCAAATAGAATTTAGTTCTGTTTTTTTCAAGGAGGCCAACATCTGGGTAGAACAAGGAGCCAGGTAAGCTGACTGAAGGTAGGCTGCCCTGGAGCTCAGGCTTGTTAGGTTGAGAATTCATATTGGAGGCAGACATTTCAACTGGCTTAAGCATAGAAAATTTTACATCAGAATTTACAAACAATCGTGAGACAAATCCATTGGAAATCAAGCCTTATTTTTACTAGGTTGAATGGATGCAAATCATTGTGCATCCTTAGATTCTCTTTTGCCTTCTGATTTGCCTTAGCAGATGAAATTAAAGGAGCTGTTTCTAGGTTCCCTAGTTACATGTAAATTCTTAAATATTGATAGAATATGAATGAGCTTTCTTAAATGAGTTATTTTTTTCTAAATGTCTTTCATCACACTGTCTCTCCTAGCATCTCAGGATCTGGGCTATGACTTACAGGCAGATCTTGACTAGACTAACTAGCATCTTTCTTACATGAGCAAGATCACTGTTCTTGTCCCTTCTCATGACAGATTGATACGTTGGCATCTTTTTGTGTTGTTCCAATACACAGTTTTGGACAGAACAGAATTTTGTGGTTTTTTCTTTTTTTTTTTTCTTTTTTTTTTTTTTTTTTTAAAAAAAAGCCCCCCAAAACAACAGCAAATCCTCAAAAGAACAGACACCCTTTAAATTCTGCTGCAAAGTATTGTCGTCTTTGAGATTAATAATGGCAAATTTGAATGAAGATATCATATAAAGGATAGATGTTCATCTACACAAGAGTTTTCAGAAAAAAAAATCTGTGACACTTTAAAGACTTTATAATAATAATTTCTTTTTGAATGTATGTATACAACCTCACCTGCTTCTGAAAACTATGATTAGATGGGATTGCAACTCATTTGAAAATATGTCCGTACACTTTTCTAATAGGAGGTTTTTAATATTATTATTATGGTAAATTACAGCAATAGTAATTAATGCATTGTTGATTTTAGAATATATTGTGTGTATAGCTTAGTTACACAAGAATAGAGTACTCCTGCTTTTAATTATTAATTTTCTTATTTTGTGTGTTGTGTTCTATATTTTGTGCAGTGTTGCTTGTATATGAGGACAACTCTGTACAAATATTTATGTGGTTGCATTATACATTTGGACTGTTGTGGATATCGTGCAAAAAACCCCCCAAATCCTAAGCGTGCTGAAATTTGTAGGAAAACTCATTTGTTAACATTAACTCGGTGGATTCTTTTACGTTTTTCCAAGAAACTAACAGAGCTGCTTTTGAAATAAAATTTTTAAACTAGGATTTTTTTTTCTTTTTTTTTTCCCCAAGTCCCATTCTGGAATTCATTTTCTCTTATTACTTCGAAAATGGCATTTTTGGTAATGGGAAAATAGGCAGATACAGGGCTGTAATACAGAAAATGGAACTGTACAATACTTTATACAACACTTCTTCAGACAAAAGAGTATTCATGATGACAGGTTCTTGTAGTTCTGTGTCAAGGTGTGGTGACAACTTGTGCTTTTTTAAAATCACACGACGATGAATAGGTGAAGGAAAAATTCTGCAAGTAACTGTTCCTCTAGAAAGTAAGTACTGAAGGCTGTCATGCAGTGACTTAGGCTGGGAAGGCTGGACAGTAAGTGAAGGGCACCTAATGAAAAACAGTTATAAAAGTTATCTGTATATGTATATTTTTGTTTGGAATCCTTACAATAACAAAAACATGTCCTGAAGCATATGCTGGACATATCCTTTTATCTGAATTGTCATTAATATAAAATAATATAAAACACTTGCATCATTGTTGTGACAGGACAAGGGGTAATGGCTTTAAACTAAACCAGGGTAGGTTTAGACTAGATATAAGGAAGAAATTCTTTACAATGAGGGTGGTCAAACACTGGAACAGGTTGCCCAGAGAGGTAGTGGAGGCCCCATCCCTGGAAACATTCAAGGCCAGGTTGGATGGGGCTCTGAGCAACCTGATCTAGTTAGTGGTGTCCCTGCTCACTGCAGGGGGGTTGGACTAGATGACCTCTAGGGGTCCCTTCCAACCCAAAACATTCTATGATTCTATGATTAATGAAACATGAAAACTTGGGTTCTTAAAGATGACTTTTACATATTTTTTTTTTTTAAAGTTAGTGTGACTTTTTGGAAAAATGAATCAAAATGGCTAATAACAATGCTCTCTAAAACATCTTGAATGAGGTAAAAAATACTACATATGTAAAGATGAGCAAATACGTTATATTAATATATTATTGCTAAAATAAATTGTCCGTGACTTCCCACTATTCTAAATTTTCATTGGATAATATTGCTTCCTGCACACTGGCTAAAAGGTTGTAAGAAAGAGAACAAAGGACAGCATATAGTTAAAATGCATATGGAAAGCATTTTGGAATATTTTGAAAGCGCGTAATTTACCACTGATGTTATTTGTGCGTTGTCAAAGCTACTTTAGCGTGGGTTTCTTCTATGCTAGGCTGTGAATCAATCTCAGCTTCAGAGGCAGGTGGGTGCCGTGGCTGTGTTCTTGGAGGCCTGGCGATATGGGCTGTACTTGTAAGAGGTCCCTTGCACACCTGCCCAATAATATATATTGAGCATGACCTGTTACATAGACTAATGCAACTCGATGAAAAAGTGACTGATACTGGTGAGACAATGAATTTGGGATATCTCACTCAAAGAGCATGCAAAATGAAGTTGCTTTCCTGTCTTTTGCAGTGCGCATTTCACTTTTTGAAAATTTCGCTGTAACAACCATAATATAGAAGATACAGCAGAATCAATTTTTTATGGTCAAAGAAATAATTTCAAAATCCTTCCTAGAAACTTTCTGATAAAGGAAAATAAGCATGACCATATTTCTGTCATTGTGGTGGTTTTTTTTGTTGCTTATGGACATTTGTAAAAATAGAATTTCAAGTAAGGACATGCATTTTATTTTATAAGTTTGTTTACACCACAAATAGAAAAATAGAAGCTAGTTTTAACCTAATGAGAGTGCTGCAACTAAACCTAGCTGCAGGTAGCAGTTCCACCTAGTTGCTTAGCTTATGTGTTTTTAAGGGTACAGTTTCATTTGTGTTGATGCCAAAGATACTACTTTTTTTAAGTTTTATGAAAAATATTTTTATTTATTTTCTTGTATAGCAGATACCACAGAATCACACTGAATCATTGAGGTTGGACATGAATTTTTTTAGTTGACATACCATCTTTTGTTATAAGACTATTGCAATTGCTAGTTGAAAACCCTTGCCAAACGGATTATATCTGTTCTTTCATGAGGTAACGGATGATAAGCTAGACACCAAGAAAAATGTCTTGTAAAATGTGTGCTTAAACAAATTATAGAGTACATGAAAACAAAATTCTTATGGGGGCCTTTGTGTTTAAAAAAAAAAAAAAAAAAGACAACAGACACCCTAACACTTGACCTCTGGGAATAATTTGTTCCTAATACTTGGGCATTCACAAGGAAATATGTCTGTGATAAGAATAGGGTATGGTTAGTGATGTGCTATACTTGAGCACACGAAAATACCATTTTAAAAAACATGAATATACTTTTGACTACCTAGTATATACTGATTTGCACTGTAGCAACTGTCAGATGGAACAGTTCTTCCAGGGTGAGAGGGAGGGGGAGAGAGTGACTATGCTGTATAAAATGGAACTTTTTTTATGTGATGGAATAGTTTTGATCATGCAAAATCTAACTAGGAGTAATTGACCTATATATTGAATATTATCAAGTATTTTACAGAGTTAGTGATACCTTCCCTGGCCTCACAAGTCCCAGTCCATGAACTAACCAAATAACTGCATGCTTGGCAGGTAAATGAAATGGAGGCCAAAACTGAGATGAAATCAACTGACTTTATAATGCTCTCAGCTGCCAAGAGAAAGTTAATAGATTCTAAAGGTACTTGTTTCCATGTAAAATTTTCATCTGTGTAATTTGGTTTTGCCAGTCTGCTGTTGAGTACGGGATTAAGATCTTTGTTAAACAAGCCTATGTGAATAAGCTAACATAATAGTTGCCCTCCAGACATGAGCCTGCATCTATTTCTTTAATGATTCTTTTAGAGTTGGAGTGAGATGTCAAGAAGTGGTTTTTAGAGAAGCAGTATCAGTTTTCCTACCATTATTCTTGATCTATTCAAAATTTATGTGGTCATTCATATTCAGCATGTACCCCTGAATCCTTTTCTGAAGAAGTGCTAGTTAACCAGTTGTTCTCCATGCTTACTTTTCTCAAACTGTTTCTCCAGTAACACAGCCCTGTAAAACTTCATCCTCTTTTCTTCAAGTCACTTCCCTATTTTTTGAAGTGTTTTTGAATTCTAATCCTGTCTCTTAATGCACTTGCTGTCCATCTCAGTTTCATATAGGATGAAAATTTGGTAAGAATTTTCTCTGACCCATCATCCAGATAAGTCAATTAAATAATTGTAAAGAACGGGATCAAGACCAGATTCCACTTTGGAACCTGCCCTTCCTGGCCTTCTTCAGCATGTCCTTGTTTTCTGACAGTGCTAAGTACTCCATTTGGGTCTAGTTACCCAATCTGTTATGTCTCCGGTTTAACATCATTTCAGATAAGTAATGCCAAATTTCCTTCTAAGAATGTCATGTCAAACAATATTCAAAGACATGTTGAAGCTAAAATACATGGCTTTTGCTGCTTCTCCTTTAACTCTACAGCTCTACATTATGCTATCAGAGAAGTTAGATTTGGTTTGCAATAATTTGTTCTTACCATGTTTAGATTGTTCTCTATCTGACTCCTATCATAGAATCATAGAATGTTTTGGGTTGGAAGGGACCCCTAGAGGTCATCTAGTCCAACCCCCCTGCAGTGAGCAGGGACACCACTAACTAGATCAGGTTGCTCAGAGCCCCATCCAACCTGGCCTTGAATGTTTCCAGGGATGGGGCCTCCACTACCTCTCTGGGCAACCTGTTCCAGTGTTTTACCGCCCTCATTGTAAAGAATTTCTTCCTTATATCTAGTCTAAACCTACCCTGGTTTAGTTTAAAGCCATTACCCCTTGTCCTGTCACAGCTGTCCCTACTAAAAGGTTTTGCCCATCTTTCCTATAGGCCCCCTTTAGGTACTGAAAGGCTGCAATCAGGTCTCCCCGCAGCCTTCTCTTCTCCAGGCTGAACAACCCCAACTCTCCCAGCCTGGCCTCATAAGAGAGGTGCTCCAGCCCTCGGATCATTTTTGCAGCTCCAATCTGTGTTCTGAGTTCATGTAAGTAAGCTGATAATTAAGAGTCAATACTTTTAGGTTTACTTTAAGTTTAGCTGACCAGTCTGTAATTCCCCGATTCCTCTTTTTTCCCCTGATTTTTATATCTAATGGTTTTTCATTAAGTCCCACCTTACTGCATTCATCCATGAGTTTTCAAATGGAATTGCAAAAGGCACTAAAATTGCTTTGAATTGCTTCAGAAAATGCTAGATTAAGTTCTTCAGAGTTGTCCTTTTTTGAAAACATTTACTTTGCATGAGTACTCTGATTTCTTTTTCTCCAGTCCAGGTTAGTAATTTTTGATCTGGCAATGTTTGTAATGAACCTTGATGAAGAAAAACATTGGAAAATTTAGCCTTTTTGATACCTCCACAGAGTAGCAGGCAAACTTTCGTTATATGTTTAAGACTATACAACTGTAGTCAAAGTATTCCTATTGTTGATACTTTTTACTAATGCAGTCTCTTGTGCCTTTTTTTTTTAATCTGGTCTTAAATGCTTATAGTGTTGTTTTGTACTCAACCTTCTTAATTAAACTAAGTTTCCACTTTCTGAATGTCATCTTTTTATGTTTGAGGTCGGTCAAAACCACATGATTTGCCTAATTCAGTCTTTTACTACACTTGCTGTTTTTTCTTCAGCCTGTTTAATTTTTTAACGGAACTGCAGATTTGGGTTCCTCCTTAGACTTTCCTCAACTCTGAGATTATTGAGGACTGAAGGCCATTGCTTTAATTTTATTGTTCTCATTCCTGTCTTCTCTGAGGAATGCTAATTCTCTCATGCTGTAGTTGCTCTTTGCCAAAGTGCTTTTCATCTTCTCATTCTCAGTCGTTTCCTTTGTATTGGCTGTATTCAGAACTTGAAGAGCCTTTTACTACTTTCTTTACCTTCTAATAATGTTACCAATGCATTCCAAGAACTTGAGGGACAATCTGACTAGTAAAATGCAAATAGAAAGCAACCAGGATTTTATTTGTGCAGACTGTTACAGGTCTAGGAGCATATGTTCACATTGCGTATGTGGGAAATTTGCACCAGGTGCTGGTCCTAGGTGTGTACCACACATCTGAGAGTGATGCAAAGGAGACTTCTCTACAGATTTATGTGTGTGCACAGGGAGCATACTGCTTGGGGAGCTTTGAGAAGGTACATTTTCTCTCTGGTGTAGTAGGTACCTTTTTGTCTGCCTTGCATGTGCAGTGTTCCTGTGCACAACTTTGGTTCCACTGGAGGGGAAATTGTGCTGAATGCACCAGTGATGTGTTTCAGTCTGTGCTCTGTAACTCCAAGAATGGGTGCAAGGTGCACTTGCACCTGAAAGAATCCCTTCAGGAGACCAAGCCAGTACCCTACATATGTCTCTGTGTCCTGCTGTACTTTTCTCCAATCCCTAAGAAATTAAAGTTCTGTGCTTTGAATTAGTCTGCTGGCTGTTTACAACAGTGATATAGCTTGGCTTTAAGAGTCATATAAGCCATTTCACCAGCTAATTAAGTCTTAATTATGCATTAGAATATCCACATCCTCTGGTTTATTCTCTGTACTTTGTGTATAAAGCTGTTTTGTGTGAGGTCTCCAAGTTGTTTTCCTACTGTAATGTTCCTATGAGTAGCCATCTCTCTATCTTATTTAAAATTTTATACATGTTTTTTAATCTTTACTGTGGTTAGGTACTACTTCCTCATTATTTTTTTTTAAGCAGAAATGAGCCAACAATGTCCCCCACCACAAAGAAGGCAAATGGTATCCTGAGCTGCATTAGACAAAGCATTGCCAGCAGGTCAATGGAATGATCCTTCCACTCCATCAGCACTGGTGAGGCCACACCTGGAATACTGTCTCGAGTTCTGGGCTCCCCAGTACAAGAGAGACATGACATGGAGCTACTGGAGAGAGTCCAGTGAAGGGCCACTAAGATGATAAAGGGACTAGAGCATCTCTCCTATAAGACAAGGCAAATAGCTGTGTCTGTTCAGCCTGGAGAAGAGAAAGCTTGGGGGTATCTTACCAAAATATATAAAATACCTGAAGGGAGGGTGTAAAGAATTCAGAGCCAGGCCCTTTGCAGTGGTGCCCATTGCTAGGACCAGAGGCGACAGGCATAAACTGAAACATGGGAGGTGCCATCTGAACATCAGGAAACGCTTTTTTTATTGTGAAGGTCACCAGTGCCGAGTACAGAGGGACAATCACTTCCCTATTCCTCCTGACCACACTGTTCGTGATACAAGCCAGGATGTTATTGGCCTTCTTGGCCACCTGTGCACACTGCAGTTTCATATTCAGCTGGCTGTCAACCAGTACCCCCAGGTCACTTTCTGCCACTCAGCTTTCCAGCCCCTCTTCCCCAAGCCTGTAGTGTTGCATGGGGTTGTTGTGACCCAAGGGCAGGACCCGGCACTTGGCCTTGTTTGAACCTCATACAGTTGTCCACAGCCCATGGATCCAGCCTATACAGATCCCTCTGTAGAGCCGCCTTATTCTCCAGCAAATCAATACTTCCACCCAGCTTAGTGTCATCTGCAAACTTGCTGAGGGTACATTCAATCCCCTCCTCCAGGTCATTGATAAAGATGTTAAACAAAACTAGCCCCAACATTGAGCCCTGGGGAGCACCACTTGTGACCGGCGGCCAACTGCATTTAACTCCATTCACTACCACTCCTTGGGCTCAGCCATCCAGCCATTTTTTTACCCAGCAAAGAGTACGCCTGTCGAGGCCATGGGCAGCCAGTTTCTCAGGCAGAATCATAGAATGTTTGGGGTTGGAAAGGACCTTTAGAGGTCATCTAGCCCAACCCCCTTCAGTGAGCAGGGACATCTTTAACTCGATCAGGTTGCTCAGAGCTCTGTCCAACCTGACCTTGAATGTTACCAGGGATGTTTCCAGAATGCTGTGGGAAACAGTGTTAAAGGCTTTACTAAAGTCCAGGTGCACTCAGTCCACAGCCTTTCCCTCGTCCACTAAGCGGGTCACCTTGTCATAGAAGAAGATCGCTTTAGTCAAGCAGGGTCTGTGTTTCATAAACCCACATTGACTGGGCCTGATCTTCTGGTTGTCCTGGAGGCACTGTATGATGGCACTCAAGATGATCTGCT
Source organism: Gorsachius magnificus (assembly GCA_034008185.1). NCBI lineage: Eukaryota > Metazoa > Chordata > Aves > Pelecaniformes > Ardeidae > Gorsachius > Gorsachius magnificus. The sequence goes on along the minus strand of CM067086.1, from coordinate 39,558,130 downwards.
CCGTGACGTTCCCCAGCACCAAGGACTGTGGGTTCTGCCATCCTAAGTGGAGGCTCTCAACTGTTGAAGTACAGTCAGACTCCTGGAAATTTAACTGTTTTGCCTGGACTCCTGTGCTGAGAATTTTTGGAGTGTTTCAGTGAGTGATTTGTAGTAGGTATCCACAAACTTAATGGACTGATTTGATTTATTATCATGGGATCAACAATGTTTGGACTGGCATTTGCTTGTCTGCTTGTACTGTGATTTATGAAAAGCTTAAAACCTGTTTCTAAACCCTGTCAAAGAGAATTGTCCAAAAAAGAATTCTGGGCCACGCTACTGAGGGACCATGCTGCTGTTGTACCCAACACTGCATATTTAGTCAGCATGTCAGACTGGCTCTGTGAATAGTACACCGGTGTATAGATGGAATATAACTTTCAGTGAAGTTTTTGAGGTTTCTTGTGATACATGCAGTATTTGAAAGTATAATTCCAAAATTAATTTCTAACAATTGGAGGTATAGAAAGAATAGTTTATCAAATTAATAAACCATCTAAAATAAACTAATACAGTACATATTCGGCAGGTAGTCTTGACTTTCAATGACTTTATCAGTTCATCAAAATAAACATAGCTGAAGGCAATGCCTTTTCTTCTACCTGTGGTTGCGCTTCAGTAAATATTTATAAGTGTTTTTAATGGTTATATCAGGAAAGTTCTACTTCCTATCAGAAAATTGATTTTATTTATGTTTGCAGAAACAATTTTGAATTTTATCAGTGTTCCCAGATACATACCTGGGGAAATGATTTACTAAAGACCTAATTTAGTGATTCTCAAAAGATCTAACATGCAAGGAAGAATAACAGAAAGGCACAAACCCCATTAATTGTCACTTATAGAAATAATGTACCTGTGCATGTTGAGTTGTATCAACGTTAAGGAAAGCATTCTGTTCTACAGTTAAAGTCTCATTTCTTTGAATTTAGTCCAGGTTAAGGTTGCAGAAACATAGGTGTCCGTTTCCTGAAAAATGAAAAAAGACTTTTAAGTTCTGTTCCTCACTCAACATTCCTTCTCGGTTGCTAGTCTTACTTTTAGACTTTTCCCGTACTAGTGTATTTGATATCTATAGCCTGATGTTCACAAAGTTTTGATTTTTTGGGGTTATGTGCGATGCCAAAGATTCCTGAGTGGCGTTCAAGTACTTGCCAGGTCCAGGGCTTCCAAGTGCAAATGAGCTCAGTGCATTCAGCCCAGGAAGGCAGCAGTTGCATGGAGGAAGATAAATGGTCTTTGCAGACTTCCCTGACTAGCTCCCTTACTGAAAGGGAACAGTGTATTGGCAACCGTTGTCCATGATTTTAGGTAATGATCAACTAATAATGTTTGTTAAATACAAGAAGGAAACAAAAAGCCGTAAATACATTTATGGAAGTAAATCTGAAGGGGAAAAAAGGGGGTTGGACTTCTTGCTTGAATTTTTACTTTAAAAAAAAAAAAAAAGCGTGACACATTTGTTCTTCATGAAATACATTTGTATGTTTGTTCTATGTCTTCAATTATGTGCAAGTTTGTAGTACAGCCAGGTAAGTGAGCCACTGTTGCTCCAAAGCTAGAAGCTGTAGAAACAAGAACATGATTTGGAAGGGGTTATTTGTATTTGTGGCTATTTGTTCTCCTCTGCTGGGGAAAACACTAAAATAGTAAATATCTCTCTCCACCACTTTACCTGTATTTATTGTCACATTTCTGTTTCCTTGTGTGCAGACTCACTTATGTCCCAGAGTTTCAGACACTGTTTATCTTCCACCCACTGCTTTCTGAAACTATATTGATGTGTCTCGGCTGTCTTTGCTTCTGTCAAATCCATAACTAATGACAAAATGGTTCTTTAAAAATTAATCAGACTGTTTCTGGGGGTATGAAAGAGTGATCTGTATGTAATCACTTTATCCAGAGAGGAGGAAAATATTCAGATATGTAAATTCATAGTATGTAAAAAAGCATAAGGCTTAGAAATGTGTACACTGCTGTATTTTGTTAAAAGTTCATACAGTTCCTCAATTCACTTTCCAATCCATTTTTAAAGTGCTACTAGTGACTCAAATGTGACTCACGAATCTGAAGGCATCTTGGGTGCAGTTATGTTATAGTATTCAAAAATGTCTTTAAATTCAAATAATGAATTTCAAAGTGTTTATAAAGTTATGTAGCAGCATGACTTTCAAAGTGAAATTTTCTCATTTTCCACTTTTCTTGGTCCCACTTAAGGATTTGAAAATTACATATATATTTTCCTTACCAGAAAGCACCAGCTTGCTACTGGAAATAAATGAATAGTTAATCTTGCATTATTTTTACTACTGAACATATGTTACAATTTTTTAAACTGTCATGATATACTTGCTGACCCTTTTTCTTAAGAAGAATAAAAATGCTATTTTTCAACCCTAGCTGACCAAGAACAGAGTTAAAATTTAAGCAAAGATGAAGATTATGAATTTTCTATTTATCCATATGAGTTTCTACTACTTGGTTTTACATTATGGATTTGAGTGAAGTTATGGGTCATCTGAAACAGTAGATTATCGTGTCTGGATTATGTGGAAATCAGTTGTAGTTTCGCTGAAGGATGTCTGTACCTTACAGAGTTTTTCCACTAAGGTTTGGCAGAAGTTTTTTATATTAGCCAAGCATGAAAATGTGCTATTTTTGCAATGGTAATTTGTACAAACTCTGTGAAGAGGTCCTTTTTTTTTTTTAATAGATGAATATAATTACGACTTACCAACAGAAATATGCCCATATATATAAAAATTAAAATGTGATCCTTCCTCCCCAAAATCAAAAAGTGTAAATCAGTTTTATGAACCTGTCAATTTCAGGACTACGTGAAAACATTTGAGTGACAGCTTTTAATCCGTCAATAATATTCTTTGTAGGTACTATGAAGTAAACAGGATGGTTGTGGAAGAGTGCCTACTCAGGCATCTTGACATCTGCATCCTAAAATTGTCAAATGTGTCTCTTGGTGATTCTAAGTGGTCTCCTTTTTCCTATCAGACAAGATTCAGAAAAGTGCAGCCGTGATTTTTGCTTAACTACTTAAGAAGTCTCCTGGATGAATAAGGCTTGTTGGGTTAGGTTTTGCAGTAAAGCAGCAGGCAGAGATACTGCACAGTGAAAGAGATACTGTGTTTCAATTGAAAACTAAGAATGAGGTTTTCAGTATTTGTGAGGTTGCTTGTTCATAGGTTGGAAAATCCTTCTGGTGGAAAGCAACAAGCTGAAATGGTTTTCCAGCATCTTCTGATCTAAATTGATTGGCATGTCTAAAAACGTGCAGAAAATTGCCATGCGTTAGTAGGAGAAATTGGTGGATGTTTCAGTATATTGGACACCTTACGATATAGCAGTAGAATGTAAATTTAAGACTCTTTGTCATGTTATTTGTGCTTCTAATGGTAAATCTTTTGAACAAACCCCAGATACTCTGAAGTTGTCCTCAACTCTAGCATTTTGTTTTTATGATATTAGTATGCATGAATGCCTGTGGAAAAGAGCTGCAGCTGAAGGGGTGTGCTTTTGCTCATCATACACACTAAACCTAATTTGGTCTTTCTTTGTCTCGTGAAATGTGGAGGGAATCTGAACTAGGGTTCTAATCATTTCTGATTGCACCCTTTTTTTTTTTCTCTCTCCAAATAAAAAAAAGAATTACAATTTGTGTGACCTTCTTGCGGTAATAGTGAAGCAGAAGCTGTGTTCTCATGAAAGGAGAAATCAGTCAGTTGGGTAAGCAGTAACCAGTGCAATTGGAATAGGTAACTCAGAGGAAAAAGTAGGGAGGTGGCTGAGGAAAAAATAGCGGGGGATGTATTTATGTTTTGGGAATGTTTATTTTTACAACTGAGAATAAGGGCAATTTTTTTAACTGCAGAAATACAGTTCTAGTTTAGATGTAGAGTTTTGGGAGCATATTGGTTTGTCTACACTGTAGTCTTTATGAAGAAGGGTCTGTAAAAGAAAAATTTTGCAACAAAACTAAAGATTCAGCTTAGGTCAAGAAACCTTAAAAATTTGAGGAGCCTAAAAAAAGAATATCAGTTACATTTTTTTATTTACAACTCTCTGCTAAGAGGATGTAATTTACTCCCATGGACAATTGTAAATATTAAGTTTCATGGAATGTCCAAGATATAATTAAGCTCAGATATAGTGTGCTAGAAAATGTGCAAGAAAATGCTGCGTAGTTTTAGTTCAGAATATATGTCGTGTTTTAATCTTGACTGCATTTTTCCATAGAGAACAAATTTGGTTTAAGCTGATTTAGAAAATGCTGCACTTCCATCTTGGCTAGAGTTTGAAGCTAAAAAACTTTTCTGTGGTTTGACTGTAAATCCTGAGAATATAATTATTTTTAGAACAACTCTTTTACCGATTATAAACAAGCTAACTAACTTCCTTAGTGTTCTTTGTAACTGGTACAGGTTTTCTCCATTTCTGTCAGGATGAGGAGAGTCTCCTGCATTCCTTAAAATAAGTTAAGCAACAATAAAATAAATACTTGAGACCGGATGGAAGCGGTCACTTAGATCTGATCTCCAAGCCTGGAGAAATAATAGTCTGTGAACTTTTTAATTTGCCACACGCTTCCAATGTTGGGCTATTCCGTGTTTGTTTTTCCATCAACTGTATGTAGTGTTTGCACATGCATGCTTCTTGCATAGCTCCCTGAATGTCAGCCAGCACTTGAGGGCACTTCAGATTGTGTATCCACAAAAGGAATCTGTTTCCTGGGGAACCTGGTGGGTTTGCTGCTTTTACCTTTAGGATTCTTTTCGAGGAAGCCCAACAGTTCTTTCAGAGCTGTAGAAATACACAGATGATCAGTTTTAGGAGATAGGAGTAACATGAGAATAAATTTTTTACCAGTCAATGCATGTGCTAATGTAGCTGCAGGAGACAACCATTGGAAGAATCAAGTTTTCAGAGAGCTTGGCTCCATTGGTAATGAAACCTCACCTCTCCCCAACATTTGATGAGTGACCAGGATTTTTTGAGGGAAACCTAGGGAACAAGATCATAGTGGAATTTACAATTTACTGACTGAAAGCAAGTGTGAAGAAGTATAGGCAACCTTTTTTTTTTTTTAAATAAAGATATATATATTTTTTGTTTTTTAACCTGAGGATGAGATGTTCTATAAAATGTACAAACTGAGATTGACCTTTACAAAAGTAGAAAACACAATTAGGGCAGAGCTGTAAAACTGTCGACATCTGGTTCTCTATGCAACTTCTGTATCTGGAATCACTTACATGCTATGTCCTAATTTATTTGCAATAGTAGAGCAGGAAATCACGCTTGTACTGCACAAATACCTTGAAGTAGTGAAGATCTAGTAGATCTAAAGTGATAGGTCTCTGCCAGCTGTTCCACTGGTAAAGAAAGCATTTCCCATTTCTTTTTTTCTAATGAACAGATGATGATCAGAAATGTCTCCAGAAGAAGAGGAATATCACATGCCTCCATACTAAACTAAACCAAAACTTCGAGTGCACCCAGAAGAGTACATACGTGTTTGAACATTTGGGCTATAGCTCTGGGGTTGAACTGGGGCTGGATAGGGAAGGAGGCTGTTGCCAGCATGGAATCATCTTCAAATTTTGAAGTGTATGTGATGAATGAGGCAGGGAAAAAAGTGGAAAAATAGAAGGGATTATGGCATTGTTTTTGAAGTTGGATGCTGTTTGGGGGGATTTTATCCATCCCCATACCTGCTGCTAAATTCCTTTGTGGAGCAAGTAACTTTTTACTAATACTGCATCATTGCTTTCTGCGTATCCAATCTCAAACTGTGAGACCTGGCTTGCAAAAGTGTAGGAGTTTACGGCTGCAACTACACAAAGTGCTGAATGAACTGAACACCATGTTAACAAATACAGATTTATTTTGGGTGTAGGGAAGGAGCAAAAGGGAGGAAACAATTGTGGCTTTACCTTATCGATTACCCTTTATCACTTAAAACCTGCAGTGCTGTGAAAAGCCTTTCTCCCACTGTTCCTGCTGTGGCTCCAACCATGGTCCTCCTTTATATTTTGCAACACAGAGGATGTGCCACCTTCGTTTCTGGGTTTGCATTATATGTATCAGCCACATGTAATAGGAAGTACTTTGGAAAAAAAACCACCCAGATACATGTAAGATTAAACTGGGGACAGACAACTACTTTCTGCTTACTCTTCTTTTGACTAAGTTCCTGATAATTCAGACAGACCTAATGATAATTCTTATTTTACATGACTGTTGTCACAGTAGTATTTTTGGAAAGATTAACATACTATAGCAATGAGCATCATACATAAGTAATTGAGAAAATGTATTCAAACATAATTTTAAAAAAATTGTCAGTATCTTAAAATGAGTTGCTCCATACTGTATCTGAACAGCAAGGAGAGAACAAACTGTTTAGTCACAGGCAAAGAGTGATGGAGGGGTCAAAAGTAGCATGATTACACGTGTAATGACTACCAGTATTATGGTCCTTCAAAGCAGGTGAAGCTTTTGTAGAGAGCCTTAATTTTGGCAATTCTGAAGTTTAAAATGTCTGGCTTTGCAAACTTAAAAATCTTTTTGTATATGTTGAGATGTGTATAATGTACTAGTTCAAAAACATACAAAGGGAATGAAAATTATTTGTACTGATGTTTATGTGCTTTATCATTAGGCTTGGAAACCTTCAGCCCTTCTTACAGTTTTGCCAACTGACCTGATAAACTAGACAAACATGTTTAATGTTTCTGTTTTCCTCCTGCAGCTTGTCATGTCATCACATTCAGTGATGAAATATTGTACGTTTACAAAATATCTGTAAACATTTCACATCTACAAAAATTCTCAGGTAGCATTATAATGAAATATTTTTTGTCAAACTGGTTTGGGGTAAGTAGTTCAGGTGATCAAAGTTTCTGTTTCTGTTTTCTGGGGTCATTTGTTGAGCAGTGTAGCAAAAGAAAATCACTGCCAGGACAAAGACTTTGCTATTAAGTCATGTGGTTCTTACCAATTATACTCTTTTTACATCAGTCAGGTTCATATTCATAAATGGTTCTAATTTGTACTCAGATCCTCCAATTTAAAAATTTATTGTCTGTGTTAAGTTTAAGAGCACTAATATCTTAAATGAATGCATTTTATATATGGGAGCAAATTATATATGGTAACTAAGGCTAATGAGCAGCCTAGTAAATTGCATTTAACCCCATAATCTCACATCAAGTCCATTCGTCACTCTTCCAATCCAGTGATCTGGAACTTCATGGTGCAATTAACTACTTCTAGGCTAGCTAAATGTGTTGTCCCTTCTGCAAATATGTGCGGGATTTGGAAGTTTCTTTTATTTCAGTCCCCTGAGGCAAGTACTTTCTGTACAAGGCAGAAAGTTTGAAAAATCACCTGCCTCGTGAAGAACATAAAATGTGCATGTCTTTACTGACATTCTTCTACTTAAAACAAAACACCTGCATTAGAAATTCTGTCTCTTTTCTCCTCAGTTGCCATCGCTTGCTTTTGCTTAAGGGAGGAATGTAGGGAATGGGTTTAAATGGCCATAGCATTTGTGGGTCTGGTGGTGAAAAATTAAAAGGTTTGTTTCAGTTTTTAAATTTTATAAAATGATACTTGATTTTTCTTCTGGTCTGCATACTGCACCAATCTGTGCCTTGGACATAAGGACATCAGCACATCAAAAATCTTACAAGCCAGACCAGTTGTTTGTGTAGCCAAGTACTCCTGTCTCCAGTAGCAGTAGTTAGGAGAAGCTCTTTAAGGAGGCATCTCAAGCCTGGCCCTTCTTACAAGCTTATTTCTCACGCTGCCCCTCAGCTCCAAAACGCTGATTACGGATTTTCGAGGGCACATGCGTTCTTATTGTAGGATCTGTTTTGGACCTGTGGTCCATTTATTTGTGAAATGCTTTTTTGATCCTGCTGATGCTTCTGATTCCACAAGGTCCCTATATGCTGTATAAAAAAGAGCTTACAAATTTTCTGTAAGTCTGTGTACTCTCTGCCTAGGGGACCTGAGTAATTTCTTTAGCTAGAGTGCTATTTCCCGTTACAGGGAAAGGGTTGTCTATACTTGTCAGTTGGAGCATGCTAAGAGCTGTGTATGTAAATCTCCTTCTGTCATCAGGGATAATTTTCTCATATCTTGTGGTCATTTTATACTGTATTCATTTTATACTTTTATACTGTGTTCTGACAATACACCAAAAGGTTTTGGAACGATGGGCCTGAATGGAGCGAGTGGTGAATGTGGCCAACTCAGTTGTTCTGGTACGTTGTAACTGTGCCTTGCACCCTCTTTTGTGAGATCCTTGCAGCTATTCAACTGTCACATTTACAATTTTCATGTGGGGAAGAATGCGGTCGTCCTCTGCCTCATGATGGATGCTACCGGTGGGGTAAGGTGATGGTCATACATATCTGAGTGGTAGATGCCACTTACTTTAAGGCTGTTTAGGTTGCTTTAGTATGAGCTAGCTGTAGCATGGACAAATAATGAAGCATGGTTAAATTATCTCAATCACATCTGATGCTGTAACTGATCCTTTTCTGTATTTTTAGTCCATCCCAGTTGCACAGTAAAGCATGTTGTTTAAGCCATAATGTAAACATCGATCATTTGGTTATCTAGCCATCAAAATTCATCATGGCTTGGGTTCTTTGGGCCTGAATTGAATATTGCAAGAATAATAGATTTTTTTCAGAAGTTTGGTTTTTTTTCAGGAAGCTTGAAAAACTCAATACTTGGAATGCCTCACTGTGATAATATGTATAAAAGTCTCCTGTATATTTACTGTAATTGTTGCTTCTGAACATAGTATGAAAATCTTCCTTACATTTTTGGCTAGCTGGGAGTATCTGTCATACAGGAAGACAACAGTTTCCAATTCACTATGTGTAATGAGTTTTTTTCTGACATTATTTTAATATATTGAACTCAGTGATACCTTCTTACTTTCACTTTGTATTTCCCTTGGCTGATTAATAGAAAATGAAATGTTTCTCTAAATTTTGGAGTTTCATTATGTGTCTCTTGAGCCATCCTAATTCAGAAGAGGAGGAAGAAATAGGCAAATCTGAATAGAAACACTAGCAAACATTCTTGCTTTAAAATTATGTTTATTAGTATATGTAAAGAATAGAGATTAAATTGTTCAGGAAGAAAAGTTTCAGGATGCAACAACAATTTGCAGTATTTTTTATATCCTGCTGTATTTCAAGTTTGTATCATTTTTCCAACTCAGTTGATCAGCCATGGGAAGAAGAGAGTGACGTGGAGAAGTGCAGCTGTTTTGTATGAGGAAATAAAGGCAATGTCCACTCTGCAGTGAGGTGGGGATTTGCCTTTTGAAGGCCAGTGAGGATGTTGTCTGCTCACAAGGTGGTAGGGTGACTGTCACTTTACTTCACTTAAAATGGCGCTGGGCAAGCTTTTCGGAAGAGGAATTTTATGCATTTCTTTGTCCCCACTCCCCAAAAAGACTACCGATAATGATTGCATCTGTCTTATCAAGCTGAATACTCAGTGACATGTGCTTTACAAATATGAATCCACAGCTGAAAAAGACAATCTGGCAGGTTTTTTTGGTTTTCAGCTGTTTAACTAATTGCTATGTATGTGAAAACCAGTAAGTGGAAATAGAAATAGACCATATGAATTTTCATTATCATGAAACACAAACCCCTATGCAAGCCTTGCTTTTAAAAAAAAAATATTAGTGGCTTTATCTACAGATAGAGAGTGGTATTTGTTTTTTCACTGAGTAGATTACATTCTTACTTTAATGTAGAAGTAGTGTTGTATGATTACCTTTCAACTTTTGAATCACTGCTTGAAATGAAATTGTTCTTAGAAGAAGTTTAGCTGTGTAGCAATAAGGCATTATAATGTGAAGTTAATATATCCTGAGTTATCTCTTTTGGCTGTTGCTGATTATTGGGATAAAAATATATAGCATTTTACATTGAATGTTTAAAAAATGCTTTGGCTCCTGATTATTTTTTTTTCTCTGCTTTGGAAAAAAAGATTTATTGTATATACTATGTTTTAGGAAACTGCTTGGGAAACTTTCTCAACTGTTTTCTAAAGAAGATTTCATTTTAATGCAGAAGGGAATATACACACACTTGTCCTACATGTGTGTGGATAATGTGTTTAAAAGTGTGTCTAAAACCTGTAAAAATTTTAAAACATAAGCCATTCTCCCCTAAGTCTTTGATCTCTATGTTTTGACATATTGCTGTAGATAAGACTGACCTTATATATGGACTGTGGTGTGAAATGTGGTATGAAAGTGCTGACGTTAATTTGCTATTACTTCCCATATTTTGTCTCTATTGTGAAACTTTTACTCTTTGACACTTTGATGTAAGTGATTTAGTCACAACATTGCTCTGTGCCTTTATTTTTTTCGCCTTTAGAAAGGACAAGTATATTTCACTCTTTCTACAGTTGTGTGCTTTGAGATCAATGGGCAATGCTTACAGAAGTGTTACCAGTAAGAGCAGTAGTATATAACTATTTTAAAACTTTATTTCTATTCAGAATGAAAATAGGTGATTAATAAAGTATGTAGAAAAAAAGTAGTGCTATGAGGGCAGAGCTTGTTTGTGGGAAACATGTTTTAAAGTATTTAACCGTTGTTATAGGAATACAATTAATTTATTTTATTATGGTGCTTATCAGGAAAAGAAAATGGTTTTGAATTTATTTCATATCGGTTCCCAAATCATAAACGGGAAAGACTGCTGCTTTAAACATTTCTATACTATAAGGAAGTGACATTTCTGTTTAGATTTTAGAATGCTAACACGTATCTGTTCTACTGTGTCTCTATTGTCGTTATAGGTTATATACCTGACACTTTGCATTCACACCTCTTTCAGTGACGCATGTTTAGTGTTCATGTAAATTCAGCCAGGGGCCAATGTCACTGTTTCTGCTAGTTTCATATGGTGTATTGCTAAGCAACGTGTACGAACGACAGTGTTTGCTTTCATTTTATCTCTTTCTTGTCCCCCTCCAGCCCTAAAAAGTGACACAAGTTTGAAAGGTGAGTATTAGCTTGTCAGGCAAAACAGTATTTTTAGTTCATACCCTATGAACGATGGAAGATGCCGTAGGTAGTGAGGAGTTTGGATGTTCTTTAGTTTCATTACTTAAATATTGATGAAATTCCCAGCAATTTTTCTCTTCTTGGAAATGCGATCTTTTTTCTTTTGGAAGCAATGATTCATCAGTATTTTTTTACACCTCCTGGGCAGTATTCACCTTGGAAAATAGTTTTGGAATACTGTTTTTCTCATGTACGCACCTATTATATTGTACCTACACAAGGTATGGGTAAATCTGAGTATCCATTTCAGGTATTGCTGAATACCTGTCATCACTCTTTCTAGATGCCTGAAGTGTAAAAGCACAATGATAGAACATTATACAAATGTATATACATACAGAGAGAAAGACAGACAGGATTGCCTATAACTGCAGTTCGAGTGTGTGACGACTTTACATTTGTATACAGCAAGCCACATTGTGGTGTAAATTCTGGGGAGAAATAGGAAAAGGATAAGGGACCAAGTTCATTAGAGTCCTGCAGTCCTAGTCTCTTAATGAATTTAAGCAAAGGAATTACTATGTCAATACAATAACTTCTCTATTGACTTCCTTAAGCTTAAATACATGAAATAAATATGCAAGGTCATTTTTATGTCTGGTCCACATGGATCTCCTGGTCCACATGGATCATCTTAGAACAATGAAGGTATAGGAATAGCGGGTCTCTTTTGGGGAGGTACATTAATGGGCACACCAAACCTTGAAGAGAACCTCAATAGTCAACTGAGTTTCTGTGGAAAAATGGAAGTAAAAGACAGGGATTTTTGCCTGAGCTACTGTTAATGCCAAAACTCAAGAAGGAGATATGTATCTATATTCAAAGCCTTTTTATCAATTTCAGTTTTATTTTTCAGACAATGGACTTTGTTTTTTAATATTAATTTTACTTGTGCAGTGCAGACTTTCCTCTCTATGAAAAGATTTTCCAAGATGTTTCACTGTTTGGTTTTTTATGCTGTGGGGACTTCCCAAATCCTGCTTACGTTTTGCTAGTATTCTATGCGGTGGTGTGTTGTGGATACCTTGTCTTGTCTTTTCTAGTTTTCTGGAAGGAATAATTTGAGATGTTCGGGGTATGAGCCATCATTGCTTGGCCTGCTAGATTTGGACTAGGAGCAATTGAGTATACTGTTTACTGATAGGTTGCCTTGTAAATATACTGCATTGTAAATCTGTTAGTCAAAATCTGAACTGCTTTCTCAGATTTTACCATGAAGATTAAAGGTGTTTTACAGAACTCAGGTTTTGCACATTTGGTATAATTTGCAAATAACACATAGCTGAAGGTACTCAGTAGTAAGTCTATTTAATTTTCTTCTTTACTTAAATTGGCAGACTGGTGGTAGCCTTGTTCTTATGTTACCTTTTCCTTTTTTCCATTTTTGAGGAGAAAAAGAATTGTCTTTCCCAGAATGTTTGATTACACAAAGGTGAACTCCATTATTTTTCTCGCTTGATATTCATCAATTTGCATATTAATGTTTTCAATGGAAACTAAATATGCTAATTTCACAGCTTCTTAGCAGATACCTTAATCATGAGGATATTTGTATGTTTAAAAAGAAATCAGGTAAACTGCAGCATTGGTTCATAAAATTAGATTACAGGTCAACCTGAAAATCATGTTTGTCTCAGGGGCCTCATCTCCGTAGGGAATACAACCAGCTGCTACCGAAGTTGAGCTTAACCCGTAAATTAAGAGATTTCTGGTTTGGGTTGGTCGATCCCTCTGCCTTTTAACCCTGGTTTATATAAACAGTCAAGCAAACATTCAATCAGCAAGTTAGTCAGCAGGTCTTCCAATCTTCTTGTATACGTTCTTTAAAAATGTGTTTGTATACATATTAACTATAGGTAGCCTCTTTACCTTCAGTTATGATAAAATGGATAAGGACTTCAAAGTAAATTTAAGACCAATGCCATTTAGAGTGCCTAGGTTAGGATTTGCACTAATGGCCTGTATGACCTCTAAAGTAGTCACCTTCCTGGGCTGGTGGCGGTGGTGGGGCTGAGTCGTATCAAATGACTCACAACTCTTTTAAATATATTGAGAAAATTTTCAATAAATATCAGATCATAGAGCAGTTCAGTTTGTACTCCTTCCAGAATATTATTTATAGCGCTTGCTGGGTGACATTTGTACAACACTATCGTTGTATTAAAACTTGATTAATATGTCTTCTCACTTCATTTTCTCATACTGTATGGTACATGCTGAATAATTATGTCTGCAAGTTCATGCAGTTTAGACCTTAGTCATTACATTTCATAGTCAAATTTTACAATTGTCATCCAAATGTCCTCATTTAAATGAGATATGCATCTCATGAGGCTGTCCCAGTGAGCAAAATTTAAATAAAATGCATGTCATCTTGTCATTATGAGCTCTGTGAAGAGATTTTTCTCTTCGGCTGTATTTCGGTGTTAACCCAATTCTTCATAATAATTTCAGTAACAGTGTTGCTTAAAATGAATAAAACATTAAATTATACTTTTTTTTTTCTTAAAGCCCAACAACCTTAAAACAATCTACCCATAATGTGGTGTTGTTATTACAATAATAACAGTTCTTAATACTAGTTGAACCTTGCCTGTAGGCTAATGTCTGGAAATTAATATTTTTGTGCCCCTCAAATAGCGTTACCAAGACATTACCAAGACAGACTGATATAATACGATCTCTTGGAGCTAAATTAATATTTAAAAATCACATTTCCTGAATAGTTTCTTAACAGGAATAATTTAAACTTCCAGTAAGTTAATTTGATGAGGTGAATGTCCTTTTCCAGACCATATCTCAATTAAGACTAAGTAAAATCAATACTTTTTAAACAACATATTCAGCAGAAATAAGTACAGTTTGCGATATACACTGCTTCAAGCCATTTCTATGAACAGATCTGAGAGAGATTTTTATTCTCTAATCATATGTTTAGGGGATTGGCTATTTAGTAGATTTTTAGCTTTCCAGATGCTCAGACAATGCACTTTAAGTACAGTATCCATAGATTATCCCCAGAATGCTGTAGATTAGCTATTTTAAGATTTGAATTGTGAATAAAAGCTGGAGAAAAAGCAACAGCAGTTGCAAATGTGTTGTCTCAATTAGCTCATTTAAAATGTATTTACAAGTGAAAGAGACAAAGTAGGCAATGTCTGCATGTACCACTGCTACTTCATTAATATTTTATATACATATGTGTGTGTCTATAAATAAAAGCTTTATGTGAATTCTGTCAACAGCAAAGAGTATCTAAATCAGAGGCCTTTTTTGTTTGTTTATTTCGCTAGGAGGGCAGTACAAGTTGTTATCACGAAGGACTGATTAGCAAATTTTGGACAATAATGAACGTAGTTAAATTTTAAGTAGAACTTCTTTCTGTTTGTTTAGATACTCAAAATTTTACAGTTTTGGCAGATAGGTTGCTTCTGTGCCAGTTGGAACAGTATTTTTAATTTGCTTTAATTTGGTAATTGTAACTCTTACAAAAATATCTTTTTAATGAATAATTTGTAATATGTAATTGTTAGTCTTTAAAAATAACGATAAAATATGTTTATTTTAATTTCAAGTAATTGCCTTAGAATGTTTTTCTTATTAACAAACAGGACTTGTTGGATCTATGTCTTGTTGTGTTACCTGATTTAGCTAACTTAAAGGAAACTAAGTTCAAAGCTGTGTGCTTTTTGCCTTCAAATATCATGTTGAAGAAACACTTAAGTTTATTGAATGGCTTTTCTGATGAAAAGCATTTGCCTCCAACCATGTAAGTTGCACAGATACTTTAATGAGAAATCAATAGAGAGTTCTAGTAAGTTCTATACACAGGTTAAAGCTGACCCAAACCAGCTTTTTAATGGCTTATGTCTGAGTTGCTAATGGTCCAAAGAGATACAGACCTTGCTTTCACTGTAGGAGCTATCTGTACTGCAGCTGAGTATGTTACAAAATACTTTTTTAAAATCAGGAGCATTTGGTAATGTTTTAATTTTCCTGCTTAGTTTTGTTTAATAAAAATTGTATCTCAGCAAACCTCTCCTCCATCGTACCTGGTCAAAAGAGTCTGCATACGTTACTGCATTATTACAGCCTTGCTGAATACAAGTAGACTCTGAGTGGGTTGCTGCAGAACATGATGGTTCCAGAACGTTCCAAATTGGTGGAGGACAGCTACAGAGCAGACTTACAGGCAGAAAAGATCCAGTGTACGTAAACCCAAAAGAGTCAAGTAACATTGTTATTTTAAAATTTTATCCTTCTGTAGTGACAAAGAAAGCTTGACAAATTGCTTTATTTTTTCATTTGATTTAACTATTCATACGATTTCAAAATCATTACTGGTTGGTTGTTAGCAGCACTTTGTTAGCATTTTGTGTATATTCTTTTATTTTTTTTTTCCTGGTGGCCAGATTTTTATGTCAAAGAATCATAGAACAGCCCAGGTTGGAAGGGACCTCAAAAGATCATCTGGCCCAACCTTTTGTGGGAAAGGGAGCCTGGATGAGATTATCTAGTACCCTGTCCAATTGCATCTTGAAAACCTCCAGTGATGGGGACTCTACCATGTCCCTGGGGAGGTTGTTCCAGTGACTGACTGCTCTCAGTGCAGAGAGCGCTTATGTTGAAGTGGAACCTCTCCCCATGCAACTTGTACCGGTTGCCCCTTGCCTTCTCCACGTGGCTTCTTGTGAAGAGGGAACCTCTGTCCTCTTTGTAGCCACCCTTTAAGTACTGAAGCACGCTTATACATAAGTATAGTACGCTTATATATAAGTACTGGAGTACTTATATGTGAGTATGAAGTGGTTAGTACTGTTAACATTTTTGCCTGTATTGATTTGGAGAATTTTCACCTGTGTATCTGGAACACTGCAAAATATTAGAAAAAATGATTAAAATCTCCAAACAAATAAACAAAAAGTAAGCAAGACATTTTTCACACGGCTTCCAATTTAAGATTATGTGATATCAGCATCCTGAAAACTAAGCTTCACTGTTCATTGAGCAGTCCAGCATTTTCATGGCTGCAGTTATTGGAACCAATGATATGGATATATCAGATTTGTATTGTCAACCTATAAACCAAGCATCTTAATAACTTGTAGTAGTTATAGGCTTCTAATAGCTAAAACTTCATATCCAGCACTGACCGTGAGTTAAATGCACAGAGGAATTGGAGGCAATGAAGAGTCAGTGGACCACTGATATCCACCTTAAGAATATTTTAAAAAAATAATAAAATTATGTTATTTTTTCTATACCTCACATTTCCCTAATATGAAAACATTTTTTGCTCTCTATTGTTTGCTTAGAATAACACTGTAACCACTGCTGGGAATATACCACCATTCTTGTTGTAGATAACTCACTTAAAATGCACATGGATTGATTAAACTACTGAAGTGCCCTGAGCGCTGACTTCCAACTGTGCGTGTTCTGATTGCTGCTTGCAGTGTACGCCGGGAAGTTTGCTCGTGGAGAACAGGCAGACATTTGGTATTGCACCGTTCAATACTAATTGTGTAACAAAAATGGTAATGGAGAAAAATGTGCTTAATGTTCTCAGGTGAGAATGGGCTTTTGAAGAAAAAGGAAAAACCTGGCATTGCTGCGTAGTTACTAGTGCAGATGTTCAATTTTCGTAGACTTTCTGTATAAATACTAGCTATATAACTAATAATGCAAACTAGACAGTTTACTGAATCCTGTTGTCATGGCTAAATTTTTCCTCGGTTTTGCCTACTGAGGGCAAGGTTTTGTAAGATTTTTGTAATTTTTTTTTTTACTGTATTGATCTTATTTGCACTCCTATTTGTTTATTGAAGGATTATCAACATTACAGCAGTTTCTAAAGGAGGAGCATTAGTTGTTTTTAAAATTCATTGTTACAATGAAATTGGAAATTACAGAGGGAATCCTGTTATAGATTATCATATTTTCCTATTAAGGTGCAAACTACATGGCTGGTATTTGTTGGACGGATGACTGTCGATAAATGGTACCAGATCACATTCTTAAGCTTATGGGGGTAAAAAGACAGTGTTAATAAACACTATGTTGTTGAAGTTACTAAATTTTATCTGCTGCTGACTGAGCTCTTTATCTCAAGTGTAATGAATACTTTGTGTTAGACAACTTTGCATTATTTATTCAAATCTTTCATCCAGAAAACTAGATCGCTTCCTGTGCTGATGGGAGAAAAGTGACTGTGAGTATAATCCGTGAGCTAGATGCTGGTAGATGTAGAGTCAAGGAATTATCAGCCTTCAAATGTACAAAGAATTGGATTCACTGGGTTGGTTTTCAGCACTGGCTCACAGTTACTGATTACAAGTATGGACATTTTGCATAAATATGGATTATGACACTAAACTGCTCTCAGTTGTGGGTGGAGAAAACTAAGAGTATTTCTTTATTTTACGGTATGTTTCTTTATGTTTATAGATGTGGTTTGCTTCCAGTTCAGAGTTTTCTGGCTTCTTACCTTTTATAGTAGATACGTATTTCAGATTTTACACTGCAAAGAGAGATATTCTATGTGAATTGAATAGCCTTTTTCCTTTAAGAAAATCTAGCTATCGGCTAGAGTCACTGTTTTGAAACGTGAAAGACTTCTCACCAACATTGGGTTTGACTTTTTATTTAAATAAGGTTCTCAATATTAGTACCGAATGAATAGTGAACTTACAATCTGAAATCTGGTAACTATTCCATGACCATTTTTGCTTATACGTGTATTTAATATTGAAGTTAAAATAATTAAAATTAGTGTTTATGTTTCAATTCCAGGACTGTTTTGCCAACCCTTTTGCTAGCAAATGGCTGACAGTATAGTTCAGCTTTCTTTATTAGCTCTTAAGGAAATTAGATTGCAAACGAAGTTACTAATGAGACCAAAACCCCAGACCTCTCCTACGATATTCACAACAGCTTAAAATTCTTGTACCTAAAAATGATTTTGACACTAGCAGGACTTCAGTAAAATTCCTTGCACTTTCCTGATTAATAGATGAGCTTACTGGAGGAGATCAGCACTCACCATTGTTTCTCGTAGGCCTAAAACTGCGGAATGAAAGATGGCTCTGATTTCATGAGGCTTCGCTGTCATACCTTTCAACTTCCGAGCCTGCCAGTGTGTGTGATAGAAGCCATCAAAATGTGTGAAAAATGACCCAAAAGCAGAACTGTTATTTGCAGTTATCAATACAAACTGTTATTGTGCCATAATTGACAGATGGTTTTTCACTCTAATATCTGTTTTTAAGGATATTTTTACACTGATTTAGACAGAGTTGTGTTGTGGGTTGTGGATTTTTTTGGTAGTAGGTTTTTTTTGTGGTTTTTTTTTTTTTAAAGTGAAAACAGAAAGCTAGGAATTAATGGTGCTCAACAAGGAGGAATTGCGCTGTAGAAAAACTGTGGGAATATAGTAACAAATTGAAATTTATTTCGACTGGGGAGCACTAGGGCTAAAACATGGGCTCTCAAACCCCTGAAAGTGTGCTGATGAGTAGCAGTTGGTTGTTTTGGTGTGAAATGTATTTTTCTTTTTGTGAAGCTCTGTAAGATTTGAGGTTTATTCTGCTGCAGAGAGAGAGAATATTTGAGAATTCATAAAGCTGGATAGAGTGAAAACTGATTTCTTTCTAGCTTCATTGAAAAACTCATTTGGCTAGAGGGGTGACAATGTCTGCTGTCAAAGTGACTTCACCCCGTTCTTCCCTCCTGTCCGGTCGTTTGCTTGGAGTGAATTCATATTGATGGTAATTGTATCTCTGCCTGATCACTGGCATTAAGATTAATGTGTTCTTGTTTTCATACAGGTCACATCTGGTTTTCCTTAGGTGTACAACTTCAAGACTAGTGTCTGGACCAAACATAGACTTCTCTCTAATTTCATATAATTTCCACCTGATTTTTCTGAGAACATGTAACCATGTATTTTTAAACTAAAATGGATTTTTCCTGATTAAAAATCAACAGATTATAGTTCCTTGCTTTTGAGAACAGCAGTAGCCAGATGTTTGTGATACAGAAAAGGCCTTCAGTTAATACGGAGGCGTATGTTAAGGTAGGCTGGCCTGTTGTGTTTCAGTGGAGTATGTTGTTGTTTGGGGAACTGTGTAAAAAGAGCACCACTGGAAATTATGTTATGTTACAATGAGTTTTGTGGCTCCCACTGTGCTCCTTGGCTAGACTAATAGATGATCTCCCTTCTAACTCATGCCTTGGCTGTTGCTGGATAAGAAGAAAACATAAGCAGTAGAATAATGTTCTTGTCATTCCACAGTATTTCCATAGATGCTTTTCTTGTGTTGATTACTGCAGGATTCTCCTATGAGAAGAATTTGTGTGGCTGGCTTGAAGCGTCTTTGATCTAACTATCAGCAAGGCTTCCTTCTAATGGTCAGTACTGCAACGGGGAAATGCAGGGAGCTATGTTGGCTGTGGAAGTTGTGGTACTGCAGCTCTCTTTGGTGAAGTGGTGAGGGCTAAAGAGCGTAGTGATGGGGAGTAGGTTTCTTTTGGTGGTGAACAGAAGAAAATTGATCTCAAGAGACACTAAGTGAGGTAAAATGGTAGGAACTGGGTCAGGGAGGGCAACTGTTTGAAAGAAATGTGAGAAGTAGAAGCAGAAATGAAGAGTTGTGTAAAATGAGAATAAGATGGTAAGTGTTAAGCTAGTGTACAAATACATGAACTACAAACAAGCAAAGCTCTGAAAATGTGTTATTTTTGTCTGGGAAACAAGCCATATTAGGTGTTGGGGGGGGGATACAGAAGTAGAGGGGGATAAGAGGCATGAAGGCAAACCATTTGGAAATACTGACTTGTCCCCCTTTCCTTCCATACTCCACATACTTACAACTCTCTTTTTTCCTCATGTGGCCGCCTTGGATAATTGCTGGTCCAAAGCTGTTTATATATAGATCACTTCTCAGGCACTGCTGTGTGCTGGTGTGACTATTTCTGGAATTAGAAAGTATAGGAAACTGATTTCTGAGTGCATTCATCTCTCTGTCCATATCTTAAGTCTGGACATTTGCTTACTCCCAGTGGGTTTTAGGGGATTTCCTCAGCATTTGCAGAAGATAAATGTTAGCGTGTATCATTTGTAAGTGCATGGAACATGTTCATAGCACCCACCTAAGTACCAGCTTGAAGTTGTTACATACAATTTTGCCTGAAATTAAATAGGTAACTGTCACCAAAGATGTTTAGTGGTTTTATATACACACACACATATATGTATTTCTTCTCTTCATATTTTTATTGCCTTTAATCCATTGAAGAGTTAATACTTGGTGCTGTCACAGGAGGTTGCATTGTTTCCTGCCTGTTGCTATAAATATTTCTGTCATAATCTTAATGACAATCTGAAGCAATACAACATTTGCCAGTTTGCAAGAGTATTCTCAGAGCTTCAGCTATGGGCTAACAATGATTTTGGTATTAAAAGAAAGAAGAACAACCCCCAGAATAGCTTGCTCATGAACCTAGTACCACTTCCTGCCCTTGCGTGCATGCATGTTTTTATACCGTGGGCTGGGTTTTTTTTCTCCTCTGTTTTATATACCTGACGGGAAACTACTGGAGCCTTTGTACGGGGATTAAAAAAGTGATAAAAGCAAAATTCAAATATGCCACTGCTTTATGTAAACCAGAGTTTTAATATGATAAGCAGCAACACCTAGCCTTTAGGCATGAATGTTCAGCTGCTGAGAGCTTCAGCATCGAGTACTAATGTGGGCATTCATCCCCACTGCCCTTCCCTGTAGTGATTCCCTGTAACTTATTTACTTTATTAAAGACACCAACTCTAATCTGACAGCATTTGCAATCTGCCAAAGTGTAAAACTGTCAGAAGATACATTTACATTTATAGCAGAATCTGCATAGCTGTACAGGAGGTGAAAATAAGTCGATATAAACCTATGTCAGTGAAGATGGGATTTTGTGTACAAAATCTGGCAAAACAGTTTATCAAATTTTGGGCTGTCCTTGGTGGCGGATGAGAAATGGAAAATTTTATGAGGAAACAAATGACAAAATTTTGAGTCAGTTTATTATAGGACAATGTACAGGCAGTAAGCTAGCCCCTCACGTGTTGAAAGCTTACAGGAAATTGTTATTAATTACTGCCTAGAACATGTGGCTAAATTGTCATTCTCTTTCGGAAGTTTACTATATTTTTTTCATGATAGACCTTGCTTTTCTTCCAAGCTTTGACTTTAAAATAAAGCTTTGCTGTCTTGATATAATTGTTGAGACACTTGAAGAAGAAAAAAAACAAGCAAGTGAAAAATCCCAGACAAGTTTATGAAACATAAGGATCAGATTTGTGGGTTAGGTTTTTTTAATTATGGGGTATGTTTATTTTTGTGGGGTTTTTATTTTTTTTCTGATGCCTTCACTAAAGATTAAACCTGGATTTTTGTCACATGCAGTAATACATGAGTTAATTCATAATGCATATACTTGAAAATAAAGATTAATGCAATAAGCTCTCTAAGAGTATTTTGTAAAATAACGTCTTGGGACAAAAAATTTGAGGGTATCTGAAACAAGTGCAGTGTTGTGTCCCTTTTTGCAATATAGCAGTTGAAGTAAGGGCAACTTCCATGCCGTGCCAAATCTCAGGCAGTTTATTGTATTTCCAACTGTTTGTTATGTACTCCAACTGACTTTTGCTGCCTGTGCATCAGCAAAGGTAGAAGAGCCATGCTCTGGGTTTTAGTGCTTCTTCTCTATGCTTGCATTTGGAAAGATGCTACCTTTCACTATTAGTTTATATCCACCTGAAATATTCCAGTGATACTCATAATATGGGTTGGTATCATGAAGATAACTGAAATTTAAACTAAGCAATGAAACAATGGAAGGGATGCTCTCTCTGGCTTTGTTACAAAGTTGTGGCAATTGCATGGACATATATCTTCTTTAGAATATAGTGCAGAAACTGCTTGGCAAAACATTTGGTTGGTTGAGGCCCATCATAGCAGTAGTCCTGGGGCATCCCAGCAAGCGGGAAGATGTGGGCATGACTCAATGATAAAAGCTATGAGTTTTGTTCTGGTAAACTGTATTACAACGCAGCACATGATGCTAAATCAGCATGGAGCTGCTCTACCTAATAATTGTTAATGAATTGGTAATGGACTAATAAGAAGGAAAACATTTGGGGAAGGTGGAAGTAGTGGCCAGATGTTGCAGGCCAGAAAATGGAAGATGAGACATGGGTTTCCTCTCTCATACTTAAAATTGTTGTGACCACTGTGCCACAAATTGCTTCAGGTGTTAGAATACGGAGGATGTCTGTGAATCCTCCATCTGGTAACATTTGTATAAACTGAATGTTGCACTGTGGGGCCATAAATCCAAACCTATTGTGGTAAATTACCCTGGATGAGGGAGTAACATGTAGGAATTACATAGCATCACGGCAGCTTTTTAAATGCAAACTGTGTGACAATTGCAACTAACAAAATCATGATTGGTTGCTAAAATTACTGTTTCTGTTAAAAGATGTTTAATTCACTGGCAATTTTTTGTCTATGTGTAGCTGGTTTTGCTAGATAGGATTGTGAGTCTGCAGAAGGTAGTGTCAGGAAACTGAAACTTTGGAAAACAGGAGATAAAGCATTAACCACCATGCTGACACAGGATGGTCAAACCCTTAATTCACCCACAGTTAGCTTTACTTAGAAGGTTGAAATAAATGTGCTTTATGTTCTAATGAGAATTTATGTAAATTTGTTCCAGACTCACTAATTAAGTACCACTTGAAATTAATGATTGTTTTATGCTGAAAGCATATTTATGTTTTTTTCTTTTTGTTGTGGCAGGGGATAGTCCAACATGAATATTTATTAAAAATTTTCAAGTTATTTAACATTTTACACAGTGCTTCTTTATTAATACTAACAATTTGTTTTTCTCTTAATCAGTTTTAGAGCAGGAATGCAAGATAAGATTTTTGTTATGATACTAAGACTGTTTTGAGCAAAAACTTGAAACCATGGGCCCCTGAGAAAACAATGTGGGTTTCATTGTTCTGCAGTTTTTGGGGTTTTGATTTTTTTTTTTGGGGGGGGGGGGGGGGGGGAATTAAGATTTATAGATTACATATGTAATGTATTTGAGTAGCTTTGTGGTCAGTGTTTTGGTCGTGTCCCCCCACCCCCGCCCTGCGAAGCCTCTGTCAGACCATGGGCCTTGAAAACATCTGTGTGTTTTCATATGTGGCTAGATAATATGTCGTTTATTCACACTTTCGAGTTAGCGGTATTTAACCTCTCAATTTGCATTTCTTTTTACTACAAGAAACATTTAATGACCTCTGTGTTGCTCATGGGGATTATGAGTGTACATTCTTCAGGTGTACTCTGTCTTTGCATTGAAAACTCTTAGAAATTGCTGCTGATTTTTCCATAACAGATCCTGAAGGAGTGGGGTGACTGATGATAAAACATTTGTGTTTAGTATATTGCCACCTTAAATTTAATAAACCTCCTGAAAATTTAGATTTGGTAGTGTAATATACTTACCAAGATAGTGCAGGTTTTTTTTCAAGACTGCTACCGGGAAAACATAGATCTCTTTCCATCACTTTGAAATAGAGTTCTTCCTGATATTTTCAATTACTTTTTTGTTAGAATACTAGGCTAAAATCTGTAACAAAAGAATACAGTGGGAAGGATTACAGGGGAGTTAGTCAATGTAATGCATAATTTGTGTTGAACTGCACTTCTAAAACCAAAAAGAAAACACAATCATTTGTCAGACCATTGAGAGGGGACTTCGGTAAGTTAAGGAAATCAGAATTTTTTATTTTTTTCTTCCTGTTCAGAGTACAAAGTATTTAGTGTTGCCAATGCATTCAGCTTTAGAAGCTTGTGTTTTGAAAGTCCATGTTTTCTGCCGTTAGCTAATAGAACAAACTTTATTCTTCCATGCTATTTCATACTGGTGTGAGACTTAAATTTTTTTTGATGCTGAGGTGTCTATATCATTGACACAAAAAAGGCTCCAAGAAATGCATTCCCCAGCTACCAATGCAAGCAGAAATGTTATAGTGGAACAATTACTTCAGGTGAAATCTAATATTATGCAAATATGTCATCATCTTGTCTTAACAAAATGCATGTTAAAAAGGTGCTAGATTTTTATTTTAAAATAAAAATACCTCTGAATGGAGGGTAATAGGTGGTTTTACTGCATTGGTTTTGGACCAGATGGTCCAACAGGTAATTCTGAGGGTATGCAGATACCATCATGCTTGGAGCAGGAGGTTGGACTAGATGAGCTCCAAAGGTCTCTTCCAACTGGAATGATTCTGTCTTGGTGTGTTCCACGCTTCATCCCGTCATCCTCTCTCGCTGATGGTTAACACTGTTTATTTTAAGTAGTTCCCTTAGGAAGGCCAATGAAGATAGAGTTCAATAGGTAGAGTTTCACCTCTAGATGCATCATGGGCATGATCTGCCTACATCAGATGCACTCTGAACAGTCCAGCCTTCCAAAGGGGTCCCAGCAAGCCTCACAGCTCAGTGTTCTCTTGTTGTATCTCAGTCATACTGTTAAATGGCTGATAAGTGCCAAGCAGCATAAATCCCTGTGGAAGCTTACCT
The DNA here is from genome assembly GCA_034008185.1 of Gorsachius magnificus. Classification (NCBI taxonomy): domain Eukaryota; kingdom Metazoa; phylum Chordata; class Aves; order Pelecaniformes; family Ardeidae; genus Gorsachius; species Gorsachius magnificus. The sequence goes on along the minus strand of CM067086.1, from coordinate 39,533,323 downwards.
TATTGTAGAAGGGTGTGATGTAGGGCTGTGGACACCATACGCTTGGACCGTGCGCTCTTGTATGGCTTTAGATTTGAAGGAATTTCTTGGATGTAATAGTAAGAAATACTGGTGACTTAGCACTGCAAGAATTTAGCATTGTGTGAAAGCTTCAGTGACTCTTTATGTGGGTGCTTGCTTTGGTGGATGGGACAGGTGAGAAAGGACTAGACTTCCATGATGTATCTTGACTGATTGTGTGGAATTTCAGGCAGCTGGTAGATGGGTCATCAGCAAAATATTGTGCCCAGATAACACAAGTGCTTCTCCCATGAGCTTTACCTTTCTCCTTCCCCCTGATTATTGATACGACATGAGAGCTGTGGGCTGTACAATGGAAGGGATGCTCTCTCTGGGTTTGTTACAAAGTTGTGGCAAGCATAAGACAACATGAAATATGATTAGCGTGGTGTTTTTCCACAGCAGAAGCAGACCAACGTGAGTTGGTCCTTTCCTCCAGTATCCTGTGGCTGAAGGACCCTTAGCTTTCCCTCTCAAGCCTAACGTGCAGGTTGCAGTGGAGCAGGAGGCAGGACCCAGCTGCTGCTCCCTCCTTCTGCTTTTATGGCCACTTCTTTGATTCTGCTGGCTCAAACTTCTTGACATTTGTATTTCTATTCAATCTAAATTTTTATGTTGCTGTGTGAAGTAACAGACCTAAGCACTGGCATACCAGAAAGATGCAGGTGTCTCAGGAAGGTGGGACTGGGCCAGCCCACTTGACACACTACATCATGTTCTAGGTTTTGTGACGCTAATTCAGGGTGACACGTGTGTTCTTCCAGCATAGTTCTGGTTGGGAGACTCAGGGCTGCCTGCTGGAAGACTGGCCTCTGCATCCCAGGACTCCAAAATGGAAACTGGTTGCTGTTGTGGGGACTTTGGGAAGGCTTTTGACACAGTGTAGCACAGGTAATGCTGTCTCTAAACTCAGGATGTTAGTGTTAATTGGAACACGTTAATCATGCATTTGTGATCACGTTAACCTGATGGACAATTTTTTTTGAGTTGCAGAATAAGAAGGTGACAATACTTGTTTTTCTTATTTGAATTTTTCAAATCTATAGAAAGACTTTCATGAATTACAGGCTAAGAATATAAATGCTATTTCAGTATTAAGGTTTGAAATAAACCTCAATAAAGATTTTGTTTGCCAGAGCCTGACTGAACTTTGTATCTGCTCATTCTTGTCTTTTACATAAAATCTTCATGAACTAAATGTGTCTTCCGTGTGAGTAAAGTTGTAAGAAGTTTTCACTGATGTGATTAGGCAGAGAAATGATGGAAATATGTATGGTTAATACAGGGCTCAGGGGAAGTAAGTGGATGAAGCTGGGAATATATGGTTAATATGTATGTACGCTTTGTTAAGTTTTTTCATTTAAAAAGTTGAATATCTATTTGGTTACAGATTGCAACATAACTACCCAGCAAACTGGTGCAGGCAGTTGTTCTTTAGCCTCCTGTACTGCTGCAGCTGTCTGTTAAGCCAAATAAGGAAAGTATTTTTAGGCAATATTTTAGTACTACTGGTCAATTAGGTCAATATTGAAACCATTTTGTGTTTATTAGGGTCTTCAAAGCTCCTAAACACACTGTTTTCCTGTCAGCATAGTGGTTCCAACCACAGTTGAAATGGATTATTAATAAAAGACAGTTTGTAGGTACATTTTTTTTTTTATGTGGAAAAATATTTCTGTATCATTTGCAGTTGTCCTCGGGATAGCAGATGTTATTTCTTCTTTGCATTACTGCGCACTTCAGGTGCAATAATGAATGAACATTTTGTACCAGTGAGGGTTTACCAAGGAAAAATACTAGTCCTGTGGTACTGTAATCTCTTTAATTCATCCCTCACTTCATGCTTACAAATACTGACCATTGGTTTATTTTTATTGTGTGTATACAAACTTACATGCAGATGAAAATACATACATATATGTGTGCATATGTAACCACATAGTTACCTTTTTTCAGCCACAAGAGAGGGCTGAAGAAAGTGATATTAAAATTTACCGCAAATATTCTGCTGGGAATGTTTGCTGTTGAATAAAGTCAAGACTGACTGTGTGCGGTACACCCACTGGGTATTTAGCTCTGTGAGCGTGTAGGCACTCAGCTAAAGTTCTGATTGAATCATTCTTACTTTTCCTAAAACTCTTTGTGTTTGCTGATATTTAAATTACCAGATACAGTGTCGACAGACTCCGTTCTACAATGGCATACATTGATTGTGGTAACTGCTGCGTAGACATTCACTTGTTGCTGTGGTAACTCAGTTCTGAGGAGCAGGAGGCAAGAATGGGGAGGACTTTGCATAACAGTGATTTCCAGTTTCCTGGTGATGCTGACTGTGTACCAATACCAACGCAAAATCAATACTCCTTAAACTGTACCACTGAGGTACTGGAGATCATATTCATTTAAAAGAGAAATGGGAAGTTTGCCTCTAGAAATTCAAACTCTGGATTTTGGTTTTCAATTTCTTAGACTTAAATGTGACACTACTTTGCCTTTTGCTTGCTTAAAGACAGGTTCCCACGGGGAGGAATTTCTGGCAACAAGTGATTAGGTATTGTGTCGGGTAGATTTAGCAGGCAAATACATCGTTCAATCAGAAGGCAATCAAAAGGTATGTGATGTTACTGCAACCTCTTTAGCTTGGGTTGTTTAAAAACCAAAGTATTATCTGAATTTCCAAAAAGAAACTTAAAAACCCCAAAGATTGACACCCCTTATTGTTGCTCCTCAAGTTGTGACAAAATGCTGCTTGCTTCTGTGCATCCGTATTGCTAAACACTTACTTTGCATTCATTGTGATTTTGCATTTGCAGGATGTGTTAGTGCTATTGTAACCTCCTCCTCTAAGTTTGATTTGACTGTTTTCAAAGACAGTGACTAAGATCACGTTGATGCAGAAAGCTGCCTTTTCAGAAATGAACAGTGCCAGATCATTCTTTAACATTCTTTAACATTTTTCAAGTATAACCCATCGGTCCCAATAAAATTGCTTTGTATTAGTTTTCTTTTGAATCTTTTTAGATTGAAGTTGATAAGCATGTGGGGGGAGTTGTCAGACGACTTGCTGGGGATGAAAGATACCCGGTTATGAAAATAATTACATAGGAAAAAATATTTTAAAAATAGTAAATAAAGGTAAATTATAAAATAAAAAATTATTGCAATTATCAATTAATTAAAAATAAACTATTAAAATTGTATAAGCAGATGAAATCATTCTCACATGAAGAATGCAGAAGAACAAAGAGAGCATTAATCAGAAAGAGTCTTACAGCACTTGCCTGTAGGGATAGGGACATTGCAATATCCGGCCCACTGAAAAAGCCCTAAGATTAAAGTACTGTCAAAGTAGAAGAGTATCAAACTTAAAGCAGGACGTAACGATAATTTGAATGATATCTGAAACACCACAGAAGGTATGGATGCCAGTGGTAGCAATGAAGCTTTATTGGAAAGAAATACTAGGGCTGGTGAAGGTAGGCTCTGTTGTAGGGGTGGCTGAAGGCAGAATGTAAGAGAGAAGGTCCAATGTTAAATGAAAAGAATTCCAAAGGACAAGAAAAGATTTATATTGTTTCATTATAAAACTCAAAAGCAAGACAGAAAACATTTAAAACCATGGTCTTTGACTTCTGCGGTAGGAAGAGGTAACATTTTTTTGTGTTAACTGATATGTTTGGAAAAATCACACCAGCCCTTCTGTAGCCCTGAAGTAGAAGCGGTGGCTCTACAAATAAGTACAGTTGAGAACAGTTCTGAAATTTTCTTAGTAATGTTAATCCATGTTACAGTTTGAGTGAAAAGGAGGTTGGAACCTGTGTGACAGAGAGGAATATTGGCGAAGGGAGTGCCGATGTGTTTGCTAGCCTCCGTAAGAAAGAGAGCAAGACAGGTGGTTGTTGCTTGTGCAGTGCTGAGGGTTGTTTGTATTCCTACACCATCACAGCAGCAGCAGTGCTTTAGGTTTTTTCCTCTTCTTTTTGCCAACAGCTTTTTTTTTTTTCCTTCCCTGCCAGCAGGTAGGTCAGCCTAGATGGTAATTCCAGTGTACCTGTGAGACAGCACCTCAGAAATAAATCTGTGTACGAAAGACTCACTTGGACATGTAGCATCAGCAGAAATAGCTTGGTCTAAAAAATATGTAAACTGAATTTTCATAATGTATATAGATGTTAGAGCGACAAAGAGCTAATATAGTAATACAGATGGGTATATTATATAGAAAAGGTTACAAAAGAATTCTCAGGTCAATAGGAAAAAAATCCCGGGCAAATGAAAATAGAATCAATGAGTTTGTTTTCATATTTCTATTAAACTTTAAGACCTTTCTGGAGGAAAGCTTGCATCATTTTAATTATCTTAGTTATCATTTGTATTAAAATATTTACACATTAGTAAAGGTTAATGCTTTCTACCCTATTTCTTTACCACAAGATAGTACAAAACAGTGTGAAAATTTATCTCTGGGAGATTTCAGCAGATTTCAGCTTAATATTAACTTGGTTCAAAAGATTTTTGCATTGCCTCTGCAGCTTGTTCATTGTGCTTACTTCTAAGAGGATAAAACTGATTAACAGATTAGTAATAACTTAGTATTTTGTTAAGATTAGTAGCAACATGGACGAGGGTTTTTTTCCTTTACATTCAAATAGGGTTCTAGGACTGAAAATGATCTCCTGTGTTACTGTCTGCTGCTGCAGACACTCCTGTCATTTAACTTGTGTCATGAAATTGTCAAACTTGACTTTTAAGAAGATTTGGCTTTCTGCCCCTAGGGCTTTAGTTGGAAAAGCTATCCAAAAGATAAGTTTCTTTGAAGCTAAGGAATCCTCTTTAAATATGCATCCTGACTCTCTTCCTAGTCACCCGATACTCCCTTCTGTGAGGCTGTTTTGCTTCTCTTTTTCCTTCTGTTCTAGATCTTGATATATGTGTAAGTTACCAGTATTTTCTCTTTCAGGTTCATTGAGACAGATTCACCAAACAAAGCTTAGTCTCATCCCATAGTATACACTACCCATTTTCTTAATCATATTAGTTTTATCTTCTTTCCACCTAATCAATTGGTAATTTATTGATTGACAATGGACTGTAGAGGTTATGCATCATACCCACACTGACGTCTTACCAGTGCTTTTGTACTATGGCATGAACAGATCCCACTCTACTGAATTTGTTTATGTTTTTCAGGGGCACACCTCCATTTTCACACTTAGGTTTTATACTTGGTTAAGATTAAATACAACATTGTACTTCTTGGTAAAAGTCTGTAAAGTTTTAATAACAATGTTAACATCAGATCTTGCATCCCCATATAATATGTCTTAAAAAAAGGTGTTTCTATCTGGGCTCTGCTTTGCTATAAATTAGCACAAATCTTTTGATTTCAGTGGAAATCATCTTTGTTAATTGACTTCTAAAATCTAGTTCAAAATGTTCTTTTATGATCCAGTTTCTGTTGAATGTGAGCTCAGCCGGTCATTGTTTAATGATATAACAATGTGTTTCTGCTGGATGTGGTGAGGCAGAGTGTTGATGTCTAATTTAGTAAGTAATTCCAGTGATAACTTAGTTATATATATTTTTATTTATTTCCAAATCTCAAGGGAAGGCATTCATGTAAAATGTTGCTGATGCATGGTGAGTTATTCAGCCATTGCGGTTGGACTCTGTGGTTTAGTGGCTTCGTATATCTTTATGCAGGCACGGACTTTGGAGGAAGGAGAAGGGGGGTAGGGAGAGGTGCATTTGTTTCCTGATGATTATGGTTTTGTTCAAAATACAGTTCATAAGTTTTTTTTTCACTAATTTGCTTCTTGCTATTTTGAAATTTTCTTGAAGACCCTGTTTCAGAGATGACTGCTGCGTTTGAAATACAGGATTGGATGTCTCTTTGAAATGTCATTCTGTTTAGAAAGAACACCTACCATTTAAGTAAAATTATAGTGCTCTGAAAGCAAAAAAAAATAGTCTTTTGTCACTCCTGTATATTTATGCATATTTCATTTTAACCAGAAGGATTCTTTTCCAGTTTGGCAGAAGTAATCATTGGCAGAATGATTTTTTTTCTTTTCTTTTTTTCTTCTTTTTTTTTTTTTTTTTTTTTTTTTTTTTAAAAATTCCTCTTAAAGCATAGTTTGGTTGGTTTTTTTGTTTCGTTTTGGTTTTTTCTTCTTTCAGCTTTTTCAGAAATACAACTGGTTTCATTCAGCATCAGATGATTCCATTGTTTTTGTTGTGGGGGCTTTTGGGTGACATCAAGTGCTTTTCTCTCAAAGCAAGCTGTAGTTCAGGGGGAAGGGAGGAGGAGGAGGCTGCTGTGGTGTGGGAAAGTCCGCATGCGCTCTTTGGTCTAGCAGACCAAGCTACAGGTGATTTGTCCTCATCCCGACTTCTTTTTTCTGAGACAAGCATTGCAGAGTAGTCATTTTCCTCACTTTTGTCCCTGTAAAAACTTTAGAGCAAAAAAGGAACTGACCTGTATTTAAGACAAGAGATTTCACAAAATATAGGCAAGTTTGCAAGTAGGAATGATTTTGAGTGATGTTGAGGAATGATAAATGTATTATTATTGCACTAAAGAGCACTAAACATTTTGTCTTGTTACCTGTACAAGAAAACAAATATAAATGGTTGCAAAGAAGATTTCTACACTACCCCTTATTTAATTATCTTTTAAGTGGTTAATATTAGACGCCCCACCTTGCATATCTGTATTTTCTGCTGTATCGTGAGACATGAGGAGTTGTTATGGCTTTTCTGAAACGTAACTTTTTCTGAGCAGTGAATTTTTTGGCTTTCTGAAGGATGTTATCTGCACAGACTTCTGTAGGCTATAAACAGAGGTTCATGCTACAGCCAGGTTTGTGGTTGTGGGGGAAGATGATTTGCAGTCTCTAATCAGATAGGTCCAAAGAAGAACCAGTGGGTGGGAAGGAGGGAGTGGTCAGAAACCAATAAGCACAATGTAAACTTGCATGTAATTTGAATGTGCACCTGCCTATGGATATGAAATCCACATCTGTGTATGCAAAATTTTTTCTGGCCCCAGTACTTTGGTCTGTATTCAGATTTGACTCTCCAAATGATGTTTCTGGTTAATAATTTGGTGAGGAAATTTTTTTTTTTTTTTAAAAAAAAATTTTTCTTCTGTGCCTAGGTACACAATATGGAAATATGTTTCTGGTTAATAATTTGGTAGGAAAATATAATTGATTGTACAGAACAGAACTTCTGCTTGCATGCATCCTCTTAACAGACAGTGATATATTTCATTCTTTCTATTTGACTTTTTTTTTTTTTTGCTTTCTTACTACATTGTAGGTTTTACTGTGGTACAGGTTACAAATGGTCAGCACAGCAATGAGAAACGAATATGAACCAAGAGAATCTAGTTCTTCAAAGTCAATTTTAACTTCTTGTATGTAAGAGCAATTACCAGGTGCTTTTAATTCATGGCCTCAGTCATTTTACCCTGTTGAAAATTCCAGAAAATCAGATTGATCTGTCAGTGCACCATATCCAGTTTCAGGTACCTAAGATGGCCTCAAGCTGCGCCAGGGCAGGTTTAGACTAGACATTAGGAAAAATTTTTTCACTGAAAGGGTTGTTAAGCATTGGAACCGGCTGCCTGGGGAAGTGATCGAGTCCCCATCCCTGGAGGTATTTAAAAGATGGTGCTTAGGGACATGGTGTAGTGGTAGGATGGCAGTGCCAGGTTAACGGTTGGACTTGATGATCAAAAAGGTCTTTTCCAACCTAAATGATTATATGATTCTATACCTATTTACCTTGTTGGAGCATAGCAATTAATGATCAACATAGGCTTCTAAATGGTACATTGTGTAAAGTGAATCAAAGGTGACGTAACCCATGAAGCATTCTTCGGGGATTGCTTTGGGCTTCTGAAATGTCATTTGTCGTTGAAGCCATACATGTTGGCAGTTCAAGATCACATGCTGGATCACTGTACTCGAATCAGTGCATATTTGAAATGTTTATAGTTTTGTTCTCGCACAGTTGTGCACTCACTGGTTTTAGAAGCAAGAAATAATTGAGGTGAAATTACCTGCTGATAGATAATACACAATTAGTTGAATAGAAGTATTCATTGCTATGAAGAAAAAAGAGAAGCTGTTCAAGACGCACTAATATTATCTCTAAAGAACTTTCATTAACATTGCAAGGAAAAAAAACCCAAATTTTTTCTTTGCAGTTACAGAGGATCTGTTACAATGAAAGGGATGTGTTTGTCAGAATCTTAACACATCCATCCATTATTTCATGGCTTAGTGATACATAGTAAGAACTCTGCCACCTGTAGAGAATCAAAACACCTGAACATGCTGGGGGAAAATACTTTGATTTATGTTTCCAAATTATCATTAAATGTTTTTTATGATTGCAGTGACCCCTTCAGTGCTTGAGGAACAGGTAAAAATGTTGGGAGCTGGATGGAGCAAAGGGTGTTAGCTGGCATGTGGGTAGTGAGCATGTGGCAGTAGATGTTTGTGTATGGAGCACCTTGAACGTTCAATATCGGGCATGGGAAATGCTGGGTACGTATCACGCATAAAGGATGTAGAGCAGAAGCACCTAGCTGCAGCTGGTCTGGCTTGGTTTGGTCTTGGGCATATTCTCTGAATCCTGCACTGGCCAGGAATCTGTTCCTTGTGGTGCGCACTGAGAATTCATGGCTCGCGGTAACACTCAAGAAAAATGAATGTGGTCAGAGCTAAATGGATTAACCACCACTATTTTTGAATGAAAAAAATGGAACTACTCTTTTTACTTATATGTCACTTTACTTGCCTCTTTCTTTTGCTGTGTAAGAAAAGATAGGGCGGGGAAGAGGATTTGAAAGTTCAACCAACCAAACTCAAAAGTTTTTTTTTGTCTTGCTAGAAAAGATGACTGTTAGCTATGGGCAGGAAATTCACAGAGCTTAACTGAGTTACTAGGTTTTAAAATGGTGGTGAATGAGGCTGGCTGTGTCATTCCCTCTATTTTCCTTTCATTGGAAGTTAACCTCCTAACGTTTTTACTCCACATTCATAGGGTCATGCAGTTTATACGTGACATACAGGTTTCTGTCCCCTTTGGTTATGAATGCCTGTCTTCCTGCTTCTGATCTATTACAAAAGACCAGGAAGGCCCACAAAACCTGAATTCTGTGTATTTCTCTGTAATATCTGAGATCTTGTTCACTCGGCTGCTGGTAATACAATCTCCTGCTCCCTGCAGACTTCTAGTTGCTAGGAACTTCGTGTATTAAGTGTCTGGCTCTTCACCCTCGGCTGGCTGGGTGCCAAGTGGCTGAGACTTCAAGCAAATGAGATTATTTTACAATGACTCGATTGTTATTAGAACTTAGAAGGGTTTCTTTACATGTTAGATGAAGGTCTGAAAAGTTTTCTTAGTTTAATGTGACAGCTGCCTTTCCTCTGGCAGGAACAGAATTTTGACTTTGCTTGTAGTGCTCTTCAAAATATTGTGGTTCGTGCCAAAGACTTCAGTTTCTCTATAAAAGAAGGCAGGAAGCCATAATTTCTTTGCTGTAACCAATATATTTTTAATATGGTGTTCTATATGAAAGTACCCTATGAACCAGTAGCTTCAATGAGCTGATTTACCTTTTTATTTTCAGTGTAAATGTCTCTTCTGCAGCATTTATAATTTAATAGTTCTGACTTTGAATAAGAAAAAAAGACATAATCTTATATTTTATTTTATGGCCTTGTTTAAGCCATTGTTAATAAGACAATGCTAGAAAAAAAATGTTTTCTTAAAATTCCAGCATCAATTGTGGAATACAGTACTGCAACTGAAAATTGTAGCAGTGCAGAATGAATAAAAAGTACATTAAAAAGACTTTTTTAAAAATACATTGAGTGATGCTGGTTTTACAAGAAGGTGGGAGCCAGCACTTGAAATTAAATATTCAGAGACATGATTAAGTCAATATGTATTCACAAAAGCATTTATAATATTTTTTTTTTAGCACCAGGAGAGCTCAAATCCCATCAAAACCAATGGGGGACCTATGTAAAGTTCAACATCAGAGAGACAGAGCCATGAGAAAAGTTTCAGTCACTTGTTGACCCTGAGAACAACACTGTTGAATATTGATCCCATTGTATGAGATGAGACTTAGTGAGTGTGAAATTCTGTACGGGAAAAATTAAACACTTAAGTATTGGAAGATGAGTGAATAGTTGCAGACAGGCAAACCCGTGCAGGAATTTAGGGTTGACAGTGTGTTGATTTCATCTGTTAGAGATACGATTTGTAAGATGCACATCCCAGACATATTAAACTCTAAGGCGACTTTTGTCTTGATGTTTAAAAATATTCTTGAGGCAGATAGGTCTAACTGAAATTAAACTGTCAAATAATCTGTCAGTACTAGTTAGATGGGGGTGGACATGTATTCACCCACACTGAGATGCAAAAACTTCCCTTGTGAAATGTGGCAGCTATGTAATGTTGCAGAGGAGCTCTACACAACAGTTCAGTATAAAAAATGGGGATGTTATTTTTCCGGTTGAACCTATAATGGGAATATTCGATAATCAGAAAGGAAAGTCACAGGAATGTGACTTACAAAAAGGAACATTAAACTGTAGGAATGTGCCTTATATAGTTCATTTTTCTTACTCTAAACCGCAAGTAATTTTTTCTTGTGTCTTTTGGAAGACACAAGTCATAGATACAGGGATAGAAAGACCCAAAAAGCCTTCCTCCTCTCCAAGTCTGGATCAGCTCTGTCTGTACCCTTCTTCTCTGCCAAACCTGTTCTGAGGATCTCCAGTGACAGAGGTGCTACAGCCTCCCCAAAAAGTCATTGCCAGTTTTTAAACCTTAATTAATATTTAACTTAAATCTCCTTTGTATAAACTCCTTGCTGCTTAACTAACAGTACTAAAGAATGTCGAAGACTTCAGTCTACCTTCATTCCCCTAATCATTGCTTAGCTCTTTAAATCTTTCCCTTTATACAACATTTTACAGAACTCTCTTTTTGGTGCTGTCCTTGGACTGTCTCTGGGCACCCAGAACTAGACAGTGTTACAGTAGAGGTCTCGTCAGTGCCAAAATTGAGTGGCAGGATAATGTCAGATACCTGATGCATTAGATACCTGTTTTGTCTTCCTGAGACTTGGAAAAAAAAGGAAAAGATGCTCTGAGAAAAGTCCCAAGAAAGCTGTTAGCTTTCTCTGGTTAGTCTGACTGTGAGTGGTGTTGATGATTAAGAGAGTATGACGTCACGGTAATTTGTTCTAATATTTTTTTTATATAAGAAAGGCCATAGGAGTTGTCTGAATTAATTCCATTTCAGAGTGTCTCTTTTAGAAACAAAAATCAAATAATGTGGAAATAGCACTACCATATTTGTTTTTCAGTGAACACTTGTTTTAGCTACTTAAAATAAGAAAGTTAAAAAAAAGGAAATTGGACCAGCAAAATAAATGTTGCGTAGTCTAATCCTACATAGCCTCAGCTGTCAGAAATTGGAACTTGCTGTTTCTTTGTCTGCAAGGCAGATGAATCAATAGATAATCAGATTTCACTTTCTCATACAGATGCTTATCAAAAATGATCAAATCACATTCTGACCTTCCTTTAGAAATTAAACAGTTTAATCCCCTGCTGCCACATACAGGAGAGCGTGTCTTTCATTTCCTTAATTATTCTATCATTCTTCCCTGAATCCTTTCTCCAGTGTCCTAGTTTTTTGAATTTTAATGCTAGGTATGAGTACAGACTTCCAGTTGCAGTTGCATGAGAGCCAAGAGCAGAGGTAATAAATCCATATGCTTCTTTGATATTCCCCAGTTTATGGCAAAAGCAATTCAGTAAGAGTGCCTGTTCATCTAATTACCCACTACATTAGCTAAATTGCATCATTGCTTTTCAGAATAGAGGCCCTGTTACATCAGAGCAACTTGCATTCCGGGGGCCTGACATAATATTTTGCAAAGCCTGACTTTGTGTCGCTTTTAAGTTATGCTTGTGCAGTCTCCTCGTTACATTACCAAGTTATCTAGTTTTTCCATAAGCCAAAGTGGTAGTTAAATAGCACTGCTGTCCTTCATGTTTTCATTTGTTCAGCTGTGTATCTTTTGTTCCATTATTTTGAGAAGTCTACAGTTACGCAGGTGCTGTTTCCCTTTTTAAAGAGCAGTACATTATTTTTGCTCCTCTCGATTGCTCCAGAATGCGACCATTTTTACAGCTCTTTCAATTTTGCTCTGAAGTTTTTTGGACTTGCCAATATAGGTGTGTATTGGGTTTCTGTGGCAAGGTCTTGGTAGTGGGGGGGCTACAGGGGTGGCTTCTGTGAGAAGCTGCTAGAAGTTTTCCCTGTGTCCGCTGCTGGCCAAGGCCAAGCCAATCAGCAACAGTGGAAGCGCCTCTGTGATAACATATTTAAGAAGGAAAAAAAAACTAACAGCTGCGCCTCAGTAGCTGGGGAGAGAAGAGAAGTGAGAGGATGCAAGAAAAAAGAGCCCTGCAGACACCAAGGTCAGTGAAGAAGGAGGGGGAGGAGGTGCTCCAGGCGCCGGAGCAGAGATTCCCCTGCAGCCTTGGTGAAGACCATGGTGAGGCGGCCCCCCGGTGGAGCAGATCCCCACCTGTAGCCCTGGAGAACTCCACGCCAGAGCAGGTGGATGCCCGAAGGGAGGAGGCTGCCGGGGCCTGCGCCAGATCAGGTTCCTGGCAAGCCATTGCGGACCCGTGGGGGGAGAAGCCCATGCCGAAGCAGGTTTGCCAGCAGAACTTGTGACCCCGCAGGGGACCCAACGCTGGAGCAGTCTGCTCCTGAGGGACTGCACCCCGTGGAAATTATGGACCCACGCTGGAGCAGTTCGTGGAGAACTGTAGCCCGTGGGAAGGACTCACGTTGGAGTAGTTCGTGGAGGACTGTCTCCCGTGAGTGGGACCCCACGCATGAGCAGGGGAAGAGTCCTCTCCCTAGGAAGAAGAAGTGGCAGAGAAAACGTGTGATGAACTGACCCCAACCCCCATTCCCGTCCCCCTGTGCTGCTGGGGGGAGTAGGTAGAGGAACTGGGAGTGAAGTTGAGCCCAGAGAAGAAGGGAGGGGTGGGGGAAGGTTTCTAAGATCTAGCAGTTTTTCTCCTCTCCTTCTCTGATTTTGATTGATAATAAATGAATTATTTTCAAGTTGAGTCTGTTTTGCCCGTGATGGTAACTGATAAAATGATCTCTCTGTCCTTATCTCGACCCACGAGCCTTTTGATTTACTTTTCTCTCCTCTGTCCGGTTAGAGGGGAGTGACAGAGCGGCTTTGGTGGGCCCCTGGCGTCCAGCCAGGGCCAAACCACCACAAGCTGCTTCAATGAGTCCTCTTCCGTATCAAGTGGTGTTAGAACAGACAGTGTTTCATCATTAATACCTAATACTGCCTTTTTCCAGAATTGCTGGGGGCTGGGGGGAAGTGATTAATAAATATTTATGGGTGGTAGAATTGTTACAGTTATTTTCGTCCCTAAAGTATTAGCAAAACTTGTAATGTGCCTTAATTATGCTGACAGTAGTATTTCCACCTATCTTCTGGCTTTCCTTGGTGGTTTTCTACAACTCTTAAGTTTCTGTTTATATCTGTTGCTATCAACTTTCTGTTCTGAACATTATATTTCTGTACGTATGAGACATACACTTCAAAGCTCCTTTTGCAACGATGACATCTATTGGTTTTCCCTTGTCCACTGATGCTGTCACACCATCATAGAAAGCCACTAGGTTCGTCAGGCAGGACTTGCCCTTGGTGAAGCCATGCTGGCTATCTCGAATTATCTCCCTGGCCTCCATGTGCCTTAGCATAGCTTCTAGGAGGATCTGTTCCATGATCTTCCCAGGCACAGAGGTGAGGCTGACAGGTCGGTAGTTCCCAGGGTCTTCCTTTCTACCCTTTTTGAAAATGGGCACAATGTTTCCCTTTTTCCAGTCACCAGGGACTTCACCTGACTGCCATGACTTTTCAAATATCATGGAGAGTGGCTTGGCGACTACATCGGCCAATTCCCTCAGGACTTTGGGATGCATCTCATCAGGTCCCATGGACTTATGCGCATTCAGGTTCCTCAGGTGGTCACGAACCTGATCTTCTCCTACAGCAGGAAGGGTTTTGCCCTCCCGGTCCCCCTCATGCCATCCATCAACTCGGGTGGGGGGTGAGGAGAGAGCTTCCCAGTGAAGACTGAGGCAAAAAAGTTGTTGAGTACCTCAGCCTTCTCCTCATCTGCTATTACCAGCTTGCCAGTCTCGCTCATCAGTGGGGGTACGCTTTCTTTAACCATCCTTTTCCGGCTGATATACCTGTAGAAACCCTTCTTGTTATTCTTTGCATCCCTAGCCAAGTTTAGCTCCAGCTGAGCCTTGGCCTTCCTGACCCCATTCCTACACAACCGGGCCGCGTCCCTATACTCTTCCCAGGATGCCTGTCCCTGCTTCCACTGCCTGTGCAGCTCCCTCTTCCTCCTTAGTTTGACCATCATCTCTTGTCTCAGCCATGCTGGTCTCTTCCCTTCTTTGCCCGATTTCTTACACCTGGGGATCGAGAGCTCTTGCGCTCTGTGGATCACTTCCTTAAAGAGCTGCCAGCTCTGTTCTGTTCCCCTGTCTCTGAGGACCGTTTCCCAGGGAGTCCTTCCGACTATCTCCTTGAGGAGCTGGAAGTTTGCTTTTCTAAAATTCAGGGTCCTGACTATACTCTTCATTCTTCCCATTTCCCTCTGGAGTGTGAGCTCTACCAGCGCATGATCACTGCAACCCAAGCTGCCTCCGATCTTGACATTTCCGACGAGCTCACTTGCATTGGTGACCACCAGGTCCAGTATCGCATCCCCTCGGGTAGGGGTGTCTATTACCTGGCTTAAGAAGTTGTCCTCAATGCATTCAAGAAACCTGCTGGATTGCCTACAGCTTGCCGTGC
Organism: Gorsachius magnificus; assembly: GCA_034008185.1. Classification (NCBI taxonomy): domain Eukaryota; kingdom Metazoa; phylum Chordata; class Aves; order Pelecaniformes; family Ardeidae; genus Gorsachius; species Gorsachius magnificus. The sequence goes on along the minus strand of CM067086.1, from coordinate 39,518,307 downwards.
TGGTTTTCCAGCAGATGTCAGGGTGGTTGAAGTCCCCCAGCAGGACGAGAGCCTGCGAGCACGAAGCCTCCCGGAGTTGGAGGAAGAACGCTTCGTCAGTCGGCTCCTCTTGATCTGGCGGCCTGTAGTAGACACCAACCACCAGGTTCCCTTTGTTGCCTCTCTCTCTGATTCTTATCCATAAGCTTTCGACCTGCTCATGGCTATTCTTCAGGGCCAGCTCTTCACACTGTATTGATTTCTTGATGTAAAGGGCAACGCCTCCGCCCCTCCTTCCTTGCCTGTCCCTTCTGAACAGCCTGTAGCCATCAATAGCTACATTCCAGTCGTGGGATTCATCCCACCAAGTTTCCGTAATGGCGATCAGGTCGTGGCTTTCTAGCAGCACGATAGCTTCCAACTCCTCTTGTTTGTTTCCCATGCTGCGTGCGTTTGTATAGAGGCATTTCATATGAGCTGTCGGCCTCGTCACCTTCATAGCAGAACACCCCTCATTTCCTTTGAGGTGTTTCACGGGCTTTTCCTTGTTGGCTCCTGCTACCCCAGGAGCCTCCGGCTCACCTCCGCCAGTCTTCAACTTTGCTGCAGCGCCCCTGGCACAGTGCTGGGCAACAGGTTGAGGGCTCATACTAGCCCCCAGTCCCTCAAACCCTTGTCTTTTGCAACCTGGCAACTTCTGTGTTTAGTGCCGTTACGTTTTGAAATCAATTAAAAAAATTAATTAACCTTAAGGTTTATTCATGTGCTTCTCTTTAAATGATTTTCCTAGTTCTGTGAAAGTATTCCTAGATTCACCCAAGACTTAAACATATGTTTGATCTTTATGCCTGCATGTGCTGAGAGATTTTCCTTCAGTGCATGTGTGTTATTAAAGGATGTACTGGATACGAATGAAAACACAGCAGCTACAAGCACTTTTGTCAGGAAACAATATTGCTGACAAGATGTTTGGGGAGGGGAATCTTAGTTTAGGCCTTTGCTCTAAGGAGGATTTTTTATTTTTTATCTCTTAACAGTCCAATTTCTGTTGAGTGCCCATTACAGAGACAGAAACTTTGGGATCACAAACAGCAGACATCTATCAGTGGTTTCTGTTTCTTTAGTGATCTTGTCTTAGCCTAATGATAAGGACAAGTTGTATAGTCCAGCTTTGAAACTTTCAGGTAGGAAGGCCTAGAAACCCAAATGGTCTCTTCCTGAGTGACTCACTGTCTAGAAGTCTATATATATATCTAGTAGTACTGCATAAAAGCTGCTTGCTTTTTTTTTTTTCATGTTAAAAAAAGAAAATCATGCTGTTTTCCTACCCCCAAACAGGTGTTTGGCAAGGAAAATCCTTTTGGGTGTCGTGGACAATGAATCCCAAACCTCCCATGACATGCCTTCCTCGGATCCACAGAGAGATGCTAAATTTGCATAAAACAATCATGTACAGATATTTCTGTCCTAATGTTCTTTACTGGCTGTTCTGGACAGTTTCCTGTTAGTATTTTGGCTTTTCTAAACCACAGTTTGAATGAGGAATTAATGTGTATAACATGATATTATGAGTTCTTATTTATAAATAGGTTAGTCCTCTGACCCCCTGTGCAGACCTGGTTCTAGGTATGTGTGCTCATGCTGAACTGGTGTCCAACGTAAGTGCCCTCGGCTTTTTCTCTGGCTGTAATGTCCTGATTATATTCATTATAGGATTAAGGATCCCAGTAATCCTGTTATTTGGTGTTGTCTCTTTATCCGTTATTAATAAGGATCCTAGTTATTAATAAATGGAAGTAAAATAGACAACTGACCAAGGAGCAAAGTAGTTATTAGTACTGAAAGTTGAACCAACATGCTTCTTAGACTTAAAAAGAAATCAAATTTCTATCAAATTCAGTAGAAGACAGCCTTTTATAAGTATTTTTGAAATGGCTCTTACTGCATTTCCTGGACTATGGAATTAACGTTGTGAGTCAATGAAAGAGTAAGTAATTTTCAAGATCTCTCTTAACACTTTACTCAACAATGTAAGGGAGGTCTGCGTTTTCAGGAGGAAACCACGTATTTAGGAATGCTTTAACAAAAACACTAGTCTTGATCAGAGCTGGTTTTGTTTTCTGTTTCTTTGGGAAAAAAAAAAGTGTGTTAAATTTATCTGTAAGCAATTACTTAAACACATATCTGTCTTGAAGGAAATGAAGTGTATTTTGGAAGTAGAGTAGAGGTATAAACAAGTGAGGATGATCTCTAGATACTTTTACCTTTATTAGATCTGTCTACATCTCTTACCTCATACACAGAAACTCTGATTGCGTCTAAGTAGTTTACGTGTTGTGCAGTCTGTAAGAAGATCAAAGACATTTGTTTTATGTCTGTTCTCTGTCTCAGTAGATTATACTGAGTTACGTACATGACTGAGTCTCCAGAGTTGATGTAACGCTTGCTCAGAGATAGCTAAAACACATCTGGTGGTAGGCTCACAGAAATGTTGGGGGGGGGGGGGGCTAGTGGGGGGTTGTTTTTTTGGGTTTGTTTTTTTTTTTTTTTAAATATGTGTAGAATTGGCTCTTGAATTGGTTTCTTTTCATCTTTCTTAAATTAGGAGTTTGATTTCCCAAATTAGTATATGAAATAGAATTGGTAATACTGGAGCTTTAGAAACGGTGAATGCTTGTGAGCAAGAGTCTCTTTAGTCACTGTCTTAAATCTTTTCTTGATTAAAGGAACTAGAAAAAATACTTGATTTTGTTAGTGATTCATCATCCTTTTTCTGCCTATTCCCTGAAGGGCACAAAAGTTTCTGCTCCAACTCTCAACCTCCTTGGTGAGAACTGCAATCTGTTCATGAAGCAGCTACATAAATGGATGCCTGTCAACAATCTGACACTGCTGTTGTCACGTTCTTCTCCTAAATGTTTCACAGGAAGCTCCGTAGTTCTGTACTGGGGTGGACAGTGTTGGGCTGCACAGAGAACGTAGACAGGAACTGTGGGAGCCTTTCTGCTGAGGTCCTCGTATTGCCTTAGAGAAATGTGCCATTAATGGATCGGTGTTAGCAGAACAGTGCTCCCAAACTCTCAGTATGAAATAACCGAGAAGACACAAACTGCTGGTGCTCTCCTTCAGTGCTTCTTGCCAGTAAAGATTTTTTAGGGAAATGATGCAGATGTGGTATATGTGATAGTACTTTTGGCTCCAACAGGATGTGAAGACCAGTTTCTCTTCTGAGTCTCAGTGTTGTGTGTTTATTACTTTTCTAAATATTTCTGTTGCATTAACCTCTTAATGTACATGATGGAGAAGTCAGCTACACAAGCATGTTTTGATTTGCGTGGCACGTGAACTTTTAGAATTGTTATGGGACAAAATTATTTGAGTGTTTTCTCAATGTCTGAGTTACTGGCCTTATTCTTTCTTTACATCAGATTGACAGCATCATCCTCGTTGCACTGGAAGCTGTAATAGAATGTTCACAAAATGCTGAGGAAGTAACAGTAAAAAAGCTAACTCTTGGAGAAGATAAATTATATTTAAGAATCAGAGATTATTTTAAATTAAGGTAGCCTTTACATGGTGTGAGTGAAAATCAGTTTCCAAGACATAATCAACATTATTTTTGGTAACCCATTACATGCAATAATTCAGAGTGAAGTACTTCCATAGAAGTCTCAATGAAAAATAAATCCAATCTTTTTAATGGAAATGGAGGAAGTTAGTGTCTTGTGGTAGCACAAATAGAGCTACACTAACTATGCTCTATGCTCTCTTTATTTGAGAGAGAAGTGGTACTATTGAAGCTTTTTCATGTTGCATTGAGCTGTGGTGGGTTGACCCCAGCCAACAACCACTTGCCAGACTCAGTTAAGGAGCAATGAAAGAAAACTCCCTTCTCCCCCTGGCTTCAGATTTTTAAAAATCACTAAAGCAGCACTATCGGGAACCAGGATCTACAAAGTCACCATGATTTTACTGAACCACACAAGTACAATTTATCAACCTTTTTGAGCCGAGTTTCTGCTGTGTCAACTTTGCTTTCTGTTTGTTGTTGGGTAAAGAAGTCTAGATTTGAAAAAAAAAAAGCAGTGTAGTAGTGTTAAGATACTTTTATTTTGATTTTCTGCCTATATCTCTTTTTTGCTTGCCCTGAACTGAGAGTTTTTTAAATCTGCATACAAGTAGCTTGAGTAATGTGGTAGATACTCAATATTTTTGTCACTGAGCAAGCTGAGTGACAGAAGGCAAGCCGACACGAAGTGCCAGGTGGTGTAGGTAGCAAGAGAACAAGTTTGTTTAAAGACACTAATGCAAAGGAGGCAACTTGTGCCCTCGATGGCCATAGGGAGAGCAACCTGTACTGAAAGAGGCTGACAAAAAGGTTGCTCAGAGGTCAGTCTCTCTCCAAAATGGCCGTGGCGAAACATAGGAACATGGCTATGTTTCATCTGTTTCACGGGTATTTCTGCGAGGGAGCTCAGATGTACTTTTTTGCTCTGTGGCCATTGTTGTTCCGTAGTCGGCGGCTGCAGAAAAAGTTGTAGTTCGGTGGCAGTCCCACGTCAGGGAGTGTGGGCAAAGTGCTCTGTTCCTGACCTGAGAGAGAGATGAAGGAATCTGATTTGTGTAGCAAATCACTGCAGCAAACAGAATTAGTGAAATATTTATATGTGCATATTTGTTATCTAAAATACTGTTTACATCATGAATAATAAGAAGTTTACTCCTTCCTGACAGCCTCTTGGAAAAGACTTATTAACTTCTGTGCTGCAGGTATCACGTTGGGTTTATAGAACAAGTAATTAATCAAGGATTGTAATAAAAAACTAAAAGAAGAATAAATACTGTAAAAAGGGAACACCATCACCCGTATTAAAGTGTTAGTGAAGTAGTTTAACTGATGTTAGGAATGTTCTAAATGGTGATAGTTCTCTGAAGTTCCATCTGCAAATACACCTTTAAATAAACCAAAATGAGAATACAGGCTTGAGCACTGGCCCAAAATCATGTAAGCTTTTTAGTTGTTTAGTTGTGGGCTTCCTGGTGCAGTTTGAATTGTGCCAAATAGCACTATTTCAGATGGTACCCAGACATAGCTTGGGTCCTAACAAGTGTAAGGGACTGTTTAAAATAAGCAGTAGGAATGTTGTCTCACTATTTCTGGGGAAAGAGCTCAGCTACATGGCAGTGAGCCATTTCCCTGCCACTTAGCCTCAGATCCAGAGAATGGTTCCTGGCTGGTTTCGTGGGTATAATGTTAGAAACGTCTCTTGTTTCACTTAGCGATTAGATCAGAAGCAAACCATCTAATACTTTTTTGGGAATGCAAAGGCAAAAAGGAATCAAGGCCCTATACTGCTGTTCCCATTCTCCTCTTTAATCTTGTAAAACCTGGCTCCTTGCTGCCTTCCTCAAGGCTCACAAGACCTCAAGGTCTGTCCTGTTCTAGGTGTATTTTCTTTGCTCTGGTCATCTCTCTTCCTAACCTTTCAAGGTTTCTTCTGTTGCTTCTTTACTTCTCCGGTGTAAGGTCCTTGTTCATTAATCGTTTGTCTTCCTTTCTGTACCTGTGACAAATGGGCTTGACCTAAGCCTGTCTTGGGTAGTACTGCACCACAGGCAGTATCAAGACGGGTAGTATTACTCCTTATATTTTCTGATACTTACTTTTCTTTCCTATACAACTGAATGTTGATTTCCAGGGGAAAAGAAACAAGAAAGAAGGGAGGAAAGGAAAGGAAATCGGCAGGTTTGCCTATCCTTGGTTTTTGGCTGCCTGGCAAGTTTAAAGGCAATCACCGCAAGGTCTAGAGTCACCATTTCTGAGATGCCTTTAGCACAGCATGAAGCATCCTGGAATGCAGTGGAGGTACAACTGCTGCTGGAGCAGGCACCAGCTCCTGTTCTTACTCGGATGTTAGGACATATATTCTGTATAGCTGGAGTGTGAACTTCTATTTAAACTTAAGAGTTTGTGTTAAGTTTGTAGTAACTGTAGTGGTATATGTAAAGAAAGTCTTTGAGTACTAACTGATTTTTTTTTTTTTTTTACAACAAAACCGTGAAGTCTCGTGGTATTTTCTTTATGCATGAAGGAAGGACTGATATTTTCATGATAGCTTTGCACTTGGTAAATAGAGAACTTCAAAAATCACTTCAAAAATAAGTGAGTTAATAGTGACTGCCAATTAAATGAGAATTTAGGCAGTCTGCTTGGCCAAAAATTCTCTGCTTTTCACTATTATGAATTTGCTGTGTTATAACCTCTGTAGAGAAAGGAAATCCTGACTTCTAAAAATAAAATGCATTGTTATTTTAAGAATGCAAAAGAAGAATGTTTCAGTTTGGTTAATATGACTATTTCAAAGATTTTGTGCATTTATATCTTTATAAAAACAGCTGTATCGATGTAAGAATATTTATTTATTTATTTTTAAACAAGTTAGGGTTAGGTCAACAACCTTGCTTAGGTTAGGTCGACCTAATTTTTGTTTTAGCAAGTTAGGGTTAGGTCAACAAACATTCAGCATGACTCAACTTCTCCACATGCTGTGAAGACATTGTTTAGCCCACGGTCCTTACGCGTGCTGGATCATTATCTTTGTGCTATGAAAGGCTTCCAGGTTTTATCAAGGTTCTTGTTGCTGTTACGGTAATCGCTAAGGACTTCTCTAAGAGGAAAGCTTGCAAAACTGATTTAGAAGGAAAAGATAGCTACTTTTTAGAAGGAAGAAGTAGTTATCACTAAAAAAGACGTAATTCAATTTAATATTAAGAAAAAGATCAATGAGGACTGAAAAAATTAAAAAGACAACTCTCATTACTTCCTAAAATAAAGCAACAGAAACTACCCCTTACAGGAAATGTGCAAAATTGTAGCAGCATACAAAAAGACAGAAATAAGAGGAGGGCTTTTTTTTTTCTTTTGCGCTTTTAACACTGAGAATCTATCTACCTGTTACAAAAACATGGCAATTTTAGTATGTTAAAAGAAGTATTTTTGCAATATGATCACAGCAACACGCTTTTTTGTCTATGGGATTACATTAGTAATTACACTGAAACCAGCATCAGTGTTTAGAGTGTTTTGCAGCTCTTCCAGGTAAAGTTCTTTATGTGGAAGAAATTAATTTCTCATCAGTTTTTCATTTGAGGTATCTACTGTGCTAATCTTCCAAATACATAATTATTAAACCAAACTGGTGAGAGAGTTGTCTCACTTTAGACAGTTGCACCTTTCCTTTTTGTTAATGTCTATTAGAATTTGTGCTTTACTACAGAAAGAGGAAGGCTGAATACGTTCTCTCTCAAATAACTATGCATATGATTAATTATTGTTAAATATTGACAGCTTCCTAATTAATACTGGAAATACATTTAGATATATGGGGTCTTTTAACGTTCTGTTTCTTTAATAATAACACCATTTGATTGTCACAGTAATTGGATAGAGTTTTAAATGTCACCAGTTTTTTTCAGCAGTTTGTCTTTGATCCTCATAGTGAGAGCAGTCATTAATAAGAGCGTAGTTATGGATTTATGTGGTTCAGCGTGTGGCTGGGCGTATGCCATTGAAATTATTGACTGATACAATGGGTAATGGATTAAATGAATTACTGAATGCTTGAATTAAAGGTTCTAGTTACTGAAATTTAATACGAGTCTGCAATTTTTTTGTAGCATCACTTGAAATCTTTTTAAATGAAAATCTAGAATTTGCATAATCATTTGGCTTCTGTACAGTTCTTGGTGAAATATTTTGGTGGATTTTCTTGAGATGTTTACAGCTGCTAAGGGTAAAAACACTTCAGTGAATGCTTCTGCTGAGGAAAGGTTAGTGCCGAGCCTCCTTTTGCCCTGTATTTTTTGGATAAACTGCTGCCATTGTACGCACAAGTTGGGCGATACCAAATTATTACTTGAGGTCCTGACCAGCAGGTTTTTTAATCTGAAAAAGCCATTTTTTTTTAATTTTATTTTTTTAAGAAGTCTTATGCGTAGGTAACGGTTATGTGATATTTTCAGGAAATGAAAGAAGCACGCAACTTCAGTCTGCTTACAGGTGACTTCAAATGCTACTAGTGTTTCCTGTTTTTTGCCATCAAAGCTGCTACACTATCATGTAAAACGTTTTATATGAATGTTTAGACAGCAGTTTTTTAAGGCTCAATGTTTGGAATAATAGTCTGTTATGCTCTTCCCAAATAATACACTTTTATTGTGGTAACACTGCAGTACATGTACGGAGAAACTATTAGAATAACATGAGACAAGCGTTGTTGAAAAGGTGAAAGTGGGAATGCTGAAAACCAACATTTAGGTCTTTGTTGTTGAAATTTTTAGAAGTAAACCTTAGGGTAATCACACCTCTTGAGGTATGTATATGCATTTTTTTTCTTGTGGAGGTGCAGTTGATTAAAGTAGTACTAAAGTAGTATTAACAGTCTGTGAATGATCACTGCATCTACATTCAGTAAATATTAATAGCTTAAAAGCTAATAAACTAACAAATTTAAATCACTATTACCCAACAGTAATCACATTGTATTCAGAATTGTAACATATCTGTAATCACTACAAGCAACAATAATGAACACTATCTTGTTAATAGAATATTTCATTTTCCTTTTTAAAGAGGACAAGTAAGAAATAATTTGAAGCTTGATTCAGGAACATCATCATGCTAAAACTTCAAACAGTCCCCCTCTGCCCTCCATGAAAGCTGATTTTTTTAAACAGACATGATCTCTAAATAACAAATTTTCCTCATCAAGCTGTCTGAAATCAATTTGACTTTACGGTGACATAATTGTTTGTCTACAGGAATGCTATTTTACACTAATGACTGAAACCTGTTATCCTGCAAACTTATATGTGTGTGCCCTGTAAACAGTTACGCTGATCAGTAGTAGTCAAATTGTAAGTCAATTCAGTGCAGCCCTGCAAAGGGCACAGACACCAGATCTTACTTGAAGTTTTAAGCCTGGCAAACAGTCAGTTTATTTACTGCCAGAATTTTTTTTCTTCATGGAGATAATTAATTTTTTTAAAAAGTCGTTGTCAGTATGATGGAAAAAGATATTATAGTTCCTTTCTTGCAGAAGAGCATGTTATAGATTTGCTCTGAGAGTAGTAGCTATTTATATGTGATATAAACCTTATGATCGTTTTCCGATAGTGTACTATGATATCCCTCTGGTACGTTACAGGCTGCTTACCAGCAATATAAAATGAGGGAACGATACAGTGCTTCTGCTGTAAGTCTGTTGCACTGATATAAAGCATACTATAATGAATGGCCTCTACGTAGCAAAGCTGGACATTAACTGCTCTCATAGCAAAGCTAATACTTGTCCAGGGTAGTTTATATTTCAATTTTTCAAAAAAATTTCTTGTATTAAATGACCTTTGATTTAGTAAATTAATGAACAAAACCTGTGGATGTCTAATACAGAGTTTCTTCTGTATGATAATGGCAGTTTTATTGAGAACAGTCATGCTAAGGTTAGCATTTTTTGACCTTATTATCAGTGTGGATAGGCATAAGCAAGATTTGACATTGCTTAGGGCAGGAAGGATTGTACTTAATAAAGTAAATAAATAATATAAAAATTAGTAATATATTTAGCCATTTATTTTGTCCTCTTTTATTCTAGATAGTAATTTTTTCATGATCGTTAGGCCATATGAGGTATCTACTTTATCCTTCTATGCCAACATAGATCAGCAGTGAGATTCCTGACATTTGTTTGATTTGTTCTGTTAAAAAAACCTCCAGTAACAGATTCCATTTCTTAGGCAAACAGTAAGATTTTTTTTTTTTAAATTCTTATCCTTGCAAAGCTTTCCTTGTCTCCAGTCTAATTCCCTGTATTGTATCCTTTGCTGTATTTCAGATTTGTTAATCCTTAATGTTCCATGCAGAGGAGAAACAAATTATTCCCTTCCTATTGGCACCAGTCTTATATGTGTTTGAAGACTGTAATCATTTATGCCCAGATCCCAGACAAGGACTGCACGTGTCTAGGCTAAAGAACTTTCCTTTTTCTGGAGGATATATCTAATATGATGTATCTTCCTAGTGGTCTTACATATCTCTCCTAAATTGACCTTAAGTTACAAAGTTGAAAGTACAAGTTTGGAAAAATAGAAATAAGGCTCTTAAAAGGATTCACGTTGCATGTTGGATATTCTCTGCAGCAGTGATTGCATTCCTTCTTATTTGCATTTTCTTCTGATTTTTTTTTTTTAAATGGTTTTGTTAAAAAATACTCCTAGCTTTTCCAGAACTTCAATGTCTATGGTGAACCCAATTTTCAGCTTATCTTCAGGTGTGCTGAAACTTTCATTCTTAGACTGAATACATTTTGTAGTTTTAAGAAGCATGCTATCCAATATTTCTTCACTTTACACTGGAAAATATATAATAAATAACAACATCAAGACTGGGGATAGACTTAATAAATTTTTCTAAATTGCAAATCTGGAACCCAAATTGTTTGTAAGTGTTGTAAATCATGTCAGAGAGCTGATCTTTCTATTAAAAAAAGAAAAAGGGGAGGGGGGCAGCTTGAAATACGCAACTAAACTGTGGCAGTTTAACAAGTTGCTATGCTATAAAGGTCATTTAATCTGTTTCAGTTGTAAACTAATTCACCTTAGATTAAACCAGACTGAAAACAGTTTAAGAAGATTTATTTTATTTCACACTTGGAGTAGGCAACCGATGTGTATATGGACAGTTATGATGTCTTAATGATTACTGATGACTTGTTAAGCATCCTTTTTCTGAACCCCATGTAAACAATTTTCCACTCTCCTGATTCTTACAGAAATACTGTATTTCCTCATGACAGAAATTACAATGACCATTTTACTCCTGGTAATTCCACTTTAAGCAGCTACTGTACAAGGGCTTTTATTACTGTTGGGAATTTAGATCAAATAATAACATCATTTTTAGTTAGTTTTTACTTAGCTTAGCTTTTAGGTAGCTTGACATAATGTGTTTCCTATTTTGCCCTCTATTTGGCAAAAATAAATGCTATTTATAGTGTTGTATTACCAAGCAGTGTGGCTGCTTTTTGTTTACTTTTGTTTGTGCATATCAATGTTATTGTTGGCAGGAATAAGCTTAGCTGAGGGAATATTTTTGTCACTGTTGCAACAGTTGGTCCTTACACAATGTTTTATTTGGAGAATCGTGCCATCAAAATGGCTTTCTTGGCATGAGAGTAGATTATCTGAGGAAAACTAACTCAAACCCAGAAGATAAATCTTGTATACAATTTACAAAAAAAGTCATGATTAATTTATTTTTCTCTACAGAATATAACAAATGATACATCAAAATACACATATTCCTACGTATATAATACATGTAATATAGCAAATAGTTTTATATGTAGAAAAAAATAGAACTAATTTGAAAAGAGCAAATGGAATGGGAATATAAAGAGAGAATGAACAATTTAAGTCAGAATGAGTTCAGAGGGAAATGCCTGTACTATCTCTGAAAGCCAGTGAAATGAGAAAACTCAGGGTTTGAAAAAGAGCAGCTGTGCCCATTTTGAAAGATATTTTTAATCTCTCACTGCTTCTGTTAAAGAAAATTCTCACTCTTACGACATGCCATCATGACTTGCATACTGTAGCAAGGTAGGAATTTGTTCAATTAAAACTATAATCCCACCAGGATTACTTTCTCATGCGCGTCCTAGATTTAAAGCCTTTAGAAGAGTGAATCTGCCTGCTGCCAGCTCAAGTGCTGGAGTGAGGGAAGAGCTCCTCCAGCTATGGAGCACCACCACACAGACATCTGAGTGGCTCCAGTAGGTTTTTAGGTCTGGCTCAGCACTGCTAGGTCAGATGTTGAATGGCTCTGTAAGATGCTCAGGTGTTTCTTAGTGCCTGGGTCCTCTGCTTTTCTCTTACCCAGGCTATGCTAGCACCTGTAAGGATGAAGAGAGTAACTGCAGTTCAGATTACATCTCCTTTCAGAAGCTTTGATTCACTTTCACTTGTGCGTAATGTAAAGTAAATTTCTTTAAATACTAGAGGAACTATTTCACATCTAAGCCATGAATTTAGTTTGTTCTTGAACTAGAAAAATTATTTTGGAATGAGGTTGAATAATTTATTATTTTAATGAAATTTGGAAACAATGATACCTTGATAATTAAGGTCCTTCAGCATTATTTGGCTTATTCTTACAGTTTTAATCCTTAATATTTACTGCATCTTAAGTATGTGACACTTGAAATATTTCATCTTCAATTTGGGACCGTGGGAGAAAATGTCATCTAGGTTATGTTGTCTCTGTGGAAGATGAAGAAAATTTCATGTAAGAGAACTTTTTTTAGGATTTTTGCACTGTTTCTCAGAAATTCCTCCCTGAGGTGAAAATTACGGTTGTTACTATATTTAGGAGTTTATTTCAATCATACTGAAACTTTTAAGTCTCTTCTGCCCCTTCTCCTTTAGTTCAGATGGCAAAGGATATTACTTCAACATTAAAATACAGCTATAGAATAACAGGAAGACATAAAGACACAGAGATTCATGTTCTTGCGTAATGAAAATTGATTTTGTCTACATTCTCTTTCCAAAGTGCTTTACCTTCTTGGTTATCTTATTTTAAAATAACTTAAAGTTTATATGGTTCCTAAATATTACAACTCTTTTGGTAATTGAATAGAAATGGAATGTTTTTGATGTGTAGACCCCCATAATAATGCCTGTGTACAGTCAAGAATGGCTCCTGGCTTCCCAGGAAAAGGCACTTTTCAAATGAGAGTATGAAGCAAGTAGAAGGTGCCTACAAAGTGGAATTATCCAAATATGGCAGCATTTCATTACATCACTGTTGTTTCATGACAAAATGTGACTTTTGGCTGGCTAACAACTCCATTAGAAGTGTGGCCTATATTAAAATATTATTTTAAGTAAACAAAATTTCAGTATCCGTCTTTACTAATTTTATTCCACCTGGTGCTGCTTCTATAAGTTTTTGAATGTGGTAATGCATATCTTTTACAGAACTAGGTTATTCAGTGTTCATTATTTTAGAGAGGAAAATGAAAGTAGAAAATCCCATTTTTGCTCCTCTTAACAAGAATAAAACCATGCGTAATGTTTTTAGAAGGCAACAGACCAAAATTTCAGAGAGCAAGTTTTTGGTCCACATAAAGATGGTAATTATCAGTGAGAAATATTTTGGAAATGTGAATTGAACATGACATAGTAAGCCATTTTCAGCTTGATGAACATGGTGCAGTACACCTTGCTGTTAGTGTGACCATTCAACTGAGGTTGTAAATATGAATGGCTAAGTGATTACTAGGGAAGTTTTACAAATATATATCTCTGCTATATATGTAATTGTAATGCCTGTTTAGAAGTAGTTGTGTTGATGTTGGTGCCAACCTTCTCAAAGTTTGGCAATAGATTGCCAACTCTTTCAGTTCCTCATTAATAGATAATAAAGGTGCTCAAGGAAATGGCCTTGAAATAGTATCTCATATCATATAAGTAAGTGCTCTATCTAGGATTTTTCGTGTGGTGCACAGAGCACATGAACAACAATTCTGCATCTTTAAACACATGCACTATAGCAGAATTTTGCAGATATTCTGTGAGAATGTTTTATGTTTCAGAATATGGAAATTGTTTCTGTTCTGTATGAAACCTGTATGAATAACTATATACAGCAACTTTTTTTCAGGCAGGTAATCTGACCAACCAAGAATTAGCAGTGGGTTGGTACTTACGGTATAATATGGAATAAGACAGACAAAACTTCAGAGATTTACATGCATTTCATTCAAACCAGGGATCTGACCATTTTGTCTCTCTTATCAGTGCATGCTTTAAAGGTTAAAAAAAAAAAAGTATAACTTTCTTGGGATGCTTGGATAGGTTCCAAAGCTTCCAGTAATCAGTAATGAATATATTGTTTTAAAGTACTTTTTGTTGGGTTCCTTCTATTCTGTATTCTTTTCAAAGTAATTGTAACCTCAGAACCTGCCAGTTTATCTCTTGAGTTATGCTTATCAGTGTGTTTCTTTCACTGCATGTTGATAAAACTCCCAAATAATACATGGAGTAGTTCAGTGATGTAAAACTGAATTGAATCTTTTGTATCAGAAAAAAGGTCTCTTGGCTGTTTCCAAAACAAAATCTTAGTTCTCTAAGCTGGGAGCACGAAAAAAATTGACTCACTTTTTTTGTGCTGCAGAAAAAAAAAAAAAAAAAAAAAAAGAGTTGCTTAGATAATAATCTCAATTTTGGTTATAACCTCTGAGTTTTTTAAAATATTTTTTAGTTTAAACAGGATTTAATCTGGTTTCAAAGCTCCAACTTCGTAGCATTGAAATAGACAACTATGATTAAGTTGGGAAACATTGTTCTATGTCTCTTAACTTAAGGTAGTATGTATCTGGTAACTTTAGTTTCAAGAAATAGGTATTTCCTAATGAGCTATCAGTTAGGCATCGCATCTTAGGCAGAGCTGAAAAATATTTCCTCTAGCCTCAAGGCATCTTTTTGGCACTAATCTGGGGAAAGATCATAGAATTGTGGAATAATATAGACTGGAAAGGAAATCCATAGGTCATCTAGTCCAAACGCCTGCTCCGGGCAGGTCTGATTAGATCACCTTGCTCAGGAACTTGGCTTTGAAAAAGTTACCAGCAGTGGCTAAGGGATGGATTTGTTTCTCTTTCATTTCCTGGTGGATACCACATTGCTTGCAGAGGAAGGGAAAGGCAACTGAGCTTACTTGCTTGGGGGAAAAGCCTTTTTCAGAATATAGTGATAAATATTGTCATATATTAAAAAACAATATGTCATATTTCTTAGTGGTCTGAGGAATGGTTTAGTCTGCCCTCAAAATGTAATTATATTAATTGTATTTTACAGTTATGTATTTTACAGTGTAGTAAATTTTCATGGGTTTGTATTTGCAGTTTCCTGAATGTGGTTTCTATGGAATGTACGACAAAATTCTGCTTTTCCGCCATGACCCTACCTCTGAAAACATTCTCCAGTTGGTGAAATCAGCTGCAGATATCCAAGAAGGAGACCTAGTTGAAGTTGTCTTGTCAGGTAAATAAAAAACAAATTACTGTCATGCTTTTGCAACTGAGAACATCCACAGTATTTTTGTCCCAGTTAGGTTTCAAGAAAAAGGAAATTTTGGTTGTATGGACTTTGACCTAGGCTGTGTGTATGTAAACATATTATACCTATTAATTCTTTTCTTTTTTTCATTGCACTGTATACTTTTTAACACCCTTATTTGGTGTATATTACTAGTTAAACAACATGTTAATTTTAATAAACAATTTGAAATATGTATGTTCTACATTTTTAGAGAAAAATCATCCTGTGTGGCAGCACAACCCTTTTCAAAGAAGCCCAGTAGAAAAAAAAAATGTAAAAAGTAACCACAAAGTACAATAAATATTTTAACATTTACTTAATTGAGTATCTTGAAGTATCCATGAAGTATCAACAGTTTAATTGGATAGAGTATACATTTTTTTTTTCCTGTTAGTTGATGTAGTCAATTTGTAATTAACTGTGGAGGAATTGCCAAGGCTGTTCTTGCTAACAGTGACCTGTCTTCTTTCAAAGTAAGGATTTTTAGCTTTTACCTTACATGAAGTGCCATGAAAATGCCCACTGGAAGTAGAGTAGCTGCTTTTTCAAAGCCCATAACACTGCCTGCCAGGGCTGCTCTGACTCCTTACATGATTTATTTTTAAAACTAGGAAAGGAAAGGAAGGGAAGGGGAGAATTTCAATTCTAGGTGGGGAAGCAAATAAAAGCATAGAAATATATATTATTTATGGATGGCTGCTCAAGAGGAGTGCTGGGTGCTTCTTGTACAGGACTATTGATTATGTGACAGGTATAAATGGTGGTATGGAAGGCAAAAAGGTGCAACAAAAGAATATAACTATTTAGGGCCTAGGAAATACAAAAGGATATAAATGAATCATGCGTGAAAGGCCAAGTTTTGGAGGCAATGAAATGACAGATGGATTTAAGGATGTTTGGTCAGCAGAGTGGCCGTAAAGAGTGGATTATTCCATCTGAAGTAGGAAACGAGCATAAATTATGTGACTGGAATGTAGAGGAAGTCTAGGGATGCTGTTAGGTGTCAATAGGACTTGTAAAAAGCTTAGAGTAAGAAGGGATGAGGTACATGACTAGGAATGCTGGAATTGTAAAGGTTGTATTTGATAAAATATGGCTGAAGGGCTTGATTTTTGTGGCTGGAACATGCAGTTAGAGCGTCTGGGAAGACACTTAAAAACAGGGAGACTCGTGTGTCTCATGAAAGTAGAAACTGAATCTATAGAAGAGTATAGGATTAGTGAAGAGAAAGCCAAAGTCCTAATGAATGCTGAAAAGAGTGGAGGTAAGAGTCAGGTCACATAATCTGAGCCAACTGAGCTTTTAAATATATTTTTCTTGTATAGGACCCTATTCCATACTCTTTGATTAGAATAGAAGGAAGTACAATAAGGGATAATACAAGTCATTCCTGTAAGTCATCATTTATCCTTTCCATATCAGGAAACAAATTTTTCCCTTTTGAAAAGATACCAGTAATCTCTATTACATAATTGCCACAGAAAATAATCGCTCCATATCAGTAAATCAGATACAGTGGGAAAAAATCAGCCAGGAATTTAGTGCTTTATTTGATGTATTGTTTATATGCTTTTGAAATGACCACATATTTCCAGTTGTCCCAGATTAGGCAAATAGCTGTTTAAATCTTCAAGAGCAGCACTTTATGCAGTACTTGAAAGTGATAAAGGAGAACTATACTGTTTAAGAGCATGAGAGCA
Source organism: Gorsachius magnificus (assembly GCA_034008185.1). Classification (NCBI taxonomy): domain Eukaryota; kingdom Metazoa; phylum Chordata; class Aves; order Pelecaniformes; family Ardeidae; genus Gorsachius; species Gorsachius magnificus. The sequence continues at coordinate 39,501,469 of CM067086.1, read as the reverse complement.
TTTATGGGTTTATTTTTTAGGTGAATGGTCTCGCCACAACAGTGGTAAAGCATAAGCAACTCTACAATATTTAGAAGAAGGCTATTAAACCAGCACTGTGTAAACGTGTGGCTGAAGACCTGGAATTTTTAATATCACAAAGTACTGTTGTACTGTGTTCTAGTAACCAAATTTTAGCTAAAGTTAAATCCACAAAGTGCATTATTACACACTTCCTGGTAATCCTGTTATACAGTTGACAGTATTGATCAGCTGTATCATTTTATCTGGTTTTATTTATGAAGAATTCATGAAAGAAATTTATCTTCATTTATTAGCTTCTTGTTATTGAGTTACATCATTTCTGTGATGGACTATTTGCCTTTTGCAATTTAGTGACTGTGTCAACTGTATCAAAGGTTGTGTACCTGTAGCAGTGTGTCATGATGGGTTAAAAATGAAAAGGAAAGTAAAGAATTTAGGAGATCCAAAATGCTATTTCATAGTTTTACAGGAAATAGGGTGTGGTCATACCTGCATATTCATAGCGTTCCCAAGTCTTTAATTCTTGATTTCGTTAACTTGTTTTCAGTGAAATCAATTAGTAGTTCTAATCCCTGAGAACAGTTCTTGTTTCAGTTTTAACATCCTATTTGCAGTAGTTAGTAATAGAATTAGCTTCTTTCCTTTTTTTGTTTTGTTTGGGTTTTGTGTCCCCCGTCCTCCCACACGTTCCCCCCACCCCCCAGTATATCTAAAGCTACTTCTGGAAAATACAAGGGAGAAGTATTACTGTCTCTTTGACCAACCACCAGTCCAGTGCTAAAAGCTGTTTCACGTGTTATTTTCTGCAAAAAGATTCAAAAGTCTTCCTTGGGCCTTTCCTTCCTTAGGAATGAAAAATTGTTATCTAGTTCTTATGCAAATAAACATGTATTTATAGTATCTTATATTAGCAAAGCTGACAAAATATTCTTTTTAAAAAGGACTTTTAAACTAGCTTCAGAGGCAATAAGATTTAGAACAGTACAGATTAGTTAAAAAAATTATGCCCTAAGTAATTATATTGCTATCAAATAATCAAGTCTGCACAATGTTCATCCAATACGTTTGATGGCACATACCAGAAATGTGCTCTGACCCTGTGCAAAAGGTGGCAAATTATTTATTTTTAGATTATTATTTAGATGAGATTATTATTTAGATTAAATCCATGTCTCTTTTGGACTAGGGAGGCCAGAGCTGGACGCAGTACAGAACTGGAGACAAGGTGCAGTACTCAAGAGTGGCCATGCAATGACATTGGTCAGCACTTGTGGGTGCGACCTGTCAGGCTGCATGGATTTATGTACGTTCAAGTTTGCTTCAATGTTCCTTAATCTGATTCTCCTCTGCTGAGGGTAGGTCTTCCTTGCTCCGGACTTCCCCTCTGGTCTCAGGGATCTGTGATGCCTGAAGGCTGGTCTTGCCAATAAAGACTAAGGCAAAGAAGGCGTTGAGTACCTTGGCCTTTTCCCTAGCCTTTGTCACAAGGTTGCCTGTCTCATTCAGCAATGGGACCGCATTTTCCCTTGTCTTCCTTTTGCTGCTTTAGTTAAGAAGGTGAAGCTTAATGCTCCTTAATATTGAATCAAATAATATTCTTTCTTAATCTTGTGGAAATCATCATAGCATAATATGGTGAAATGGGCCTGAAGAGATTCCAAGCATGCACCTCAGATGTTCTAAGTAGGTCTGTGTTGTAACTGGTATAAATATTAGTTCTCCTTTTTCATTGCTCTTCACCTTCTCTTTTTCTCTCCCATTGCCCGAGTTCTTGTGTGAGTCAGTCCTCTGCTCTTGAACTATTCTGCTTTGGTGGGCATGCCTACATGAGTAAGAAAGTTGATTTATGTAGGGTATTAGTTATGTCTTTCACTCCTGTTATGTTTCAAGGAACAAAACTGAGACAGAATTAATAACCTTTAACAACAGTTCTCCAGCATTTTCATTCCAAAAATTGATTTTTTTGGGGAAGATTTCAGTTAATCTTTATCAAGCCATCGTATCACCACATATCATTAAAACATATCTCTAGGTCCTCTGGCTACTAGTGACGTAATGTTCCAGTTTTTTGTTACAAATAAAGATCCTTCTTGACAAGAAGGGCTGTGGGGTTTTTTGAAGTTATTTGTACCACTTTTTAGATTCTTTAACTCTATGCATACCACTTAGGCCAGTGATCCTTCAGGAATTTCAGATCATCACTATATAAAATCTTCTACAAGTTATTAGAACTTTGCATAAAAATGTGCATTTCTTGCACATGGCTTAAACAGATGCCAGGGATTTTACAGCAGGTAGCAGTTTATAAATATTAGAAAGACCATTCAGATAGAATGGACTAAAGCAGTCAAGAAACAATATTTAAGTTATTTCATTTTCTTGCCCCCAAACTATTTTAATATTTCAGTATCAGACCAAATTATTTAATAGCAGATATATCAATCTAAGATAAAATGTTTTCATTTAAAATATGTGTACCTTAAATACTGATAATGGATATAAGTAGTTATTGCAATAGTACATGCAATCAGAAAAAATTGTTTTCGCTTACTTTCTAACTTCTAGATCCTCAAAAAAAGCATAATTCATTTCTGAACACTATTTTGTAAATCTAAATAGGTGTTTATTTTCAGATACACTGTCTTTTCTCGCATGTAAGATTGTAAGGTTCTTACATAATACAAACCCCCAAAGAAAATTGTAGAAGTCTAGTGTGTTCATTGCTTGAAATAACAAAATTATAGAAGGATTATCCAAATTTGAGCTTTGAAGGCAAACAGTTCTATTGCTTATCACTTTACTAAGGTACTGTGAAACAAAATGTGAGATGTCACAACTCCTCTTATAGACTAATAAACTTTATCTACAAATCTTCTTCCCTCTTTTTCTCCAAAAATGACAAGTGTTTTCTTCTGGTACTACTTTAAGAATCCAAAAATTGTATGGGGCTTCATGGAGAACCACTGTTTTAAGTATCTAGTTCATGTAGTTCTGGAGTTGAGTACTTTTTTTTCCCTCCCCAATTACAATGGTTTGAGTTCAGCAAGAAATATCATTTCATTCCTCATACCTTTTCATGCACCTTGTCTCTGTAGATTACACACACATAAATGCCTTTCTGCTAGTACAGTTGCATATACAAGGTTTTAAAGTGATGTAGTTAATTGATGCAAGCTGCTTCTTAGACCAACAGTTGTGATTTTTTTAATAAAACACTGAAGTCAGCTTTTAAAAACAAAACAAAAAACCCAAACAAAACCAGTTGTTACTCACCTGGCTGTATAAAGAGATCTTATTATGAAACCGTGACAACATGAGGTTTGCCAGAGGAGGAGGAGTGGAGACCAGTCAGTCATCAGTTGGTTATATCTCAAGGAGTAGTCTTCCTCCTCTCTTACTGCAGGAGTTTCCTGTGAAGAGTAATTGCTAAGACATGTTTTCTATATTGACATGCTGTAATACCAGCTCCTAAACCCTACAGCAAAAGTAAGTAAAAGATCAGCCATGCAGTACCTGTTCTAATATTCTAGAATTGGTTTCCTCCCCCAGTTGCACATGAACTTCAACATTGCAGAAATTGCTGGATTTAGTTAGACTCATCTGCTAATAGTTCTGTGTTTTTCACTAGATAACACTGTGCTTAGAAAACTCTCTCTCAAAATGCAAAGCACAGCAAATGAAACTTGTAATATGTGATGGCCTGACTGATGATTACACTATTAAAAATTAAAGCCTTCAGTTAGATGTCTGAAGTTATACAAGAAATTAAATTTCCTCCATAAACACTCGAGCATCAGTGTCATCCCACAGATGAGTCTTAACTAAATTCAGCGATTAATTTCTGCAATGTTAAGACTCCCATGTCATGAAGGGGAGGAAAGTATTCCCAGTTCTGCAACACTGGAGAAGAGAAAGAACTATATAAACAGTCTGTAGTGTTGGGGGAAGTATTCAAACTAAAGTAGGCCATTTTTAATTGAAATTCAGACATAGTTTCAAATTATTATAAATTTTGGCAATAGTGCATCACAAATTAGCTGAAGACTGGTTATCTCTCCTTTTTAATTTAAAAAAAAATGCATAAATACAGGGCCATACAAATTTTTTTCATGATACTTAATAATTTGGATACGCCTTGAAAATTTATTTTGAAGGGAGGAGAAACCCCTCTGAAAGCAGGAGAGGTTGGCCTTGAGCAGTACTTTGGATGATACTGAGCACTTTAAGCAGTGGGAAGGACAAAAGAAATGCAATATATGTTCAGATGCTTATGTTGAACTGGTTGAAGTGTCCTATTTCTAGCCTACATTACAAATATCTGAATACAATATACATTTTAAAGTTCTGTAAATTCAAAGTATATTATGGCAATTGTTTTTGAATGGCATGTCTGAAAGAGGCAGTAGAATACAGTGTCACTGCTACAGCTTTGCTACTGAAAACTCTGTGCATAAACATCCCTTGAGGCACTGATGTCTGATGTCAAAAGCTATACTGATCCACTGCATTCATTTTTTATTGCACATGTCGATACTGGTCAGGGTAGAGAAAGCTGAACTGTCAGTCCTAGTACTATGGGGTTATACAATCAGTTCATATCCTAGTCCTATGCATTTTCTAACTTTCATTGTAGTTTACTTAATTACAAGGTCTTTATAAAGGCTGGTGATCTTTTTTTCCTTATTGTACTTACGTTCTTGGCAGTTTAAGGAATAACAAATATGATCATCTTCTGGTTTTGAGCTTATATTACAGGTTCTTGAAAGATATGAAAAATTATCTAGAAAAGTTTATAGTTGAGAGGAATTTCTCACTGTGGCTGAAGCACTTTAGTCCATTTTAGGGAAGAAAATTGTATGTGCGGATGTCATACAATATAACTGAAATCATTTGTGGTAGAGCTAGAGGTTTCTGGTGAAACACAAGAAATTTAATCAGCTCAGAATGCAGCACCTGCTGTGCTTTTATGTTCATTGCATTTTGCATTGGTGTATTATGCAGTAGGATTTTAATGGAGTGTAAGAATCGTGTAACTCACTGAAGAAATGTTGTGTGTCTGTCTGCTGACTGGTCTAGAGGAGGTAAGCACAGGCTGTTGCCATCAGCCAGATGAATCGTCCTTCGGTGCCAATATAGATTCTGGTATTTTGGAAGTGAAAGGTTGGGCATCGTTACGAGAGTAGAAGCAAGAGTAGAAGCAAAAGCGTATGTTGAGTTACAGATTCAGTCAACTGCACGTTAAAAGAGGAAAAGGGAACTCTTGTTATGAACATTAGAGGCCCTCATGAACACAGTTTTATTTTTACCTCCTTTTATTTGATGTATTTTTAAAATATTACCTGTTTTAACCCTTTGTTTCAGTTGACTACCTGGTATTCTGATAGTGTTTGTATAGAATATACGGGGACACCCCAGAAATGTATTAAAACTGCAGATTTGTACATTGAACCCAGGTGGTTTATTAGGCTGCACTCCTTGAACAGTATCACTAATACCGTTCTGTCAGTAACATGTTGCTTGCCATGTTGCTGTTGTCTTAGGTGTACATTTTCTATTTCATTTCTTCTTCAGAATGTTAGAAAAGTTCATCTGGTCTCCTGATGCACAAAAGAGAAAAGTCCTTTACCAGTGCTGTGGAAATCTCCACTAATGTGGTCACTGAATCCAACATTTACTTAGTTAAATTGCATTTCAGACTGAAAAAGGGCCCAAATCTTTGGAGAAAGGATTTTATCAAGTTGTATTTGTCGGAAGGGTTCCTTTTGATTAGAATACTCTCAAAAATTAGTAGGTAGCCCAAACCAGGAAGCAAGGTACAGAAGTTGAAGTCAAATTATAATCAAAGACGGCTGTAAATGAGTAACCAGTCATTCATAACCACTGAAAGGAAGAGAAACCGAAAGTTGTATCTTTGTAGGTCTGTCTCTCTAAAATGCAGTCTTACTGTTTGCTCAGGGAAAGGAAGTAAATTTATGTAAGGTGAGCTTAAGTTGAAAAGTGTTCTTCAGTCTTGATGTGATAAAGCAGTATTTGCTACAAGCTTCAGCTGGACCCATGAGAAGGTAACTTTCATGTTCCACTCGTGAAATAAAGGATGTGAATGCAAACCAAAATAATGTAATGTAAAATTCACAATAGATTTGAACAGAATGGAATATGCTTGCTCCGATAAACTCACTTTAAGCTTAACTCCCAGTTTTTGAAGCTGTTTGGTATTCGTTTGGCTAGCCTTTAAACATGATTTATTTCAACTGCCATTTGTTAACGCCAATAAAGACATATTAATGATTGAGGGGTACAGTCCTTCATACTCTTTTCTTTCTGGAGAAGTAAAATAGTTAAGAAGTTTTTACATTAAGTTATTACATGAGCTCTGCATTGTAGATCAGTTAACCCCTTTCTAAAATGAAGGATGCATCAACGTTGTTATTTCAAGCTGTCTGTAGATGCAACTACCACTTCATCTGTGTATTTGTGACCTTTTTCGAATGAACAGTATTTGCCTTTTTTTCCTTAAATGGAAGCACAGACTCTAGAGAAGAAGCTGACAAATGGGAGTTGCTGTGGCTCTGTAGTTCTATACTCTGACTCTTTGAGGACTTCAAGGAAACAATTACTTTGGATGCCTTCAGACTTAGGTTCTTGCCAGCATAGTTTATGTCCTACGCTATACCTTGTTCATGAAAGTTTATTAAAAACTGCTGTGTAAATTTGCCATGTCTTTTCATGTTATATGGAGCAAAAAACAATTTTACATTTACAGTTTTAATACGAGTTTACTTATAAAAATTCTAGCCATTTTTACTGGGGCAAAATTACATTGGGATGCAAGAGATTTTTGTCTGCTGGAAACGTTAGCATCTTGTGCGAATTAGTGGAATGTACTTCATCTGCTTGCTGTGAGCAGTTGTGCTCAACTTGGCAGGATTCCTGAAGCAACAAAGTCAAATACCAGCGATTTTATGTTCCCTTGCTGAGCTGATGAGGGCAGGAATTGATCCACTGCTTTTGTTAAGAAGCTGTTTCTGTTTTAATATCGCATAGGCAGTACACCACCTGATCATTAGATGCAGATATTTTCTTTGGATTCAGTACAGTTTATACCGTCTTGTATATGGTAAAATACATTGAACTGAAAAAAAAATCTGTGTATAACTATACAATTATAGTAAATGCTATATATCAAAATATAACTGCATTGTAATGTTTGTTCCACTGCCAGCTCCTTGAGATAAACAATGTGATGTTATATCTTTGAACATCATTTTATAGTACTTACGTAGTTGGTCACAGTTTGCAATTTTGCTTCGTTGTGATTGAAAAGCATCCTTCTCTTGGTGTCTTCATGGCTATGTTAACAGGCTCTTTTCCTGGTGTCTTTGAGAAATAGAACTATCTTTTCTCTATCCTGGTAGAGATCCTGATCTAACATGATAGATTCTACAATTCTTCTTCTTCTATGTCCTTTTAATTGTCTCTAGCTGTCTTCTTTTTTTCTTATGTAGAGGCAAGGCTCATTACTGATTAGGCTAAAGTGGATTGATTTTTGTTCATTAGCCTACATCATTCTTAGATCATGAATTTCAGATAGATGACTTTGTGTTTGAAGTTCTCAGGACTAAAAGATTCTTTCCTTCTTTGTTTATGTTTTGCCACATCTTTTCTTCACCTCTTAAGCTTTATAATTGTTACTTTCTGGATATGGACTTCAAGATTTGTATTTTTTCTGCATCAGCAGAATCTTTCTGAATTCCCCCTCCCGTCTTGCCTTACCAGTCTCTTCTTTCTGCTTCAGGAGGGAGTACGTAAGAATGGGATGAAAAAAATAGATAACCTATCAACGTCATTCCTTATATTCTCTTGCTGCATCATCAACAGTATACAGTGAGTAAAATGATATGCAACAGGCAGATATTAGTAGGGAAGCAGTTAATGTGTCAACTTTGCTTCTAGTGCCCTTGCAGAAATACAGGCCATGCTAGTTATTCTTTCTTGGGTCTTTCTATATGTTTTTAGTATTTAAATATTATTTCAGCACCATAAAATCCAAAATAATTGCAAGATTTTGTGAATTTGGCTTGCAAGAAAGCAAGCAGTGCATTTCTTCATAGCAGTAAAATTACCTTTATGTTTTTAAGTAAGCTTTTTGAAGTCTAGTAATTTCTCACTCATGTCAAGATTTTAGATGTCATTTTTAAAGCTTGATTAGTTGGTAATCATAAACTATGTCATTCTGTATTCATAAAAACAACAAACTAAATGTTGGAAAAAATACTGTTGGTAGGGAAGATGAATTTTCCTCGAGAGAAGCTACACAAATCCTTCTGTCAGGACTGGACCTTTTATGAGAAGTCACTGTTCCGCTGCAAGCTAATAGATCAGGCATCCTACATTGTACACCTTTAATTATCCAATTTTCAGAGGTAATACGTTTTCAATTTATTTGTGTGCTGTTTAATGAAAATACCAAGTTTTCTGCTCAGTTGAGATCGCATACTTGGTTTTCCAGAAGTCATACAAACACTTTCTTTTCTAAAGGCTCATTAAAAAACTATGCTTTCATGACAGGATAGATGCTCAAATGGATAAATAACTGTTTATGACTTAGGAAACAAAGGGTAGAAATACATGCTGTTTTCACAGGGGAAGCGGGTCACTAGCAGAGGTTTTTGGCTCTATGCTGTTAAATATATTCATACATGATTTGCAAAGCATGACTAGTAAAGTGTCGGTGTCAGCCCAGATGAAGTTCAGTATAGATCACCATAAAGTGTCAGGGGAATTTCTTTATTTTATCTGTGTAACAAGGGGCTTAGATTTAGCTGATCTACCAAAAATTGAGAAGTTCAAGTTATAATATGAAAATGTAATCTTAGTGCCCAGTATCAGTCAAGAAAAGCAAATACAAGTCTTGTAATTCTTAGGAAAGGAATAGAGACAAAATGGAAATGTTTGTAATGTCACTGCCCCTGTGTCATCCATCTTTGACCTCCTCTCTGCTTCAGAGAATGCTTTTGCTGCAGAGCGTGGGCATCTGAGGTGGTGGTCCGGGGAAACACCACCAGATGCTGATGCTGCTTTGGGAACTCCTCTTTGAAAGGCAGAATTCCAGGCTTAGTCGATCTTGGTCTGATCCAGTCATGCTTAGGCTTTTTGTATTCTTATCACAAGATTTCACTGAAAAGAAACATTTTTCAAGTTACGTCAGTTTAACAGGGGTAACCTCAATGCCTGCAAATTTTCTGTGTTGTTACGATTAAGGTAGAATAAGCAGTTACATGATTTTTAATCATTATGCATCAGTAAGTTGTATAGCCAGCTTTCCAAGAAGGGTGGGATTGAAGTTGATTACCGTTCATTACAGTTGCATTCATTGCAGTTAATGCATTAAAAAAAAAAAAAAGCCTATCAGCTTCTAAAGTAGATCTAACTCATTTTAGGTTCTAGTTCATTTTATGTTGTATAGTAGGTATATCTGTTAAAACCTTTGAACTTAAAAAAAACCTTATTTTCCATAAAATATTTTATTCCCAACTGGGTGAGGCAATTTTTTTTTCCTTTCTTATTCATTTTACCCAGTTTTCTTATTATGATACACATCACATTTACCCTTCTTTAAAAGGTTTTAGGTATTATCGTTTTGACTGAGTCTAACACGACCCGTGTAACAGTGGCTCAATAGATTGTTCAAGTAACCCTCACTTCAGCTGATCCTTTCTCAAAAGACTTGAGGTGATGACTGAAACCTGCAGTCTGTGGTACATTGTCCTATATCTTAGTGGATATTTCTGTGCTCATTTGAACTTTTGACATGATGATATCATCTGATTGGCGTTCTGAATAAGTATGAAATGCTTATCATTAAAAAGGCATTGATGGAGAAAGCAAAAGTGCACGTTAATACAAAACATATTTCCATCAAAGGATGAATCAACTCTGTTTACTGTTTAACAAATTTATTTAATCAATTTAGTTTTTCCTTACTGTATGGTGTGTGAAACTTGGACATGACTATAAATTATTTCACAGGATGTGTCTTTAATAGCACTTGAGCTTTTCTTAAAGGTAGAGTGGCAGAATCCTATAGATTAGTGGTCTCCAAATTTTTTTACTGTGCAGCCCATCACTAAAAATTTTCGAGCATACACCCCCCATATATATATTTATTAATAACTTACATGTGTTCCTGAAGTTCTAGTATTTTCTTTCTGTACCCTAATGGATTGTCTTGTGCACACCCAGGGGTGTGTGCGCCCCACTTTGGAGACCACTGCTATAGGTTCACTTGAAGTTGTATATTCGAAAAAAAATTGTTCACCTGCAAAAAATTTAAATCGTCTTTTTTGAGTATGTAAGAAAACTTTGCTTAAATTTTCTTTCTTCTTTTCTCAGTTTTTTGTATTCTTTCAGTTGTTGCTGCTACTAACACAGATTCTAATCATAAAACTGCCAGAACTTGAAGATTTCTCTTTTCCTCACCAACTCCAGTTCCCTTCTATCAAATAACTACTTCTACCGCTTCATTTTCACTAGCTACCACATGTAATGGGGAACGAGCCTTGCCTAGGCTAAGCAGAAAACTCTTTGATATGTCATATAGGTTTTTATTTGATACATTTGTTTGACAGTTTCTTTGACCAATACATGCTTGACCAAACATTTGTATCAGTGTATTTGTTAATTGATAGTAGTGAGTCTTCAATGGAGAGTAGCTGTAAATGATTTAGAGAAGATCATAATAAAAAAGGTAACCCTTTTATTGAAATAAAATTTGGAGTAACTTGCCCATCAAACAAGTTGTGTTGTTAACCTGTCAACAGTGTATTCTATACCACTTGGATATATGTCAGGAAAAAAAATCTACTGTTTGGAGAATCTCTCTACTTTTTCAGTCTTTCTGAATTCATGGTCTCAATAACTCGTTGCTCCAGTAGGTTTCAAATTAAATAAGGCTTATGCAAAAAATATATCTTTCAATATCACTATCAAACTCATTGAATTTACTTGCAGGCTGAGTGCTGGCTTTGGGATTTTGAAAGAGCAAACAGCAATACACAGTCTCATGGTTATTTCTGATAAATTAGGTTTGCAACCCTTTGTGGTAAGATACACATCATCTTTTAGGAAGTGCTTGAGGTTTGTAGCTAAAGAGGTTTGAGCACAAACAAGCAAACCTGCTTCCCTTGGGGAATATAACAATTTGAAACAGAAACTAAGGAGGAAGAGACTGAGGAGCTGCCACAGGTTGCAGTCTGCTGGTTTTATATCTGGATGGTACTGTGACTCGGGCCTGGAGGCACCGTCATTCCTACTGAAATCTGGCTCACTCCGGCTCTTAGAGAGGCCCTGAGAAAGTTTCTGTTAAACTAGTTAAGGTGTATCTTGTTGCCAAGAAGAAGTTTGGAGAGCTTGCCTGCTTCTTAGGACAAGAAGGCTCTTATTGCTCTAGTTTGCTGCTGCAGAAGGTTATACTACAGGGGTTACATTTGTTTCCTGGTTTGTTTTTTTGGCTTCCTCCTCTTCTTGAATCCAGTAAACTCTTACTCATTTCAGCTTCAAATGAAACAATTCCAGTCTTTTAATCTCTTTTTATATGGAAGTACCTTCCATACCTCCAGTGGTTTTCTCATCTGTCAGTTCTTCTTTCTTTCCACACTACTTTTGGGTTGGTCTCACAGAAACACAAGTGAGGGATATTAGTATCACCATTTCCCAATTTAACATTTCAATCCCATTTATTTATACACATGAGTGAAATCCTGAGTAAACCTGTTAAGTCAGTAGAACACTTCTGTTATCTTCAGCGGAGCAACAATATATTCTCTAAACATTCTGCTTATCTTTTTGACCTTAAGATCTGCCTGACCAGGCCCTGGAGCTGTTTCCATGATGAGTCATTCTTGAATTGCTGTAACCCATTTAAAAATTTAACCATAGTTCAGAGCAATAATTTGGTTATTTTTTCCAGGTTATGACATCTTGGGCATTTCATGTGCAAATTGTCCATTTGCTTAGCACTGTTAGGTTTCCTTCTCCCTTTTCTACTCTTCTCCTAGAAGGATTAAAGTGGGGATGAGAAAACTCAATGGTTGTATAGAGTCATGCTTCTGTTCCTTCCTTGTCTCTGATGGTCTTATATCAAAGGTCTGAGACCAGAAGAAAGCGTTATTAGCCAGGCGGACGCTAAAGCAGGTGCCAGAAGTAGCTGTGTGTTTCCAGGATTAGTTGTTTTGTCACATTCCCAGGGCTTGAGGTGAAGCTGACTGGCCTGTAGTTCCCTGAGTCCTGCTTCTTGCCCTTCTTGAAGGTAGAAGTAACATTTGCTTTCCTCCAGTCTTTGGGCACTTCTCCCAGTCGCTGTGATTGTTCAAAGACTGTTGAGAGTGGCCTCGCAATGACATCAGCCAGATCCCTCAGCACTTCTGGGTGCATCCCGTCAGGGCCCATGGACATCTGATGATACCATGTAACCCCCCCCATGTATATTCTGTATATAATGATTTATGTTTATGAATTTTAGGGTAATTTTAAGAGATCCGTAAACTTTTGCAGATCATTCACTTTAAACAGCGTTAAAAATAGGTTAATGTACACAGAGGTTCCCTAGTGAGTTCAGAATAAGACTGTATTTTTAATTCCATTATACTTTTAGCCATCAGCGTTTATTCACTGTATAACAAACCATTTTCTTAGACTTTTCTGAAAGAAACTTGAAAGAATTAGAAAAGTTTCACAAGTGCTACTAATTCTTTTTGAGCACCTCTTTTTTTTTGAGAGGTATAATTCTGACAGTGACCATGGAATCCGTCACTTGATCTTTTCAGAAGCCTTTGATAAGAAATGTGAAGAACTTTCAAAACAAAGTCAGAGGAAATAAAGATGTAAAAGACTCAATATTTACTTTATGCTATTAATTTAGATCAGTGTGAGCACAGAAAAGGAGCAAGAGGCTTTCTTTTTAATTTGGAGCTGTTCCTTATTGCCAGTAGTTAATTTTGAACACTGCATCAACAGCTCCAGTAAACTTGTGGGGTATTTAATTTTGTTTTCCTATGCTAAATTAATACCTCTGCAGTGTAATTTTATGATTAACAGGGTCTGAATCCATGAACTAAGGTATTGCTGTTTTTTCCACTTGGGTGAAAAATGGGTAAATACATGAAGAAGGAGTTCTGTGCTAGGATTTCAAATGAATATAAAACCTACTGTGCTGTATAGTTTGTAGGTTTGAAACTGTGGAATCATTCTCAAATGAATAGAAGTACCTTAAAAATGAACTTCAAAAATTCAGAATATACAGATGAGTCAGACACGTTGACTCATAAATGTTAATCTTTTAATAAAACTCCATAAAAGTCTGAGCTTGCACTGGACAAATGATTGTAAATGGTTTATTGCTCAAATCTCATGTCATGGGTGAGACAATGTAAACAACCCATAGTGAATCTGGATACTGGGGTTTATTTAAGAACCAAGGAGATCTCAGCTTTTACCTTACTTCAATGCCTCCCACACTGGCTCATTTGCCCCCTTCCCAGCCCTACGTTCACCAGCTCCCCACTGCCCCTCCCAGTAAGGAGGCAATTGCTGGCCAGGGCAGGCTGGGCACAAAGTTGCATTCGTTCCTGTTGTGCCACTGCTTGCAGCTACCAGTCTTGGGCATCATTGACCAAAATTACCAGAAGTCCCCTGGCCTCCAGCTCCCATCTCTGGGATCTTGCCCCACTTCCAGCCATGTTACCTCTAAGCAGAATCTTCATCTTTGTCTTTGCAGCCCTCCTTCTTCTTTCTGACATGATTACTGCTTTTTGGGGACCTTCCCACCTCCTCTTCTTTCTAGGCCCCCCGAAGCTCACAGTGTTTCCAACCTAAGTAGCCTGTGTGCAGAAGCATGACACGGGCTCAGCCTTGGAGCTGGTGGTTCGGTTTCCTGTCTCTGTCACTGGAGGGTTGAGGGCATGCCACTTTTGCATAGTCTGAGTGTTGGACAAAAATTGCAACCAGCCTGTACCAGTTGCGGTTAGCAAGTAGCAAGTTTCTGCTTGAGTGTTTGAAATTCAATTCTGAAAATTGATCTCCCCCTCTATCCCTGTCTCCTACAGCCAATTACCTGCCAACTGTTAGCATTCATAATTTAAGCTATTTTTTGCCAAAAACATTGGGATAAAGCAATAATGCTAGGTAAGGAAAGCAAAACAAAACTTATTGGGTTAGAAAGATTTTCCTGCCTGTAAAATTCAGAGTGCTGAAGCACTCACATACATGTCCAGAAAGCTCATTAGATCCAAATTTTCCATATCCAAATTTCCTTATTTCAGAGCAGAGCAAATAAAGAAACAGAGTGATTATAAATCTGAATATGTCTAGATTTTAGGAAATTTTAATTTCTATTTTGTATTAGGGTCCTGATAACCTTAATTTTTAAATCAGATTTCAAGATGGAGATCAGAGATCAAATCTTTGGTTTGTATGAACTGCCTTAGCTCTGTTGACTTCGATGGGACTCTGAAAACTCAGACTGTCTTTGATTGCTAGGATGGAATAGCGAACAGAATAAAATACTTTCTTTTAGCCCAGTGAAATTGTATATACAGACACTAATTGTTATGATGTATGGTTTAATCAATGCTTGAAGTGGAATAGCGTGTAGTGGTACATTATATTTGGTTTTTAAGTGGCGAATGCCACCAGTTATTGTAGGGAAGAACTTGGTTACGAGTGCCCACGGGAAGTCAATGGGATGCATTAGTCTTAAAGGCATTCCGAATGGGAGAGGATAGTAGGAGAATGTCTGCTTTTCATAGCTGCAAGATACTGCTAGTCATGTGGGTGATGGTCTCTGATCCTATGGGAGGCATGGATGCTAGATGATGGATGCTAGATGACAGCCCCCGTTACGTGAAGCTCTGTTGCTCATAATAGCAGGATCTCACCTCTGCTAATACTTCAAAGCCCTTTTCGACTTGGAACTCAAACCTATCAGTAAATCATTTGCCTCTTTCAAAAAGCAGGACCTTGCCTCTGTGAGTTGCAATGGCTTCTTGTTCTCATTTCCAGCTGTGCTGAATGATGGATCTGCTCCTGAACCCAGAACAAGGAGTACCAGCCATTAACAGCCAAGTCATTAACGGACTTGATGAAATGGTCTTGTCAAAACTGTTGTAGTTTCAATGTCTTGTATTTTGGTGATAGTAGGAATGCTTAAATAGATGATGACAAGTTAGCCTAAGAGTTAACAGTGTAGCAGTATCATATTAAGAACATAATATTGCAAACTTTTCTGCAGAGTAGTAAGTTTTTCAGGATATGGTTGTAGGCATATTTGGAACCCCTTCATTTTTTATTGCACAATTTTACATACAGCCAGAAAGTTGCCTTAACAGCATCAGTGCTCTGTCAAAGCAAAAGGATAGCCTGACGTTACGGAACCTTTTTTGTTAATAAGAAAGGTCTTCATTTAATTTGAAAAAAATACACATATTTTTGTCTTCATCAGGAGGGCTTTTATTTTTTCAGTCAATAAAACAGGAGTATTCTGAAAGTTAAAAATTTGATTTTTAGTGTCTATATGAAAGCCTTTCTAGATGTGTAATTTTAAAAAGTAATTAATTACAAGATGATGGAAGAAGTTTAAAAGAAGAACCTAATTCATATATGACTGCTTCTGCAATTGCATGCTCTGAAAATTTAAGCTGTGCTAGGTTTAGCCATAGAAAGTCAACTATGCCATACAGAACATGGCAGAACAAGAAATAGAAATCATCCGCATTTATACAGATTAAAGATTTATGTAACTTGCTGGTTGACATAGATCCTCCAGATCAAGTTATAATGACACACTAGTTTCAGTGAATAGTGCTCTGAAATAACATCATTTCATGAGACAAGAAAACAGAATGCTGTCTGCAGAGCCTGATGAGAACATGTGAATCTGAAGCCTAGAAAAACATTATTTTTACCTTACAAATTAAAACCCAAAACACTTCCATGCCTTTCAACAGAGTGGAACATTGCCAAAACAGTTTCAAAAGAAGGAGAAAGAATGATGTTTTGTATTCTTCTTATTGCTGTATTCTGCAGTACTTGCCAAATTTAAAGCTTTCTTAAAATAAAATATTTTTGAATATTTGTCATGTCAGTATAAAATGAAATGGCTTTTTTAATGTATCATTATATAAAATGATATGATAAGTTCCAGTTATTCAGCCAGGAGGGTTGAAATGTAGAATAAGAATTATATTTATTACTGCTTATCTTTACCATTGGTATCTTTTCTTGATAATGCTGGAAGCATCCTAGAACTTGCCTCAGTTACCTTTTCAACCAACAGATTGGTGTTCCTCATCTACTAGTTTGTTGTTAAGTTCAGTTTCTTGCTGACCTTCTCTATGGGTGGTGCCTAAGAGTATCTTAGCTGTGGACTAAGTCCTCTAGTAGTGGTTTGTTGGGATGCTGGTCTGCACTCCCTTGTATTCCAGCCCCAAAACTCGGTACAAAGTTAGGATCTAACAGTCCTTCACTGTTCCCTGAAACTGTCTCCTGCCTTTCTGGGCTTTGTCTTTGGTTTCTGGAGCTTCTAAACATAACTTTCAGGACCTTTCAGTTAAGGTGGACCCTTCATTACTGGCTCCTGCTCCCTTGTCTCAGAAGTACAGTTCAAGTGTTCTTACATTTCATGGTAGGTGAACAGTTTTGTCAGTCAACTCATCCCTGCTGAGTTTTAACTCCAATACATACTTAATGTTGTAGCAGATACGGTGGATACAGGAGGATGAGTTCACCATGAAAATGACAGCCTAACCTGCTGCAGAGCTACTTAAATCCAGCCATAATTCAGCACAGACATTTTACTTTTCTGTCAAGGAAAAAAATCCCAATGCTAACTGAATAATCAGTTAAGCACTTAGGCAAAATTTAAGTTTCTATTGAAAGGCAATTTCTTTGAAAAATTATCATCGCTGTTCTGCAACGTGTGCTGTACAAGAAATTCTAAGATATTTAAATTGAAGGACATTTAAATGAAAAAAAACTAAATATGTAATACTGCATGTGTGTTTATAATAACTGGTACAACTTCAAGTTCAGTATCTTGGGGAGGTTTCTTTAAATTTAATTTCTGCCTCCCTAAACTTGCATTAACATTGTTACTGCTAAGTGTAGTATTTATTTAGTATCAATATATTTGTAATGTGAACTAAACAAAAGATATAATCAAGTCATTTCTAAATTACTTTTTTAGCCTTGGGAGTAGAAACCTTTTTTATTGCAAGAGCATGAGCCATGATAACCCATTAATTAATTTGCAGGGAGATTGGAAGGTTCAGTTACAGCTTTAATGGAAAGGTTATCAATTATTTCTTCACCATTTCTGAAGGGGTGGGGAGGACTGTACAACAAAAGTGGAGTTGAGAGTATAACACTCAACAACAAAATACTTTCCATCCACTTAACAGCTTCGGATGGAACTGAATTCAGGGCACAGGAAGAGAGCCAAATAATCACATCCCTAAGGGAAAAACTGCTTGTGGGAGGTTTTAATTTCAGATTTGCATCTACAGAGATATTGATATTTAATATCTTAAAATGTTTTTAATTCATTATCTAAATTTAAGATAAATTGAAGTTACTGCTTTTTTTAAGCATAGTTGTGTTTTTACTGCACTGCTCATGTTATTTGAAAAACCACCCAGTAAATCCATGTAAAACTCCTCTCCAATCTTCCAATTTAGCAAACGTCATTTACTCAAAATAGAATTTAAGTACATGCATAATTTTAGGTAGGTATTCAAGGAAATAGGCATAAACTTACATACATACTTAAATCCTTTGCTAGATTGAGACTTACACTATTTTTATTTTACATATCACTCATTTTAATAGTGCTTTGATTACCATTTGTATGCTTTTAGAAACAACCTCAGCAAAGTATTTTTATAAACAAAAAGTTTGCATCTCTCAAATTCACATATCAAAATTCATGGTTATCATGTCTGAGGGTCTTTCTTGTCTTCTCCCTTGGGGAGAAATGCATGCTCACTGACTGACTTGTTTTAGAAAGCTTTTTGGTTTTATATTTGTTATGTGCAAATTTAAACTAGAGACAGAATAGCAAAGAAGTGTACATTGCAGTTCTGTTGGAATCTGATGGAGCGCAGTGTTCCAATTTCAGTGCTTACCCTTACGAAAGCTCCTGGATACATACTTTTTCCATGATAATTTTGTTATTTGAAGAAGTGTAGATGTTTAATGGCAATATTCTTCATAAACCTGTAGGTAGATGGGCTGTGCAAAATCCAGAATTAGAAGTCCTGAACAGAAGGGCTGAGGCTCTGAACTTAAACTCTGAAGAACTAAAGGTTTAACTTGATGATCTTAAAGGTATTTTCCAACCTAAATGAAACGATTCTAAGAAGCAAGTAAAGAGATTCAAGAGCTTAGTGATGTGTTTATAGCGGTCTGCATTGCTGAGGAGGTATGTTGTGGCATGCCGTATGGCTGGAGTTTCCAGAATGCTATAGACCATGTCTTCACCTATGTATCATAGTTTCATAGACTAGGCAAGAGGAGAGGAAGGTGTGACTTACCAAGGCCTAAAATGACTCCTTGGTGGTCTCTAGGAGAACAGATGACATAAAATACCCCTGTCAGCTGCTTCCATGTGAGACAGCAGTGGAGAATCCAATCTCCTAACCTGTAGGCTGACCAGCACAGATGCTAGTGTGTATTTCCAATGCAGAGAGGTTACAGCGTGGCTGTAAATTCCTGAAAGTGTTTCCCTTGCTCCTTCTCCAGTCCAACTTTTCTTTAGGTTCGGTATGATTTTCATCTATCATTTGAACTCATTCTGCTGCTGGGCAATCGTAGCTCAATTGGTATCCATAAGCGGTAGGACCATAGTGGCATCTCTTGTTTGACTGTGGCACCTTTTCCACGTGGTGGCTGTGTGCTTGTGATACAGAGGCCCAGAAAAATGAATCCTCCTTGAACTCCAGTGATCTACTGGGGAGATGTTGTCCTAGTTCCTATGATATATCTTCAATATTAGATTAAGCAGGGAAGTTAATATGCCTGTACTTTGTTCTTTTTGTACAAGTGAAGAATAAATACGTATTTTATATATTTTCAATAACATCAAAATATTTCTTTAAGTGCTTGGTCCTTCCAGTGCATTCTTTGTATTCGGTCAGAATTGTAGAAAAACATCTGGCTATATGCACAGAAAAGATGGTTGACTTTAAGTCCTAGACAAAGTAAAATCACAAGAATTCTGTTCAAGAGGTAAAATGCGTTCTGATTAGTTGCATTTTCTAGTATAGCAAGGACAGCATTACTGTTGTAGAGTGAGCATTGCCTTAAGAGTAGTGAACTTGACTGCTGTAGTCTGAAAAAAAAAAATAGAAAAATAACATACTTGAACAAGTATCCTTACGGGTTTGGAAGCCCTTGAGGGGCTTGTTAAATAAATACAAAACTATTTTATTTCAGATTCAGGATGTTCTAACACATCAGACTGTTGGATGAAGTTCTAATTTTATGAATTAAGTAAGCTTTTTAACATGGCTTATTATGAAAACTAGAAACAGAATAATTCTGGGAAAAGAAAATGAAATCCTGAGTTAAACAAACTGTTAGGCGATTTGGATTGTTTTAATAAAAATAAAAATAAGTTTTGATACCATTGGAGTCATTGGATCTTACTTTCATGATGGTATTCCAAACACCTCTGTTAAAAGATCCCTAGACTGGAAATTGGTTGAGACTAGAAACATGTTTTTTCTGTGGACATTTTTGGAAAAAGTTTTTCCTAAGGGTAGAAGTTTTGTGCGCAGAAGGAACTGAGTCCAGGGCATAGGCTTCTATCAGTACTACGCTCTTAATTGCTTAAAATTCTTTTCTTGATTGGTATGCAGATTTTTGGTCCTCTTTTCATTACTACACAAGGAACAAGCCAGGGGCTAAGGGTATTTAGATCCTTTAGGAATTCATGTGAAATGAACCATTTAAAGAATACATTTTTTTTTCCTCTCAATTGCAAATCAGGAATGTATTTCTGTTGAGAGACAAGGCATTTCTATTAAGTGGCTACATACCTGGTCCACATAGCTGTGAAGAGTAAGCACACACTTAAACAACTTATTAATAAAGTATATATAATAAATTTAAAAATTTTACAAGTATTGGCATACTGGCTGCCTCTGTATACTGAATAGTTCTTCAAACACTGTCATAGTTTATATTTATAGTTTACACTAGTGCATTTAACTAGCCCCTGTAACTTTCGCAACTGTTAGGCTAGTTGCAAGCTCACATCACGTTGAAAGGGTTGGTACTTCAGGAACGTACAGCAGTCTTCCAGATGGCTCTGCAAGGCTTTTGTCTTTTTTTGTGATTGGTTATATAATTACATGTTTTCTTTTTAAACTCTTATGTATATTTTCAACTTGAGCAATCACTTCACTGACACCAACACAGGCTGCTTAATAAAATAGACCAAGTGGTCAGCTGAAATGGCCCATTTTTGACCCATTTTCCTTGCCTAAAAAAAAAAAGGTTTCTTTCTGGATGTATTCAGTTTATCTTACATACATAGAGTTACAGACTTACAGTCTGTAAAAAGATTATGTTGAAAAATTTCCAACATTTTCTTGAGCTCTGCCAATTTCTGATAAATGTTTGATATGCTATTATTCTCCTGTGTTTTATTGGAAAGCTATCGTCAGAGAAGTTATTGCTGCAAGTTTGTAAAAGCAGCTTTACTCTTATTCCGGTGGTCATTGTACATGATATATGATAAACCATTGATTGATGGTATATCATCAATCTTTATATTTTCAAAATATAGTATAAAGACCAATACAAAATTCAAAGTTCATCATCAATGACCAATACAAAGTTCATCATCATAGTGACCACGAGGTGTTTTGCTTTGTTCTGGGATGAAGTACCACATAAATGAAGCATATTAGTTGTGTTACTGTTTTTACTCATTTTTTGAATTATCTTTTTGTTACAGCTTCTGCTACATTTGAAGACTTTCAGATCCGGCCCCATGCTCTTTTTGTTCATTCGTATCGAGCGCCAGCCTTCTGTGACCATTGCGGAGAAATGCTGTGGGGACTGGTGCGTCAGGGACTCAAATGTGAAGGTAAGCTGCAGTGAGATGGGATTTTTACTCTCAGGAAGAGACCTGTCCATCTCACTTACACATGTTGTCTCTGATGCTGACCTTATATTGGTTGGGCATCAGAAAAAAAATCACTGTAGGTAGAGACAGTAAGAACTATCAAAACAATTAACTGATTAAGTAACTAATCCTTTTGACTGCTCTGAGGCCTCCTAGAAATGGCTCTGTGACCTGAAATCCAAAAAAATTTTTCTATATGTATTTTTAAGAAAAGGTTTTCTGTGTCTTACACTTCCCTTATGAGCCTGAGCCTGTATCTGATTCTATATCACATTAATTCAGATCATTTAACTGGAATTACTGCCAGTCCGTATGAGGTTGTAATAACTATCTTTTCTCATTTTGCCACAACTATTTGACTCCTGGCAGACTGTATCCAGTGGAATATACCATTTCCAGTAAAAGACTTCCTTACCTCCCAAATGCTGATCACAGAAATTTCTTGCACTTTGAGACCATAGATTTTTGAAAAATCAAAGAAAAAACACTGGTTACAGATCTAACTGGTCAGATCTCATAACATTATCTCTCTAAAAATTTGTAGAATATAGGAACTAAACCAGCAGAGTAGAGGAAAAAAGTTTAATTAAAAATAAGGGTGGTGGTTTTGAACACCTGTTGGTTTGTTAAAAAAAAAAAAAAAAAAGTTCCTTACTTTTTCCAGTAATAAATCGTAATCAGATGGTTTTAAATTTCTCTTTTCAGGCTGTGGTCTAAATTACCATAAGAGATGTGCATTTAAAATCCCAAACAACTGCAGTGGTGTACGGAAAAGGCGCCTCTCAAACGTTTCCCTAACAGGACTCAGCACTGTTCGAACGGTTTCTGCAGAACCCTCGCCCAGTGTGCCGGATGAAGCCCTTCTGGTATGAGATTCCCTAGCTATAGAGGCCATGGGCGTTGCTGCTAAGAAACAATGACATTTAGTGCTATGGGATCTGGTTTTGCCTGTTACAGACTACAGAGGAGAGTGGTATGTAAATTATAAAGTGTTGCTATGAGAAAAGGCATCTTGACATAAAAGGGAGGTCACCAGCTTAAGGTATGTGGGTTTAAGGTATGTGGCACTTCTGATACTCCCAGTAGTCTCCTCCCTTTGGCAAGGATTAGGTTATTTTGAAGGTCTAAAACTGCCATCCATGCTAATGTGAGTAGTTGCATCTTGGGGGATGTGTTGTCTGGAACTAGAAGTTTAATTTCTTCTGTATCAGACCATTATATCCATTGGTTTATGATACAGAAAAGATTTGCCTCTCTGTGACCCAAACACCACCGTATCAAACTGAGTATCTGTAACAGTCAAGGCTATAGTTAATTAGTTGGAGCCTGCATATTTAGCATATTTCTAAGTGTTCAGAATAAAGTAAGAGAAATGTCCATTATTTCCTTCAACAGATTGTTGTGGTGAATATATGCATAGATCTGTATATGTGTACGTAGATGTATATGTAGATGTATAGTATACACACAGGCACATGTAAATATATGGTATACTTGTGTATGCATTACTATAGTAGTTTTCCGTCATGAAAAACCTCTTCTGAGAACAAAATATAATGACTGGAGTAAATTAGAATGATACATATTTTTTATCTTTGGTATATTTGTTCCTTTTAACACTCATAGTCATAATATATTTGAATAATATATATTGAATTTACACTGTGTATAAATGAAGCCACTCCTAAGTAAAAGTTTTGAAAACCTCAAGGTTTAAAAGAGAGGAAAGAATTTATAAGTACATGCAACAATTATCATGTTTTCCTCTCAATTAGAATATTAGACTTATTAAACTTGACATACTAAAAGGACACTGTTGCAGATGATGTAGGCCTGATGTAGACCTGTTCGTATCATCTATGAACCATAATTATGTACTTATGTTACTGATTATCATTAACCTAAAGCTACTTGGAAATTAAGGTTAACATTATGAATCTGTATTTTTAATTGAAAAGCTGCATAAATGAGTAAGGTGCTTAAGTTCTGCAAAACCTGCAGCAAGAAATCTTTATAGATTATTCATAATTCTCAGTAGGTTCTGTCAGAAATGCTGACTTATACAGACCAAGACAGAAAATTTTCAGGAAGGCTGGCCCTAATTCTGAATTGTTTCTGGAATTTTGGTTTAAAAAAATTGTATGAGGGAGCATCCTGGTGTACTTTCTATAAATACTCACTGCACTGTGCAGTTACAAGATAGAAAAAATTTTAATTGTATGAGTCTGTTGTTTGCTGATACATTCTGATATGAAATATCTGTTTTTCAAAGCTACATATTTTAAAACTGTTGAAAATATTAAAATTGCCAGTGAAGAAATACAGTGTTTCTTATATACTGCAGGCTGTACTTCTCTAAGAACTTGTAATCATCAGTGTACCCACGCTGATGATTCAGAACACCTCACATGCATGCACACACGTGCATGCACAAAGCAAATATGTTTACAGCAGGTACAGGGATGGGCATTAGCCTAGAGAAATGAAATAGCTTTCCGATTTCACCTTTATTTCAGGAAATCATGGTATCATTTACCAGATTTTCAGAAATGCTCTCACATATGGCTTCTGTATGTCTTTTGTTTGGTTTGGGGGGTTTTTTTTTTGCATTGAATATGTTTCAATTTTTTTTTTCCCTTTTTTTTTAAAGTGTGCGTAAGCTTTGGCAGTTCTCCTGTATCAGATCTGTCCTTTAGACTCCATTCTTCTGCAGTACTTATGAGATAAGTTTTATGGCAGTTTATACCACTTTGATGTGGTACCAATCAAAGCATGCACTTTGGAATGTGTTTCACTTTTCTACAGTCTGTGTGAATATACTAAGAAACATCATCCTTGTTTACAGAATCTTATCATTCGTTATTAGTATTGGTGTGGCACTTGAATTGCTAGTAGCAAAATACAACTCCTGTTTGGGACCACAGAATTCAATCAGATACCTGTCAATTTTTTAAATAGGACTAAAATAAATGTTATTTTTACCCCTATTTACTACATAGAGTCAGAGCAGTTGAGAGAGGAGTTCCTGGACACCCTTCATAAATGGAATTATTAACTAAGATAAGACTTCAGAACTTTTTTGTTAATGTTGTGCGACCAGAAAGAAGCCGACTTTAGTTCACAGTGTTAAATTTAGCTTGTAAGTCTGGCTTCTGTAAAAATGCTACTTACAAAGTGAGGAAGTTATGCCCTAACTTATGAAATTGTGGCATTCGAAAAATCTTTGAGACAGGGTAATGCAGAATCCTGCAAAGGGTACTTTAGTTATTGTTTCATAGGGAACCACCACACACAGACACAGTTTCAGTTTAGGTGTAAATGTTTTAATTTGCCAATAAAGCATTTCATTTGAGCTGAAAATTGACTGGGGGCTACATTTAAGTGCAGCTTTAAAAATCTACCTCCAAAGAATAAAATCTGGGCAATATCATTTTTTTGATTCTTAACTTAATAGTGTAAAACTCATCAAACAGAAATGCTAAAAACATGTAGAACTAGGAGGATGCTATGTAACCCAGATTTTTACTGCCATAGCTCAAATGCAATTCTTTTGCATTCTATTCTGTAACATAGAATGAAAGTATAAAATAATCACACATCCGTGCTTGCTTCTAAAGTAACATTATTTTCTGTCTTTTCCCGCCCTTATTTCTTTGTTCTGTTTTTCCTTCTTTCCAAACTCCTGTCTCAGTCTCCTGTCAGCCCTGGCTATGAGGTATGTACTGAATTTGCTCTACTTCCTATCATACAATCAGGAACACACTTTTTATGATTATCAGTGTCAATGTGAAGAAATGCAGGAATTTAATCAGATTAGTATTTTATGATCTTTAGACCTCGAGCATTTATTTTTCTTTTAGAAAGAGTATATCCAGTGCAAAACTCTGAAGTCTGGATTCCAAAGTGAAGGTCATGATTCTTACATTAAACAGTAAAATTAGCTAACGTTAAAATATTTTTATACAAAAGTGGCATTTTCATTCCTTAGGCATAATAGAGGTCATTGGTTGGACTGTGGCCCTTTTTTACTGTTAGTAATGCGTGGGAGGAAAATTTTAGCCTCACTTTTAGGACATTGGGAATTTGCTGGAGTAACATAGAAAATAAACATTTTATTTTAAGCTGAAAAAACCTGACCCTTAAGTGCTCACCAGCAATAGACTTCTAATACCATAATGCAGTGTAATAGCTTTTCTCAGAATACTGCTGTATTAAAAAAAAAACAGTCAGGATTCTGTACTTCTGTGGAAATAAACATGAACAGTGTGCAACTAAGTTACAGCTATATGTAAAAAGAGTATCAAGTCTAATCTTAATGAGAAAACAATTTTTTTAACAGGTACTTCATGTCAAAAGTTATACTCTTTGGTTTTCAGTATGGATTTTCCAAAGAAGTTTGTTTCATGTTCAAAGTTTCAGAAGGTTTTGAAGCTATGAAATCTTGGCATCTTTCCCTTGCAGACATTATTTGAGATGCAGCCAGAAGAGGTTTGCAAATGTTTTCCTTTTTAGAAATACTACATAGTTAATCTGAAGAATATTTTATTATGCTGAAGTGAAGATTATCATGGCCAAACATTTATCTTTTTGAAAGAAATAACTTCATTTTTTCCTAAAACACTTACACACTTACTGTAGTGTGTCTAAGTATCATAGTCTGCCCCAGAAGTACAACTCCACAGGATACCCATAAAACAATACTAACAAGCATATGTAAAATAAGATTTTTGTAATATCCAAGATAATTTTACTCTAAGTAAGTGCAGTCTGAAAAATGTTAAATCCAGCAATCCAGATAGTGATGCATTACCCTAAATTAACAGTAATAAGAAGTGGTAATGAAAAAAGATAAAGGTATTTGGAGGAAAAACAAAATTGTGTTTCTTTTGTAAAAAGAAAAAATGTTAACCCTCTACGGTTTTAATTTAAAATGCATTTATGTGACACAGCAGCATTTTTTTCTATTTATTTTTATATATGTTTCCATTACTTTGGTAAGTTCTATTCATTCTTTTAGAAGCGATGAATGTTGATGTGTTAAGGTAGTTTTTTAGACACATTGGCAGTGATTTCTCATAAAAATGTGCTTTGTATTTAAAATACGAATGCTGTGTCTTACAGGGCACAGGTAAGTGGAATAGGACAGACTAGACTATTTTGTTGGAAGGGATCTACAATGATCATCTAGTCCAACTGCCTGACCACTTCAGGCTGACCAAAAGTTAGAGCACATTATAAAGGACACTGGCCAAATGCCTCTTAAACGCTCACAGGCTTGGGCATCGACCACCTCGCTAGGAAGCGTGTTCCAGTGTTTGACCACCCTTTTGGTAAACAAATGCTTCCTAATGTCAAGCCTGAACCTGTCCTGATTCAGCTTTGAACCATTCCCATGTGGCCTGTCACTGGATACTGGGGAGAAGAGCTCAGCACTTCCCTTTCCACTTTTCCTTGTCAGGAAGCTGTAGAGAGCAATGAGGTCGCCCCTCAGCCTCCTTCTCTCCAAACTAGACAAGCTCTAAGTCCTTAGCTGCTCCTCACAGGACATGCCTTCCAGCCCTTTCCCCTGCTTTGTTTCTGTCCTCTGGATGCATTCAAGGACCTTCACATACTTCTTAAATTGTGGGCCCCAGAACTGCGCACAGTACTCAAGGTGAGGCTGCACCAACACTGAATACAGTGGGATAATTCACCTCTTTGGACTGGCTGCTCATCTGGTGTTTGATGCACCCCAGGATGTGGTTTGCCCTCATGGCTGCTGAGGCACCCTGCTGACTCATAACAAGCCTGCTGTCGACCAGCACCACCAGATCCCTTTCTGCAGGGCTGCTCTGCAGCATTACTCTGTCTTAGGTGCAGAATCTGGCATTTGGACTTGTTAAATTTTATCCCATTAATCATAGCCCAATGCACCAATCTATATAGAGCCCTCTCTGCAAGGCATCTTGTCCCTCAAGAGAGTCAACAGCACCTCCCAGTTTAGTATCATCAGCTAACTTGCTAATGGTGCATTCAACTCCTGCATTGAGATCATTGCTAAATACATTGAACAGGACTGGCCCTAGAATTGAACCCTGAGAAACACCACTGGTGACTGGTTGCCAGTCAGATGTAGCCCCATTCACTACAACCCTTTGAGCCCTGCTGTTCAGCCCATTCTTAACCCAGCATACCATAAACCTGCTTATCCCACAGTTGGGCAACTTCTACAGAAGTATGCTGTGAGGAAAAACTACATCTACCACCTTTCCTTCATCCACTAGGTGGGTGACCTTATCATAGAAAGATACCAAATTAGTTAAACAGGACTTTCCTTTTGTGAACCCACGTTGGCTGTGTCTGATGATTGCATTATTCTTTAAATGCCTTTCAATAGTACACAGTATAGTCTTCTCCATAGTTTTTCCAAGAACTGAGGTTAGACTAGCAGGTTTATAGTTCCCTGAGTCTTCCCTCATCCATTTTTTGTAGATTGGAATAACATTGGCCAGCTTCTGGTCATAGGGACCTCCCCAGGCTCCCAAGAAAGACCTTTGGTAGAATATTACAGTTACTTGCAAATTATCTTTGCTTTTTGAGGGAGAATCAGCAATTGGTTTTTTACTAAATAATTTACTTCATTTTAGTTTGAAAAGACTATTTACATGTCACTGACAGAATACAAAGCACCAGGTGTTGCCTGCCTCTGTAGATTTGTTATAAGCAGAGCTGGCTTGAGGCTTCTCGGCTATATATAGAAGAGTGATTTTGCACAACTAGGACAGCAGAGTCACTGGGAGAGAATTGCTTGAGTTGTAGATGGCCATTTTATCTTCTTTCCCTTGCCCTCAGCTCTTAATGCAGCTGTTCTTTTCTCTTATTCCACTGAAATAAGGAGTGCTCATTTCCCATTACTCAAAAATTCCCACTCTATGAAGCCTTCCTTTTCCACACTCGGACAGAAGACGCATCTCTGTTTCCCATTTCCAGGCCCTATAGAGCCTTATATGCCTTCCCAACTCACTGGACTGGAAAAAAGGAGCCCTTGAAGGAAGGGTTAAAAAAGAGCTAGGGTGTTGCAGCTGAGAGCAGCTTCATGCCTTCAGCCAGTTGTAATTAGTAGGAGTCCTTTTCTAATGGCTAGAGTAGAGTTCATTAGATGGAAGATCCTCAGGGGCAAAATTAGTATTTCTTCTCAAAGAAAGTTAACTCTGAATTAATACCACTCACAGTTACATTCTGTTCTCATCACCCACAAGTTTTCCTGCCATGCTCTGGTGATGTACACTGCACATTCCTCTCTGTCTTACAGGAACTTATTTTCAGTGTATTCATTTGTTAAATAAAAAACCCTAAACTATTTTGGTGAGTGCTCCTGGAAATTTTCTGAGGTCCAAAATCTAGATGTAATTTACAAATAATAAAAGTGTAAGATGTAGTCTGTGAACTAAACCAATCCTAAGTAATGTTTACACTGATTTAGTGCCAGATTCACCAGGTGAACAGAACTGAGAATCAAGAACTCAGTTAATATGACACTGAAAGTTAAATATTTAAAGAGGAATTTAAGTTAATTCTTTTAGGTATCATTTTTCATTTTCTTGATAATGTATAATTATTTAAAATAAACAAAGGTAAAAAACTCAACAAAAACTATTAAATATGTAATTCCCTTTTTTCTTACAGCATTGCATGTCTATGACATTCAAAGTCCAACTGAACCCTGAATTAAAACATTGTAGGATACAGAAAGTAAATTTGGAATGGCTTCCCTCGTACACTGCTGTGCCATAGAATAATAGTAGTCCCTGTACTAACTGCCATGCACTAAATGGATTTAGGACTGAATTTCTTGTGACTAATGCAAATTACATTAGAGCTTTTCTGGCCTGATTTGCCCAAATATGATTGTTGCAGAAGTTCTTCACAGCTAGATGAGATCTAGAAGATGATTGTGACAATTATTTTAAGTTAGAAGATGTATATTTAGGAAGGCATTAAATACTGCTTCAGTTTTGCACCTAGTATTTTCCAAAAATCTAGGAAGATAGGTAGAAGAGAAGATGGTAAACAGCTTAAGAATTATACGTCTGCTGATGCTTTTGAACGCAACTTATTTGTGATCCCTTGGAGAGGTTTTATGTGTATTTGATTCTTCAGCTTGGAAGAGGAGAGAGGTTCAGGTTGTTCTTGTCCTCGGGTAATTGCCACTTGTTCTTAAATCCCCTATTTTGTTTTTAGGAAAGACATACAATAATAATAGTTGTCAGCTTATGATCCTTCATATAAGTCACCATGGCTTAAACTGAAGACTTGTAGGTGCTCTGCGACTGTGACTGTAGGAATTCTTTAGGAGTGTATGGTATGTCTAAGCAAACGTACACTCAGAGCTAAGTTCTTGTAGTTTCCAAGTACTAACACAAGGGTTTGCACATATTGAAAATACAGAAAAGCAGCAAACCCTGCAACACACATTTTACTTTCCTATAGCATCTCTGAAACAACATTCATGTTAGTGCTGGGTCTTCTGAAATGGCACAAGATCCCAAAGTGGAATTTTTGTTTTGAGGAACAGAGGCAATCAGTGCAACCTTTTATCTCCACTTAGCTGGCCCAAAAATTTTCAATGGTGCTTTCCCTTCTATTATATAAGCTTGGTTTTCTGCATTGGTAACATCCTACTGCCCCCAAACTTCCTCTCTTTAGGCAAGCCTCACCAAGCTGGTTTCTCTACACCTCCTCTGTCCAATGCCAAAACTTTTCCAAACCAGTGGCTGTGGTTAAGCCCAAAGGCTATCTGGTTATCCCTGATTTGGTACGCATGGGATGGAGACAGTGTCAGATGGGACACATTTTTGCACAGACATTGGGGGGTGGGGAGGGGGGGAAGGCAATATTCATATGTAATAGTGTGAACCAGAATTGTACATAGATTCCCTGATGGGTTTTGTCCCAAATTATAACTTGGCTATGCCACCTTTGTATTGTGATATGTGCCTTTTTTTTTTTTCTTATTAGTTCTATGCAGTAGGCACAACTGAGCTGCAAAGTCTGGCTTATGATGGCATTCTAGTGCTGCAAGGGACTTAACTTGAAAATAATTTATTACTTAAAATTATTATACTTAAAATTAGGAAGCAGATAATAGAAGATCAAACCAAACCTAATATTTTTGAAGGAACTTGCATCTGTAAGATGCAGGAGAAAAGCTTTGTGCTATATAAGCCCTACTGTGCCTGCTGTCACTAGCAAAGCCTTCATCAGCAAAGGGCTTTTGTTTTGGGAAATCCCTGACTCTGGGAAGTTAGTGTAGCCACACGACGACTGCTGAAACCCAGTAATCTTCTCTTGTTATTTTACAAAATAAGGCAGGTTACAGACAGCATTCAAACCACTGTTTGCTGGTATTGATGTCTGAGTGGAATAACAGGGTACATAATAATTTCCATCTGTGGATAGTTTAATATTAACAGCTTGTACTGTAGTCAGTTCTTTGATGTGTTTACACATGTAACGCTCAAGTGTTTTTCAGACCATAGCTATCTAACTGTGATGCTTGTAGGATTAAATCATACACTTGACTTAAAGAGAAGAGTGCAAGAAGCCTTGAAAGACAACACAGTTGATTGCATTCTAAGTGTGGTATTTCAGTGTATTTAACTGAAGATTTGTTTCCTTGAATTCGCTTAATTACAGTCACATAGTTTAATTTGTAAAAGAGAGTCAACATTTGCATTGCATCAGAAACATAGTAGTTCCTGTGGTTACACAGTTATCTAGCACCTCATTTGACAGTAGCTTCCTGTGAAGAATTTTATATGAACATATTAAGGCTTTATCCTCTGCCTTCAATCTAGGAAGGAAATGCATCTTTCAACAAGTGTGCTTCAACACTGAACATGAAACTTCATGCGGACATTATTACTGTTTGGTTTTTTAAACATACATCACTTTTCTCAGTTGTCCAAGTAAATAAAAAACACTAGCTCATGGTGTTCCGCTTCTTTTGTTAAGGCAAGCATTAAAAAAATGTAGGAATGCCTGTGGCGTTTTTGATTTACTGTCTCAGTGTAAAGTACAGGAATAACGTCACAATACTTTGTAGATACCAAGCCTGCAAAAGGTTAGCATTTCTTTGTGAACAGTGTTGAAAATTTATAGATTTAGGAGAGTATAGGATGTGTAGCCTGCTCTCTCCTGAGAGAAGTTTGCTGACTTGAATGTGTTTCTGCAAGTGTGATTTAAAATAAGATGATCAGACGTCAAAATTGAAGTATTTCTTTTCTGACTCTTCTAGAACATGAAGCTCTTCAGTGAAGTTTTGTCAGAATCCCTGGGACATTTTTAGTGGGACTGTTGAAACCTTTTAAAAGAAGTCAGGCAAATAGCAGCCCATTTTATGTTTTAGGCTAGACTGTGCAGCTGGATTGCAGGGCTGTTCCTTGTCTTTGTTCCCAAGAGGCCAACTCCGCATCCAGTCAGCTTTTATTGCTTCTCATTAGTCCCTTCAGCATCTCCATAAAGTTTCTTTGATTTCTGTGCCTGGAAGGGGTAGAAGTGGTGCTAGAAGACAGTCAGACTCACCCAGGTGATGAGAACAGCTGAATCCATTGGCAGGGAGTCAGTATTTATTTCAGTTTCCTAATTGTATTTTGCAATGGATTTGGAGAAGGTAAAAACGCGGACAGAGGGATCTCCTGCTGAGGGATTTTACCTTTGGGGTAGCAGTTCTATGGAGGACTGTCTCCTTCCTGCAGTGACAGGGTTCTGCACAATGGCTTTGTGTTTCTGGCTACTGTAGACAAATTTGTGTCCTTGAACAGCTTTTAACAAAGCTCACCAGATAAACCATGAATAACTTCAGTATATTTCAAAATTTCAAATAAATTGAACCAGGAGGAGGGGCAAGGCATCAGCTAATAAGACTCATGCAGAGTGGCCCGTATTGGGGAAAAGCTTGGCACCTCTCCCTTCTTGGAATTAAAAAAACCCTTTTTTTCACAATAAAAGAGTAAGCAAACACTGGATCTATTAGATATTCTCATAGTTTAACGCATAATTGCATTGAAGTCTCTGGATGTGATCAGTGTCACTGGCTTGGTTGCATATCCATACAGTTAAATATCTGCACATGTTTCTTTGTGTTTATTGTCACTTGGAAAATTGTATTCTGAGCTGTTAAAGTATAGATTACCTTGCTGGGATGATTGTTCTAAAGGACTGTTTAGTGTTTGGAGCTGCACAGACTGTTAGTTTCCATGGCGTAATCCAGTTAAGCAATCATTTCCTGGGAAGTTTCCAGATTTGCTGAGTCAGGAGTCTGGCTGTCTACCAGGAAAAACTAATTTATCTTTCTAACAAACCAGGCACACCAGCTGAAGAAGAAGGTGCTTTGTGGAAGAGATTCTTGCTTTTACAGTGAAAATAGGGTAGTTCCTGTTTCCTTTTCTTTCAGGGGCTTTAAATCGTGGCATCTGGCTGGTGCTGGGAGTGCTGGAAGTTAAAGTTGAGGGATGTTGACAGGAGTTTTGGAAGATATTGGAAGGAGAAGCTTGTCATTGACAAGAGGGAGGAGGTACTGTGCTGGTACTCCTCCTCCTCCTAATCAGTCAGTCATCAGAGGGGTATGGATTGATGCTCTGGCTGCTGCCATGAGTTCTCTGTCACCAGCTTCCCTTCCCTTGCTACTTCTGAGCAGGAGCCAAGGGTCACATTGCCTCCAGCTGGAAGAGGGAAGGAGTGCGAGTCTGTCATATCAGGCCTGGGCGTGCAGGACAGAGACCAGATACATGTCAGTATGTATTATTTTTAACAGAAATATAAGCAGAAATTTGAATATTAAAATCACATTAAAACATTAAAGTAGGGACCAGTCTTGAAGACTACCTGCGGTAGGTCTTCCAGTGTTTTATCTTTTGATTAGTATCCGTCACTGGTTGAATTGAGAGGGAAACAGAGAAAAGAGAACACTTCTAAATTGCTAGCAAAAATGTAGTTAATCGCCTATTCTCTAACATTACTTGGCAGCCATGTGAAGTGAGACGTGAAGTAAACCCTTCAAAAATTAGAACTGTGCATTGACCAATACAAATTCCGAGAAACAAGTTTAATAAAGAACAGGACAAAAGCTTTATCAGTGGTAACTGGGTATTTGATCAAAGCTGATGGTATTATGAGTGACTGTTGCAGAGTTATCTTCCAGAAAGGATTGGCTCACTGTAGAACATCTAGAATTCACTTTTTGTCCAGCCTGACGTTTTCTCAGAACCATCCAGAAGCATATACTAGCACATTAAAACTGAAAAAACTTGTCATCAAACTGATATGTTTGTCCCACACTCATACTGTACCACACCTGAGATTTGATCAGACACCATCTAGCAGCACGTCTCAGCGGTCAGAGCTCAAAGCTGTAGGGAAGCCTGTCTCTCTCTGTTAATCGTGTAAGTGCCTAAGATTAGTCTCAGTACATTTCAGCAATGCTACTGAAGTTTCTAAAACCTGCAAGGCATTTGGTGAGAAAAACTGGGTCAAGCCAGCTTTCTAAAATCCTTTGAGCATGAGGTTAACTAGATATAAGTAATTTGGACTTTTAAAAAGCTTTTGGCAATATTGAGTTGCCAAAATAATTTTTGATTTGGCAATAATTTGGAAAAGAAAGGCAAAGAATGTTAATAGAATGTAGGTTTAGTTTAGATTATATTAGACAGGTTTCTGAGACAGAACATAATATTAGGAGATACTTGGTTCACTTGTACTTCAGACAAGAGTAAGATTGTCAAGAAACAGCTCTAGTGGTAAGAACAGTAAACTGAAATACTAGTTTGTTGCAGTGAC
The DNA here is from genome assembly GCA_034008185.1 of Gorsachius magnificus. Lineage (NCBI taxonomy): Eukaryota > Metazoa > Chordata > Aves > Pelecaniformes > Ardeidae > Gorsachius > Gorsachius magnificus. Next base: position 39,467,445 of record CM067086.1, on the reverse strand, counting down.
ATAATGAAAGCAAACAGTAGAAATCTTTCCTCTTAGAAATTCTTACTCCTTTTCAGTTCAAGTACATATTAAGAGAATAGCATCACTACATATGAAAAGTCCACCGAATGTCCATATTCAAGACAGTGACAGCAAAGTGTTGTGACTAGTGCCTTGCAGGTAGTGATTGGAATAAAGGTAAACCCTTAAAAAATTACTTTATTCAAAAAGAAAAAACTTATATTAAAATATAGTATGTCACGTGTTCTTGGTGTAAGCACTGAAGAGCCAATGCAGAACTAGGTATCTGACCATAGCATAGGGTTGAGGATGTAACATGTAAGGCACTGCACTAAGACTGAAATAGCATCAATCTGAGCCAAAACTGTCCCTGTTCTACACACGAGACTGAGAGGAGAGCATCGCTATTTCTGGCTCCTCTTGTGACCTTTGTCCTGTCCACAAGTTTCGAGGGCTGTCATTTCAGGGAGTTTGCACAAGCTGAGCAATGCAGTCCATGCTGCATGTATGGGCTCGTTCTTCCTTCCTGCTGGGCTTCTGCCCTCCCTTTCAAAGCCCTGTTCATGTTGACTTCATAAGACTTAATGCATTCTGCCTTGGAAATATTAGACAAACAATATTACTAACTAACAAATAATGGAATAAATTTAATCTTAAATTGAGACTAGTTTGGGTTGGTTTTCATATGCATAAGTGCTTTACAGAGCATGAAGATCTAAACTCAGGGAGTAAACACGTAATATCAAAATATGTTCTTATCCTTTTTCCACTTTTTGTTTGTGATAAAGAAAAGACAGATGCTTTCTTATATGTGTTTCAATCTAATTTGTTTATAGTGGCCATATATACCTGGCTCATACGATGTATTTTGCACATTTTTCCTTGCTTTGGCAGAACTGCATTTATATAATGGCTAAGCATGTGATGTTGGCACTGTTGTAAATTAGCAGGGTGGCTCTAATGTTCAGCAAAGCTATTGCATATGCTTCTTTGGAAAGACAGATAGTTCTAACCAAAAGAATTGATCTTCACCATAAGAAACCTATCTGAAGTTTGGAAGGAAGAAACAACTTTTTCCCCATGGCAAATACAATGTGAAGGCCAAGCCTGGAACTCCTTAGGTTCTTCTGCCATCAAAATGACTTTCAAATTCCTCTTTACTCCAGGATTCACAAACAGAAGCATACTGAAATGTATTTTCATATTTTGGTGACCAGGAAATAATAATCAGTCAGCCTTCTCAGATGAAGAATTTCCATTAGCATTATCAGCTATGAAACAAAACAGCTTTTCAAGTTAGGCCAATCTAAAGTTTCAGCTACTTCAACTTTTTGAACAGTGTGGGCTCACTGGGAATGACTCGTTTTCTAGCCTTCAGTTACCAGATTATTTGCAGATGACAGTAAGAAGATGCTGAGTTTTAAATGATCAAGCTGCATCTTGTCACTTTTTTTTTTTTTTTCCTTTCCATGTTAACTGGGTGTAGTTTGGTTGTTTCTTGAGGGCAGTTCTTAGGAGAAGGCGGTTTTCTGGGTCAGTTGTTTTCTGGAGTAATTACCGTATTTATATCTGAGTGAATTTAGTAGAAAAAAATAAGGTAACTCGTTTCTTTCAGAAATTCTTTTGATTCCATACCTTAGACCATGTGTCTCACTTCATACATGTTTATAAGTATGCATTTAAATACCTATTGTGATCTGTTGTGCATAATCTAAATGTGGTAAGGTTAGTGACAGCAAAAACTATAAATAAAGGGGATGGAAAATACAAATCTGTTTTCTATCAAAAACCTGCATGCACATAGAATAAGGTAATCATTTTCTTAATGTTTATACAAAAAAATACAGCCTTTCAAAGTTGCCTTTGATATAAAACAAAATAAGAGAGGTAAAAATGGCTTGTGTTTTTATCAGAACACAAAATGCTTTTCTGAGAAATTTTTAGTGAATATTTTAATTTTGGTTTGGTTTTTTTTTTAATAAAAACCTGTTTTAGTCACAATGTGAAATGTATGATACTAGTGTTGGCAAAGGTATTGTTTGATACCGTTCAGATTTTTCAAAAGCAGTCAGAGAGGTGTGTTGCTTGTTCTGCTACTAGTGTTTAAAAGCACTTGTGTTATTTTTTTATGTCACACGACTTACTGTTTTTGAGGCAAGTAAATATGTGAATATGATATTCTTTTAAAAATGAATGCATCATTTATTTCAAATGTTCTTTTTATGTATTTCACAGCAAAAGACACCATCAGAATCATTCGCTGGGCGAGAGAAGAGATCAAATTCACAGTCCTACATTGGAAGACCTATTCAGCTAGACAAGATCTTACTGTCCAAAGTTAAAGTGCCTCACACTTTTGTCATCCACTCTTACACGCGGCCAACAGTTTGCCAGTACTGCAAGAAGCTTCTCAAAGGGCTTTTTAGACAGGGTTTGCAGTGCAAAGGTAAGTAAACGCCCTTTAGGAATGTAAAAACTAAGCATAATAAAATTAGTAAATGAATGTTTGAGTAGTTGCTATGTAGCCTTACTCATTATTTCCTCACTACACTATCTAGGTGTAGGCACATGTACAATTACATTGGATTAAGATGGAGTCAAAATTACAGTAATTGCTGTTCTGTAGGAGCTGGCTGCATGGCTGTTCATTCCTACCCTGCGGTATATCTGCAGTAGCTTGCATCTTTTTCATTGAGGTGTAAATTACCTTGTATTTGACACTACATAAGCGTGTGCTCGCAGGCAGTTACAGCAGAATAGTTAACATAAAGGGTTGTATTCTTACGTGCCTGAGTCCCAGCAGTTCAGGGTTTTGGGGGAGTTGTAATGGAAATAAAATAAGACAAGCTTATATGAGAATTTAAAACCACATTTTTTCAATGTGACTGATGAGCTCTCAAGTCTCATGGCGTTGTACCTTAGTAGGTGCCAAAGTGAATCAAGCGCCTTGGATTGTAGCCTGGATTACTGGCTCACTCTAGCCAACCAGAGTGCCCATAAATACAAAGCATAGTGCATGCTATGGTATTAGGTAATGTTGGCTAACAGATCCTTAAAATCACCTTCCTTCTATTAAAATAAAAAATAGCTATCATAGAATTAATCAGTGGACTTTGCATTGCTTCTTTGAACTAACAGCCTGCAAAAATTCAAAGTTGTAGTCACTTAACTTAAGACATGATTCTTATGTGGTTGAACCGAAGCAAAATCTCTATGAAGGCATCATCTCTTTCAGTTCATTTTGAATCCCTGGGACATAAGCAAATACTAACCTATTTTTTTTAAATATTCACCTACAGTTTAGCACTTCTGTACCTCAGTTGGGTTTTGGATCAATCTGAAGTTAAATAATTAGCAGGATATTGACAACCTTAGTATATTTCTTCCTTCTTGACTCTGCTTTTCCAGGTGTGTTAATAAGTTACAGCCCTTAGTTTAAGTAAAATGTGTTCAGAAGCCAAAAGAAAACAGTTAAGATGACATCTAATAAAGGCTACTTACACATACAAAAAAAGTAAAGGTAAAGTGAAATAAAAATATCTGGAAAATAAGGAAGGTACTGAAGGAACCTTGCACTGAAAGGTCTCTAGAAGTTGCTTTGAGATACAAAGAACAAATATTTTCTCACATACAGTTGTTGGCTGGGGTTATGTTGTTTCAATTTTCAGTCATCAGTATTGGATATGTAGTCAATCTCTTAAGCTGCAGCAGATATACTGCAGCCCGATCTGCTTCTTTCACTGGAAAAGCAGCTCTGACTTTGCAAGCAAGCACTTGGGTCTCCCCGTTGCTCTCCTAGATGAGTTGAACACACGCTTCGGCTGCAGCTAGTGCCTCCACCCAACTGCCCTCAGTAATGCTTTCCTTTCCTCTCAAGGAAACACACTTCTAGCATCCTCATCCTACCCTTTCCACTGGCAGGTGGCATGCAGCCAGGCTAACGAACACTCTCTGAACTTGTTAACTTCATATTAGTGGAATGGTAGGGCTTGACATTTATAGGCTGCATAGCAGGAAAAAATATATTATGGAAAAAGAGAAATAATTTTACTGTATCCCTTTTTTTCTTAACAGACTGTAGGTTCAACTGTCATAAACGTTGTGCTCCTAAAGTGCCAAATAACTGCCTGGGGGAAGTTGCCATTAATGGAGGTAAGTTGCCTTAACAGTTGTTTATGACATTGTTTAACCCATCAGGTAAATAAAAGAGAAATGTAAAACTGTGATGTGTACAAAGACACATTTTTCCATTGCTTGGAAGTGGCCTTTCCTGTGAAATACTTCTGTTGTACGTTGAAGTGTGGGAGGAACCCTACAAGCAGCTCATACACCATCAGCTCGGATGTATTCCAGATAGGTGGCACTGACAGACTGGCTCAGCTGTGCCACAGAGGTGGTGTCAGCAGCAAAACGGCTGGGTGATTGTGGCCTGTTGAATGCAGAATGCTAAAGTAAAGCAAAAAGCCACATGCATGAGAAGTTGGCATTCACCTGTCAGATACAAGCACAAAATTGCTTCTTAATCTGGGGGAAAACGTGCTTGTTTTAGGGTAATCTTCCTGAGAAGGAAAAGTATAGCTAGAAGAACTGGGAAGGGCCTCCAGGAAAAAATTCTGTTGGCATAAAACTAATCATATCATTTGCCAGAAATAAAGGCTTGAAAATCTGCTGATTTTCCCATACATGTGCTGTCGGTTTTGTGTCAACTATAGGAATGTATGGGTAGGCTTGACAGACAGTACTGGAGAAAAAAACGGTGGTTGTGGAGAAGTTGCTGATTGCCTTGAAAATGTCATTTTTCCATGTGATAAGGGAATGAAAAGTGTGGTGAAGTGTTCAGTTTCTATTGCACTTGACCATGTTAAGTTGTCAGCCTAAACTGCTTCTGAAGTTAATAAAGTATTGCCTTATTAGGCATCCTTTTTCAAACTTTAAATTGGTGATCTACTTTATTGAAGAGATATCAAACATTTCTAAAATTAGGAATGTTAACTAGTATTTTTCACAGTATTTTTCATAGCAGTGTGACTGTATTATTACAAAGATTTTCTGTTTAATTGCAATTAGTGTAGGCAAAAATATTTCAGACATCAAGTATCCAACTTGAAACGTGATAAGGTGCATGATTTTCTGGATGGTTTATGTTGGACTCCTGCTGCATGTCCTCTCTGATGCACCTCAAACTGGATTCTTGGAGTCACTACTATTATTATTTTTTTTAATCTGTACACCTTTTATACCTCACTTAGCCATCAACAATCCCATAACATAACTATTTCTTCAGGAATGCAAGTAATTATGCTTACGAAAGTTTATGGCTTGATTTTTCAAATCCAAGAGGTATGCACCATGATAGATTCCACTGATAACAGTATAGAGTTTTCCCTGAGATTTGCAGAGGAAGTAACTAAATCTGCTTATAAATGATATTATTTTTCCTGCATAGGTGCAGTTTTAGAGAGGAGTACAAAACAGGATTGATCAAAAGTGCTAAGAGAAGACAGGAAGGCAAGCCTTGTTTCTGGACAGCTGGCCTAAATGAACAAAATTTACATTTGTTTCTGAATTATTCCTTGAAGTTCCCTCTTTCCATCTGAAGCAGCTGTATTTCATCCCTCCAATATACCCTCTGTGCCCCCTCCCTGCCTTTGGCCCACAAGCAATGTGCTACGTTTGTTGACTTGCCTCCTACACATGAATCTGGTGGCAAGTGATGGTTTGTCTCAGGAAGCGCTGAGTGAAGAAATCTTGTGCAAAGCTACTTGGGGTGAGAACACGTACTCCAAGCTTACTCCAAGTCTACTCCTTGAAGCTCTTCATCTTAAAATTTATAGAATTTGAATTTTCCCCACCAAATAATACCCATGGAATAATATCCATAGCATCAAAGTAGAACTCTTAATTGTGTCCCCTAAACGACTGATATAGGGTCATTAGGATTATCAAAGGCAATTTCATCCTGGTATCTCATTCTGTTTTTACAGTAATTTGGTTCACATTATTTTCAAACTTGAATAAAATACAGTATCTGTCACTCCGTCCATCTGCTGTGTGATACATCTTCCCCAAAATAGTAAATGAAGAAAGAGCTGAAGCAATAAAGTTCCAAGTATGGTCGTATTAATAAACACATTATATACTAAATGTGGGAGGTTATTTTTAACTGATTGTGGGTTTATTAAAAATAGAGATTAAAAAAGTGTTGTAGGAATAGCAAAAATAGAGCCTTGCACTGTAAAGTGTCATTCATGACTTTCTGCTAGAGATGAAGTATAATGTGTCTCTTAATCACACATCAGTAACTTATATCCAAATATTTTAAGACTACTGTACATGGAAACAAACCTTTCAGCTGTGCACTTCCAATTTGAGTGAAGTGCCACCAATTTAAAACATTTTGCTGTCAGCCAGTTCAGAGTGCTTTTTCTTTTGGGTGATCGTCTACATTGACTGTCAAGAACCTTCCTCCACACAATTAGGCAAAAGTTTCTCAGTGAGAATATTTGGTGTCTTCCATTTTATTTTAACCTTACTTGAAAATTCTGAAACACTGCAAACATCCCAGAAAAACTAATGCTGCCTTTACTATCTGACAGGACGATGGTTTTGACATGTTAGATCACAGCCTGTATAGCAGCAGGTTGAGTTTCAACAAAATATCTTTTCTTTTGGTGGGATTTTTTTTTTTTTTAGTTTGGAGTCTTGTCTGTTTGGTTTTGTAATGTAAGTCCTTAGGTAAATAAGTTTAAAGTTTTCTCTTCCTTTCTATCTTCCAGATAAATCTATTCACAAACAGAAATACAATGAAAAGTTATTTCTTACTTCGATCTTGCTTAGGCATATGTAATCTTGAAACTGGAAAGTTTAACATAATTTAAATATAAGATGGAAGATACTATTAATACTGTGCTGTAGTCAAATAAGTTAAATCCTATGTCTTTGTACTTTTTCTATGCTGTCTTATGTTGGACTTTTTGATAATTAATATTTCTAAAGACAGGGAGCGTTATTTCAATAGTATGGATTACTGTGCCATATTGTGCAGCCCTCACAGAGAACACTGGTGCAAAGGAAATATCTTTTGTTCCCCAAAAATATAGTTCACATTATAAGTAATTATCTTGGGAATTATTTCAATAGTTCATCACCATGTCATCATCATATTACTAAATTCCTGGTTTTGAAATTACTGCTCCTCTGTGCATCAGTTTGCAGCTGTAGCGTGCCAATGGCCATCAAACCAGTACACAACATTCAAGCTGTATAGAAAATCTGCCAGAAGATCTCAGAAATAAAGCTCATGAGTATAGAATGTTTGATAGAAGTCCATGGATAAGAAATTCTGCTTTGACTTTGGCATCTTTTAATAGAAAGTTGTATTTCTGAAAATATTTTGGTTTGATGCATTTCCAGTTTTCTGTAGTGATTTTCTAAATGACTGGTTAAAAACCACGCTTCGCCAGTACACAGAGTACTGAGTAGAGACAGACCCGGGCAACAGAGTTTCAAAGAGAACCTGAGTTTTTCTGAAGCTCAGAATGTGTCAGGATGTTGTAACTCGAGTATTGTAAGTTTTCAGATAATAACTTCAGAAACTGTATTCCAGATCTTCTTAGTCCTGGGGCTGAGTCTGATGTGGTCATGGAAGAAGGGAGTGACGACAATGACAGTGAAAGAAACAGTGGGTTTATAGATGACATGGAAGAATCTATAGCTCATGATTCCGAGATGTCCATGACAGGATGCCATAGTGACAACGGGGAAATGCAGGATGCTGATCCGGATCACGATGAGTCTAACAGGATGATCAGGTGAGCTGGGGAGTGAGCCTACCTTCCATCTTCTTTTGTATTTATTTGTGAGTATCATGTCTAGGGCTCAGGGGGCAATCTACATGGACCCTAATCTCACTCCTTGAGAACAGAGAGAGCTAAGTGGTATGTGGTCGTTCTGAAACTGCAGTGAGATTGCTTAACTAAATAAATTCATTAGGATTTTAAGAGAAGCATAAAAATTATTGTCAGGTTGAAGTAGCAACTGAAAACTGATGCACATGTAATTGTTACACATCTGTTCTCTTTATAAAAATTATGTTGTGAAACTATTTGTGCATGAGCAATAGTGAACAATTTTTTTTTTAACTTATTTTTTTTTAAAAAAAAAAAAATGAATTGTTTGCATTTTTAGATACCTTTAGTAAGGAGAGTTTGACAAACTTGAAGTAGTAGTTTGAAGCAAGTTACAAAATGGATTAGTGGTTTGAAATGACTAATCAGGAAGGAAGATGGGAATTGAGTTGTGCAACTTACCACAGAAGTGTCTGAAGAGAAGAACAATTACTGAAACTGTACAGAATAGAGGAAAAAGTAGGGATTATTCATTGTCAGGGAACCTAAAATGAATTAAGGTCCTTTCAGCTGTAATTTCCTTGATGCAAGGGATCTGTACCTTGAAGAAATATATAATATTTTTCTTTCACAGGTCCCCGTTTGACCTGCAGTTTCCTCTTCTATTTTGCTTACTAGGAGTCTGTTTCAGTAGCACATTCCCCTTAGCTCTCTCTTACTAACATAAACCTGTTGCAGTAATAGAAAGAAATCCGTGTCAACAATATGCAGCTTTACCTCCCGCAGCAGTGAAATGGTTTTCCTGCTGTCATATTCATCTGCATAGACACTATATCTAGCCACCTTGTATCACTGGAATATAAGCCTGTGCTTATAGCACAAAATCAGTGTCATACAACATTTTGAATGTCCAAGTTGTATTAAATGGACAGCGTTGCACATTTTCAAAATAAAAATACCCAATTGTAACTCATAAAAACATTGATAACCAAGGTGTACGGTTTATTTAGTTGAGGGGCATCCCTATATTTCCAGTAATACCTTCCCCCAGTTGTTCCTGAAGGTAGTCTCCATATCCATGGATTATTTTTAAGTGATGTTAAAAGGCAAATAATTGTCAGTACAGACAAGAATAGTTAAATAGGAACTGCAGCTTATTTGATCATTTTTACGCAAGAAAGAGATGTTAACTGTATGTTTCAGTCTTAATAAAACTTTAAGACAGTGCAGTTTTTGCATATTGATTGGAAACTGCCAGTTCATAAAATGTTTCTCATTTCCAGGATGCCTTACAGTGAAGCAGGGCCATCTGCAGACGTCCACAGTCACAACAACTGTGGAAACTTGAGATACTATTCTTTTCTTGGGCATTTTCTGCCCTTTTTTGATGGAGTTGTTGCACCAGTAGCTTTCCCAACAGGGCAGAACACGTGAACTCTTTATGCTATGTTTTCATGTTCAATGCAGCATCTCTGTTTAAAGTTCTGCCAGAAATAAGCATTTAGGTTTAGGATTGAAACAGATTCTGAATCCATATTCCATTACGCGGAATCTGCTTTAGGAATGGTTAACAGCAAGAAAAGTTGGAAGATGGGCTTGGTTACTTCTTACACCTCTCCAACTAGATATTCCAGATCTTATCTGATGGTGCAATCGGGCATCCTGTCAAGTTCCCATGCCTTCCGACCCGATGTACTGTGAGTCAGCTGAGTCATGGAAAGTTTCAGCGTGCACACCCGAGAGTGCAAGGCAATGGGACTTTGCTTTAGGTCTTTGAGGGTAACATATATTAGCTTAAACCTTTTTCTCTGAGAGGCTCCAGCAGATTCTCTGCTCTGCCCTGCCAGGGTACGCACAACTAGGCAGCTGACACATCTTTTACTCTGTAAACTGTCATTGTTCCATTGTGTGTTTGAACCCAAGAAAGATCACAGGGCAGTAATCTGGTGGACGTTTACTTAGGTTATGAGGGATTCAGGATCAAGTATGGTCCAAATCGTGCATAGCACAGGCTTAAGGTAAGACTCCCACACCCGAGCTGAGGCCCTCGTCACTTGCCCATCTTCTTAGCTCAACTTTAGGAATATTTTTGGGAGAGTGCGTGTGCGCGCGTGTGTGTGTGTAAGCCTTCAGAAGGTCTCTGACATTCTCCTGCTGTAGCATTACAGTTTTTTTCCTTTGTAATCTCAAGATACTTGGAATAACAAAACAAAATAGTATCGAATCCAGGTTGGGTAGCTATGATAAATATAAATGTGGATATTGGATAGATATATATCTATTCTGTTTTAAAAGAATTTTTTTCTTTTTGTCCGAAGTTATCTTCTTTTTAAAAGCCTTTATTGATTTATTCTTAAGCCCTTCAACCAGCAACAATATTCCATTAATGAGAGTTGTACAATCTGTGAAGCACACAAAGAGGAGAAGTAGCACAGTAATGAAGGAGGGTTGGATGGTTCACTATACAAGCAAGGACACACTGGTAAGAAATGCTAAGGGAGACCTGTCTTACTGTACATACTATATGATAGTACAGAATTAAATCCTAACAATACTTTGACAATTTACAGTCACTGATGTAAAGCATTTTTTGCAGTGTTTGTGATTCCGTAAGTCCTGCTTCTTGTCATACCTGAGGACTGGCACTGCTTGTAAGAAGCAGGAGACAGTTAAAACACAAAAATATCTGAATCAGTTGTGTTATCATAGGCAGCCAAATGTGAAGACATTCTGAAGGAAGTAAAAAATAATGATAACACCTTACGGGTTCTGGAAAGTAGCTTTACCTTCCAGCTGCAGTCTCCTAGATATCTTACTGTTAGGTGAATTGAGACTGTTGTAAAATAGATTTAGCGTAGAAAAAAGTTATTTTCATTCCGACCTGCTAAAACAGGAATAAAGATTTCAGTATGTGGCCTTCTAAAGTGAGCTGGAGTGTTATATCTGATACAAAAAGAAAGTTTAATTATTTTAGTAGCATACCTGTAGCAAATTGTGCTGAATGTAATGCAGACATCCAAGTGGCATTTTAAATTTTTAAAACTTGGGCAATTTGAACAGAGTTAGATTATTACTGAAACAACAGAGGGTGGTCCTATAAATCCTAAACTTAGATATAAAGTCCTCATAAAAATCTCATAACAGTAAATTAATTTTTTTCATTCACAATTCGTCTCTTCAAACTTAAGTGAAACATTTTGGAGAAATGAACATTTCATTAATTTACTTGGAAAATGCTAGAAAGATTTTTCCCTTGGTTTTCATTGCAGAGGAAACGACACTACTGGAGACTGGACAGCAAATGCATAACACTTTTCCAGAATGATACTGGAAGCAAATATTACAAAGTAAGGAATATTTTTCAATATCTTTTGTACCAGCAGAATTTAATGACTGAATTGCTGAATTAATAGATACTTACTAAAAGCACACTAGTAGTATAATTTTGATCTATGTTTGTTTTCATTATTTAAGCTGCATATGTGTGTGTTGCCTTCCACAAACAAGTCTCAGATCAGAAAGGCGTCAGCTAACAAGGACCTGTAAGATACACATTGTGGAAGTGGAAGGTTTTTATACAGGGGCAATTCAGTACCAGTGACAGATTCTGCCAAGAAGCTCACCTGACATTCTGTCATTCATAATACGAATTCTTTCCAAACAATTAGATACAGTATATATTATTTTAATTCTGTCCTTTGGACATTATGTTGTGATTTTGATTGTAAAATACTGTTTTAATGCTCGTTCCTTTTACCTGAGGCAGTTAAACTCCTTAGGCATTACTGCAATAAGTTTTAATAATGGAAAGTATTTTTTTCATATGGCTTCCTCTCAGCGAATGTCAGTGAAACATGGCCTAAGTGTTATTCAAGATAAAACAATCAAGTTTACGCCTATATGAAAGGTAGATTTGGAATTTTAATGTTGAATAGATTTATTCTGCAAATAATTTATTGCAAATAAATTTTATTAAATAAGGAGTCAACAGGGTTTAATTTTCTAATGGAGTTCTATTGATACATGGATGGTCATGCTCTTTTCTGATGGCACATCACTGCTCTCTTTGATAAGTTTAATTGAATAATTACAGTTCTACTTGGTCTTGGAAAGAAACATTTAGTATTTTACCATCAACAGTCCTCTGTGTCATGGAGTTTCAGGTTACAAGAGCATTTTGTGTGCTTAAGAAGCACGTGGTTAAAAGCAACAGCTAATATAATAAATTAGTTAAAGTTAGTTCACGCTTTAGTTTTGTATGTTGATAATCTTTACACAGACAGTAAAACATTTTTTCATTTTAGGAAATCCCGTTGTCTGAAATTTTGTCTCTGGACCCTGCAAAAACTTTCACTTTGCTGCCTCAAGGAGCCAATCCTCATTGTTTTGAAATAAGCACAGCAAATATAGTCTATTATGTTGGAGAAAACATAGAAAACCTCTCAAGTGTTCCACTGAATAACAGTGTTATCACCAGTGGTATTGGCATTGATGTGGCACGAATGTGGGAGATGGCAATACAGCACGCCTTGATGCCCGTCATCCCTAAAGGGGCATCAACTGGGTCAGGACCCAGCCTGCACAGTAAGTTTATTCATTTCCTCCATTTCAGATGAATCATATCACAAATGACATTGCTCAATCTTCTTCACACGTTGAAAGGAAGCATTGCACAGCTAGTAGAGGCTATTCCATCATGGCTTATCACCTATCTGTATATTATTTTAAACACCACAGTTTCTCATACATGCGTTTCCAGTTTATACTGGGACATCTGTATTAATATACAAGATGCAGATTTGTTAGTGAGCAAATAGTTGTTACATTAGTAAGACATCTCATCTGCATTTGTGTTGTTGACATGAGTAATAGCCTCCTTGTGCAGAGGCACAAAGTTTTCTGAGCTCCAGTTGGGAATTGATAGATTTTTCCCATCATGGTTGTAATTTTTGTTTCTAGCTATCTGCAGAAGCAGCTCTTCACTCTTTAGGTCACTGCAGCACAGACGGTATGCTCCCTTTCATCACATTTGGCTGTACAACTGCCACAAACATTGTCCCATGCTGAGATGAAACGAGCTCAAGTGTGAAGGACAGCTGTTCTAAGCACAACAAGGCGTAGGTGTTACCCAGGACCAAAAGGACTGAATATATGACTTTGCCTCCAATTTACATACTTTTGGGTAATTCTGTAGCAAAGATGACAGCTTATGTAAACCAAACATGAAACTCATTTAAATGTAGCTCAGGTACTGATTAACAAAGAGTCACAGAGCAAACAGTTCCCCACTACTAGGCATGTGCTGCTGTGGTTGCTCTGCTGCTTGTACTCAGCCTAGTCAGTGTAACGCAAATTTGGGTATGTCTACACAATTTGGATTAGACCTTTTGTTGCAGTATACACCAGCTTTAGCACTTGACATCTGGATGCTATTAATGCAGCGCGAAATGCTAATGAGACCGCAAGCCCTTCAGAAACCAAGTAATACAACAGGCTGTGGCATTACATCTCCAGGCACAACAGCTCACGTATCAGATTAGATCAGCTCTGTCCTTTGCTTTCTCCACTGGGTTCCTGCATAAAATAGTGTCAAATTCTGGATGTCATTTCAGTCGGGCTAGTTGCCTAGTGTCCCTGGTTTGAGTGTAGCTAAACAAATCACCTAAAATGCTGGACTGGGAATGACAGCTGTCTTCTCGCTCTCTCTCGGGAAGTTTGAAATTTTTCTTTACAAGTTAGTAGTTATCTTTAGGGGTTTTGTGCAAAAATTAAGGTCATCTGAGACCTTTAGAACAAATTCCTGTGGGGAGTGAGAATGACAGCAACCTTCTGTCTTCTGCTCAAAGTGTAAGATCCATGCCTTTATGCTTTTTTTTTCATGTAAACACAAAGAAGCACAATTTGTTTTGAAAACAAATTGGCAATGATAAAGAAGCCTCTGTGTAACTGAAACATTCCATTCCAAAACCAGTCTATTCCTAAGGAAGGGACAAAGGAATAAGTCACCCAGGGCAGAAGTTACTCATGCTACGTACTGCAAATAGGAGACATGCTGATGGGTAGTTGTGAGTGTCTTCAGTCTGTAACACTGGCTTTAAAGTAGAGGACACTGGTTTGGATGAGGCTGAAATCCATACTATGAAAATGGAAAGTCAGCATGAACAGTATTTTAGGCAGAGGTAGGAGTCAGAGACAGCACTGCTCCAAGGAGCCATTCTTTCCTCCCCAAAATGACATCTTTGTGTAATACAGTTAGCAATAGGCATATTCTCAAGTTTTATTAAACCCCTCAGTAGGTTTTCAGTTCGAAATGCTTATGGCAACATCATAAGCTCTGAATTTGTTGAGGCTGGATCTGATATTTGTTGTATTAAAGCAGGAGTGCAAGTTTTTGTTTTCATTATGTGTTTTAATAACATCTCTTAAGCCAGTTGAAATGTGTATTACTTTTAATAGTACGCAGACCAATTTGAATGCATATTGGCCTTCATCTGAATAGCATCAAATACATTGTAGGTGACGCTACAAATAGAAATTATTATTAAATCCACTAAATAAAAACAGTTTACCCTAGTTGCAGATATAGTAACTTACATTAGGTATAAAGCCACAAAATAGAACAGAAAAAAGCAATAATCTTATAAATGGGAAGTAAGAGATTCCAATATTAAAAATTTAATAATGAAATGTATAATTCTGTTCTTTTCCATACGCTGCAAAACTGTGGTTCAAGTCGCATATTTGTGGGCTGCTGTAATTTTATATTGGCTGGTACATGAACAAGCTGACCTAATTGGTCCAATTTCTAGAGCTGTCAGTAGATATTGATGTAATATAAATGTCATTTCCCATTACTACATGTTTGAACTAAAAGCACAGCAATCTGAAGTATATTTTACCTTCTTCCCCAGGGGATATATCCATCAGTATTTCTGTGTCAAACTGCCAAGTTCAGGAAAATGTGGTGAGTGTTCTCTGGATGCTGGTGCTAGACGTGCTATGATTAAGCTTGCAAAGTCATTGATCTGTTTTGCAAAGCAGAATATTAGAGGAGTTCCCATCAGCTGTATTTCGCTTACTTTGTAGAAATTAACAAACAATTAGCTTTGGCAACTTCTCAGAAAAATCATCTTCGTGGCACCTTTTCTTGAGACAAAAGAATTACATATGGGTAATTTCACTTAACACGGAATTTAACTATGGATCCTTGCAGGATGTTAATTACCAAAAGGAAAAGCGAGCTGTAGAAGTTCCTAGTTCATGGAATTTGTCAGCTGAACTTTGTAAAGCTAATTACAAGCCTTGATAAATACACCCTTTCCTGTCATCACTGAGAGATGGTCTCTGTTGTATGAAGTTGAAGCTCTATCCGAAGGAAGCGTTACATATGTTGTTACACATATGTAAAGAGTCCTGGGTTCCTTTTGTGTTAGGACTGTTAAGACAAATGATGTGCGGTCAAGGTAAACAGTCACGCTGCTGCTTTTCTGTTTCATGGGCAGAGGCAGTAAACAGGACCATCTGCAGCCAAGTACAGCTTTGGGGCAGCTCTGGTATTTGCCAGAAAAAGTGTGCCTGCTGGGGAAGGATGTACCCATTTGTTTCCTAAGAAAAAGCAGGACAGCCTTTGATTTCAACTCCTTGGGATTCTTTTGCTCTTCTTCATATGCACTGCTGGTTAAATATCAGGAAAATGAAACAGAGCTCCAAGATTTGGGGGTTGTTTGAGACTCCCAAATGAATCTGCTAACAGCCTGTGTTTAGGCCCTAAGAAATAGTGAGACATGAAACTCCCTCTCTGGCACGGATGGAATATTTTACCCATCTCAGAGGACAAGCACAAATAGCCAAAGCCCAGAACTGCTGATACTCACAAAGCTTTCTCTAAACTAAGAAACCACTTGCATTCCCATGACTGACATGAGCTGACATAGGAACTTTTTCAAGAACATTTAAAATTTGTAATTTCTCCCTTTTCATCAAAACCAGCAGTAATTCCTAGGTCTGGGATCCTGGGACTTTGGGGGAGAACATTGCTAACAAGACCCTTTTTATTTCCATATGTATGTTTGTCTTCAAATTTCACAAAGATAATGTGTAATGTTGTATGCTGGCTGCCTGGAAGATGGCAGTGGCTGAAACCTATTGAAGCTGCACAGCTTTTACAGCAATTGCAGTTAACATGGCTTTTGAGAAAACTCACATGACTGTTTCTGGCAGATAATATATTTTGAAATGTGCTATAGTAAACGTATGCTACTTCCCATTAGAAAAAGCAAATTAAATACAAATTTTGTTTCCACATCTCAGGGCTTAATATTTGTTATGTTTATATAAACAGGATATTAGCACTGTGTATCAAATCTTCCCAGATGAGGTGTTGGGATCAGGACAATTTGGAATTGTTTATGGAGGTAAGGCTTTGGTGTGCTGTACAGTTATGCTTAAGATAGAAAATTTCTTGAATGGTGAAATTATTTGAACTCGACACGTTTTGTTCCAGAAATTAGCTGCCCATTGTTTTATATAAGCAGTATTCTATTGGTTAAACAATGAAACTGTTTTTTCTTGACAAAGTCTTTTTGTAATTTGAAATTTTCTACCTAGTAATGGGTCACTGCATATTAACAGCTTTATGTTCTCTGTAAGCTCTAGTAAAGAAAACGGTGAAGTGCAGGGTTCTTTTTGAGAACTACAATGGAAGAAGAAAAAAAATTGTAATTTTTTTCCTCTGTTTTTCTTGGATGCTTTTGTGAGGTTTTTTCCTTTGTTTTTCAGTAGTTTGTTTGAATTGTTTCTTTTTTTTCACTTCCTTACCCATTTTTCCTCTCCTTTTCCTCCTTTTTGCAGCAGCTTTTGGGGGGGAGTGTTTAGGTACAGCTGTTGTTTGAGGTGTAGTGTGAAGTGAGAACTAACAACAAATTTCTCACTGAAGAATCTTTGTGGGTCTCTCATAAACCTGGGACATGCACTCACATGACTAAAGGCAATCACCTCATTTGCTAGTCTGGAACTACTACCAAGGGACTAAGCCTACAACCTGCCAGTTGCAGAGAATGCAGCTGAAGTGTATGAACAAGCGCATATATATAACAGAAAGTTAACTTTGCGTCTGTATTCTTGAGATGCAGAGCTGACTTTCTCATATGTGTATGTTTCTTGTTTAATCGGCTTTGTCAGATGATAATGAGAAAACTTCTCTTGTCAAAGGGTAGAAAGAAGGGAAATGACAGAAAACTTTTAATGACTTCATTTGCTGCAAACCTGCTCTGAGAATTGCTTGGTTGTGGTAATTTGTACAATGCAGTGAAAGTGGAATGTTTCTCAGAATTAATCATGTTAATTGATAGAGGCCTTTTGTTTTATTAATGCAGGAAAACATCGCAAAACAGGAAGAGATGTTGCCATTAAAATAATTGACAAACTAAGGTTTCCAACTAAACAGGAAAGTCAACTTCGTAATGAAGTTGCAATCTTACAGGTATTTTTTTATTCCTTTTTATTGTCTTAACTCCCTTTATACATTTCTATATATACCAGATAATAGGATAATTATTTTAATTGACAATCACTATTACTTTTGCAAAATACTAGTATTTTTGCTGCTTAATCTGTGTAAACAGCCAAGACCAAATGTATTGGCAATGTCACGTTAGGAATTACAATTTCTGCAGTTTTAAGCACCAGGCACAATAAGGAAAATATGTTTGTTAAACTAATTTGAAGTTCATCGTTCTCTTGTATAGTCCCTAGAAATTTCATGCCTGTTACTTACAGTTTAGGCACACAGTTTAAATTATGAAATACTGAAACATTGTCTGGTTTAGGGGGGTGTTGAAGACTGGCTATGTAATGGTAAAACCTACTGATCATGTTGGGAAATCTAGTGCTGTATTTATCTTTAATAGAATCTTCATCATCCTGGGGTTGTAAATCTGGAGTGTATGTTTGAGACGCCAGAAAGAGTGTTTGTTGTTATGGAAAAACTCCATGGAGACATGCTGGAGATGATCTTATCAAGTGAAAAGGGCAGATTGCCAGAGAGAATAACAAAGTTTTTAATTACTCAGGTAAGATATTAATTACAGACCTAGAAAGAGATTTGAGGTCAATTATTATCACTGTTTCTTATGTTTTGCTCTTGGCATAAATTACTGCTTTGATTTATGAATACCTGAATTGTAATATCAGGGATGGTAAGAGAGCTTTGGGTACATTATCTGACAGGTAGTAAGCCATTAAGAGGACCTAGAACTAGGTACACGTGCAGCACTTTGGCTGCTGGATGGACGGGCCGCCGAGCTACAGTTTCTCATATGCATGAAGAATTAGGCACAAGAAAGGAATGCAAAGCACTTTACAGCAAATGGTTGAAGATATACATAAAGGAATTGGAGCCTCTTGAACTTCTTCATGCCTAACCATTGCAGTTTGTGCTATACACTTTTGTGCATCTTTTCTGTGCTGAAATTGGATCTCAGCGCTACCAGTGATTAAATGAATCTGGTTTGCTGTGTGACTTTGTGAACAATGTGTTCTGGTGGTTGTTTTGCTGTTGTTGTTCTTCCTGTTGTTATATTATGATATTGCTTTTTTGGCTGCCCATAATACTGGTTTAAATTTAGATACACAATTGAGTAGTGAGCCACCTCAGAGTCAGAGCAGCCTGTGTTTCAGCGGTGAGGAAAAAGAAAGGAGCAGGAACAACAGTGTTATGGTAGAAATTTATTATTTGGGGTAGAATGTAGCCGTTTGCCTAGTTTTCAGGCTTTCATGAGCAAAACTGGCACCATCTTCAGAATTTAGTTTCTTGCCTTCCCCGGTTCGTTCAGCCTCCTCACCATTCCCTGCTCTAATATAGTGGGAAATTCTGCCAGCCCCTGGCCAGACACAAGGAATGAAGTTAAAGCCATAGGAATCGGATGGATATCTGTTACACTCTGTTGGCAAGTTCTTGTATGTGTAACGGAACAAAAATACATGATTTCTTTCCTCAAGAAAAGGCTTAAATTGGATCACATAATATTTCCATGAAATTTTTTGAGTGAATTTATATCTGGAAGGTCATTTTGCAAATTTCTCTGCATCCAAAGATTTCACACCAAAAAAAAGTAAACAAGTACTTAGAATGCAGTTTTTAAAAAGTGTTTAGGATATAAAGTCTTTGGAGAAGGAAAAATCTTATTCCATACAGTGAAACATCAAGAAAACTTGAGGCACAGAACAGCTGACATTTTTTCTTTTTCTTTTTTTTTCCTCCATTGTAGATATTTGTGTAAATGGTCCATTCTTATTGGATAATTTTTCTCTACGTCACTCCTTGCTCTACATCCTCACTCGCTGATCACTGAAATGTCTGAACAATATAGAACAAACAAAAAGAAAGTATGACATTCAAAACATAATTTCTTTCTGATTTGTTTCTTCACAGATCCTTGTTGCTTTAAGACATCTTCACTTCAAAAATATTGTTCATTGTGACCTCAAACCAGAAAATGTGTTACTGGCATCAGCTGATCCTTTCCCACAGGCAAGTAGAAAATGCCCTTTCCTAAGATAAATTGTTCAAATTAGTAAGTGTTAGTAATTATTATTTTATAAACAAACAAAGAAGTGATGTATCTCCTCCAGGAACTACACAGAATTTTTAGATATGAAAAAACTGATCACCTACTCAAAAAACTTTCCAAAGAAGACATGTTTGAAAATCCTTGCCTTTTGTCATTTGACATAACTACTTTTGTGATTGTTTCTAATTTGTTCACCATTACAGCACAAATTACTTATCTGATTGATTTGGTCCAGATAAGTGAGAATTTTCAAGCAGTCACCAGAAAGACAGTTATTTTTCTGAAGGTTAGGGTAGAGCACACAGCTTCTTCTTCATTTTTATGAATTTAAATGCAGGTAGATTGCAGAATATTTAAATATACTTTCTGGCTCCTCGTATTTCTCATTAAAAAGTATTTGTATCAGCTCCTGTTACCTTTGATCTGCAGAGTTCATCTATAATCATCTCCAGCTGCCCATATTCAAAAGGAGCACTATTGATAATTTGTAAATAATGCCAATATCAATAATTGGCAAGGAAAGATTTATACTGAGGCTTCAAGTGAGAATTTCTAAGCAGCTAAATCCGTTCCTCTGAAGAAATCAGACAAGTTTGCAGAGAGGCAGGATGTAACTGGGTCCACAGTAAAACAAAAGTGGAAGTTCAAGAACTAAATTTTGTCAACCTGCTTGATTTAGGAAAAAGCTGTAGGTAAAACAATTTTTCTGTTTGCTGTGAATGAGTAAGTATTACTTTATATTACCACTTTCACCAGGAGCCTGAGCTGTTAGGCCCATCCAAAACTGTATTTCTTTCATTCTAATCTGTCCTGTGTTACTGCTTTTACTGTGGTTTATTCATGGAGTGAAGCAATATAGGAGATGCAGTGGACTGGTAATCTGGTCTAATGTCCAGGTGGAATAAGGGTATTCCTCTCAAAGAGGAGTTTAAAAAAGAAGTATCCTTGAAGGAACAGTAGAGATGCATCTTTCAACTAAACCATGATAAAAGTTCCTCAGCTATGTATTTGATAATAAAAGTAATGTCTGTCTTACTATAGCATTTTCTTTAAACAGGTAAAACTTTGTGATTTTGGCTTTGCCCGAATCATTGGAGAGAAATCATTTAGGCGTTCAGTTGTAGGAACGCCAGCCTACCTTGCTCCAGAAGTGCTGAGAAACAAAGGCTATAACAGGTCTCTGGATATGTGGTCTGTGGGTGTCATCATTTATGTGAGTCTCAGTGGTACTTTTCCATTCAATGAAGATGAAGACATACATGACCAAATCCAGAATGCCGCATTCATGTATCCACCTAATCCATGGAAAGAAATTTCTCATGAAGGTAATATCTGCTTGTGGCTCTCTTTATATAAATGCTAAAAAAGAACAGTTGAATAATTGTGTTTTGTTTTCATGCTTTGGGTTTTTTTCCCCTGTACATACCGGTGAAAAAAAGAAAGATTTGCAGTTTCAAGGCACCATAATGTACCATGAAGTAAAGTCTCTGTTTTGTGCTATCAGCTGCTTTAGACATTTCCTGCAGAGCACGTATAGACTGCATATGGCATAATCCTCTAGCATAGGATCTCTCCAGGAGGTGCCAAAGGAGGCACAAAGCCACCTACAGATTGGGTTGCCGTAGCATCTTGTGAGGAACCTCAGCTGCTGGAGCTGGTGTTGCTTATATTTACTTCTGTATCTTTTCTTTCAGCTCTAGTGCCTCTGCAGTCTTTTTCTCTGTCGTGGTTTAACCCGGCTGGCAACTAAGCACCACGCAGCCGCTCGCTCACTCCCCCCCCTCCCTCAGTGGGATGGGGGAGAGAATCGGGAAGGGGAAAAAGGGTAGAGCCGAGGGCTGAGATAAAGACAGTTTAATAAGAGAAAATAATAATAATAGTAATAATGAGAATGATAACAAAATATACAGAATATACAAAACGAATGATGCACAATACAATTGCTCACCACCCGCCGACCGATGCCCAGCCCGTCCCGAGCAGCGATCAGTACCCGAGCGACCGACCGACCCACCAACCCCCCCGAGCATGACGTTATATGGTATGGAATAGCTCTTTGGACAGTTTGGGTCCTAGCTGTGCTGTACTCCCAGCTTGTTATGCACCTGGCCGAGCAGGAGAAGCTCAAAAAGTCCTTGAGCAGTCTGAGCACTGCTTGGCAACAACTAAAAACATCAGCGTGTTATCACCATTCTTCTAGTACTAAATCCAAAGCACAGCACTATGCTAGCTTCTGTGAAGAAAATTAACTCTATCCCAGCCGAAACCAGGACATTCTCATTCTACTTGTGCTGGTAATTTAGTTTCCATTCAGTAGGATGCAGTAGGTACAACCCTGATAGTTTTTCTGTGGAGAAGATAAAGATACTAAACAATTCCAAGCAGATGAGGTTTCAAGAACAACATGAGACAGTGTCATAGAATGGGGGGGAATGCTTGGAGATAGCCAACAAGACTTGAAACTAGAATTCTGGTTAGTGGCATCAAGGACTTTTGATAGTAAAAGAACAATGTGAATAATTCACTATGAACATCTTTATGGAAGGTAAATGAATTCTATTAAAGATGCGTCTAAAACTAAGTAGGGCATTTAACAAAAATATCACTTCTAGTTTCACCAATATTTCTTGTACATGGCAAACATTTTCAGGCAATTTGATTTGCTGTGCATTTTATTTTAATTATTTTATTTTGTTTTATCATTGTCTTTATGTCCTTAACTTTTTGCAAGGTTGCTTCTTAAGTCTTAAAGTGAAGGAAACATGGTAAATATCAGATTCTTATCTTTTTTTCTCAATTGTAATATGCACCAACTTGAACTAAAGTATTAGAATTCACAATTTCCATAGCTTTCGGTACAGTTTTTCTGAGTTTCAGGTGACATGTTTAACTTACACGTCAATGGTAGCTTAGAGAAGTGTGCCTACTGCTTACTATAATACATATTATAGCCACGTGAGATTCTCAGCTGAGAAATGCTTTGAGAGCATTGTCTGTTGTTTTATCTCAGTGGCAGATGAAGTTTGATAAGATCTGTTGGGGGGAAAAAAAAAGAAGCTAAATCTGCACAATTACACACTGAAGTCCTCCTGAACCTCCACACGCTTCTGATATGTAAGCTGACAGAATCTGTTGGCAGCAATGCTTTTTCTGGCGCTAGAGATAAGCAAACAGCAATCAACACAGAAGAGGCTGCAAGAAATTGTCTCCCACAAGTTTCTACTGTGGTAGACAGAAGATCAATTTCTACATTCAGAGGTGAAGATTCAGTAGAGCACCTACAGAAAACTCACCTACTGGGATGTTATCTCTCCTTTCGTAGAGTCACAACCTTCATTAAGAGTAATGGATATCGGGCTGCAAGTGTGCAGAAGGGTGGGAAAGAACACACTTTTAACAAATTACTAAGTTAAAATCTACTTATACATTGTGGGGTTTTTTTTAATTATATTTTGAAGTCCTGTCTGATGAGCCACTCTACTGTGCTAAACAAAAACCTGAAAAAAAGTGTGAACAGATCCATTACGTTTAACAGAGGGAGCTGGAGTCTAGGTCTCTGTCCAAGTATTACTTGATAATGCTGACTTCTAGAGCTCAAAACTGAACTCAAACTCCGGATTACCTAGGGGAAATAAAGGAACGGTTTTCTCATGTCAGCTACTCTGGTCCGTGCTCGTGCGCAGGTCAGAAGAGGGCAGACATGCACGGGCCCTGAACGCCTGCTGGCTCCATCCAGGTTCTGTTATCTGTGACCATATAGCATGGTTAAAATGCAAATATGTACTCGGTGTCCTAACACATCTACTCTGGATTGCAGTTCTGAACAGTGCCATCATGATTGATGCTATAAATCCTTGAAGCAGTTGGGGGGGGGGGGAATCACAGGTGATTTAAGATTACTTCTTAATTTTTTTAAAAATTTTCATATAAAAAGTTTAAATTTAAAAAATAAGGTTTTGCCTGCCATATCTTTTCCATTATTCTTTTTGTCAGTTATTCTTAATCACTGAACATTTTTCAACACTAGTTTTAACATGCATGATTATGATTACTTCTTAATTTTTTTAAAAATTTTATAAAAAGATCCATAATAGATTTCTTTTAAAGACACAATAGATTTCTTGTTTAACTATTCCCTGGAATTTGTATCAAAGAAATAATTCTCCCGGGGGGACATTAATTATCGTGAACTAGTTCTTCCACTCAAGCTTGTAAGGGAGTTACATCGCAGTGTGGAATGTGATGCTGCTGCAGAATCTGGCAAGGTCTTTGTAAATAAACATTGATCAACCAATCTCTTTCAAGCTGGTATGATTGAAATTGCTGTTTGTCTTGAAGGATCTAAAATACTTTTTGCTATTAACTTTTTTAAATTAAAAAAAAATTTAAGTTAATTTTTACTTAAAAAAAAAAATTAAAGATCCAGCAGTTAGTCCATTTCATTTATTGACATTTAAAAACTTGTGCAAATATTTAAGAGAACTTTAACATATAATAAGCAACGAAAGTCTTCACAGAAGCCTTCAACCAAAACTTCGCTGCACTGCTATAGCATTAAAAAATTGAAACCAATATTGATTAGTAAAGTAACATTGTAGCAGATAAAAGAAATGCCAAATAAATATTATCTTTAATGCAGGTAAGAAGGATCTTTTTAAAGTGTTGTGCTGTGCAGGTTTGGAAAATAGGAGACATTTGTCCAAAGGTTACCATAAGTAAAACTAATATAAATATTCTTCTCCATTACGTACTGCATTCTCCTCCTTTGTCCAAAAGACAATGACAGGTCCAAGCACTCTTTAACAGTGGACTCTATGAATTGTACATTATAGCTAGATTTTAAAAGTGATATCTTCATCCAGAGACTATATTACTTGCCTCAGTAACAGCAGGTCCAAACTGAGATTTCAATGAACTTAGAAGAGCTTGGCTACCATCTAAAAGAATTAATATTAACCCTGATTTACGCATGCCAATAAAAATGCTCAGGTTCTGTTACCATATCAAATGCAATATGCATGACTTTCTTCTTTTTTTACTGCTGAAATATGTTAGTTGTGGTTGCTAGGAATGTTCATAATATGATAATCCTTGAAACACTGTTGTAGAACAGTGAGAAGTAGTAGAAGGAATTACATATAAATTTGAGCTTAAAAAAAAAATAAAAACATAAAAAGAAATAAATGTTTATTCCAACCTATTGCTATCTATATCAACAATCCTAGCTGATGGCCAAAGGAAGTGATGGCAGGTAAGACAGACACCCTAAACCATCCGATGGAGGGGAGGTTACTCCACAACTGTACCAGCTTAGGATCACAACGATATGCAGCTGGTACACCTGAGCTAGCTGCTGCTTAAACCACAGTAACCCATTTGCTTGAAATTCTGTGTATGTACTTTTGGTGGAAACAAATGTTTCAAAAGCTGTGGGGTTTTTACCTTGTGATGCAATTTTCAGTTTAGATTAAGGGAAGTGATCATCAACCAAGTGTATTGCCAGTGCCTGTGAAATAATGATTTTATTAAAGAGCATATAATTTGTCGCAGAATGGCTAATGAAAGCAGTGTTAGGAATTTTTGTGTGCCTATTGCAAAACTCAACACGAGGAAAGCAAAACAGTGCTCAGACATTTCGGGTTTTGCTCATGACTTTGTAAAACATCTTGCAACTGTAGACATTTCAGCATTCTTTTCAGACTGTTACCCATGTAAAAAGTTTAAGAATAGCTAAAATTAGTTATCACCCCATTTACTTCTATTTTTATTGTAATCAGAGAGGAATTAAAAGCTCAGATATTTTACTTTTTAGCAAAATCATGTATTTCTTTGCATTTAATGGATAGTGGACAAATTAGAGTGAATGATGCTGTGTTTATCACCACTTTGGTTTTAGTGCTCAGTAGATGCTTTTTCTGATATTGCCAAGCAACAGCATGTTTATTTGGGAGCTGGAATGCAGAGGGTAGAAAAACTTTAAAAGGAAAAAAAAAAGGGATAGGTCATACCTAAACATTGTGCCTGGAAAAGCAACAACAGTGGTAAAGCAGTCTCAGTGTTCCCATTCTGTGTTCTTACTCAATAATTGGTCTTAAGGTAAAATTCAATTGGCTTCTAAAATTCTAAACTGCTCTAATAACGAGGCAACAAATTTGTAAAAGCACATGACCCATAACAGTCTAAACTGCATGATTATATAAAAAATACACTTAAAATAAATTCTGGCATGTTCAGAGCAAGAACATATGTGAAGAAATTCTATTTTGGAGGAAAAGTGTGTCATGAATGTATAGTGTGGTCTGTGTTAGTTTATTTTCTTGGTAATAACTTTTCCTGTAGCTTTTTCTAGCAATTTTTAAAATAAAAATCTACAGTCACAAGCCAAGAAAGGAGGCAGAATCCATTTGAGGATAATATTTTTGTCTCTCTAATGTCTTTCAGTCTCTCTCAACAGTTCTGTCTTCTCTGCCACTCAGGGATGTGGTCTAGTCATTGGCTATGATTCTTTTCTCTCCACAGTGTGTCTATCTGATGTCATAACATCTGGATTAATCTCATCAACTCTTCCTGCTGAGAAATTGCAGCTTTTTTGTGTAATGCTTTGTCTGTCCTCTTCCCCCATTAAAACTTAACCTATAAAAGCTAAGACCTTTCAATTTTTGTAGCTCCCAGAAATGTGGTTTTTCCCAGCTGGGGGTGGGGGGGGTGGTGAGAGAGAGAGAGAGAGAGAGAACCTCATAGCTTCCTCCATAGGGAATTCTGATTTCCACCCCCTCTAAGTACCTGCATTTTCCCACCTTTTTCCAATAGCTCTTTTGAAAGAATACTCCCCCAAAACTAAGTTTGTGTTTGTATGTCTAAATAGAATTGTAAGACATTACCACAGGAACTACCTCTCTACAGTGAACTTCGGGTATCTTGTATGGAACCAGGTTTTGTCATGGCCATTCAACATTCCATTACCCAATCTGCTATTTCTGTTCTGTCTTCAATGACTGTCAAGCCAGCGTACATTTCCAAATTCACCAAACTGCTGTATGACAGTTTGACCTTAATTCAGACTTCACTGTGGAATTTTGCTAGATACTAATACAGAGGAATCTACTTGCAGAATTCTCTCCTTTTTTATAGCTTTAAATTTCACATCTGTGGAACATGGAGCTATTTTCAACAGCATTACTGTTGATTTCCAACTTTGACGTTACAGTCCACCAAATTTGCATCATCTCAAAAGATTTATTTTGATTTAGCTGAAGGATTTTGTCCCTCTGCCTATTTGTGTATTTTACCTAGTGTGTCTTCACTGTGGTGGCTGTTCTTTTGAACTGCATGGTCCTAAAATGTGCTATGTCAAGCTTTGGATTATTTGCTGTGTGTTTCGTTCTGTCATGGAATTTTTATAAATCTCTGTATTCGTAATTTTTTTTTTTCATGCATTACCAGCACAGCTATTATTACAAGCCTGATGGGCTATGTGATGTGCACACTGTTGATTAGGTGTTTCACATTACTTCATATTATTAAATAGTTTGGGAAGAAACAATGCAGTTTCTTCCATGCATTACATTTGATCATGGTGTGCATGTTACAATGCTTTTGAGTCAGAAATGGATACCACAGCTGCCTTCAAGCCAGTATTTATGTAAACTTGTTTCAGCGTAATGTGAATAGAAACTCTGTTTCACACATTAATGAGAAAGTCACATGAATGAGCTTTAAGTGCGAGGAGGTCAACTGCATGTTATAGCTCAAAGATGCTGTCTACCTCAGTAAATTTTTAACTAGCTGTTTAAACTAAGGTCTTGGCTCTACTTACACGTTTGCTAGTACAGATTAGTACTAGAAAACCTCTCGTAGAGGTGCAGCTTATAATTGCCAAGGATTTCTTGAATCCGTGTCCGTGAAAATAATAAGCTCTGCCAGCTGAAGATTATTTTTTTGCCAAAATAACTGCATTTATACTACAGCATTTGTCAGCAAAGCTGTATTGACCAGCAATAAGGAAGGGGTTTATGTGTATGAAAAAATTACACTACTAATCAACAGAGCTATACTCAGAAGAATCCAGGGCTTAGGAAGTCCTAAGTTCTACATTAATGGCAGCAGCTTAAGTTTACAAGTGATGGCTGTAAGAGTAGCTAATATTATGGGTACACTTTAAAAATTCTGGACCAAGTACAAATCTATTATTAATTTGGCACTGCTTTTCTTGCTATTCTTAAGGTGATTTCTTTTTTATAACTTCTGTGAAAAGCTAAAGTCCGTATTGTAGCACTAAATGAATGGTAGGTTCATAATAGGGTTTTCAGGTATTTCATGAACTTCTGTGTTAATTTGTGGTTAAAGCAGTCATTCCTATGAAAACTGTCATTATCATGTGTTAATTTGATACTTGGGGTGAGAATTGTTATGGTGTCTTTCCTAAAATTAATTATTTAGCATGCTAATAAACTGCCATGAGCAGTTTAGAAACATGAACGTATCCTGACTCTCGAGGTTCTTTCCAGTAAAATGTAACTAAAGAGCAATCTTTCCAAAAATCACGGGGACATACAGCTTTTTAAAGCTGCATTTGAATCTTTCTGTTGGGGATTCTCACCTAGCTAAATGACCCGGACTCATGCTACTGGAGCAGTTGGCTAGCTTATCTCCTTTAGGAAAGTCTCCAGCTCCTGGAACGGGATAAGCCCTCAGCTGGCTACTTACGCTATCCTTAAACCTCAGGAAGTAAACAGGAGCCCATAAAAGTGTTAGGAAAAGGAGTGCCATAATCCTTGCAGACCTTGCATGCAGGTTGCTTCCTTGGTGATAACCTGTGGGATTCCTCTAGAAGATGTGCAGACCATAGGTGGTCTTCCTTAACTCTCTGCATTTATTGAATTATTGATTTTTATAGAGGAATATTGTCAAATTTTATAAAGCTCCTTAAATGTCTGACAAGGATTACTTTAAAACCCAATTTAAAAAAAAAAAAAAAAAATCAGTCTCTAGTGAAAATTCATAAAATTTAATTGAATATTCTGTGTAGTTGCTCCCCTTTCCTCAAAACTGCTTTATCTTCCTAGACAGCACGTTTAATTTCCTAACATTTGGTGCCCGATTTGGTCCCATGAATCACATATGAGTTGTACATCTAACTAAATATTAATACTGACCAAATTCTGATTTCCAGTGTTTTAAGCAGTATAATCATCAAACTATTAATTCCATGAATTTTGTTTTTAATTTTGAAATCAAGTCAACAGGAATCTTACTGTTAATTCTTTGACACAGCATTGTCCTTTTGCTGCCAGCGCTTATCACCTGCATCTTGACTTCTGATACTCAGAACTCTTACACTTGAGAAATGGGTTTTCTTGGATTGCATGATTTCTTGGTAAAAAATAGCAAATCCTGTTTGCTGTTGAAATTCATGTTTGATCTCATTCTTACCTACATTTGAAAACTTTGAGTATTAAAGGGAATTGTATCAGATAGTTTGGGCCCTAAGTCCTCATAATAGTCACGTTTTCATTTGTGCTTATTTATTGCCAAGAGGCAAGCAATATTCCAGACTTCCCTGGTGAAAAGAACCCTAGGTAAAGAACTAAAAACAAACCCCAAAACATGTTACAGCGATGGCGATATTCCAGTTGTGAAACAAGCAGGCTATCTGCTAAACTGTTCTTGGGAACAAAAGATTGCTCAATACTGACAATCCTAACCATCCCGTGAAGTTGCCTTTTCACTTTCATCTTTGCATACCTTCTCCTGTGATTGTTTTTAGACCAATGCCTTTCTGATCTGTTCAACAGCCCATTGACAATTTCCCCCAAGAACACAAAGAAAAATGTTACTACATGTAGTAGTCATTGTCCCAAAGGAAAAAAGAAAGGGCAAAGGGTTTCTTCATCCCATTGTAGCTTGGGGAGGCTGAATAACTCTGTATAATTTCAGCACTTGTAAGGCTCATGGTCACAGCATGTTTCTGTGTTACTTTCAAGACCATCTTTCCCTGTCACCAAAGAAATAAAGATGTAAACCAGCATACTTCGCACAAGCCAAGAGATACTGTGATGAAAAGGGGAAAGTGGCAACGATATTAAAATTCCTTGTGGTCTCTCAGTTATTCTATAACACTAAGCTTCCCCCAGAACACATGCCGAACATTTAGCACCACCTAGAACAGAATTTAACCTTTCATGACACCCTCTTTTTTTTGTTTCTTTCTTTGGTTGGTTGTTTTTTTAATGGCTTTATTAGATGCATTGAAAGCTCAGCAATCTCATCCCAGAGATTTTTCCAAATGGGTCACTCGGTGCAGTTCTATGCACTGGTCATTGGCTCATGGGCTTCTTCCCTTCAGGCACCATAGCACACATGCCTGCAATTTCAGGGAATCCTCAACTCCTTCAAAACCACAGAAATTAAGAAATTTGTAAAGAAGCCCTCTCGCCTTTATGAAATACCAGACCACTGACTAGCAGGTAGAAGCAGTGCTCAGCTCAAAAGAGTAGTATTGCAAGACTTAGTGACTTAAAAATCTGATTCCTCCACACAGTGCCTGGGAAGGTGCTGCTGTCAGTCATCTGAAAGTGATACTGAGAGTCTCAGAGATACAGATACATATATGTGTGTGTGTGTGTTTACTGTGGTACCTGAAGAATACTGTAGTCCTCACTTACATGAGATTTTTTTCACTTGAGCAGGAACTGAGTGAGAATTATCTTCAGACTTTGCTGCATGCCTGCAAATGAAGACACAGAGTTAGACAATATACTAGCTAGCAGGCAACTGTTTAGTAAAACAGGGACGTCAATACTGACTGCAGTTCGTAAAAAGCTGGAGTAAGGAGGGATAACTGTCCTCTTTTTACAACTACCATGTCTGTCTGTCTCTCTGTTTGTGTATCCTAGCTGAAACAAATACATATAAACTGATGTTTTCCAATATTTCTTTGCAGCTATTGATCTCATAAATAATTTGTTGCAAGTGAAAATGAGAAAGCGCTACAGTGTGGACAAAACGTTAAGCCACCCATGGTTACAGGTATTGCTGTGAATTTCATATTTTTTCCTATGTGTTTAGGCTCTAAGTATATTAAAAGTTTTCATCTTTAAGCACAATAGAGTCTAAGCAAATCTGAAGATGTTTTCAGATCCTGAGAACCTCATACTCCTTCACCAACTTACATATATATTTGAATTAAGTTTTGAAGTATTAGATTCCAATACTGAACTCCCTCATGTTTTCAAAATACACTACAAAAATATTTTATCTTTTTTGTCCACTGAGAACATTGTGTGTATATATATATAAAATCTTCATAGCTATTGACTTACATTTTTTCATTGCCTGAAGTCCCCCCGATTCACTTCTTATTAAAACTAATCAACGGGCTGCCGCTTCACAGTCATCAGAAGAACTAGTGAAGTCATATGCTTTCCAGGAAAATACATCAGCCGCCTTCAGTTGAAATCTTCAGCTGAAAACTGAAATATTAGGAATTTTTGAGATGCTAGCAGCCACTGTCTTCTGCTCCTCATATGTTAATTTTTTATCCTGGCAGCAGCCAAGTCACTGCACATTGAAAGACCTAAAACAGAATCAGTGCAGTGAGCAGCCAAGGCCTGCCCCACCGCCCCCAGCCAGGGAGCAGGGCAGGCCGGGGAAAACCCCAAGCCAGGGCATTAGGCACCTCCATGGGGATGGTGATGGGCCGAGGCCAGGCTGGGACATCAGCTCACGGCATCTCCCAAGGGATCCACATTTGCATGTAGGAAAGATATCATGGCTCGGGCATGCCACAGATCAGATGCTTGGTTCACAATCCCAAAGGAATCTTTATCCAGTTTCCAGCCTTACTGTTGACTGTTAACATGGGGTTCCAAAATACCTTCATGTTTGGATGTATATGTCTCTGAGCACACCAGTAATTGCCTAAATTTGGAAAAGCAGACCTGTTCTAGCCCAAGCTGAATTCACATCCTGCACTATTATCCTGAGATAGAGAACTGCCTTGACTAGCAGATATGGATCATTAGGATGTACATGTGTGACTTAAAGATGTTTCTTCTTTCTTACTCATCTTGTGATTGGTGCGAGGAATTGTTTTACCACCCATGCCTCATTTAGATGCCATAGAAATCTGTAGACTATAGATACGTTCTGTGAAGCAACCTGTAACATGTCCATACTATACTCATGACAGTTTATTAAAATTAATTTATCAGATAATCCTCTAGAAATGAAACCTATCTCTATAGGCAGATTTCGTATGTATTTATTCTAAGATTTTTCCATTCTGGAGCAATAGGGATGCATGACCTTTAGATTGCTGAGTTAACAGCATGTTGCATATTAGTGGTAGGAGAAGGGAATGTAATTTGTTTTAGGAATGTTAAAACTAATTCTGTTATTTTTTCAGGACTATCAAACCTGGTTAGATTTAAGAGAACTTGAATGTAAAATGGGAGAACGTTACATCACCCATGAAAGTGATGACTCCCGATGGGAACAGTATTCAGGAGAACATGGATTGCAGTATCCAGCACACCTTATCAGTCCAAGCGCTAACCATAATGAAAACACCAAGCTAGAAGAAACAGAAATGAAAGCCCTCAGTGAGCGTGTCAGCATCCTTTAAGTTGCATCCCCTATAATCTGTCAAAACACTGTGGAATTAATAAATACATACGGTCAGGTTTAACGTTTGCCTTGCAGAACTGCCATTATTTTCTGTCAGATGGGAACAAAGCTGTTATGCTGTTACACTGTTGATGTATCTGAGTTGCCAAGACAAATCAACAGAAACGTTTTTGTGTGACCAACTGTGTTGTATTTACAAAAGTTCCCAGAAACACTAAACTTGTTATTGTGAATGATTCATGTTGTATTTAATGTATTAAAACCTGTCTCCACGGTGCCTTTGCAAACTAGTGTTTTTCTTACTTGAGCCTCATTTTGGTAAGAGAGAACTTTCCCATGAAGATCTTGGGGTTTTTTTGTGCATCGTTAGTATTGCAATTGTAAGCAAACTCTTGAAGAGTAGATTATAACTGCTGTTCTGTGAACAACTTCTACCATTTGGATAAAACTTTATTTAGTGTCAAATAAAATAGAAAAAGCAAAAAATAACAAATCGCGTAGCACTGTACAGTTTCAAATCAGATAACCCTTGTGTATGTGTTTGTGTGCTTGTGGATATAGATACACACAAACACACACTATAACTTGCTCTCAAGCCTAAATGCCTTAGTAATGTAAACTGCAGCATATGTCGGTTGTATTTCCCCTTTTCTTAAAATATTCTTCTCTAATATGAATATTCTCTAATATGTACATTCAGAAGCTAAATAACTTGTTGACTTTGTGTATGTTTTCAATAAAAGTCTTGTTAAAATAGGTTCATTTGATTAATCTTTCTGTTTAAAACATCCCTGAAATGGCAGCAAAAGTAGGTAAATCAGGGACTGAAGGGAGAGGTTAAAAAAGAAGAGATACATGGATGAGAGGCAGAAGTGTGCAATCATAAGAGCCGCATACAATAAACCTCTACTGATCAAATCTTGGCTTTATGTTGCAATCATGAGCTTTTCTTCAGATCAATCAATTCTTTCCTCGAAGAAGAGCTTTGTCCAGAGGAAGCTTATGCCAGATACATAACATGACCAAAGCCAGCAGAATTTTACTTATTTTGTACCTCTACTGGACAAGTAGTGTGTACCGTAGAAAAAAGGAAGAAAAGGCACCTTTATTCAAAAAGAAAAAATTACATTTTATAGAAAATTAAAAAGTATTGTGAAATAATTACTTATAAATCTCCTCTTCCTCCTCCTCCTCGCCTCTTTTCCTCTACTCCCACTGCCAAAAAAGAAATCCTTTTCCACTTGAGCTGGACCCTGAAGGAAACTCTGATAACACTGGCCTTGTAGCATGTTCTGAAACAGTTCTGGTTGGGCAGAGTTCGAATGTGTTGACTTTTCTGCCATGCTTTAACATCTGTATTTTCAGTTAGGACTTTCCTATAAGCTAAATTTGGCCATTGTTTCTTTTTCATTCAGCCTCATTCTTAATCTTAAACTAGCTGTAAAATAAACATAAAAATAAACTCAGGCTGATTATCAAATTTTTATCAGTAAAAGTGTATACACGGGTGTATATTTAAAAGCAAGTCCACTTAAAAGTGCAGTGATGGACTCATGGATATATAAAGACTATTTTCTGTTCCTCAACAACTCCAGGAGTCAAGCCAAATTAACTAACTTTTGAAAAAGGAAATTGAGGAGAATTATCAGAATCATACAGACTTTGTTCAGATGCTGATATCATGACTGTTCATAAGGAGCCATGACCTCACAGAAGTGCCTTGATTTTGTCCTCACTCTTCTATGTTAACCAGTAACAGAGATTTAGAGCTCTGCTTTCACATTGATCAATTTAGATGAGTCAGGATTTTATTAGTGGCTTGGATTTGTTTACAATTAGTGCACCAATCCTTGAGCAAAGGTAATTTTCAACAACACAGTTAAATTCTCAAAAATACCAAATAGTGTACTGGCACACTGTTCTCATGCATGGACACCAGTCAGGAGATGAAAAGAGAAGGCAAACCACTTTGCAGCTTGAAACTGCATCTCTAAGAAAATGGGTGACAAAACTAAACCCAGTGCCACTTTCAATGAAGGAAGGCCATCATCTGCTGATTTCTCCATAACAATGCTTAGCATGCGCAAGGGTTTGCTAAGCACAGACCTATGTTGATAAACATATTTAATCTCATGGAGCACTTTTGATAACTCTTTGCCAACAGAGCAGAGACAAAAGTATAAATAAATGACTGCTCTGAGAAACTTTCTGACTAGTTACTAAACACTATTTCAGAGGAACTCCTGTTTTATTACTACTAGGGTTGCATTATACTTTGTTTCCTCCCCATGCCTTCTTTTTTTTTTTAGCACTGAAGCTTGCTTCATTGCTTTAAGGAACTTGTGAAAATATTCATTGCTTTTCAAAAAGAATCTTCCATTAGCCAATATAATAAATTAAAATTTTCCCTACTGCCGTTCAAAAATGTTGCAGTGTGAAATTTGAACTGCTTGCAGTTGAGCCAGACAGATGAATTCACTGATTCCTAACTCAAAGCCTAAACGGAAACTTGCTCTTCCAGATACATCAGCATCAAAGTGTAGTGAAGAAATTCTGTGATTGTGTTGTCCTACATGGTTTTTCTTTGCTCATTTTACTCAGGAAAAAGACATGGTAGGCTGCTCTGTAGTAATGTTTCCATGGCTTTTACATTTTTCCATTAGACCAACAGTTCCTGCACATGCATCATGGAAGCAAAACCAGCAATGGTTATGCTGCATGTAAATATCGACCTGAGGTCGATTAATGGTTTTTCCTTTTCTGCTGCACTACTGCACATCATATGCATACTAAGCACATGTGTGCATGTAATCATATACCTGTAGACATGTTTACTGTGTCAAAGCTTAGCCGTGGAGTGCAGAGAAGTAGCCAACACATACTTGGAAACTAGATTTACGTTAAGTCACCATTTTCACTTCTACACTTCATGTGTGATGATCCATCCACCTCTTCACGTCCTAGGGTGGAAGGGAATCCCTGTCAGTGGGCCTTGCCTCCCATTGTCCATCAGACACTACATCAGACCTCCTTGTTCTCGGCTTAGCAGGATCTCTTCAAAACTAGTTGCATATTCTGCCTTCCCCCTTCCTTCCTCCTCCCTCCTCTTTGCCCTCTACACCTCACTACTGAAAAGCCTTCCTAGAATCTCACCTCTCCAGCGGTTGGAAACATGTAAATCCTGACCTCATGACAAGGCAATAACTATTTGGGGTTTGTGTCAACAACAGTCTTTTTTTGTTTGAGAGGTTAAATAAACCAGGTTAGTTATTTTATGTTATTGCATAAATCAACACCTCTTCTGCACACCTGAATTTATCCTGGACAATGAAGTCAGAGAGGTGACATGGAAAATGCTAATAAGCTGGAAAAAAACCCCAAAGCCTTACTGGAATAACTGAAACAGATACTTGTCATCCTGTGAAATTAGGGAGAAAGAAAAAAAAAAAGAAAACTCCTAGGGAAATTTTAAGAATTAATAACTAGGTGGGTTAACTCCCATATACTACTTCAGTCCATAAGACATAGGGAGAAAGATCAGAGTTGAGTAATTATGGATTATGGTGCACTATTATTCAGATAGGTCTACAAAAGTATTGACATCCTGGAAAAGCTCTGCTTTGCGCAGATACAAACCAGACCCTGTCCCATAGCTGTTCAGTACCCCGAACTTCACTCAACTTACCACTTTCCTGGAGATACTAATTTTTTTCAGAAAGATACACTATCATTTATTCTAGCAACAAAAGCAACCAGCCACATACTGCACTGGCCACCTTCTACCTCATGTCCAGACCTATGGCATCTGAACCAAAAGTCTCATATTCTTGGGGTTCACTGTGTGTGTGCCAGATGGGAAGAAGCTCAACCAAAGCAAATGAAAACCAGAGGAACTGTCTTGGTAGGTCAGGCACTTTTCAGTGGTGACAAATTTGACACCCGGATGGGACGCAACATTTCATCTTGCTTTTTGCTTAGCTTGTTCCTAGCAACTAGAGCAAGTGAATGCTGAAACCAGGGTCTACTAGGTGAGCTAATTTTTGTCAGTGCTTCTTACTGAATCTTTGCTTTGCTTCAATGAAGAACAGGGAGCACAAATTATAAGAGGAGCACAAATTATAAGAGGTGTAAACTGTTTGGCTGCCTTACTATGCACATCTATAAACTTAAACATGAGCTGTTCGCAAATAAGAATTTAAGAAAAGACTACTTACGTTTCAGCCTGAAAAGTTGCTATTTTGAAAGGTCCCATGAAATGAAATGTTTCGCTTGGGCATCCAAGCACTAAAGTCCTACACCCTAGGGCATCTAGCCCTGCTGTGAGCCTGGAGGGCCTGAGGCCTTATGCTGCAGAAGTCTGCCAGGCAGGGTGCCAACCAGGGGAGCTACAAGGAGAACAGGCACGATGAAAATGTGCCTTTAAGGCAAATACCAAAATCTCTAAGCACGTGTGTGCTGCCAAAGTTTGACAAAAATTGGCAGATTCTGTTGAAGTATTTCTATCCAGACAAACTATTTTCCAATATGAATTTATGATACATTTGCCAGCTGTAACTTAAATAGTTTCCGATATGTCTTCCAAAATGAATAGCAACTTGTTGGTGTCGACCTCTTACACTCTTAATGGGGACTGATTTTTCAGAAAGTCCTAATAACTGCCCTTTGAAAAGCAAGTAGTTCATTCTGGTTCTTCTGTTGACTTAGGCATACAGAAACATGAGTTAATTTTGAGCAGTTAGGTCACAAAATTTAATAAGTGGAAAGCGTACTGACATATTCTTAAGAAAAAATAAAAACTGACTTGAGGGAACTGGCTCACATTTACCAAGTAAACAGCTGCAGCAGTTTAAGGTGTTATTGTCTCAGCCCCCAGCTGTTTGTTACTGGCCTTGTAACAGAGCGAAAATAGAACATTTCAACTTTTCTAGTTGACACTCAAAAGCATCTAAGCACAATTTTTATCTTAATGTTTACATTAATTTGCCCGCTTGTGAATTAGAGCCGTGATTCTGCCAGCTCTGCCGCGGGGAGACTTCTGGGAAAGGGGAAGGATGGAGAGCAAGGGTACTGTGCTACTCTAGCCGGGTCTGCCAGAAGCCACGTGTCAGAGTTCTTAATTGCATTTCTCAAAAGTGAATTACAAGCTTGCAAGCCTGAATCCTTGAGGATTTCTAGGTGTTTCAGGCTTCCTGATTTCTTCTGAAATAGGATTTAAGGTCCTCAATGAGTAATTGAGGACTGCTGAGGTTTCTAACCCTGCCACTTTTGCTCATGGCATTGTACCTCTACATGCGCTCACCACGGATGATCACTACAGGTGTTATGAATAGGAATCTTAATAAAAACAATAATTAAGGTGATGTTAAAAACCCATGCTCATGTAAGATGTATATATCCACAGGTCTTATTCTTTAATCTGTCAGAAGGAATTATGCTCAGAAGCATGTACAGTCAGGAATATTCATGCACAAAGTGGTGAAAAGTTAGAGTAGGCATTTGGCTCACTGCCCCGGTCTGGGAAACCTCTAATAGGCAAAATGAGACCAACTAGTAGAAGCATAATGATTGTAGTCTTTTATAGGGAAATAAGGAGCTCTTAAAAAGGAGTACTTTTTCTGTTCCTGGGCTGAACTCGACTTTACCTTAGTCCTAATGACAAGTTTTGTACATCAAAGTTCCATCCAGTAAATGGGCCAGTTCAAGATTAACCGCTTTGAGTCTGATAATGGCCTTTTCATATTCATTGTGGCCTGAAAACAGCCTCCCTTGCCTGAAAAACGCATATGTATGTACATGCATATACATTAATGGAAAGTTGGAAGAGTTCCTATTAAACAAGCAAAGCATCATCAGAAAGTATTATACATTTAAAATTGAAAAACACCTCATTATCAGAACTCAATAAAACATGAAGGAAAAATTTCACAGACTGTTGGTTTTCAAGGTCACAGCATTTCAGGTAATTCAGAGAAAGTTGTAGGATTAGGATGATGAATCCATATTTAGAAACTGGAAAATGGTACAAAGAAAAACTGCTAGTTATCCAGAATTCTGTTCCCCTTTTGCAGCTATTGAGTTGTACAATATTTTTACCTTTTCTAAAAATTTATGACTATTAGTCACTTGTCTGTGAGAAAGTAGGCAAATACCACTGTTCATGCTTCACAGCTGGGGTAACATAGGTTTAAATACATGAACTGGCTTGCTCCAAACAAGCTTACATTAAAAAAAACCTCAGCCTCAAAAAAGCAGTCTCAAAACAAAAGTACCTTCCCAGCCAGACATTATCTCGACTTATATCTTAGGGTTTTTATGGAATTAATGACACTTGCAAAACACAACATGCAAAAATATGCAGGAATGTACAATATTCTCAGGCAGCCCCTCATTATGTTTCTATATTTAACTTCATTTGTAGATGGCAAACTGACAAGGAAAGTAAATGAATGACTTGGGAGCAGAGAGCGGTAAACTGGAACCCGAAGCCAAGAAAAGGCCGGCATACTAGGTGGTGTTTTCTCACCTTTCCAGGTCAACTTGGATGCATCCAAAGAATATGCACCCTTAGATAAGATGTTCTGTGGGAGGCAAAGGCTATACCATGCGTGTGAAGTGGGAATTACAATCCATTTACCAAGAAATCTTCCTGTGAAACATTTAAAGAACTTGAAAATATACAGGCTTCCAGCAACTAGAACCACAGTTGCCTCGGAGGTCACAGTGTCGGCATGCTAGTTGCTGAGTAAAGGCACAGATCTTGAGGTTCCCATGACAGGCACTAGTTAGCTATAGCAGATCCATGGGTTTCCAACCTTGTTCAGCACAAATCTCTTAGCATGTTGCTAACAAAGTACTGTGACCAAGTAGGATATAGTTTCGTAGGACATCAGATTAAACTGCAACTGTGCATCCCCTATCCGTATGCAAAATGTGGAGTGCCTCTCAATGAATATCGATAAACCAGTCTTGCAGTTCAATGTAATAAAGAATGCACACACAGACTAGTGTGTTACCAGCATAAAGTGTGTTACCAATGGGTGATAGCACTTAAATCCTTCACAGTGCTATATGAAAAAGAGCATGGTTGCATGACATAATTTACTCTTTTGAACAAGAAAATAGAGGTGTCAGTGACTGTACTAGGTCATTTCTTCTGCTTCTTGTTTCCCAGCCCTCCAGCCAAAGCTGACCTTGCCTGTCTCTGGAAGCATCTTGTGGCTGAGGCAGAGGACACTCCTAGCCCTTTC
Organism: Gorsachius magnificus; assembly: GCA_034008185.1. NCBI lineage: Eukaryota > Metazoa > Chordata > Aves > Pelecaniformes > Ardeidae > Gorsachius > Gorsachius magnificus. Next base: position 39,428,154 of record CM067086.1, on the reverse strand, counting down.
TTTAAAAGCCTCGGAGCCCTTTGCCCTTGCACAAGCCCTTGCATCCACCCCATTCCTTTTGCATCTCACAGACCTCCACTGTTTCCAGATTTACTGCAGATCTGCTAGATGCTTTTCCTTGAAAGGAGGTTCAGGCAGCTTTTGGACAGAAGGAAGAAGGCTGCCTACCAGCTCTTCCACTGTGATAGCAGACAGCCTATGAAGATGAATACCTCCTTGGCTCTGGGGAAAGAGGCAACAGAGGATGCAGGACTAGTACCATAAATACTGCAGTATTTTTCATGCTTAATAACTGTTATCACAGATATTTAAAATCATGGTCCACATACTCCATGTCTAATTTGTTTTGCACAGACTTATTCACGTATTCATAGCCTTAAGGGTGACAAAATTATTAATTTATTACTCTAATCCTCTCTGAATATTTGTACTCTTTTGTTGGCTAAACTGGGGCCTTTAAAGTAGACATATTTATATCAGCATAAAGGTCTCATAGCTATAGAGGCTAAATACTTGCTCATACAGAAATAGGTATACAAGTCTGACTAGATCCAGGCAATATTACCACTTTAACTAAATCCACGTAAGTAGCACAACTTCACTGTTCAGACAAAGCCTTAGCCTCCCTTTTCAAATCACTTTGCCAAGTAGCTGTCATCATTTTATGATGCGGACAATCGTGCATTTGCCTGAAACCACCAAAGCTATCGCTTTTGAGCCAAGTGGGTAACTAGTACCATCCTAGATTGAACTCAAACCAATGATCAAAGACAAAAATGCCAGGCTGTTGCCAATTTTCTGAGCCATCCAGTAACCAGACCTTGTGCTGTCTGATTTGCATGATAACTATGAAATAAGGCACTGTGTGATTTTACACCATGCCCAATATCTTTTCATACTTTTGGGGTTTTTTGTAGTGGATACTTATTAACAACTCATTTCCAACTCAGTGCAGACTTTATTATTAAACTGCAATATTCAATAAGGAGCCATCCTTAGAGAGAACTGAAAATGCTGGCATCCTATAGGACTTGTCTCAGTAGAAAGATGGCTTTTGCTGTTACAGTCCTTTCAGGCTTACTGCTAAGTAATTTTCATACAATTTGTAGTCTTAGTTATAGAAGCAGCTTTGTGTATTTGTGTACCTTGCCACCTACTGGCCATCTTGGATAGCTGCATAAATGAGTTCATTAACTGAGATGCATAACAAGGCCTGAGGCTTTTCTCAAATTTAATCAGTGATCGCTCTGTTTTTACAAAGCCTTAGGCATATACGAAGTATGTAATATGCCAGTCTACTATGAAAGTTTTAATGTGAAAATATGGTAATTCACGCTGATAGGTACTAAGTCTCCTCCCGTCTGATGTCAGAACATTTGAGTTTCCACCACTGCTGCTAACGACTATGTTTTAGAACAATAAGGTTTCCCTCTGCCTTCAATTTCCATAACAAAGCAATAACTTCTTTTTAAATATAGAAGCAGATGCCCAACAGCTAAGGAAGCAACTTCTGGCAGCTTCTAGTCAGCAGAGTTCACAGAGCGGTGCTGCCAAGCTACTTAGAGGCAGCCAGTTCCAGCTAAATTTTAAAATAAAGCTGCATAGAAAGAGGGCTGAATGCCCCACGTTCAGTTCAAAAGCATTAGTCAATAAGACAGTAGTAAGTAAGATATATAACTCAAATACATTCATTTAAAAGATTAGCCCTTTAACTGATAATGAACATATTGTACAAAGAGTCTCTATGAAGTAAAAATGCTAGCTTGCATAAAAAATCTTTAACTATTTGAATATAAATAAGATCCCGATAGTTCTTTAGAACAGTCAGTCAAAGAAAAAAAGTACTTATAAGAGTAAAAATTAATCTGGTTTCCTTATATCCACAGAAGCCAAATGCAATGTTTTTATCTCTAGATCTAAGTGATTTTTCTCTGAAATATGGCAGCACAGTGGAAAAACAAGTTAAAAACCACAGTTAAACTGTAATAAGATACACTTGGGGATACAAAAAGAAAGGTAAGATATAAAATCACCTAAAAATTGATGTGAGCTGATTATTGCTCTTAAACTTCTTTTTCCTGCTTACTTTGTATTTCTTGATATTCCTCCTGTTCGGTCCCACCACGCTTTTGCTTTCAGTATCTGGCCTCTAGTATATACTGAAAATTTTGACAGTTCGCTTTGCTATTCAGCATTTTGATGATAATCTCCTCCTAATTCTGTGTTTTTAATGTCTATCTGCAGCTAAGTTTTTTCAAACCACTGGATACTCAACTCCATCAAGCAATTTAGTGTGTAGCTCACATCTATCCACCATTAGAGTTCCCCAAGTAAATATTCTGCCATCTACAGAATTTGGCCTTTCCCAGTAGATGTGCAGTTCCATCCTCAATTCCCTAGCAAACTATTGTGCTGTAATCCACACACTACTTGTGGTAGCATTTTCCCTGTTATTTCCTTTGCTATCATTTCAGCTTCTTTGCACATCAGGTATCACATGTGAATAGAAATGGTCTCTTCCCCTGGAATATCTGCTTGTGTGATTCTTGTGTGAGGTCTCCCAAAACTGGCCTTGGTTGGGCTCCTTTATGTATTTATTGTATAAGACCTATTTCCAATGAAGCTTTTTTGCTAATGGGTCTTTATGTTTGCCATATCTGCCTATCTGCAGTCCTGAAGTGGCCAGGTTGGTACTGGATTACCTTTGCATCTCCTTCTCTTCAGCTTGGAAAATTGAGAAGATGCTACATGGCGACCGGATGAGCATGGAAAAATATGGGCAAATAGGTGGCAAATGAAAATACAAGGCTTCTTTCCTCCAGTCAAAGAGGTACACTTGGGAAAAGACAGAGGGGCTGGCTGCTTAAACTTTGGGGTATGATAAGGTTGTTCAAGTGCAGAGTAGAGTAATTAAGTTTGGTGCTGGTTCTCAAGCATAGCAATGTGAAGAAAACCAAATATTGCATCAAAATGGAATCTGCAGCAGCAAAGTCCTTACACAGAATGCATGTCCATTCCCACTTGTAAGTGAAGCTTATCCATACATTCAGGAGACTATGTTTCTGCAAAGGTAGCTGCCCTGTTATCCTACAGAAATTTGTGTATCGAATCTAAGTACAGTAAAGGCCAAATTCATCATCACTAAGAAGTTTATCTGTTTACAGGAATTGTATTACAAGTTAGATCAGCTGCTGTGTGGTTTTGAACTTTCTAGTATACAAGCACTTTGCAGACTTTATTTTACTGATCTTTACAGAGGGCTTGTGAAAGACAGCCTACCATCGCTCCTCTTACAAATTCTTTCTATTAATAAAAAGCATTAAGATGTATCCCAGTGAAGCAGGTTTTTTTGCAGTAACAACAAAGTCTGTGGCAGAACTAGAACAGAAACAGAACTAGAGCTCCAGAAAATGAGTTTGCAGTAACTTGCTACCATACAAAGGTGGTAATCCTTTTGTATCAGTGAAAGAAATTATTGGATAAGTTCAGGAAAGCAGTTTTCCTCAAGGTAATATCAGGTAATTAGGTCCATTACTTGGATATTTTACTTGTTCCACTGTGATGTCTTAGTATTTCCAAATTCAACAGCACTTTAGTTCTTCTATGTCCTGAAAAGTGAGCACTTGCAAGCCTCTGAACATGGCATTTGGACATTACTACTCCCATTCAAAAATTGAAGACATATTTCTTACTGACTTAGGCACCCCAGCAGCCTCCTCCAGAGCACAGTTCCTTGTTCGTTTGTCAAACATTCCTGAACCCACTCAGACCTGCACCACGGCTTCCCCAAAATGTGGTGGTTTAGGACCTGCACTGGTATGCAGACCCATTGCCTTCTGTGAGTATCATTTACCTTTACTCAGTTTTATATTGTTTGATACTTATGAAAGAAATAGGTGAAAGCAACTCGAGCGCAAAAAAATAAAGTCTTTTCAAAAGCACTGGGTCTATATCCTGCCTATGTTCTAGTGTTCTTATATGTTCTAAAATGCACCACTCTTTAATAAGAGCTTGCTTCCTATTTGCATATGTCTTATTAAATAATAAAAACAAAATCAGCAGTCAAAGAAATCTAAAATATTTTGTTTAACACTCTTCAGTGTTATGGTATTAAAATAGAAAGTATAAGTGTTTAAGTTCATGGGGGCAAAGATTAGCTTAACAAATTGCCACCAGGAGATGGCACCATTAACAAAATAATTTGAGTGCCACATACAAGTTCCTCTCAACCATCTGCATGTCTGAACGCTTTGACAATTCCAGGTGTTGTCTGAGCCCGATCCTGCAAATCACTTTTCCAGGCAATGCTCACATGTGAGTGATCCAAGGCATGGCGAAAGCATCCTGCACGCTGCCTGACTGGGGACTCATTTGCTCCAGCTGGCAGATGAGCACTTGTGCTGACTTACCAAAGGCAGGAACAGACTCATAGTTACTGGCCAGCATTTTCCTCCATGATAAGTATATATTGATTTGGAAAAGGGATTGAGGGGGTAAAAGGGATTGAGTGGATATAGGGATATATATATATACATCCATGTTTTATTAATTTTTTTTTTCTTACTCTGCCGTATATAGGCTGCAACTAAGTCACATGAAGAACTGAATGCAAATTCTCAGAGAAGTGCTGATGTGAAATGGACCGCCTCCAATTGCAGCTGCAAGAGCCGAATGCAAATATTCAAACACTCCTTCCCGGAGACGGTAGGTATGACATTCTTTGTGATTCTTCCAACACCTCCAAGGAATAGCTTTCAATGATTTTGTGTTTACAAGCCTGTAGGGAACCCAACTTGAAATGACAAGAACTTAAAGACCCTGAGACCTTGCCCTACCTGATCAGAGAACATCCCTGTGGTCAAATCTGTCCCATGGAAGGTGAAGGAAAGCTTTTGGTTGATGGCAATAATGTCAGAATTTCACCTGTTGGCTGCAGACAAGCTGGAGCTTTGCACTCACGCAGCTTGCAGGATCAGATCCTTTCTGTGACAGGAAGCAAAATATTTGCCATGTGTTTCATTTCAGTTTCAAGCACTTCAGGTTTTGAATCCTCTTGGTTAAGTAATTGATGTTTGAATGCCCTGTCCCCTGCTTGGTATTTTAAAATAAACCTTGCCATAGCACAGATTATGAATCAAAACAGCCGCTGTAGCTGAAAGTGTACTTAAATGGCAAGATGGCTCTTTGTGAATCATAGTAACCAGTCTCATGTTCATCGCTTCAGCACCCGGGGAGCTAAATTTCATGTATTTTGGTTTAAAAGATTCATTATATAGATATGGTGTTTACAGCTTTTTTCTTTTTTTTTTTTTTTATGCCTCCCCCATCACTTTCTGCCAAAAAACCAACTGAACAAAAAAATCCCTTGTTACCAATATCTGTTGTCAAACTTGCATTTCTCATATGCCACAGCATATGAGAATATGAATAAATCTTTTGTCTTCTGTAAATGCAACCAGGAACAGTGAAAACCAGATTTTTTTACAAGCCTTGCAGTAAGCTGTTTGCAAGACAGTCAGACTCTGGCATAGAAGCCCCTCTAAGCATGATTAAAACATCTAGATTAAGATTTTTTCATTAGTTCATTGGTTTCATGGTGCACTTTTAGAAGGTTGAATAAAGAAAAGAAAACCAGAGCTCAAATTTTGACTTTGTGGTGGTGTTAGGACAGGATCTATATGCGTGTATTGCTGTAAACAAGCCAGGATGTGAAAACATGCAGGGGACGGTCAATTAGTCTGCGCTAAAGACTGCGATGAAAACGCTGCTGTAAGAAAGATTGCATACGATTTTCTTCAAGCGTGCTAGTAGTGCCTATGTAGGAACTAGATATGAAGCCTTCATTCCTCTACTAAAGCAGAAAACAGAAATTATAGAGGCCATTGCTCGAACCATGCAAAACCAGTCAGAAGGTAAAATGTATGAGCACAGTGATTGAAAACAAAAAAAAGAGGCAGAAAGCAGACTAGTGTAGAGATCATCAGGAGACCAGGAGCAAGATTGCAATACGGTGCTATTTTATTCAACGTAGAAACAACCTAAATGAAGTAGAAGTAGTGTAATGTTGTGAAAAAGGAAAGAACTGGGGAAAAAAAAATTTCACAACTGGAAAACCACATGGAATTGTGAACAAAGGTGTTCTCACCTTTTTGTTACCTACAAGGGAAAGAGAAATAAAAAATTGTGCATGGTCTTTGCAACAAACCAGAGCTCAGAATACATTTCTCATCCTAGTGAAAAGCAGCACGCAGGACTGTACATATTGCCTAGCTGCTTGGGGTCATTAGTAGTTGTTACAGTATTAATCAGTCTTTCTGCTGCGGGGTGATTGCTGCAACAGCTCTCCACACCTTTCCTGACTTCCCGTCTTACTGCTGTAACTCACTAAAGCTTGTGCCCTGAGCTTCACTAAGCCCTCTAAGCTATGTCCTCTAAAAAGCTGTATTTAGTGCAAAATACACCTTACTGCACACATACATGGTGAAAGATGCAATAGAGTCGGAGCTCTCTGAGCATGCACTGGTTTTATCTACATTGCTGGTTGCAGTTCAAAATACAGGGAATTAGTGTTAAAGACATTTGAGAAACTATGTTTTTCACTTTAATTCTTCTTGCCTATGGCTTTTAGTAGAATTATTCTTCAATTATTACCTCCATTTAAATGAACAAGGGTGAGTGACAAGTTACACTGAGGTGAAAGCAGGATCAGTTTTAGTTCCACATCTCTCCTGGCCATTCATCTGATTGTCATGAGGGAATCCAGCCACTGAATGCTTGAATGTTTGGAGTCTCTCCAGTCGATGGGAAGCCTGAGCGTTGCCCTTTAACCTTCTGGCCTCTTGGCTTACTCTTAGATTCCCTCATAAGAGCTGAACCTTGCCGTCCAACTTCCTATCCCAGCAGTAAGTCCAAACTCCCATTGTCACTTAAACTCCTAGAATCTCGCTGAAAAGTGAGCTCTCTGGTTTACAGTTTAACCCTTCAAGAGCCAAATCAGAGATGTGATCAAGCTTCCTTGTAGCAAGTTTTATCCTCTCTTTTTTAAGCTAGGTTTGCTTTTTAATGAATAAAATGGAGGAGATTACAAAGCTCTGGGAAAAGAATAAACATCCTAAATATAATGCCTTCTCTGTATCTTTCCCTATTTGTGAAATCTTGAAAGTTCATCTGTCTTCAGGAAGATGAGGAGAGTGGATGTCTTCCTTCAGCAGGATGCATCATCAGCTGCAAGATTCTCATTTCAGCTCCTACAATTTGCAGGCAAACTTTGCTACAAAGAGGGCTCTCCACTGTTTAGAGCAATTATAACTTACAGTTTTAGGTCTTGTGCCAGCAGTCCCCAAAAATAAAAGCTGAAGGGTGAAAGTAGGAAAACATAGGTTAGACTTGCAATCAAGGTGGATTTTGCAATCTGATGTGAATAACTATAATGTTCACACTCCAGAAAACATGCAATAGATTCACACACTGATTGTGTTTTTCCAAGGACAATATGTGCTGAATCCAACACTCCCCCAAAGCACCAAATAATTATAACGAGACAAATCAAATTAAAAATTTTGTAGCGCACTAAAAAAGCTGGAAGGGTTGCAAAACAACTAGGACAAACTTCAGGAAGACGTCAAGGAAAGCACTGTGCTAGCCTAAGCCGAGGTGGAACAGAAAGGAAGCAGCATGGAGGAAGTGCAAAGACAGGGCAGTAGGTTCTCTTTGATCCAATTGCCACAAATCCGGAAAATAACAGGATCAAAGGACAAAGATGAGGCTTATAGATACAATTTGTTTTTAATCCAGGAGAAAACACATGTATAACTGTGCTGGTTTGGGGTGGGGTAGAGTTAATTTTCTTCACAGTAGCCAGCATGGGGCTACATTTTGGATTTGTGCTGAAAATACTGTTGATAACACAGGGGTGTTTTCGTTGTTTCTGAGCAGTGCTGGCATGGGGTCAAGGTGTTTTCTGCTCGTCACCCCATCCCGCCAGCGAGGAGGCTGGGGGTGCACACGAAGCTGGGAGGGGACACAGCTGGGACAGCTGATCCCAGCTGACCAAAGGGATATCCCACAGCATATGACGTCATGCTCAGCATATATAAAGCTGAGGGAAGAGGAAGAAGGAAGGGTGAGATGTTCAGAGTGATGGTATTTGTCTTCCCAAGTAACCATTATGCATGATGGAGCCCTGCTTTCCTGGAGATGGCTGAACACCTGCCTGCCCATGGGAAGAAGTGAATGAATTCCTTGGTTTCCTTTGCTTGCCTGTGTGGCTGTTGCTTTACCCATTAAACTGTCTTTATCTCAACCCATGAGTTTTCTCACTTTTACGCTTCCAATTCTCTCCCTCATTCCACTGCTAAGGGAGTGAGCAAGCGGCTGGGTGGGGCTTAGCTGCCGCCTGGGGTTAAACCACGACACTCCTTTTTGGTGCCCAACATGGGGCTCAAAGGGTTCAAGATAACAACAGGTTTGACTGGAATGTGCTAGATCAAATTTATAGCTATTATTGTTGTTTAGCTATTAATCAGCAGGCTCCTGTGCTTGCCATGGGGCTTGCTTGCCTTACTCTATATTAGAGTCCAGTGCTCCTTAGTGGCTGTTTTTCACTTTTGCTGCTTGCTGTACTGCTGTACTGCTTATCATCTTACTCTGCTGTGCCAGGGAACATTTTGATAACAGCAATGGCCATATGCCTGGGCTGGCAAATGGCCAGGGCATCGCTGCTGTTTCTGTGTTGCTGTACTGGACAGGCTGGAACTCCAGTATGAACTTGAGTTGAAGGGACTGTGTATTAGTCCACAAGGGAGCAGGACACCTCGAAGCATCTGTGGCCGTGGATAAGTCCACATCAGCACAAGTATATCTCAAAGCATCTGTGGACGTGGTTACGTCTGTGCTGCAGCAGGTATACCTCTGAAGGGATTCGGGGGCGCCCAAGGAAGGCCTTAAAAGGCAAAGCGCGTGGCCATGGATAAACCCACAACAGAGCAGGTACTCCCTTGGAGGGACTACAGCCCTGGGTAAGGCCATGTTGGAGCAGGTTTACTTCTGAAGAGACTGTATCTCATAGATAAGGCTCCACTATAGCAGGAACCGCTTGTTGCTAGCCAGGCTAGGAGCAAGGGGAGGAGTCCATTGCAATGTTAAACCCTATAACCTGGCCCAAAGGGACCAGGGGTGGAGATTGTAAAGGATATACCTTCAAATTGTTGTAACCCATGATTTGAGTTGCATGTTATAGGAGTTACTATAGCAGGAACCACCTGAACCAGCGGATCACAAGCCTTACAAGAAGCAGTTTCAAGTTCAGCAGTGACCCGACCTGAGCTGGCTTTGGTGCCCAGTAACTCCACACGACACAGCACCTCTCCTGTCCTGAGTAACTGCCTGCTGTGATTTAACCCAGCTGTTCCATGCCTTGGTAGGATGGGGAAGAGAATCAGAAAAAAGTGAAACCCATGGGTTGAGATAAAGACAGTTTAATAAAACAGCAGAGGAAAAGAATAACAATAATAATGGTAAGAGAATATACAGAATATACAAAACTAGTGATGCACAATACAATTACTCACCACCTGCTGACCGATCCCCAGCCTGTCCCGAGCAGCGATCGCTCTCCCCCTGGCTAACTCCCCCAAGCATGACGCCATATACTCTGGAATAGCCCTTTGGCCAGTTTGGGTCAGCTGTCCTGGCTGTGCCCCTTCCCAGCTTCTTGTGCACCCCCAGCCTCCTCGCTGGGATATTGATGTATTGGATAGCGTGGGACCTGAGTGTGACGTAAATGATACGTTCAATACTTTTCAATTAATCACCACTGTTTTTCCTGTCTTTTAATATATACATACAGATATCACAGCCAAAAAGTAGAACAATAGCCACTCCTAGTAGAATCTCATCCTAGTTATTTTCCCTATCAAGACCTAGAACTTTTGATTGAATATTGTAAAAAGAACTCAAATCTTTAATTAAATACTTCAAACAATAAAGGGTCCACCTTGTCGCTTATCAATTTTCCTTAGTGATTGAGAGCTCTCAGTATTCATAATGTGCACCTTATTTCTAGTAAAAGATGCCTTGCTTCAGTTTCCAGCCAGAAAATCTTGCTAAGGAATGAACTGCTGTCATAAAACTCATACCCTTGGAGACTGTGCAGAGCACAAGGTCAAGTCACCAGTCACAGTTTTTTCTAGTAAGCCAGTCAGGGAGTAGGAAGCTGTTTTGTATAAGACTTATAGAAAAAACTCTGTTCCACACACTTCAGGTATTAACTTCCTTCTCATACACTTTTTCTGTCTTTATGTTCCTGTTTCAGAGTTGATTAGAGGAGGGAATGAAAAGGGAATCATTCCACATGGTGGAATAAAGCTCCAACTCTGATAATGCTGATGCTCAGCTCCTACAAAGAAATGCAGCTATGCCCCAAACATCCCCCAGTCTGGCAGGACTTGCATCCAAGAGCTTAAGCGCTGTAAAAAAAACCCAAAAAACAACTAATAAACAAACAAAATGTTTATTGGCTAAAATTGGACTATTTTTCAATTAGTCCTTAGTCTTTGTAGTCCTGGCCGAAATATGATTTAGTGACCAGTCTAACAGCCAGGAAAGGTTCACCAACCATAGAGCAAGTTGGAGCTGAACGCCACTGAAGTACTTCAGTGATCCCAAGCTTAATGGAGACACTTTGAGGCACATTTCACGTTTCCCAACAAACCTAGTTAGCTGAGCGTGTCTCTATTGACTTTTAATAAATTGTCACATGTATTGGTTCTCCTCTTTGCATATGTTTTCATGTAAATTTTAATCTGGATTGCAAGGCTTCAGGCCCATCTACCTGTACAAGGTTACAAATCCATATGTCTTTAAATAGAGCCACCTGAAAATAACAGAGCTAGGGTAATGTTGGAAGGCTTTCCTCTCTCCTTCCTGCCCAGTTCACTGAGAGAAGCTGTTAAGTGTACTAAAAAGCAGTAGATCAGCAATATCTAGACTCTTGAATCACAGGTCAAGTCTCAGCAGGATTTGCTCAACTCTTCAGCCTTCCATAGTACCTAATGGAAGTAAGCACGGAACATCAGGATGAAACCTTGAAAGATGAGCACCTGCCAGCACTAAGTTAAAATATGTCCTAAGAATTCAGCCATAGGTAAGTACTGTGCTGGTGGTCCTGGGCAAAATTTCCCTTCCAAATTTCACAGTCTTAATAAAGGCTCTTTCTCCCTTTAGGAGTATGTGTTCAAATGTAGCTCTTGGAAGCTGTAAATAAAACTGATAAAATGTTTTCCATCCAAAGAGTTATGCATGCAGAATTACATTTTCAAGTATCAAGTGTCCTTTCCAGAAAAAAAACCTGAGAGGTTAATACACTTAGCTTTCTCAGACAGATAACAAAATCAGTTTGCTTTTACAAGAAAAAAAAGTTGAGGCTTAAAACCTACAATTTGTGACAAGCAGTACTGCACTCTGGTTTTAGGTTGGCATAGATTTTGTATGATTGCTTTAATCATAGTAGGCAAGCCAGTTTATTCAAAGTGACAAGACTAAGAAAGACATATTCTTTCATAGCTGTTTGAAATGGGGATGACAGGATATACCTTTCTAGTGAGTGTCTTAGTGGGACAATGAAATGTCTACTTCTCCCAAAGTCTACTTATAGGATAAAATTAGAGGTGAGAAAAATAAAAACCTTTGATGCCATCAAGTCCAGGTTCCTAGTTGTTCAAAGTACAAAGGCAAGCATAGGAAACAAAAGTCAAGCCACTGGGAAAAATATTCTTCTAAAACTGGATTGAAATCACTAGCACAGTGAAATAAATTGTAACTGAAATATTGTTTACCAATTATTTTGCCACACTGTATCGTGCATTTAATTTCTATCTGCGAACTACAGAATATTGGTGAGTTCTCTTTCTTTTTCGCTACCTTTTGTCCATACCCAAAATTCCCTGCTCCTTCAGGCTTTTTATCCCCGGTTAGAGCTCTTAAAGTTCCTTCTAAACCACAAGAGAACATGTACATCACCTCCATGTGATTTAATTGACAAAATAGATATTTAGAATTTAGTCATCAAATGGTACCTATGATGTACTTACGACGTACCTCAGTGATGGAGGGTCCTGGGATAGGATGGGAAAGCAAGGCAAGGCAATTGCCTTCAGAGCTTGATTCACAACTTCAAAGTTTGAATGTTCACTCTTTCATCTTAAAAAAATGTGTTATTATTTATTATTGATATTGTAATGACCTTCTAGGCTGCCAGTTAATGATCAAAACACACAAAAAATATGTTAGGCTCAGGGCAGCTGGTCAACAAAAACAGGGTGTCCCTTTCTGGAAGAGCTGGGAAGCCATTAATTAAAGGACTATTTTAAGTTTCCTCTGTACATTTTCTTTATGTTTGAAACATCTTGCATGCAGCTGTACTATGCAAGAGGTTATAATCTGATTCTTACATGCTGGTTTATGATATTCCCGTTACTCCAGAAGTTTCACAGAAACTGCAGAAATTAATGCAATGCATAACAAGCAACCAACTTTCTCACTCTTCTATTGGCGCAATTTGTTTTTACCACTTTATCCTAAGAACTAAAAGTGAAGCAAGCTAATAAAACTCATTACAGACAGATTTTTGGTAACTACAGTCATTAACATATCTGAAGTTTGTCCTGTGTATTAGCACCACCGATGCTAGGCTGATGTGTAGCAAAGAGCACCTGTCAAAACAAAAGAGCTTCATGCCTCACAAGTTTAAGCCCCAGGTAAGAAACTCAGCCTTGTGGATAGGCTGAAAAGTAGATGTTGCAACCTGAAACGAAAAAGACTTGTAAGAGAGAAAATGAGATCCCTCTGAGTGCCAATAGGCTTCTGTTTGCCACGATTAAATCCTCTTTGTTTCATTACATACATCAGTGCAAAAACAAACAGTCAGATCAAGATAAAGAGCTTGCAACACATCTTTCTCTCTTCTTCCCTCCCCATCACAATTGCCACCTTTTTCCCTGGACAAGCTTAAAAGAACTGGCTTTGCTCAGATAAAATTGATGAGCCCTCTGAGCAGGTGCACAAGACAGCTTTTGGCTTTAAAAAAGTGTGAAGCACTTATGTCAATGACCTGATCAAATGATAAGCACGCTGGCTTCCTTTGCTCCCTAATTAATTTTCTCTCTTGAAGAGGGTAGCTAGAATTGCATGATGCCTAGGCTAAGTCTTAAAGTCTTAACACCAATGGAAATTCAAGGAAATAATGCTTTTCCTGGAAAAAAGAAACCAGTGCTGTAGTACATGAGCCTTACCTGAGTTAGAAGTGTGCTCTCCAGTAACTCTCCAGTTTGGACCAAATGTTTATTCCAGCAATTGTGTCAAATGTTCTTGTTAATGCAACATAGAGTTTCTTTGTCTAAACAAAACAAAGATACTGGCAGCATAGTGGCTGCGTGAAGCTGGCAGGAACTGGGGTCAGGCAGACGTACATTTTAATTATCTCTTTGAATCAGGAACTTCATTCAGAGACATTGTTACCATCTACTGCATTGTGAAGTAATTACAAATGACTGTCCAGCTTCCTCACAAACACTGATTTCTCCCCGTAGAAGCCATATAGTCCGACAAGGGAGTGACCAGATCAAGTAATGACACAGTCTACATCGAAATAATAGGCAACCCTTTGCATTTTCTTTTTATTGAAGTGGCAGGAGTTAGCAGCACTGCTGTTCAATGGCAATATGCCTCCTATAACGCTGGGGTGCAAAGGTGAATGGTAAAAACGAGTGCTTCTTTAGCAGGGGTTGATTGTGAAAGAATAGAGAGTTAACAAGCAATTTGTGCTTAGGGCAATTATCTTTGTATTTCATAAAGTTAAAGGAGTTTGCAAAGCTTCCCACTCCCTTCCCTATTTATGTTCTGCAAATGATATGGATGCACTACGTCTAGTTAGTAAAAAAATACACAGGACAAACATCACCGCTGCATTAGTATAGAACTAATTGCAGTAACAGTTTGTGTTATTGAAGTTAAACTGACACTCAGCTTAGGTATCCTCGATGAGGTGAGATAAGGGTTCACTCAGGTGCAGATACACAATACAGTTGGAAAAAAAAGAAGCTAAGCTAGTCTGATAATTACACTTTTTTGTTGATGACTTCCTCTCAATGAAAGAATAGGATTCCGCAAATGAAGTATGCCTTACTGTGTTTATTTACACACACACACAGACACACACAGCCCCACACCTGGGTGTAAACAGTTCTTGCTCTTTGACATTGGAGCCTTTGCTGCCAGCACTGCTAGCTCACGGCCCTCAGCCTGTGCTGGATGTCGTTAGTTTGCTAAAAACCCTACCGAGCAGAGGTGGCTCTGGCTTCGTTCTTAATACATAGCCCTTAACTGATAGTTGTAGAAACCTCACTAACTGTGATAAAAGCAGCAGAAAAACATGTTGTAGAATTAAAAAAAAAAAAAAAAAAAAAAGAAGAAAAAATAAGAAGAGGCAAGATAAAAAATTGAGAATTAATAAGAAAGTCCTCAGCAGAATAAGCTGAGCAAACTTTCTATCTTGCATTACCGTAAATGTTCAATGACACATAGATTTTTTTAATCAAGATTTTCTCATGCCTTGAGTACCGTATAACAATCTTAAACTTCTAAACCCATCTATAGGTATGTGTTTTAAAGTAAAATAACACAAGATTGTGGTGATCTTCCTTACGCTCTGTAGTGTTACTCAATATAGTTTCACTGGATCACATAGAGCTACTTCTGAAATGAGAATTTCACTGTCAGTAAAAGTATTGCAGTCATGCTGAAATCGTTCAGATGCGGCACTTTCTCTTCCTTCATATGTTTTGCAACATACCAAGGGACTCAAGACTCAACAGTTGATGGCATCAAATGTTTGGAATGGCAGTTCCAGATTTCAGCTCCCACAAAACTCTGGACTGACCCAGTCTTAGGCAGTTCGAGTTTAACCCCTGCAGTGACTTGGATAGCAGACAACCACGTACAACCAGGTCATCCAACTGGATCACTGCTGTGTTAAGATGTAAACTGGACTGTAGTGAAGGAAATTCAGCATAACTGTATTTTTTTTTCATTATTACAGTATTTTTTTTTATTTTGAGAGAAAAAAATTAGTTATGCATTTTTAAACTGGAAGTACGAATGTCACACATTCTGCTGATGCCATATTCACTCACACTCAGAACTCACACTCAGTTTCTTTGTAAAAGCAGAAAATATGAAACTTTTAGGTAATCCCTTCTTACAGCACACACTTATGACATACCATTGTCCTGCCAAAGACGCTTCTAAACTGGGAGACATTAGGTAAAAAAGATTAAGTGCGTCAGTGGGCATAAACCAGTTGTAACTTTTGCAGTTAGGGAAACTGGCTTTAATATGCCAGACACCACCAAACAACTCCAATGAAGGTCTGACACATTATTTTGTCCCCAAGGGATGAGCCAGTGGTCTGGTGTATCCATTTCTTTTGCATGATCCTGAATGGCCAAGGAAGCTATGGGGTTCATTTTACAATTCCTATTTGCTTCACTGTACCTACTGCAGGGATAGTCCATTTATAGAAGGGAGCACTTTTTATTTTCCCCAGAATGTTGTTGGCACTAATACGTCCTAGAGAAAAGGAAGCTTACGTAAAACACAGTGTGAGAAAGAAAAATACCGAAACATGGTTTTCAAAATGATAAGAATGTCAATCATTTTAAAGTAGAAAAAGAAATGCACCTCACTATTTGTATTTAGAACGAGAAAAAGTTTTTTTCTTTTTGGAGAGGAAGGATGCAGAAAAGGGCACTGTATTAGCTAAATATTGTACCTTGCAACATCAGTCATTTCCTACTCAATAATACTGAAAGGGTCTAATTTATAAGTTTTTCCATTTCCCTGTTATGCTGGTTTGTAAGTTCTGACATTGCTACTGGTATGTTAATGAGAAGCTAGTGTTCCATTAAGAGTAAACCATATGCTCTACCGCATACTGTGAAAGAGAAAGCATATAATGTGACTGTTGCCTTAGTAACACATTAATTCATTTTGTCAGTGTTGGCACAGATCATTTCATTTATAAGAAAACAAGTATAATAGTTTACCACATCTATAATATTTACAGTGTTTCTGTTACAAAACAGTGACAAAAAGAGTTTAAAAAATAGAGTTGGGATAGTATTATTAAAATATGGAATTTGTGGTAAAAATGTTCCCATACAAATTAAAAATAAGATTGGTGTAAAATTTCTTTTCACATTATAACACCAAACTGTTTGCTTTTTTGCATATTTGTATTCCACTAATAATATGCATAAAAATATAGTCCATGAAAAACCACAAGTACATTAGCAGTTTTTAATGCATGCTAAACAAAATATTTCATACAACAGTTTTGTTAACTTAGAACCATTACAACCTAATCGTATGTTAGCGTGTTACTCATAACAAAGCTAAACATTTATCTCTTTTTATCTGTTCTTCCAGATGTTTCTTAGTATTTTAACACCGCTAAAATACTGGAATTAAAGTATTCCATTCTCGTAAGTGATCTTATCTTGCATTTTATTTGTTGACAGAGTAGGTACATATATTAAAAAGCACATCATATGCTTTAGACAGAAATGATACTTAGTATGAATCAAGGTACTGCAAAGATTTTATATGAAAAAGTGGAGAAGGAGGAACTGTAATTCCTTTTATTATAGTCTGCACCTGCAGAATGGTCTCAGCCCTTCTTCTTCTTAGGACATTGTACACCTGGAAATGCATGCTTTTAACAACAAACATTTTACATCTGTAACGCATGCCGGTCACTTTATCCTACAATAAACAACACTACATCTTAGATATCATTGTCATGAAAAGAATATTTTTCTAGTACAACTACTCTCCGTTGCCCACATCCCAAACAAGCACTTCAGAAGTCGTCAGCAGTGTTTACAGCTCTTCAGCTATTTGGATTAATGCACGTACCCTGTAAAGGTTCAGTGCAATTCAATTTCTTATCACAGTATGGATAGTGGGCCAATTTACTCTCTCAAAAATAAAGAAGAAACCTTTATAAAACTGTGCTGAGACCATACGTAACAAATCCGTAATGCTGTGGGATTTTTTAAAGAGGATTTATGGAACTTTCTAATGTAACTCAGGAATCATTTCCATTAAATCTTATTAAGTCTTGTGAACTACTTCTGTAAAGAAAAATTAAAAGAAAAAACTCTGGTAAGAGAGTTCATAGTAAGCTGCCTCTGGAATACAGTCGCAGAACAGAATGGGTCATGGAAAATAACACTGAAATATTTTATCTAATTTTTGTAGCTACTTAATTTTTTAAATTTTATCTCATTTTATTTATTGAAGAATAAAAAAAAAATCTGTAAAGTCTGAAAAAAAGCCCTTTTTTAGCTGTAGGAACTTTAGCCATTAAAATATATTTGTCACCTCTAAGACCAACTTCCATCTCTAGAGTGAGATGTTAATATTTTTTAGTTTAATATTGTGCAATTCAAAGATTAATGAATACAATTATTCATATTGGATGGTTCTCAAGTAATGTAGGTAGTACATTTAATAATATTTCATTATAGCTAATAAGGCAGCTATAAATAGGAATAGCTAATAGAATACCTAAAATCTCTTGCTAAATGCAATACTCAAGAGCAGTTCTGCATTATTGGTAGCTTTTTAAATGTATAGATTTCTGCTAATATCCAACATTCAGTTAACTCAAATTCAAAGACACTTCATCTGAGGAAATTAAAGTTTATATTTTCTTAGCTTCTAAAATGAAATTCCATGCTGGAAGCTGGATGTCATACTGATATAAGATCACATGGGAACACTGAACATTTGCTATTTTTAAAGACCATATTTAATAAGGAAAAACAAGAAGCAGAAAAGCTTCTGAAACTGAGATTTATAGAAATGTTATAGGAGCTATATAGCTGCATTTGATCCAGAGACTTTGTAGAGTCCTCAAATTTTCTTCCACATCATAATCAGTCATATCACATCACAAGCATAAGAGAGAGGAGGATCAGATCCATGATCTCTTCGTGTATATACAGAAAGGATGAAATACGAAAAAAGAGAGGAGTGGTGACTTACAGAACAAACAAGGAGTTCTTTACCTACTATATAGTGCAATCGCAATTACTTTCCAATGTCATCAGGATTCCGAACTTTTGGAAAACTTTGGTTCTGGCAGTTCTGTATTGATTTCTGAGAGACTGCTGAAGTTAATAGAAGTGGATAAAATGAATTAATCATTGAATTTATCCCGTTTTTTCTTTTGACCTAAGTATTCATAATATTTTTCATTATCAAATATAATTCTGTGTCTTCTCTTTAGGTGTCTGCCCATATTTCACAACTGTTATGGAGAAGTTAGATGATTAGGTATGATTTAAAACAAATTATATAGTACTAAACAACTAAAATAAGCCTTTTGTGCAAAAGTCATGATGTTCAGGTAGAGGCAGATGCTAGCCTAAACCACATGAATGTAAACTTACTAGCTACACCATATCACTACTAATAAAGTTTTGAATATTGGCTACTGTTTCATACAAAATCAGTTATGGGGTTTTATCACTGTTGTTCCTGTGATTCACTTTGTACAAGCCAAAGCTACTAACTAGAAAGAATTACATAAATGTTTCTGAAGATAAAGACTATTTTTCAAAAGTGGCTACTGTCTCCAGAAATTTGCTTTTTTGAGCATGCACCTTTGACAAGCAAAGAAATCTCAGTATGGCTATATCAAATCAAATAGCAGACTCTTATCTGAACCCAGACCTGGGCTAAACTTTGCCCTGGTCTCTTCAAGAGCATGGACATAAAATGTCTCCTGCATTTCTGCTGGGCATCCCACATTTCTTACCAGTCCTTTAAAGGGCAGGTAAGGACAAATTTAGTGTCCTGCTGCTCTGAAGGCAGTGTGCAACAACTGGCTGGGTGAGCAGGTGGAGCAATGCCTTCTGCTGAACTGCTGACGCTAAAATTATCCAGCGCATCTGCATTAAAAAATAATGGACTAACCCCTCCTGGACACTTCTGAAAATCTGTGTTAGAGAGTTCTGATGTTACATTTCTCATTTAGTCAGTAGCAAGCAGAACCATAAGGTTTATATAGAGGCACACATTTAACTGGACGCACCAAGGTGTTCTCTCCACTTCACATTGACAGGCTGCCTCTTAAATGTATTCATTGCTGAGCAATACATCCACTTGCTTAAGACTACATGTCCCCTGCTAATCTTTTTTTAAACATTCTGGATCTGACACCATATTATACACTTACTTTATGTGTGTATAAAAGACCTGGGCTAATGTTTCAACATTCCTGATGGGGGAGGATGAACAAAGAAGAACCGAGCTTTGTATCGGATCCTCCAGGGAAACATTCGAAACCTCGTTCTTCTCTAGTAATTGGCCTGAGTACTGGCGGATACCAATTGATAGCTGAAATTCAGACACATGATTTCAAATTCTTGAAAACTAAGGTGCAAGCTATTATACTACCCAATAATTCTCTTCATTGTTGGATGCGTATCAAGCCACTTTCACAGTAGCAAAACTTAAGTGGCTTGCTCTGTTGTTGGCCTTACTATAATATGCCACTTCACTTACGAAGCATAGTACGAACAAACAGAGTGGCGTTTTGCTGTCTTGACACAGTCCCTGCATGTTGGGGCCGGACAGGACACCAGCTATAGAGGCTACTGTAAGAAGAGACTCTGTCCCTTAAAGGCAACTCATTTATTTTCAATCTGCTGCTTTTGTCCAAGGCTCATTTAAAAGATGAACACAGCTTAGGAAAACCAATTAATAAAGAAATGGGAAATTGTTCAAAAAGGAAAAAGAATCTTAAGTGCAACATATAATGTAAGAATGTTTAAAAGCTACTGTCCTCTGGTCGGTGGCAAAATGTTTAGCCTGTGACAAGTCTTGCAATAAGTCCATGATAAACAGAGTACAGCTAGTCATATCTGGCACACAAGCGTTCTAACTTGCTTCTGACAGCCAGCTAACCAGAAGCTTATTTAGATTTAGGGGGTGGTGGTGATGAGTCTTTGGCAGTTGTAGAAATAGTAGCCTAACAACTTGTAATACATATAATTACTCTCCATATCCCCTGGTCAGCATATCTTCTGATATGTAAATTAGATGGAGCAAGCAGATGTATAACCTAGGAAGCATTCCAGATTCATCTTGATAAAAGTATGGTATTCATACTGGGCAGGGTTCCTTTGTCTATAACAATGCCACCAGCAACACCAAAAATACATTGAATGTAAAAATAAAGCTATTGACCATTTCCAGGGGCTACAGTCTACATGGAACATTTTCATTCCACCTGCCATATCTAATAAGCAGTATTATTTATCAGCATCAGCATCACACTAAGGTAGATACGTGACAAAAACATAGGAAATGATAGAAACTGCAAATGTCTTATAAAGAAATTGATAAAACTTGTGAATTTAGCCAAAAAGTGAGAAACTGGGGGAAGATGAAGAAGATGACAGTGGTAAAACTCATGGCTACAGAAGCGACCTTTATATGTATTTGGAAGAGTTAGAGATCTCTCTACATACCTACCTACCTACTTGCCTATTACAATTGTCTCCCCCACAAACACTGAACCTATTCCAACATCCCAAGGCCCTGATACTAGATAACATAGAAACTCCTAAAGCAAATAAATCTTATTTCTTAGTCCAAGGAACACCCATGGGGGACTTAAACTACCAATTTCCTTTTTTTTTAATCAATACTAAGGCTTATTGAGCCCTTTTGGTAATTTAGGCAACTTCTAAACTAGTGAAAGCTAACATAATCCAGTTATGTACCACTTGCACTTACAGTACTATAGGCACAGTACCTTTTTTTTTGTTTGAGTGTTGGTGTTGGAATCAATGGCAATGGCTCCTTTTTGTGCTCTCTCATGACAGTGCTTTCATTTTGTGAAGTAAATTAGTTGTCTGGACATATTTGGGTTTATGAACACTTCGAGTATAGTAAATCTGTTTATAATTTAGGAAACCTCATGATTTGGCATACTGTCACACACAGTACAAATCAAACTCTTTTCCTTAAGATAAGTTGTTGACACAGCTAGGATGTCTTTATTAAGACATGATTTCCACTGTTTAATGATGCATTCGAGATAATGTAGCAAATCAAATCAGTACCCAGTGTGAATGTTGCATGCTGTTATCCTCTAGGTATATTATCAGAGCATTGTAAAAGATGGGCATTTCTTTGTTAACTCACAGAAGAACAATACTTTTTTGCTCTTGGCCAGATTCCCCAAAGAGAATTGAAATGCAAGCTGTGAATTTTTCTTTGTTGATGTATTTATTTGATCATAGTAACTTGTGTTACTGTAATGAGTTTAAGACTACCATAAATTTGAGATTAGCTTTCGATACAGAAAATTTGGATCAAACCAACTGCTACAAAATTGTTCCCTGAACTCATTCCTGGAAGGTTTCGGGATGCACTCAGGCTATCTTATTTTAGTCTCAGTAAATTTGATGCTTTTTATATTTCCCAGGGAAAAATATTCAATGAGACTACAGTAACCTGAATCTTTTTGGTTTGTATTAGGGCATGCAGTGTTTGGTTAGACTGACTCTAAAGTGAGCATGAAACATGTATATATTTATTGGCCTCATATGTTCTATTGACCATCCCATTAACTTGTGGGAACTGAGACAGTGAATTACATTTTTTGTTACTAGGCCATCAGGTTCATTTCAGTGGCTGATGACATATTTTGCTACCCTCACCTTTCCAAGTTTAGTTCTTCATTTTTTTAACTCCTGACAGTTCTGAGCCATTGCCCTCACTCTGTGCATCTTCAGACCCTTTAAACCAGGAGAGCTTATCTTGACCTTCTCTCGGAAATTTTTCTAGAATAGACTTGAACAAGATGTCAACTAGAGGTACCATTCTGAGGAAAATTTCCAATTGTGTGAGCAAATCAAATGGCATGCAATGCGTATTTGTAAGCTGGAGAGTCTTCTATCGATTCTGCAGGCTTTTCAAATGACATTTTCAATTCTTTATTTATATTAGACTGATAAAATCCAGGAGATGAAGTCTGAACACTGCCATATGAGCTATAACTTAACTGTTCACTGTGCACCAGTGATGAAATGGCAGCAAACTCAGTAATTTTGCCACAACCTAAAGAATTATTATAATAGATACTGAAATGTATTATTTAGAGAAAGAATGAATAAACTCTAATCTGTGCAAATAAATTTGTAGTTGACCTAAAATTTTAAGGCAGTCAGTTTCAGTTCAATTTACCTGACTGACCTTTATATAAGCCTTTTTGTAGTTCCATAAAATGTTTTTATGTTTATTTTAGGGACAATTTTTCTGATTTCTAAATTCTCAACATTGCTTTGCCTTTGATCTGTTGGCCTCATCTCTATTTTTTTTTAATTTTTCTTTATTTAAAGTTATCTATCATATTTGTCTTATAACAGGACTTTAAGACCACAGGCACTAAGAGTTGGATCAGGTTAGTATTGTCATTGTTTCCCTTAAAACCTCAGGCTTGAGAAACAAAACAGAACTTAAAGAAAGCCTACTAAGCATAGGAGTTTGATCTCTGAAAATGCCGTTTGCTTATTTTCTGTTATGATTTCAACATTAGTTGGCTGAAGAACAAGATATTGAAAAAAGTAATATCAAAGGAAAAATTGCTTGCATTTTTGGAGATAGTCACCAGAGGGCATTTATGGACTAACTCAAGACATATTTCTGCATTCACTGTGGGAATGCTGAGAAGTATTCTGAATTACACTATATTGATATGAAAACTAAATAACTACTTTTAAAAAATTGAAAGTTTTTATTTAAAATGAGATTTTATTTACAAAGAGGAAGGAAGAGAGATGACCAATATAATTTCTGGCTTCTCTGGAATTAATTGACTGTATTATGTGTGTCAGATAGCATGAATTTTCACACCACCTCGGAAAAAATATAATGAGAAAAGAAAAAAAAGAAGGGAGTAAACACTGTTCTCTTTCTTCCAGCACTTTACAAATATATATCTAATATATAGTTGGAGGAAGGAGCTAGTTCTTTTTAAGACTACTGCAACTGAATAAATGTAGGGTGTGGGGGTTTTTTTAAAGACGGTTTCATCTTTTGTGCCAGAAGACATGCTAATTGATATTATTAAATAGCTGCCTTTCAATGAGCACAATAATAAATATTCTAATAAAATAATAAAGACTTTGAAGAAACGGTTAGAGATCTGGTGGTAAAAGCTGATGTGGTATTCCAAATGTAAGTGTAGGTCCAGAATATGAATTTACATAAAATACTTATAAAATCAAAATTAAATAATTTTAATTATTGACTTCCGTAAACATACAAAATTCTGTATTTCACGTATGGCTATATTTCAGAATAAAATAACATCTTCAGAAGTGCCTGCTTTAGCAAAAAGAATGTCTTTTTGGCCCAGTTCTCCCCAAAACAGAGATCTTGTCAGCATGGACTGCATAAAACACAACAGAAATCCTGAAAAGCCATGCGTTAGACAGGAAACCTTATCAAGTAAATCCTGGTTTTGATAGCAATAACCAAATACTGTAGTAGGTTTATTATAAACTAGTCAATCATAAGTTTTAGTTTTTAGTAGAGGATTTAAATGGAAAGAAAATGCAGGGTGAAAAACATTAACAAAATTAAGAGAAAAGACCTAAAGATCAGTTAAAATACAAATGTTCTCCCTGGGTGGAAATCTGCTCTCTCCTGAATCCAACATTAGTAGGACTCAATGAATATAATTTTAGAAAACATGGGGTTTAATTGTCACATTAGTGTTCTAGCTTTAACATCCAACTTTTTTTCCACAGAGATCACAGGTATTGGTACTAATAAATTTAATGCTGCAACCTTGTTGAAGGAATTACCTTATATTTAGTAACAAACTAATCATGCTTTTATTGATAACATGGGTATATTGCATGCTCTTTCTTTTCCACTTTTTTTTTTCCCCTTTGGAAAAGGTTAGACTTTGTTTATTGCAAAGCAGAATTTTCATATGTATTTGTAAACCAAGGTTGTCATATTGTAGTTCAGTGGCAATTCAAAATGTTTCCATACCTTCCATTTGTTTCACACGTCTATGGTACAATCACACTATAGTAGTCCTGTCCCATCGCATAATGCTTTCAGTCTCCTCTTTCATTGCTTGTGAGTAAATACAGATCTTCTTCCAAATGTTTTACATTGGCTAAAATTATTTAACTTATATACTGTTAATCAGATGTTTCCAATTCAAAAGAAACCACAATAAATATATTTACTGTGTAATAAAAATACAAAATTACCAAAATCATATACATGAAATCTTCTCCTAATTACAGCAGCAGCCTTCATTTGTATGTCTCTGAGAAGTTTTGAGTTAACACATTTAATGCCTTGAAGTTCAGGAGAATCCTTTTCTTAGAGCATTTCATGAAATCTGGTTCAGAATAAGGGGTTACCACTGACAATGCCCTGCTTTTCTATTTAACCCTAAAGGTTCAGGTGTTTTCAACTACTGTTTCAGTAACAAAAGGAGAGGGGAGTGGCTACCTTGGAGGTTTCCTCCAAGATAACTACAGAGCAGATCATCTACAGTGTTGTATTTAAACTAGAATCCTGAATTACACAGTAAAATGATACCTCCTGTATTGCATAAAACAACACAATTTACTGACTGTTACAACTTCATTACTGGTAACAGAAAAGAGACACAATTTCTGAAGTGTCTTCTTGATAACCATACATTTCATCGATAGAGATTTTTCTTGAACTATATTTAATATACTCTTATTCAAAGTATCTTTACAGAGGCCAGAGTTTTAATACTGCAACTATATTCAATATATAAATAAATTAAATTTTTAAAAATGTGGTAGAGTTGGTCTTTTCTTTCTTTGGCCACGTAATCTTCCAGAGCTGTGAATTATATAGTAGTCTCTTATCTAGTTCTCTGAATGCTGTGTGACAACTCATGGGAATTATGTACATTATATATACTGTTTCAGAGTAACTAGTTTACGAATATCATAGATTTATATACATATATATGTATGTATATGTATGTGCATATATATGTATATGCCTATACACATAAGCATTGCCTCTCTTTATATATATGCAGACGATGTTAACTGGCATTTTTTCCTTCTTCACTGTGTAAATGTAAGAGGCCAAAGAGCCAAAGATTTAAGAAATAGCCAGAAAATTCTTTTTTTCAGAATTTTTATAACATTTATGATTCTTTAAAAATGGCCTAAAATGGATAAAGTTATAGTGTTAGAATACTTGTGCCACAAGGAGCTAATCACACACTTAAAGGACCTTGAATACATGCAATCTTCAGGTATGTCACCTCATAAACAAAATTCAGGTATTACCAATGTCAGAAAAGAAACCTGGTAAAAAATTTATTTCTCTGTGACATAGAAGTCTGTGGTATAAATAGGTTGGTTTTTTTTTTTTTTTTTTGCACTTCAGTATTTTACCTACATGTCTGTTTGTATTAATTATTTCTGCTCTTTCATCTTCCTTCCTTCCTTTCTCCTCACAACTGTCAGTGATGAGAAGCTGTGGAAAGAACAGAATGACACCAAGGGAGTTGTTCAACGAGGGGCAGGCTACATGGTTCAGAAAGAAAAGGGACAGTCTAGAGTTTGGCTTGGAAGAGAAATATGAATAGGATTGCATGAAGAAGGGATTGAGAAGACAGAATTTAGCACTCTGGAACACTGAAAGAGGTCAAATGAGAATGAGCAGAAGAGGAAGGAAAAAGAGAATGTAGAGGAATAAAAATGAAAGACCAAGGGCGTCTAGGACCCTACAAAATAATTAAGGCTAGCAGGACACAACTGCAAGCTTTCTGCAAGCCATTGCATTCCCACAAAGCAATCATCACACATGTAGAAATGTAGCAGGTTATATAAACCATCTGAGGTTATCTTGCATGATTAACTTAACTGGAGAGATGTGATAACAAGAACATGAATAAAAGAGAGGTAGGATTGCTAAAAGGTAGAAAAGAATGAGCTGAACAGAAAACAAATGGTTAAACTAACAGATTACCAGTTTTACCCTGGGACCGGTGTGGGATCTGATGCTACTTAGCATTTTCATTAATAACACTGACCAAAAAAAAAAAAAGAATTGTTTTTGAAATTTGCCAATGAGACAAAACAGAGAGTCATAATCAAAATGTTCCACCGAGCGACATCAAGATACTAAGGAGCGAAATTGGAGAAGTGTGATGAAACATATATGAGAAATCATTATCTGGAAAAATTAAAGGAAGAAAAGGACTTGTTACATTTAATTGATTCATGTTCCTTGCCAAAGGATAGAGAAAAAAGCAAATGCAATCCTCTACCAAATTTGGATTAATCAAGGTATTTCCACAAGAGCCATGTACCTGCTAATGCCATTGCACAAATAGGTTTATTTTACAACTGTACATAGTTCTGGTCATCCACAGTCACTGAAGATAAACTCATACTGAAACCAGTGAAGAGAACTACTGAGATGATTGGGGTGGATCTTACTTGAGGGATTAATAGAGAATGCCTTGCTTAGTGCAGACAGATGAAGTTCAGATGTCCCAACCAATTCAGGAACACGTGTGAACGTCAAGAACACCCTGCCTGCAGTGCAGGCAAGCAGCTTAGCTGTTTTTAAGGGCTTGATAAATGTACACATATATAACGCTTGCCTGCATGGTGGCAGCGGCGTATTGGACTCAGTGATCTTGAAGATCCTTTCCAGGAAAGACAGCAGTAACAGCATATAAACTTTGGCACTAATGGAAACAGTGCCCGTATGGGCCTGCAGGTTAACATCGCTCGTTCTTTTTGTGTTTATTAGATGTGCAACTGCATGGAATTGCACAGCATGACTAAAACACTTTCAAAGATACAAAATAACCCTTTCTCGCATCTGAACTCTCCGCTTAGAGGAAACTGTAAACTGTAAGTTTTTGTTTCTAGTAAGACGTGCTCTAATCACCATGATTATGTCATTCCATCACCACCATTAGAGATTTATGGTGGAATAAAAGGAATTTCACTGTAAGAGGTGCTAAATTCAGAATTTTATTTATATTGATTGAAATAAATATTTTAAAAATATTTTTTAAAATAATAGTGAAAAAGTATGAACAGAAAGAATTTTTGGATGCTATAATTTATGACTTCATAGCTGACAGATTGGCTGACAAAGATTGGTGATGCTATGGATAATAGATCTGCTCCCATCTGTGGGGAGAGAAACACTTTGAATGGCAGTTTTGGAACCTCTCTGCTAGACAAAGGTAGTGACAGAATGTTAGAAATATCTGAGGTTGAAGTGGGGAGATGAGCAAGTGAAAGCCTCGAGAGAGTTATTGTCCTGCTGGTGAGGAAACTAACAACATTCTTCCTTCTTTTTTCTCTGAAGTGTAAAAACTGCCTATGAAAAATAAGTACAAATTGAATTTAAAGATTTGTTTTACAGGGAATCTCACTCAGTGGGTCAAAATAAGACTAATATATTCATGAATTGACTCAAACTCACAAACTCTTTCACCAAAGGGTTAAAAACCTGTGACTAATTGCATGGATTAAAAGGTATTGCTGGATAATTAGGGCACTGTTTATGAGCTCTGAAGACTGGCATCAAGCACCCTGGTTTTTGCTCTGGATTTTCTATAGCATAGCAAGTTGCAGTGATGTTGGCGAAGACATACCAGCCATTCTGGCATCATTGCTACTGAGGTAACCCTCTCATGTAAATTGAGGACAGTAATTTCTTAAACAGACACCCAGTGTTGCTAGGACTTCTCTGCAGACACCCTGAGCGCGGCGTTGAATTCACCTAACATCTGCCCTGTAAGCAGTTGTCCAGGCAAGCCTTGTGTTGTCACCTATATTCCTTTTTATAGCGATGGAGGAAGAAAGAAACCAGTAAGGGCCATTTCATCCTATCCCAAGGTGAAAGGGGCCAGTCCCTCTGTGAAGGCATCTGCCACTTGGGTGATGACAGAGGGAACCTAAACAATTACCTTAAACCAAATGTTTAATTTTCATGTGACTAAAGTTAGCTGAAAGGGATCCCAGGGCTCTTCCAGAAAATCTCTGATAATTCATGGTGAGACAACATAAGAAATTATTACCCCTAGTCATCTGCTCTGTTTCTCTGCTAGAGATTGACACCCCATCAGGGGGGTTGGTCATCAAAATGGAGCCTTGCATTTCACATCCTTATACATGTACTTAAATAGCCATCAGTGAATTAATGCAGCACACTGTGGTTTGGAGAGCACAAATTGAGGAATGGGCAGACATATTTACTTTTCTTTTAACTCTTCTACATTGGAAACAATCGGCAAAGAAACAAGATAGTCAGCTGTGGACTGCAACAACACAACACAGAACATCAGAGCTTGCTTGGAAGTGCTCAGACTTGTGATACACAGAGCACATGCCTTGACTTATCTGAGCATCGGTTTCCCAGTACATAAAGAGTGGTTAAAAATATTTATCTGATAAGAACAGCTGTAATGTGCAAAAACTTCCTAGCTCCCACTGTCCCTATAGTTCATTAAGTTTTTTTAAAAAATCACAAGTGCAAATATGGGCATGAAGGGACATATTTCTCAAGTTTCTGTAAATAACTGCATCATGAATAATGAAATTTCACTACTTTGAAAATGTCATTATCTTCTTCTAAATCAATTGCAGATTAGAAAGTAGATTTTTTTGTTGTTGCTGAAAACAAAAAAATAATGCCTTCCTCATGTATATTTTGCCCAGTTCTACTGTTTTAGAAGCAGTGTTGGGTGCTTGAAGCATTTGTGTTATAAAATAACATTGCTTCAACTTTCAAGGCTGCAATGATAATAATTAATACTTTCTATCAGTACTTGATATTCATTGCAAGTACCAGTAACATTAGTGACATTGTTAAAAGTTCCTAATCTGAATGCTGCTGAGATAGACAAGATGCATGATTTTGGACCAGCATGCAGTATCATTTAAACCTGGATTTACTTGCCACCATTTTTTCTGGCTTCTCCATCAAATGGTGCTTTGTAGAGATTATTTTGGGACCCAAAATGTTAACTATTCATTGGAATGCGCTGTTCAAACTTAGAAACATGATGAATGGTATTTTAAGCATAAGCATTTAAAACGTATCTGTTCTGTGTTTAAATGTCAGAACAAAGCATATTACAGGAAAAACACCTACAAATGCAAAAATGCAATAAACCCACAAAATATGGGTTAAAAATTTCCATATTTGATCTGGGTAGCAAATTATAGAGAGAGCAAAAACCCCCTACGCATAACCATAGCTGCCAATTCTGGATCTTCCAAAAAGCAAGGGCAGGATACCAAGTACATGATTCTGCCTTGTGCCAAGCAAGCATCTATGAAAATGTCACCTTTATGCAAGTGAAACACAAAATGAGTAGAATTTGCCCTTAAATGTGAGGGGGAAAATGTTCTGAAAATAAACAAAATGTTTTTTACTGCTAATTAAAACATGAATCAATAAATATTTTCAAAGTTAAATAATACTGTTCCTCTCAAGCTGAGCACCAATCTGCTGGGCTCCAGCCAGGAGAGAATCTTTTCTAGCATAGTTACAAACAACTGATGAGTGGGGTGGAAAACAGAAACATGAATACAACTTTCACAGTAATTCAAACAAAACGGCATGACTTTTAACGGATCAGTTAAAGGTTCTTTACCCTTTCCACCTCTTTGTATAGTGGTCAGTATGTTGCTGGTGAGATAATGACCTACAACGAGCAGTCAGATTACTGGAATTAAGATGTCAGTTTCAAAATAAACACCAGTTGGTTCAACAAAGCCTGCAGCTAGGATTATGTCAGGACTAGGAAGACATTTAAAACCCAATTGAAGCAGAGTTACTGTTTCTGAACAGAAAACAAGCTACAGCATCCTATTTTGCCGTTAGACTTACTGAACGGCTGTTGCTAACTACCTGACACTGATTGCTAAATCTTGGCTGGGAAGATGCTCAAGGTACAGCCCTTGCTTTGGATGCAGAATCTCATCAGATCCTCATTTCTTGTCCTCTTGGGCTCGATATCTTTGGTTTTCCCACAAACATTCTTTTCACAAGTGGGGCTATGATTAGAGAAACAGAATCCCAATTGCTATCACCTACTCTTGTTGCTTTGTACATTGATTATGGGATAACATTCCCAGCAGAGAAGGTGTAGCAGGGACAATAAGGGTCACTTGAATTACAGAAAAGTAGCTAGTGAGATTTCAGAGTTGAACCCACGATTCTTACTGACCACTCAGGAGTCAAACCATGTCATATTTTATTAATTACATAAGGATTTAGCTTAATATGAGAGTACAGAAAATTCTGTGAAAAAGTTTAAAGTGAACACGCTCAGGCAAATATACAACAAGTTTCTTTGTTCTCTCTCTTGCACTTATTTTGAGCATAACAAAAACCCACAACCCCCCTACCCCCAAATAAATTTTTAAAAGAATGGAAAAGGTCTCTATACCTGAATTGTGGAACACACTTTAAGGAACACTATGTTCCACAATAAACTCAGTTTGGATCTGTTCCTCTCATATATCATTTTAAAAAAACAGTTCATGCTATCCTTTAAACAGCACTGTAACATTAAGAAGGCAAAGATTAATTTTTTTACTATCTTCCTTTTTTTCCTGGGGTACATCTGCTAAGGTCCTGCATGTGACCTGTGAAACAGAGTGATGTAATGTCCCTAGAAAATGCCAGTTGCCATAGACGTTACAGCCAAATACTTGAGGAAGCAGTTTTAATTTAAATGCAGATTCTGTGATTTGCAGGTCCTGCTTTTTAATGTGTAGGCCTTTGTGGTAGGTGTAAAGAATTAGATCTTATATACACGTACACACCTGACCCCCTTTTGCCTCTACACCCCGAAAGGTGGTTGCATACCAGCTATTCTGGACAAATTTATCACATTATATTTTATGTTCATTAGGGCTTGGACTAAAGAACCTCAAGTAGTGGACACGATACACTAAATTTCCATTCAAAATATTCAACAGACCAATATGACTGCATTGTAGCTCAAACAGTCCTCAGAGTCACTGCTGACAGTATTTCGAGTATCTGGATTTTATAACAGCCTGGATGCATGTTTTAGGACTACTTACAGTACTTGAAATTTTAGTTATTTGATCAGTGGCAAAGTTAACAGGGGAGCTATTTCTAAGTCTTATTGCCAGGCATGGGATGAAGGTTTCAGTCCTGTTAAGTGATGCTGGACAGATTTCTGGCAAGTAGAGGAGTAGGAATATTCTGACCACAGACTGGTTCCGGCCAAGGATTTACCCAACCCATGGCTACATCTGAGCTCTGCTTTTGAGAAGACTATTCTGAACTCTTACCCGTCATCCCAGCCTTCCGCTCAGTCACTCTGTCTCTGCTGTCTCAGTTTTGCTTGCCTACAGCTCTGGTGCTCCTTTGTGGGTAGTGTGGGTTTAAATATATATACGTATATTTTTTATATATATATATTGAAGCACTTGGATGGTGGGTTTTGCAACACTTGGATGATGAGTGCTGAAAAATACTGTGCGGTATGGGAAGTCAAGTGGTATGGAAGTATCAAGAACAGTGAGTGGTAATGATAGCGGTGTCATTGGTGGGGGGGTGATGGCACCACACCGGGCGGGGGGGCCCAGCCGACTCATGATTCTGAGTGTTTCTGGAAGTAGCACAACCTCTGCTTTGGCGTGGTTAACAGCACAGCATAGGGCACAGCCATACAGGAGCACTCGGGGAGGTATAATAAATGGGAGAGCATGTCTCCTGCCAAAATATTTGAAAGTCCTATTTATTACTCCACCCTATTGTAATCTGAATGCGATTAAGGAATGTTGAGATCTAAATAATCTATTGGTTAGTGAACTAAAAGACGATGCTTGCTTTCACACTGCAATCATTTACATTCCCTTTATGGTGAATTGTGGCAGGATGCAAAAGAGGTTGCATTATATAAGCATAAAATAAAGAACAGTAGAATTTATAGCAAATAAGTTTGCTAAATCCTGCATTAATGAAAACTTCAAAGGGCCGCTGTAGCTGCTGCACGGCAGTAGGGGTAGGCTGAAGATGATAATTGTAGGAATACAGATATATTATTAGAAAGAACACTACTCTGCTTCCAGCTGCATCACTTCAAATATACTTAATGGCACACTTTACCATCTTTTGTGTTTAGGCATAGGGCACAGGCATACAGATAAATAAGCATACTGCTCACTTTCCCCTTTTCTTTGCTTTTATATATGCTACATGCATGCATGAATATGGACTAGAACACAATACATTACATCACTTCCTATATAATGCGCAGGGAATACTTTACAATTCCCATATGGCTGTTCCTTACTTAGCATTAGTACTTTACCTTTCAACCCTTATTTTCTTTTATACATTACTTCATTTCACTCCTTTAAAATAGGGACAAACAGAGAATGAAGTGTGATCTGAGGGATAAAATAAAAGCTGGAAATTGGAGGCCAGACTAATTTTTGTGCTTTATAGAATATTCATATGCAACTTTAAACAAGTAAAATCAGAGAAACAGTCCTTTTCGGACTCAGGGGAATATGGTGTGAACATAAGTAAAAGAAAGATTTCAAAACATTTACTTTACAGTAGTGGGTCAAATATGTTCTTCATACAGAGACAGAGCTATAGAATAATACCCTGGAGGTTATAAAAAGGGACTATACATACCAAATCAAACTCTTCTAATGCTAAAACTAATATAGTTTGAGCAATGTTAATTCAGCCCCTTTATGCATGTATCATGACGCTGTTTCTTTACTTGTGCCTATCTATTTTTGTGCAGTCTCTGCCTCTTTAATGAATGATTAGTTATTCAATACTTGACTAGTTATTCAGAGCGTGATCTCTCTTTTTTTAGTATTCACCACACTGTTACAGATTTCTTCTTCAGTATTTTGGGTAGCTTACCTACAGCATCTGAACGCTATAAAAAATTATTGAATTTATCTTCACAAAGTTCTGTGAAGATAGATGGTGTTACTATCCCTGCTCCGCCGGTGAGAACCTGGGGTATAGGGAAATTATTGGTTTAATTTAAAAAGATGCGGCTTCTCTGGAAGAGATAGAATAGGATTGTCTAATGAAGGCCTGTATCATAATGCATCTATACCAAAGTATTAATTGCAGTATTTCAGGAAATATAATATTCGTATTTCTTTTGATTCATTAAGTGCAAAATCAAACATCTTATGTTTAGAACAGTTTCTAATTTTTTTTAAAAATGGACTTTTATGTCTAGAAGAAGACTTCTAGAACTATGGAGTTTCTGGTATCAGAAGTCAACACATTAACTACTCTTTATGTGGACCTACCCTGGCCCATGTATGAAATTAATCACTTCATACCTACTTTTTAACTGCAGAAGAGTGAGACTTACTGGACTCCTGTTTTCAACCTTAATTCTAGAACATAATGATCAGACTACTCTGCCTTTGTGGCTCATTCCTCTCTTTTTCCTTGCTTTTTCCTGGTCAAACCCCAAATCCCTTCCCCTTTCCCCCCTTTTCTTCCCTTTTCCCCTCTGTCAATGCGTTGCTCAAGCTTCTGCTACCTTCCTCCACTTCTTGGCTATATTTCTGTATATTCTGTGCAAATGCTTGCTTGAGTCAGTGCATATCCACCTCCGTCCACATTGCCTGGGACCCAAAAGGGGACAGCGTTCAGGGACCTGCAAGGCCAGGTTCTGTCCTCAGTTCCCTCAGCTGTAGCAGGAAAGATTACTTGCAAAGGTAGCTTTCCTTCTCCCAGAGATGGACCACACAGAGACAAGAACTCTGACTGCATGTGAGCTCAGATTTTTTTCAGAGTCTTGTAACTATGTTAATCTTAGGCAAATTTCAATGTGTACATTAAATGTTCGTTACCTGTTACTCTTGACAGGACCGTGAGCTGTTCTGCACTAGAGCATCTGAGCAAATGAACTACAGTAATTTTTTGAACACAAACCAAAGTGTGGGTTTTTTTTTTTCTTCCTTCTACTAATTTTATAAACAGAAGCTCTATTTTACATCTTTTTTTTTTAAATATACACTTGCATGTATGCACACACAAATAATTAAATAAAATTACCTTGAAGCAAAACACTGAAATGTCAAATTTCAGGTAGAAATTTGAGTAGAATTCAGGTAGGGTTGTTAAATTTTGGCAAAGCTAGAGCATGCTGAAAAAGTAGTTCTCATAATGGAAAGAATTGAACAACTTTCGTTCTGGGGGTACTACCTGGGACAATGAATCATGCAATTTAAGGCACTACATGGAATCACCCAGGGATAAAATCCTCAGGCAGTTCCCAGTCCTCTTTTTTATGCTTGAGTAGAGCTTCTTCTTGCAGAAAATAATACTGGACCTGCAGGTTAACAATTCCAATGTTATTATCAAGACAAGGCTTGTTTATAACATTGGAAACTTTGCTGTCTTGCATCACATGTTATCAGTCTATCTATATCCTACCTCCCATGCCAACATTTTCTGATAGGAACCTTTTTTCTTTTGTAATTATAAACATATTTTAATTAACATTTCCTGAACATTAACTTACTTTGTTACAGATTTTTAAAAAATATTTTCATTATAGTTTTCGATCTTCATTGATATTTCTTCAATGAAAATTGCACATTTTATTAAAATTTGTGAAGCCAAACACATTCCATCTATTGACTTAGAGACATCTTTAATTGTTAAGGTTTAAACATTTCAGGGATGAAGAAATATTTAAGAAACTTAACTGATTAATGTGTTCACCAAGAAATGTTCACATTACATTTTTCTGAGACAAATTAGGAGGCTACTGGACATCCAGAAATCATCTGCCTAAGAAAAAAAAAAAGTAAAATAATAATAATAAATGAAAAATTTTCTTTATGGCTGATTTTCCATTCAGTTGCTCCCAGCTATAAAAGAGTTTTCAATGAAAGCTACCCATTAGTTTTAATTTAAAATGACTTTTGAAATTAATCCCTTTACCTCTCCTGATATCTTTCTGACAACCTCCTAATCTCTTCAAACTGTTGGTTAAAAAGTGCACCACTAAATCAGCCTGTCATCAATTTTGTCTCTCACCACAGTGACTCAAAGAGTTGCATCAGCTAGATCATTTAAAGAAACCACAACTTTTTAAAAGAACATCTGCTGCTGTAATTTATAATGTATAACATAATCTCACATCCAAATTTGACAGAGTTTGGTAATGTCTTCCAATAATAGGTTGTGCGAGGTTCTGTCCTGGGATGCCGCAAACAAAGCAGCAATAAATTATTAAGAGATACAACCACCAATCTAATAAGAAAAAGAAAAAGAATCAATCTCTGCTTTGAATACTGACAAATATGATGCCATGCAGACTCTTTTTTAAACTGCCTGTTTCAATTTTAAGTATGTACTGGTTTCTCAGGACATAATTTCCTGAGATTAGTGAATATGAATGAAAGTGCTAAGTGCTGACAATTTGAATTCTCACTTCCTTTAACACTCAAGTGCTAAATATTGCCCAAACTTTTGCTAAAATGTTAAGTATCTATCTTTTTTTTCACTCCTAGATTACCATTGATTTGAAGATCTGACAGCTACAGCCATAGTATAGTAGGAAGAACAGTTAATGTATAGGTAAATTCCAAATTATGATGAGAAAAAAAACATCCAATTTTCATGAAGAAGGAAACCACTCTACTTCTGAGAGAGAGCAAGAGAGTAAGTCAATGTGGGCTAAGCCTGGGCAGCACCATCAGGAGAGCGGAAGCGCCGTGGGTAGTGAGTAGTAGTCTGTACTGATACAGTGTATTCTTGCATATTTTTGGAAAAGGAAAAGAGCTCAGAAATGAAAGCATTTCCAGGAACAAATTCTCACTAAAAGTCTGTCATTAAGTCAATTACTTTTTTGACAAAAATTCATTGCATGGTTTCATGTCTACATGCTTGGTGTACCGGTATTGTAAGAAGAGGAAATTGGGGATGGGAAGCCTATAGGAGATCTGCAGAGATAAAGTGGATTAGATAAATACTCAAGTTGCATTTAGAGAACTGCTATTAGTACCATCTGGCAATGAAAATATTGGTTGCTATCACGCAATTGCACTGGAATGTGGGTGCCTTTTTGCTAGCTTCCCATGAGCAGTCTGGTATGGAAAGTCGCTTTCGATGCACATGAACAATAATGAGGAGGAGGAAAGGGGCTGGTGGAAAGCAGGTTCACATTTTTTAATGGAAGAGTTATCCACTCAGCAACAAAGGTGGTGAAGTTCCCAGTTTGAAAGTACTTTACAATCAGAGGCCTCATCAAGAGAGTCATTTTCAAAAAAGCACCACACTCCCTCATTGCAAATGAATAAAAAGCTGAGAAAACAAGCAGAGAATAAAGCTACTCTCAGCCTGGGGTTGGCTCCGTAGTGCGGCCTAAATCAATCCCCATCCTTTTTTATGCAGAGTGCACTTACATGCTGATGTGATGGCACAGTTTTGTACAAGAGGTCCCAGGTTTGGTAACTTAAAAGTGGCTTATACAGTTCTTAAAATACTTTAAAAGAGAAGGCATGTTGTCTGTGATAAATACAACCGTATACTGCAATTATAAAACAGCATTTCTTTCCATTAGAAACAGAATACTATTCCTAGATTTATGTTGTATTGATTTTACAGAAATTGTATTCTCTTACAGAATCTCTGGATCATTACTCATTTTTATCTTTACAGCATAAAATGATGTAAAAATAAATTGTGTCTTACCAACATGACCTATGCAGCAGATTGTACAATCTTCATTTTCCAGGACTTTGTAGCCTTAGTACACACTGTCATCCAGTCCTATAATTATATTCAATTAACATGATAAAAAAATATTTTGTGTGAAACTTGAAAGTTTTGGTTCCTTTCATTTGCCTCCTCTCGCTTGAGTCTTTTAGGCCTTCCAGCACTTCACCAAAACACTTTTTTTAAATGACAGTTTAGCGTCTCTCATATTTAAATGTCTCCAAAATTATGCTTGAAGAAAAATACAAAATATTGCAAAGACTGTAACAAAATGAAAAAGTGTCATCACAACTATATGAGTATATTTTAATTTGCATTTCTGTAACTCATTTTCAAAGAAAGTTATCTTTTCAAAATACAAAATAGGTGGCAAATGCCCTAACTAACCATGAAGCAGGTAGTACACAGGTGGATACCCTGAATTACCAGTTTTCATCTCCTGTTTCTTCATAGGATGGTATCTGACAGGTAAGAATATAAGAATAAGAGGGTGGGATGCGAAACTGAGTTTATCATCTTACATCAGTATCCTGAAATTTGCCTCCTAAACAGGATGTGGGAAATTGACTCATCAATTAAGAGATAGGAACTCTAATAAAATCTTTTAAAATATCCTAAAATACCCATCTTTTAAAATATCCATCTTTTAAATGTGACAGTACAGTACCATAACATGACACTCCTACATCATGATTTTGATGATGTATAAATCAGATGATGACAAACATCAACTGCACTGCATGTGTTCCTCATGATGTTCATAAACCTTAGTTTAGGAATGCAGATATTCAAGAACTGGCAGAGACTGTGTAAACTAGCAGAGATTAATGTACCATGAAAAAGAACAAACTTTGTTTCATAACCATTGCTTCAGCATGCAACATATTACTGTCTGCTCTACTTCTGCTACTAGAACTAAAAGATACATGCATTTTTTGAGATAGTCTGCTTTCCCTTTGGAGCTCACAGTAGAATTACCCATTCCTACAGCAGAAAACATATTACTGTTCTAAGAGTGAATTCTGGTGCATTAGATTTGCAGCTACTAGTTACTAGATTACGTACTAGTAACATTATTATATTCATCATTACCAAGAAAAACAAACAAACAAACAACAAACACAAAAAGCCCCATTGCCAAAAAATCTACCATTTATTTACCATTTATCTACCTGCTATTGGTGAAGACCAAAACATAAAACCCAAACGCCATTTTTGGAATTCTTAGCTTTTAAGAACTTCAGATTCACACAAGTCATTATAAGGACTGTAAATTTCAAACCTAATTTGTACCTCTATAAATCTAACTTTCTACTCTATTGAAACATTATAATTTAACAAAGACTGAGGAACAGGTAGCAAAGATCTGTTGCTTAAATACTATAATCTGTCACTCCTTGCTTCCCTGACATGGTCCGTTTTGAAGATAGTGCTGCATTTCTATACCTGTTGGATATCCATTCCTTAGACCTTATTTGCTTTGGTGGTTCAAGCTGTCAGGTGCTCAGACTGTGTGGCAGCAATTTTCCAAATTCCCTGAAGTGCTCTGCCCTCACTTTTGCATTTCAAACAGATGACTATTTCTGCTTACCTATAAAAGCTTTCTATTCCACAAGAGATTCTTCTTTCAGTCACACTAGTTAAAATCCAGCTATCTCAACTGACTCTAAGACAATGTAAATAGCAGAACCTGATTACTTACATAATTTTCAATCTGTGTTGTAATACCAAGTATTTATGGTGGTACAAATAATGTTATATTTGTGCTAATAAATCAATATTTTATACCTTTTTTTTTCAAAATGATAATACTAAAAAAATCTGGTCTATGTATGGGCACAAAAGAATATTTATTTCAAATTTTCTCAAATAAACTATCGCTGAAATCCTAAAACCCATTTCTAGCCTAATAAAACTTTTCCAGAAAACTTCTCTATTAAAAAAAAATCAAGTATTTCTAAGATATTATAAATATCTTTGATTATGTTAGCATCTGGCCTGGGTGGTACTGGAGGACATACAAATGAATTGATGGTATGTGACTGGAATTTCACCTTTCTCTGAAATGTTAGGTATGGGCTACTGGTGGGGTAATATTTATGGATCAGTGACTCTGTTATATTGCAATTCCTGAACAATTGAATTTTGGTAGAAAAATTCCAAGTGGAAATTGTCAAGATTAATAAGAACATCATTCCTTTATAAAAACAAGGAGTGTATGTCCATCTCTGGAATATACCTATTCCCAGTCAGTTCCTCGTATAACCTCCTTGTGATATACTCTCCCTGTGATACACCTGTCAAGAGTCTTTAAGGTCTTGACATAGGTGCCTATGACAGAGTGAGATTTACATACAGCTCATGCTCTTAATCTTGACTGACTCTCAAATCACTCCTTTCTGTTTTGTCTCACTGTGTCTCTGGAGGCTGAAATGGTTCTAATACATTCCATTATAATGGTTACCATATCTAAACAGAAGCTAGAGCGTATAGGTTCTTGGGTGTCCCAAACTTAAATTTAAACCTGCATCTGGAGACAAAGGAGTCTCAGGTGGGACATAACTTATTCCTTACCTTTTTGGGTTAGGACACTGAGCAGCAAAGGGTTCAGAAAGAAAGTAAAAAAAGGGGCGCGTTAATTCACAGACCTGTGATGAAAATTTTCTACTAGAATAGTCTGGGTCTGGGGAACTCAGTCCTCATTTCAAAAGGTTGAATATTTTCTCAGGCACAGACATGGTTCTTTTCTGCCATTATATTTATTTGCATGAACATTGCCCTAGCATCCTACTAAGAATTTTGGGGGACAATTGGTAAACATTGCTTTGGGGTAGTCCCCAGTTTTATTCTGTTACCTGTGTAAAAGGAGAGTATCTATACAAGCACGGAGCTGAATTTCACCACTGGGTGAGAAAGCACAATGGTTTTCCCCTACTCATCAGTTTGCATTGATTTTTATGTGTTCATGAGTTCAAGCATGTTTTCAGGGAAAAGCATGTTTCTTCTAAATTTTAATATGAAATCTTAGCTTCATGTCTGCCATCTCCAAAGAACAGTTCTCTTTTAAGAGGGCCTTAATAAATGAGTGGGGCAACATTTACAGAGCACCATTTGTGCATTCAGCAGCAGTCCTCACACTGTCTGTTAAATGGAATTGGCCTTAACTTCTGTTTCTGAATGTGATGAATGGCATCATTCAATAATATATGTTTGTCAAGTTGCAATCTTGTGTAGTGTTAAGCACAGTGTTAAGCAAGGTTCAGTCTGCATATAAAATATATTCTCTAATAAAAAAAAAATGTAAGACAGAAAATGACAGGGAAAAACTTTGATGCAGCTATATATGCTATCAAAATTCCTGAGAGGAAATTAATCATTGGGAATGTTGTTTCACATTGGTTTTACTGTGCTCAAACTGGTGAGAAGAATCGTACCTTGGGATTTAAATTGAAAAAAACATAGCCTTACTTATGCAAAATCCTTCATTACTTATGAAAATGGGCATATTAACATGTGAGTGGGAAGGCAAATATTATGTATTTACATGTGCTAAATAATAAAAATTCAGGACACACACATACACACACACACACACACACACACTAATGCCTGCTTCAGGATGAGGAACTTGTTCTCTCTACAGTTTCAGAAGGGATGTAGGGTTGTAATTGCTAACCTAGTGGCAACTTTTGTAGGGTTTTTTCTTTCCTGAAAAGAAATCTGACAAGCCATACAATTTCCAGCAGTTCCGTGATGAATCTAATTTCTTAAAAAAATACTTATATAAGATTGTGGTCTTCCTTAATGAGTAATGAGAACCCATCAATACTAATCATAACTGTTTAAGGCACATTCATGGTAAACCCCAGAAAATAAAAAAGACAATTAATGGCACATTGAGTGGATCAAACTTTATTTGTGCTAAACCTACTCTCCGAGGAGCATTTTCTATTAATGTTGCTTTCTGGAAGTGATAGAAGTTTTAACCTTAGTGTAGCAGATAAGTCTGTCAGCAGACTTTTTCCTACCTCCCACAGTATTGCGCTTCAAAAGTTTGTTTGGAAATGAAACCAAATTCTATGTTTCCTCTACAGATGGTTGACCTCTTTCAGTTAGTGGCTGCATTACTCATTTAAACAATTATACAGGTCAGAATGGTGTAATCTAAATTATTTAGTCTCTGTGTGTTTTTCAGACACCACTGACAGTCCGAGAGGATCCAGCTGCTAGTTGTACCTGGATTTGAACTCCACGAGATAACAGAGCTTTAGTTAAGAGTTTCAGTCACCATACACTGCTTCATCTACAAAAACACATACCACAAACAAACTACTCCTAACAGACCTGCAACCTTGCAGGTATCAAAACGTGCAAATAGCAAGGCTAATTATTCCTGGGCGAAATGCTCAAAATATGTTTTGCTGTATTTGAATAAAAATACCTGGATGCTCCTTCATCATGCAAATCTTAAAAATACCTTTTTTGTTTGTGCCCCACAGGGAGCAATTCAAGTCTACCAAACAGACTAGCAAAATATTATGATAACCTTTTCTATCCTAATTTGTACTGGAGGCTGTGTGTGTGCTAGGATCAACATTAATTACTGTATAACATTTCAGCTGTGTAGTTCATAGAAATGTCAGGGAGTTAGCTAAAGGGGATGTGGGGTCCTGATATCAGCGGGGGGTAAGTGGCCTCAGCCATTGTGCAGCATGTGGATGATGGGAATTTACAAAAATAGAATCCATAACTGAGGTGTTAAAGCTAACTAACCCCAATAAAAAGTTCTGTTTCGCCAGGAAAACCATCACATAGATAAAGTGTTCACCGGCAATTACTCGCATTTTCTAATAAAATTTAAGTTATTAGAGTCTGGAATCCAACAGTTAGCAAAACAGACTGTAATAATGATTCTACATAAAAAGGGATCTACTTTGTTAAAGTTAATATATCAGTTTGAATTAATGCATTTTAAATTCAGATTCCTTTTGCAGCTTGAATCCAAACTAATTACAGGTTTTAAATTGTCACTAGTAGGAGCTCAGCCAAGGCATATTTCCTCTCTTCTTTAGTTGCACCCTGAGAATTCATGAATCAATTTTTTTCTGGGTCATGACTTTGCCCCGCCAGGAGCAGAGAAAACCCTTCAGTGTGAAGAAAATTTAATGGCAGAGATCCCAGTACAGGCAGAATTTGCACGCAAATGGCTAGGAAGTAAATGGCAGGGGAACTTTCCAATGCATGAGAAAGAAACCTTAAAATCATTTGTAGTAATCCAAACAGCAGTGAATTAAGCAAGTAGTTTTAAGCACAGCAGTATCCATGTCTGTCTTGGCAATTTAGGATTGTTGGATGGTTTAGGAGAGGCCTGCTTTTGCAAGCCTTTTTTTTAAACAGTAGAGGTCACCTTAGTACAAGTCTCTTCTAAAAAACAGCCCCCAACAACAATAAAACCCCTTTTTCTACCCAGATAAATTATGCACTTGAAAAGTAATCAGAACTTCCTTCCAATTTTTTATATAAACTAAAAAAAAAAAAAACCAACTAAAGTATATTGTTGGTTTAATTTCATTATATTTAGCTATCGGGATTACTCAGTATGAAAAGAGGATTTTTTTCAAAGTACATTTACAGTTTTCATCAGTGATCTGCACATATAATTCATTCAAATATCTGAAAATTGGTTTGTGTTTTAAGCTTTACAATTATATAAAGATCTGTCAGGCCTACATAATTTTTTGTCTTTTATATTTACCATGGGGGAAAATGTGACAAAGTAATTTGTTTCTTGGGAGGAGATTCTCAGACAGAAATTGCACCTATCAAAATTCACTCATCTTCATTAAAGAAAAAAAAAGCATTCAGAAGCCTGACAAATCAACAAAAGATTTGGTAAATTAGCATAAAATATATCCAGCTTAATACAAATTGACAAAGCTCTTGCTACAGTATTTGTTTTCATGACATGGCTACCTTTTATCAGCATTGTACCTAACATCACCTTGGAAACTGCTTTGTGGAAAAGCTCTACCAGATACTGAGAACGAAAGTAGAAAATTATTTGATAAATACTTAGAAGATTCTATACATAGTGAAGGAATTTTTGTAATAATTTCAGACCCATCAGAAATAAATGCTTTGCAAAAAATCTGGCTGCTTAAAGTGTTTATACATTTCAAAAGGCATTAGGAAAAATGGCACACAATAGCTTGCCTTACATGCAAATACATTCTTAAATATTAAAATCGTATTTTGTTTACACTACCAGTATTACTGGATTCCGGCTTTAAAAGATGTAAAGTAACTGTTTTGGCAATTGTTTCCTCCAGAAAAGGTTATTTAAAGAATACACATTAAAAATCTTAGTTAATATCTCGAGATTATTATCTTTATACATTATCACTCCAGCAATGAAATGCCTCGGACATTCTTAAATGCTATTTTACTTCTAAATCACTTTATTAGATTTCCTGCTTGAGTGATTTGTGAAGAAAACATTATATATATTTTTTTTGCTGATTACCAAACCGCAATAGACACAAAAGTCTACTTGAAACTAGTTTACAGTTTAAAAACAGGTCTAATAACAGGTGAATGCTGAAAAATATGCAAACAAAATGGCAGACATGAATGACTTCATTTAAGGCGTAATTGCTTCTCATCAACCCAAGAAATCATGCAGAAACAGTCCCTGTTTCAGCCAGCCAGGGAGAGAGTAGAGAAATCACTCAGGCATGGATTCTAAATGGAAGGTCCACTCCTGGGTCTCAGCCAGGGAACTGCTCCACACACAGATCCAAGCCTAGGGACAATAGTCCTTAGAATCACAGTCCATCATAACAGATAATTATACAGCAAGTAAAACAATAAGGTATTTTGGCCTTTCAATAGATAGACTAATTGTGGACTATGGAGTTCTGCCTGGGAGGCATAAAACACACCCCTCCGTGAGTCATTTTATTGTGGTGAGGAGTGGCATGAATTTTGTGGAAAGGGATTTTAGGAACTGGTGAGTTCCATATGTTGTTTTTTGCTGTACGTCTCGGGCACATAGCCAGAGTTTCCACGCACACAGCTAGAAGCTTTTTAAAAAAAAAAATTCTTCCCACTTGCCTGTTTAAATGTTTTAAGGAACATTTATATTTTTTTTCCCCCAGCAAAGTCGGTAACTGCAATTATTTTCCTCTTTTGAACATAATAACATTTCAACTTGGAAAAGGTGGAAAGAACTATATTGGTCTTTTCAAAGGGAAAATATGTTAAGATTATATATTTTATATATGGTTTTCATATCAATGAATTCATAGCACTGGGCTAAAATATTCCCTGAAACTATTGTGTACCATTTGTTTTCTCGGTTGTTTGTAGGGACAAAAAATCGAGGAAGGAAATACATGTAGTTCAAGACAGAGCAGCTTTTGAATCATTTTAAATGTGTCATTCTGTTTTATGCTCAGCCAGTTCTTTTTCTTCTACTTAAAAAGATGACAAGCAAGCAAACTCTTTTCTAGCAAATACAAGTGTTAGTTCTTGGATGCCAGGCAAAGAGTGCAAATGCATAAGAAGGCTGACCTCCTGCACTAGGAAACAAGTACTCTATCTCTGCAAT
The DNA here is from genome assembly GCA_034008185.1 of Gorsachius magnificus. NCBI lineage: Eukaryota > Metazoa > Chordata > Aves > Pelecaniformes > Ardeidae > Gorsachius > Gorsachius magnificus. The sequence continues at coordinate 39,383,657 of CM067086.1, read as the reverse complement.
TTGTGCAGCCCCACTGCCAGCCAATTAACTCGAAGTTGAGTTTTGACTCAAACTCATGACCCTTCAATCCCCACAGTCATGTGTTACATCTGGTATCATTGAATTAGTCCTTCCATTTTGGCTTTTCTTTTTTTTTGTTAACCGTCCACTTTCTTTCTGCCAATTTTTTTTTTTCTAACCACTAATGATGATTCAAGAATCTTTGTACACTATCTGCATATTTGTTTGTTTTTGAGTAGAGCTCCCTTGGAAAAAATCTGGCATACATTTTTCTCTTCTAAGAATACCATTCAATTCTGCATTTCATGATACCCTTTTTTCCTGTTCTGTACTATAATGGTGACCATTACATCATGTACCCTGAGGGCTGTGCTTAAAAAGAGAAAGGATGGTGAAATTAGCAAAAATAAAAGGAACTCCCTGACTTGAATTCACAAACTGTGCTTGTTTTTGTTAAACAGAACAAAATCTGCAGTGACGGTAGCAAGTTCAATAACGTGTAGTGCATACGTTTTTCTCTCAGCCACAAAGCACCTTCCTTAAGAAATGCTTTTAAAATATTCAATGTAAACTACTGAAGATACTCATATTAAGTAGTACTCCCCAAGCTGTGAGTAGATGTCTTGATTTATTTTTAGTGTTTTTCAGCGGAGTACAATCTATTATCCGGAACCTGTTTTCCTCCCCAATTACTTGTAAAATTCGGTTTTAAAAATTCTAATGAAATGAAAAGAGACAGTTGATTTATTTCACTTTTTCAGAAGTCAGACCTCAAGAATTAGGCAGAGTTGAAACTACACTATGTTAGGCATTTTTATTTAGTCCTGCTTTTCTAAGAATCCTACTTATGCTATCGAAGTACAGCGAATGGTAGCTGCGGTCGGTAAAGATAGGTAATTCCAATGGTGAATGTGTAATCAGTCTTTCAGGGCTTAAAACATTCTTTTTTCTCATCATGTCTACACTGGATTTTCTCACTCAGCTATTGTATGTGCACTGCTTCATCCTTATGTCAGTATACCTCCATGTAAGTCTTCTACTTGCCTTTTGAAACTAGTTGAATGTATCATTCCTCATATATACGTGTGTGTGTGTATCCAAAATAAATTGAAAAATGAATATTCCGATGCCAACAGAAAAGTCTACGTTAGTGTGGTAAAAGTGGTCCTATTTCAAATGCTTTTGTGCATTTATAAAATATTTTTGTGACTACTGTGTGCATGTACGATAATGTCATTGTATCATACAGAGTCAGTTTTTAACCATCGGTGAAAAATAAGTGATACATTATTATTGAATGATGTGATATTTAAATATAAAGGCAGTTGAGTGCCCTATCAGTTTCCTCTTAATATTTTGCTGGTATGAATGTTTTTCTGACTTCTAAATCACACATTTGCTAAAATGAGCTCTGCTAGATATCAGTTTGAACACAGGCACAATGTGTCTCAGTCAGATTCATAAAACAGATAGCTGAACTAGAGTTTGACTTTTGACATCAACAATCTGACTTCAATATTTCTCCACAAAAAGAGACTTCTGACTCTCATCGCTGTTTCAGTGTGATGGATAGCTTTTCAGCTGCTGACAGCAGTGAATGTAATAAATGTAATCATCCACACTGGGGGCTGAATATTTCTATTTTTTAAGTTTTCCATCTTGTGCACTACGAATGACAAAGTAACACCTGCAGTATTACAGTCACTCCTTTCCTACACAACTGAAATACAAAAATATTATTATAAGTTGTCTATGTATTAGTACTTCAGTGCTAAATAAGCTTTTAATTACCTACATTTATTTTTTTCTCTAAGAAACACTTGCAGAAACAGAGCTTAATTTGAGCTCTGTTTGACTTCTCTGATCATCTGGGTTTTCATTGTCATTGCTTCATAATAATTTAATGTCATATATAATGACATAAAACCAGGGAAAACCAAAGAAGCTGCCAATCTGAAGTGATCTAAGCGTTCACGAGCATAAGCGCAGAAAAGCCTGATTTGTTTGTGCCAACAACATTCAGCATGGTCTGTAACTGGGCTAGTGTTCCCTTGCTATTTCATTTTCAAATAGTCTTTCAGTATACAGTGTAGCTGCTTAATCAGAGTGTTTTATCTACCACAATTAACAAAATGAGTGAATGTATATATTGGCAATACATAAAAAAGTATTAAAATTATGTTTACCATTTAGTTAGCTAAACATTTTACCATCCTGTTTCTTCACTCTCTTCATGCATAAGCAACTATTATTATGTTTGCAACTAAAAGTGTATAGCTGGACCACATGCCTAATTCAAAATTAGTTCTAAACTTTCATTAAATAGCTTCATGGAGAAATATCTTTTGTTAATGAAAAACTTATTTGGAGGCATATAAAGCCACAGTTTGCATTTTCCCCAGTCTCTGAAAGCAGTGACTTATCTTACTTTACATCTAATTAAAAGTTTATGGAGATGCAATGGATTTTTGTGCAAATTAGAATTAATTAGAGTTATTAAGAAGCCATGAAAAGAAGGATTTGAGCAATAGTGAGAAATATTATTTAAACCCTAATGGAATTCAGTGAAACCCACAGGTCTATTACAGGCCCCTGATTTGCCAGGATCACTGCAGGGAATCTAACATTAATAAGCACACTGGTAATTAAATCATTTGTTACTTTGTCTGTAATGTTGTAATGTTTCACTGATACTCTGTCAGAGCTCTTTGTGCAGATCAGAGCTAATCAAAGGTAATCAATTTTCAGCATTTGAGAAATCTGTAAATGATTATACATTCATCAGATCATTTAGTGGAGTGCAAGGAAAGTGCAATGCAATTAATCTTCCTGCATGAGGAGGAATTACCACCACAGAATTCAACAGTTATAATTAATTTCATTGTCTTGCTGTGAATTTTGATTGCTTTTCTTTGGACTGTATAGTACAAATGATGATTCATTGCAAAGTATTTGCAAAGCAAACACACCAGTGTGCTATGCAAATTAAAGTAGCTGTATAACAGATAGGTTTCAAACTTCCTATTTACTCAGGGTTGTTGAGTACTAATTTGCCAAATAATTGCTTGTTAACTTTATACGCTCTTCCTCTGAATATTGAGATTGGTAACCAATATAAATAGAAAGCACATGCTGTTTGATATCTCATGGTAAGTATTCAAAATACTAGTTAGCACTTAAACTTGCCCCCAACTAGAGAAAAACATCATTTGCAATGTATTTTTTAAAAACCATTCATTCTACCTTCTCTAATATTTTTAATATTTCCTTTTTTTCAGTGTGAACTCTACTGAAAGACAAAAAAAGAGTTTTACTGGCTTTACCATAAACAGCCATATAAGCTTAATCCGAGCAAAACATTTATTTACCATTATTCTTTTAATATTCATTTTCCTTCATTCCCATTCCTAAATATTAAGTAGCTTTTTCAGGATATTACCTAATTATAGTAGGCACTATAGACACATTTAGAAAATTAGTCTATGCTCCAAATATCAAACTGTCAAAACCAAATGTTATGCTCAAGGTTTCCGTACCAAACCAGAGCCTACTTGAAGTGACTGGAGTGCTGAGTAGATACATATGCTGCTGTAGATTCAGTTACAGGGCTGGAATCTAATTTTAGACTTTGGTACAAAACTAGATGCTGCAATCAATAAGCATGATTTTCTCATTGTTAGTAAAATACTAACAGAGGAGAGATGTTCAGATTTGAGAAATGCCAAAATTTCATTGTAGAATTGCCAATTAATTTCAAAAGGTGTTGAACTGGGCTCTGCAGAGGGAAATATGGGAGTAGGTAGAAGTGGTAAGAATGTGTAGTTGCAGGCTATATATTTTATATGTCAGTTGATTACTAAGTAGTTTCAATTTTATTTTAAAAGCTGCAATACATAACAAATATTGGGAATTATCCCTGGATGTCTAGTAAATCATTACTGGCAGCATTTTACGTTAGATACTGCTTAGGTTAATTTATAATCAGCTTGAAGTTTCCATTAAAAAGGTAAACACTACAGTCGCCCGTTTTTTTGTTCTGTACAAATGAGGTCTGGTAGTAGTAATCATGTATATGATGATGTACATATGTATATGCATGCATATATGATTATGTAGCATATATGTACATATATATTCTTTAAAAGTCAATTAATCCATTGCCAAATGCTGTCTTTAGGACAGCATCGCAAATAATACATGGTGTATTTAAAAAATAAAGAGAGAGAGAGAAATTTCAAAGACAGGATGAGGATGGAATGGCAGTCTCCTTTCAATATTAAATAGTAAAACTTAAACATTGTATAGCTAATTAGTGTAAGATACTAACAGAGGACAGAATGAGAAATGTTCAGATTTCAGAAGTGCCAAAATACGGAGCTGGAAACACTGATTGTGTAAGTGCCTCTGAGAGTCCTGGAAAATTCTTGGAATGAAAGTACACAGAAGTTTAAGGCATTTGAACTCATCTCTTCTCTGTTTCAACCCACTTGGCCATGACTAAGCCAATAGGCTGAGCCTGACTCAATGTTTACAGTCCATAGCTGCAATTATAGACATATAAATCTAGATATGAAGTAAATACCATTTTCAGAATTTAAAGCTGAACAGAAAAAAAGATTCTGACTACTTATAATCTGTTCTGCTACCTCTCCGCAGCTTGTAAATGGTTTTTGCAGATTGTATCTTTTCTTGTACCAATGAAAACTAAAACAAAGACAAACCTTAAAACCTAGAGTACAACAACCGTGCACCTGAGGAGTCCATGCTATTACTGGTTTAAGAAATTTTTGTTTTTATATGTAATCAGTAGTTTTGACATCTGAAAACCAGCAAAGTACATAACTCAAAATAGCTGGAAAACAGTTATTGATGGATATTGGGCTTACAGTGGATCTATATCTCTTGGTGAAATCTCCCAAGACTGCAAAATTGTACTGGAAATCTTAGAAAATTAGTTCTTTTCATAAAATGGGGTGCAGTTACAGTGGAAGTAATTTCTGGCATTTGAACTGATTTTGACCATCCTCACAAGAGCATTCAGCATGGGCTTGTGCATCACAACTGCAGGAAGAAACTACCGAGAAGAAAATATTTATGTGCTTCTCAATGAGAATTTTTGTTTGTATTTGAACAGGGGGTGAGAAGATAAGATGAAAGGCAAGTTTTTTGTCCTGTGGAGTCTGTTTACTCTTAGAGTCACAAAATCTTCCATGTTTTACTAGGGATGAATCAAAGACAATCAGCACAACACTATCCAATCCAGACTGGAGCTCCACAGACCATGGATTTCTTTATGACACATTTGTTCCGGGATCTTCCTTTAAGGAAATCCCAGAAAGAGGTAAAAGAGGTGAAAGAGAAAGAGGTGACATGGGGAAAAAGTAATATAAGTGTCTCCCAAACCCACACATGCATATTCTACTTCCCTGTATATAGGCACAGGTGCTTTCACCCTCATCTTCTCATAAGAGAGAAACTGCTTCTTCATTAACATTCTTCATTTTCTCTGACTGTATGGAAAACTTCAAACAGTTAAGATCCACACACAGTGAAGAGTTTGAGAATGGTCAATTTAGTATTGCTTGAAGGACATTCCCAAAATGCACACTGACCTCTCAGTGGCCCTATTCAGTTCACTTTTCTTTGTCATCATAACCTCTGTAACATCATGGAAACATGTAGTCATATTCTCATTCTATGCCCCAAGCAGTTTAGCCTGTCTGAATTGCACTATGTTCACTTTTTGTAAGTAAAGTATCCCATATTTAAGTTCATTTTTTATTATTTTGCTTTTTCTTTTACTTCTTTCAATGATCTTTTATTATCTAAAGTCTAGATTTCTGCCAAGTTTGTGACCTGCACTTGTCAGAGTATAGCCCACAACTCTGGGTTCCTTTGTTGAAGCTGTAGAAATAAAATGAATAGTATAAAAGCTTGATGGCATCTGTGGATAGGAAACTCATTAAAAGCCTCAGCCTTCTGTTTTATTTCTAACCACATTGCCCTGTGGGATTTCAAGGTCTTGCAGGATGAAACCAGCAGGACTCATTACTTCTAAAACAATGTTTAGAGTTCTATTGGTGGTGGAATGTTCTGCCAGTCAGGTAAAAAACCTAGGCCTTTATCCTTCCTGGGACAATACCAGGCAGCTCAGAAACTGCTTGGAAAAGTCATGCCTTTGAATGCAACTGCAGGTGTTGCTCCTCAAAGACTGTTGGTACCCTCCTATGCACCCTTCAAAGGAATAATAGAAAATTCACTTTGGGATTCAAATGAAGTCTAAGAAAAATTGAAATAATAGGAACAAACTTTTGAGACTTCCTACATTTTTCCCACGAACCTACGGACCATGACTAATACCCTGAGGGCAAAAAAACATCCTTTTTCCCTCTTACACAGGCATAGAATTCGTGGTGTCAGATAAATAAGCTTCATGACCTCACCTTGTTTAAGGCTACCATTCAATTACTAGCAAAGACTAGTCACCACAGTGAGAAAAGAGTGTGGTATTCTGATTGCTCACATTAATTAGAAATAGTTAAAAATATATATCATAAAATAATAGTAAAAAAATTATCTAAGCTTTCTTCACAAGATATAAATGTAAACCATTTAGCAAAAAGTAATTAGTATTAGTCTGAGTAAACTCATGGCTCACTTTTCTGTGTAATTAGATACAATTATGAGAATATTCTTGAATATATGACAGAAACAGTAAGGGCCTCGCAAGCGTGGAAGTGATTTAGCCTCTTAAAGTAGTACTATAGCGTTGTCAAGTAGAATTCCTTTTACAGATTTTTACTTATCCATAATATCTGAAAATTTCAACCATTTTGTCAAAATGTCTAAGGCAGTAACAATTAATAAATTTTGTATGCACACATGTATACATTTTTATTAAAAAGTACATAACTTCACTGCATATTAAAATACTATTTAAAAATCCAAAACTGCAGTTACATAAAACAATGTGAATTATCTCAAACGTAAAGAGTGGCACATGCAAAGCTTAATTTATAGATGAGATTTTATGAACTTTCAAAGCTGAGCAAACATGTTTTAAAGAAAAATTGTTTGAGCCACAAATGATGATCAGGTCACATAGAGATCACATTCCTGTAATTCATAAAACAGCAAGATAGGATGACACACAGAAGGGCGGAAGAGAGCTGAGCAGCAGAATATCCTTCTTAAATCTAAGAATTAGATTCCTTTCAACAATAAGAGTAATGACAAAGAGCTAGATTACCAACATAGAAACTGTAGAGATTTTTCCTTTTTGAACAAGTTTGCCAGCAATAGACTTATCGCCACACCATGGAGTGGATAAGTTGCAGTATTTAAACATGTTAGATCTAAGGAATTAGAAAGAAACATACTCTTTTTTTTTTTTCCCTTATCAGCTTCCAACATGACTATGCCAAAAAACAGTGGTAAAGCATTTTTTCTTTTTGTTTTTCTTTTCTTTTTGTGAGCCTGTCAGCTCCAGTAGTTCTCCTATAATATCTCACTAGAGCAGATATTTTGAATTTCTAAGGCATTCTGTTTCTATAAAAAACTTCAGCAAAAATTCGGTCTGTAAACTGCAAGATTGTTTCCTTGCAATTTAGAGTTGTATACTGTTAATACAAATGGGTCTAAATGTGGCACATATTCTGTGAGGTTTATTTACTTAGAATATGAAGTTCTTTCTTTTACCTACATTTACATTAGAAATAGGAAACCATAGCATTATTTCTGGTGGTAAATGAGGGGACTGAAGACTATTGGACGAAAACAAATGATGCCCTTCAAAAGAAGATACAGTTGGGAGCTTTGTGTAATTGTTTCTGCATTACTGCTCCCGCAGGACCAGCTGAAGAGATTACCATCCCCAGCCAACCCCCAACTGTTTGTTGCCATCCTCTTGCCAGAGAACACTGCCTTGCCAGATCCAGTGGTTAAATTACTTGTGTGATCGCTCCCTAATTTATTTCAAAGTGAGTTGGGTTAGCAAAGCAGGCAAGCAAAAAAGATCTATTATTTCAGTGGTTTATGCTGGCTCATTTTAATTTTAATAGCCTAGAAAGCAATCTCAGCAGCAGCTTAGCCAGGAAAACTAAGTGGATGGCAGCTACTGAAAGCATTCTGGGGTTGGTAAACTTCAGCTTACAGAACTACAACTGAAAGAGGAAAGATACCCACACCATGCAGATTTAAACCAAGGTCAAGCAAAACATTTGGGCACCTATGTAACCTAAAGCACATGGATCATCCCACTGTTTTGAATGTGGCTACTAGTAAGCCATTAGTTAAGACTATTCTTATGTTACTGTGGAAAACATAAGTCATAGGCTGAGGTCTATTTCATAAAATTTTATATATGAAAATTAGGCATTTTGCCTGCATACATCTTCTAAGTTTGTCCTGCAGTCAGTGGAAGAGGTACCACCTCCAGGAGGCTAATGCCCCCAGCTATCTAAGAAAGGAGGTGTGAACTGCATTCAGAGGATGTCCATCACAGAGGAAAGCCATTGCTTAGCTTGAACTATACATCCATCTCCTAGGCTGCTAAAGTTAGGTGAACCAAATCCTATTCTACCCTTATCCTACCCACCTCACCAAGTGGGTCTGACAGCCACAACACTGTTATTTCTGGAAAAACGTTCTTAAATGGGACAATCATCCTTACCAATGCCATTATAGCCCTACCATCCATCCATTTTGGAAAAAGTTTATAAAACATCTAATTTGCATCTAATATTAGAAATCAGTATTTTGTAAATATATGCATTCAATAGTAGAAAACAGTATTTTGTAAATATCTTTTTATATATATATATGTATCACTGTTGTCACTTCTTACTTTAACTTCCTTTAACTGTAAATTCCCTGCTTCAAATAAACTTTTAGATTGTAATTAGCTTTTCTAACAAATGCACGCAGTCATGCAAAAAAGACACATAAGTTTCTTTGGATTAGCTGCAGAGATATATGTAAATCAGTTACATATATCTCTTCATATATGGTATCCTAAGAGAATGGAAATTTTTAGAAAAATAAAAATGGAATGAACTGCCTAAAGTACAGCAAAAGATTTTTTACAGTCTGAGTTTGACATGTGCCTTCCATGTTTATTTAAAAACATGTTGCCTGAAAAGGTTCGAACTTTCTACAGCTTTTAGTAGGCTTTGTTCAGACTCAGTACACAAAGGTTGAAAGGTTCTCTGTCATCTTAGAAACCCCTTTCACAATTGTAAATCAACCTAAACTTATACAGTACGATTCTCCAAAGTGCTTAAGTCACTTACAGCTCATATTCAATGAGTTCAAGACCTGCTCTTTGCCAGTTAGTTATCAAGTACTCAGGTGAAGAGTGAATTGAAAGCTTTTCAACAATTAATGGGAAATAACAACAGATTACAACTGAACAAAGATGACTTCATGAAATCATCCCTCTTCTGGCAACATGCATTTGACTTGACACTATCTAAAGTATTTCTTGCACATCCTCCTGATAAGGGGTAAGAGCTGTGCAGAAATGGCTAAATTTGCTAACAAGTGTTATTTACTCACTAGCGGTATTATCCTATCCAGTGTTTGAGGTAGAATGGCATTTCATTGTTCCATCATAAACATTACCAGACTCAAGAGTTTGCGACTTGATTTGAGCCCAAATTCAACTAGTCAGATTAATAATAGCAGGGGGAGGATAAGTGATCACAAGAGTGAAGAAATGCTTAAGCCTCTAATTACCAAACTGTATACAATGTGTATACTCAGGGCAATAGGATGATCCTGAATTCTGAGAATGTATTTTCCACAGAAGGTGGAAGTAGATAACTGTACATGCCAAAACCCAAAATGACAACAAAAAACTGGTGAGAATGTTGTGGTTCTGACACTTACTCACCATTTAGAATTATTTCTCCTTGACAGGCTGTCCCGATCCAATGTCGGGGAGGTTTCAATATGATCCCAAGGACAAGATTAAGACACTAAATCCAGTCAGATGTCGTACAACCTTTCAACTTTATTTCCAATGCGGAGGGAGGAGGGAACCATGTGAGGAGGCAACGGAGGGGGTGAATGGGGAAAGGCAAAAGGGAAAAAACGAAGAAAAAAAGGGGGGACAAAAGAAAGGGAGAGATAGAAAGGGAGCAGGTTTATGTCAGGGAGGATGGGGTGAAAGAGAGAGAGGGAGAGAGAGATAGAAAGAGAGGACTAGCTACCACTGCCCTGGGTCCAGTGATGTTCCGGCACCCCCACCTTTGGCATAGTCGATGCTCCGGCTCCCCTGTCCGCTACTCCAGGTTCAGTCCACGCGATGCTGGCTTCATTGAGGCAGGTTCCAAGAGGTCCAAGGGGAGAGCGACGAAGACAGGAAAGAGCCCCCCTACCGGAGCACACGCACTCATTTTATAGGGGTTGGGGCCCCTTGCTCATGCGCAGACTGTACATGCTATCTCCTTTGACGCCTTCTACCTTCTTCACGCCTTGAGCCTTGAGCAGGCGCATGGTGTTGTTCACCAGCAGCCTGTGAGGGTGGGACCTTCTGAGTGGCGGGAAGCGGTGCTACAATGGCAATGTTGAGACAAACCGCATTCAGTAATGGTTCTCTACACAGGCTTAAGCATGGCTTCTTCATATCATATTTTGGTAAGAACAGCTTTTTTCCTCATTCATCAAATAATATAGTTTTAAATTAATTGACATATCAGTACATGACTTAGGACATAATTCTAAAAGCTTTCTTGTGCTTTAGAAACCTGGAATATGTGGAAACTGAAATATGAGGGAAAACCGTTAGTGAGGAACACAGTTATAATATAAATTCACACTATACACGGAGTGTTTTAGAACATGAAATGTTGGTGGAGTTCACTTACTGAAAACATATATCTCTGTGGTCCAGTCTTACTCTAAATCGATGTTAGTCCATGCTCCAGGCTGCAAGTTTTCTGCAGTCAGCTGCAGATGTGATAGGACTTGCTTTTACGTAATCGTTTTGTCTTATCTGTAAGCATCCCTCACTTGGACAACTTGAGAGGCAGTACGGGTGTGTGCAGATGAACGAGTTACCCTCTGAACTTATGTTTCTCATACTCCGCAAGAATTGCCTGGAACACACTATTACGCTGCATTGTACCACTCAGAAAGAATACAAATATGGGGTAGATGACAAGAATAAGGTTTCTAACACCTTACCCTGCTGATAAGGTGGTTTTCATCTTTCCATAGCTAAGGTTTCCTGCCATCCCCTTCTTAAGACCATTTACTCTGTTGTCGTTTGTTAGTTGCAAAGAGAAAAAGAAACTTTTTTTCCTTACTCATAATCAAGATGATTAAGGTGATCAACAGGACTTGTTTTTTCATGCCTCTACAGACTTGCAATGCCTTGCAATGCAGTCTTTGTCACCTAACAAATCCAATGTTATCTCCATGTATACATAGATATAGAGAGAACTTTTTTAAACACTGATTCATTGTTTTTTCTATACTACATTTTTTCCTTCTTTCCCCCTCTTCCTTTTTCATTATATCAGAAATAACATTTTATCTATCTAGTCTTCATCTCTACAACTGTACAATTATAAACCTGTTGACCTTGCACTGAGCTACCCCTGCCCAGCTGGACAAATTAAAATCTCAGTTCTGTTAGATATTACATAGAACAAAAAGAGAGCATGTTGGAGAGTATTAAATCATGCTGCTTAGAAGACTGATACACACAATTACACAATTCAGGTCATAAGTGCTCATGACTATGTTGTTGACAGTAAGCTACCACACAGTAATTTATGGGAATATTTTCCATCATCTCCAATTAGGTAGAAAAAAGTGCTTCCATCCTGATGGATCATATCCTTGATTATCTTCTATCCAGACTACTGCCATGCAATATGCCTATGTTTGAAAGCAATTAATTTTATTAATATGTTAAGCCTCAGTACATGTTTCTCAGTACCCTGAGATGGTCAAATCTGTCCTCTGGCCTTGCACCGGTTTCTTAGAAGGTGTTGCAGTCATTCACATCAACTCCATTCTCTCACTTGTTGCCTAAGTTACTACTACTTTCTCCTTATTGGAGTCACACATTTGCTGGGTTTTAATGACACAGACTGGAGTGACTCAACTCCTGTAACAGGTAACAACTCATATTTGATACCTCATAGCTAAAGCTGTACATTGGCTTGAGCATTAGTAAGGTTTAAAACCTCTAGAGGGCAAAGAAAATCTGGTTTCTAGTGTTAAAAAGCCTTTCTTTTTATTCAGGACTAAAGCTACACACTTTCATGGCACTTGGAGCTGCTATACTGTAGGAATAACTTTTTTTTTATTCCTTGTTTACTCGAGAAGCAGAGGAAGACATGGTCTGAGGGAAAATAGTAATAAAATTTAAATCTGTGCTAAATTAGTTTTCATTGTTAATAGCAACTCTATATGTCTGTCCAGGAGTTTTTGCATTTTAGAATGTCCTGAAGAGAAGTATGTGCCTTTTTCAGTCATTTTTTTGAAAGCAGAACTGAACTTTGAGTATTTCATCTTCATGTCATATTTATTAATCATTAAAGATTCTGACATGTTTTCTTGTTATTGTTTAATACCAGAGTTAGTGCTAAACCATAATATAAGTGTATACATCTGTTGTTTACTCCAAGATTACTACCATATATAAAAATTCATATTAAAATTAAATGATAACATACCAATGCAATAATGATTTTTAAAAGCCCTCTGCCTTCGAAATATATTGATATCTTTAAATAAGAAAAGAGGTCACAGTTCCACATCCTACCATTGACACACACAGAAAACAACAAAACTAAGTTGGAGAACAGACCTGCATAACATACGGCTCAGGGACTTCATGCAGCCTGCAAAGCAGCTTCCCTAGCATGCCAGATATTTAACAGCAATGTGTACTGTTATAACAAGCAGGGTGTGCATCCTGGCTGGGCTTTTAACCAACCTCTCAGCTGAAGGCAGCCAATGAAACGTGTATCTCCTGGCCACACATATGGGTAGGTGGGGGGAGAATATTTATAGTATGAAGGGGAAGGCAAGAGTCACTGGACAGCTATGGCAAGAAGGTGAACTCAGGGGTAGGAAGGGAGTGTCATCACTGTAGCACAGAAGTAAGAATGGAGCTGATATTAATATAACAGATTCTAATGGCTTACATATTCATCGGGGGCATCCCTGTTCAATAATTTCATCATTACATCCATTCTTGCCTCCATAATACAACATCTATATTGAGCCTTGCAAACTCTTGAGGTGAATGAATGCTTCTGTCTGCATGCTACAATTTTAGACAAATATATATGACACAAGGTAAATGTTGCGTGCCTAAGTTTAATGCAAGATTTCAGGGCATATAAAATCCCTTGCGCCTACAATTTACCAATGATTTTTCTTGTCATCTTTCATTCTATTGTTACATATTACATTTTATTGAATTATTCATTGTTATAGTTGTGGTACTTTATAAAAAATTAAAACTCTCTGGAACCATGGTAGGACTTCAAAAAGCAGATGAACTGTAAGAGCAAATAAGCTTTTCCTAAATGTGGCTAACTCAGGGTGATAGGAGATGAGATTACTATCTCAAAGGCAGTTACCTTGACATAACAAATTACTGCTGCCAAAAGGAAAAAGCAGTATTTTCCTTTCCTCTCATACTCCTCTCCCTCTTTCTGCCACTTTTAGCGGTGGTGAGCAGTTAAATATCATGTCCCACTGGAACTGAGCCTGAGAACCTGAATATACCTCGTAAGGTGGCTCCTTGGGAGTTCTCCTGAAAGTGTTCTCTGATGGAAATCTCAGGCAGCAGCATACTCACAGAGAAGTTTCTCTCCCCATAGCCCTGAATGCCATAATTTCAGGAAGAACAAAAAATAAGCTGGGTAAGTGAAAGAGAGCAAAAGAGAGGGACAGAGCAATGCATCTTATGTATCCATAGTGTAAGCAGATGAAGTATGCTTTCTTCCCTCCATTTCTTCATCTCTGTCTTCTATAAACATTTGCAAAAACATTGTCTGCTTCAGGTGTTGTGAATAAGTGCTTCTATTTGTACTTATTAACTTAACAAGTTAACTATGAATTAAGTTATTCTGCACACACGATCATGGCAAATGTTTAAACTGGGAGGGTGGACTACATTAATTTCCCAGCCTTCCTTTTTCAACTACACAGGTGAGGTGAAGAACTAGCCCCAGAGAGGCCAGGAGGGACAAAGCTCACCACGAAAGAGCAAGCTCCCTGGTCTGCAATAAGATATTGGGAAGCACGCTCAAGCCTTGAACATCACAAGCAACACATTGTAGTGTAAAGGTACAGTATGCTTATGACTAAAATGGAAGAAAAATAAGCTGCCTTCTGTTAAATTCTTTTTCTTTAAAAGAAACAGCTCCTCACTTATGAAAATAATTAGAATAATACAAAAAGTTATTCTAGTTTAAGTGTGAGGTTGGTTATTGTGCGAACAAAATAAGTGGCCCTTCAGGGAGAGGTATGGGCAGAGCACAGAATTGCTGAAATGATTCAAGAGGCTGTAACTATAACTGACTTTTATATGTTCTGCATATGGCAGAAAAATAAGAAATAAAATTCCAAATAAGCTATTTCTATCCTTCAGCATTGAAACAAAGAGCCTACAGTGACTGAACTTAGTGTTTCTCTGCCAATGTGACCTTACATGAGTTTTTCCTGTTTGCTTTCTTGTACTGTGTTGTTCCCTTGGTAGTATTTTACTAACCTACTGTCTTCTTGACTGATAATGAAAGCACTGGATTAATACCAACACTTTTTAATCCCTTCTTTTTCTCTTATTTTGTATTGCAATCTCACTTTGAAGTTTTTTAAGTTTTTTCAGAAAGTATTTAATGAGAACAAAAATATCATAATTATGGATACATACATAAAAGCTTCCTGTACAATATATAACACTGATATTCTATTTGCATTTTAAACTGTTTGAAAACTTCTCTACAGTTACCTTGTAATACTTCAACCTTATGTGTTATTAGCCTAACATTTGTTCTCTCATTTGAAATAAGACAAGTAGATACTTTCAGATCCTGGACTGGTGAAAATAACTTCAGTGATATCAGCTGAGTGCTTTTTATAAGCACTTTTTTCAAGCAAAATTTGTGCCGATATATCTCTAAGTAAAAATTATATATCTGATTCAGAAGACAGGCCTCTAACATTTAAATGTGCATAAGAGATGTTTGCCTTTTTATCTTATTTGCATATATCTTATAAATATGCCTAGAAAATATTACTGATTTACATTCAGCTTGTTACTTATGTATAAAGGGTGCAGCCTCCAAAAAGGACATGTTTTCTCCAGTATAACAGTATATATTTGTTTATTTCTGCACAGTGTTTGTGCCACTGCAGTTAAATTTGCAGCCCACATTTTGAGGATATACCACTCAGTTTGAAGTTATGATGATGATTTTCATATCCATGTTTTTCCCCTTCAAGCAAGATGAAAAATGTTCCAGCAAAAGCATAAGAAAGCTATTTTAAGATCTTCGGAGAAAAATTAATATGTTGCGATGATGATATTTCATCTTAATCTGGCATCGCCCAGGCTTGTCTCTTTCAAGGAAGGGAGGACATCTGGGAATGAGTGAAAGCCACAATAAAATAAGATCTTTTTACTGAAACCGAAATATGATGGCATAGCTGTTTCTTGACAGTTATATATTCAATGAGTAGGAATAAGTGGTATGATAAAGGTGCATGATTTATTGTTATATGCAATTACATGAACTGCACAATATTGAAATTTTACAGGGAACTGAACTGATATTTTAGAAATAAAAATATGAAATAGAACATAGCTGTACTTGTGGATATTCACAGCATAAAAGCAAAACATAGGTCTCCAAGTAGCTAGAGAGAATTTCAGTGAACAGGGATCCCACTGTAATTTCAGATGGTTTTTTCAGTGTGTTTTTGTTTCTCATATCTAATGCCTGGAATAAATAAAGGGAAGAAGGATATTGGTTTGATATTTGAGTTTCATATTCTTTGTCACCCAGTGTAGGACACGAGTCTGACCTCATTTCCACTGGTTTTGTATTTTTGCAATGCAATTAGTATGAATATATATGTATGCAAAATATCATGTGGAATACATTTTATAATTCTGGACACAAATATTCAGAACAGGTAAATTCAAACTGAAAAGGAAGAAGGAGAGGCTAATAGAATGAACAGGTGATTGGTGAGCCCATCTTGTCTACAGGGTGTTGAAAGACCTTGCTGGTTTGTCTAATCTAACAGATTGAAAGTTAAAGGGATGGTAATTGCTATCAGTAAATTCTTCAGCCAGGTATCAGGAGAAAGGATGAACTATTTAAGCCATGTGGGCAAAAGAGCATTCGGATATAAACTAGCCATTTCTAACCCTTACTGAATTAAGGTTCTGGACATCCCAGGATGTCATGACTGAAAAAAGTGAAAAATAAGAATTAATAGTTTAAAATAGCATATTAAATGTTTCTGGTGTGAATTTTATGCATCAGTCTTTTCTAGAATGATTGAATCCATCATTTCAGGAGCAATATTATTTAACATGGCTCTCAATCCCATATCCAGAACTATGGATTTGAAACACCCTTCTACAACTTTTACTTCTTACTTTATTCCAATTTTTTTTAATTGTCTCTTGCATCTTCCAAAATCACGTTCCTGTTTCCCTTAAATGCCAACTGCTAGAATATAACACTTTTTTGGCAATCATAGAGATAAGATCTGTTTTCTGCATAAAATATTAACTAGTAGAATTAGCATCACATAAAATATTCTCCTACTTAATATTGGAAAAGTGACATCTCAATCAATAAAAACAACTGAGTTATATTTCCAGCTGTGTTTATTGTATATGGTATCAGTCATCTCTGCCTGTTGCCTAAGAATTAGTTATTGGAAAGACATAGTCTGAGAATACTTTTTTTCCCCCTTAGGTCTCCTCTTTGCAAAGGTTGCAAATTCTTCAGAAAAGGATTTTGTAGGAGCCTCAGTCACACTTTTATGCTTTTAAAAGGAAAGTGGTGGAAAGAAGGGAAACCTCAGCTTGAGAGACACCATCTAAGACTGTGTCAAGGAAGAGACCAGAGGGAAGAACTGGTGTTAGGGGTGCCCTGCCATGGCTGCTCTCTTGGGTCCTTAGGGGCAGTGCAGGTCGTGGAGTGTGTGGCTGCAAAACTGTGTTGAATACAGTTTCTCAGTGTAGTTGTTGAAATCCTTTGCACAGTACCTTGTCTCAACATGCCTGTCTCATTGACTGCTGATCCTTGGCTGACAGAGGTAAATGAAACCACACAGATGTTAGCGGGCCCGGTTTCTTGTTATATCTATGACTGCCCTGTTTTACTGAATCTCTGAGAGAGCTGATAACATCCCTACTTCATTTTGATCTGCACTATTTTTAAAAGTAAACTATGTGTGATTCATTATTTCTATACACATTTTTTCATTCAACATTTAATAGAAAATTCTATCTTTAATATTAATTGTATTTTCTTGATAATATCTCCAGCATGGTCAATATTAAAACTCAAGCTGCATCTATGGCGTTTGCCTTATTATCTTTACCTCTCCATCCCTAACTGTATGCTATGCCACTAGAACTCCAACAACTTCTCTCGTCATATCCAACATCAAGCAGAAGTCAAGAACAGGGTCATTGGAGCATAGTGTCTTTTCAACCCAGTCAGATGGAGACAAAATACATTTGCACCCTAATCAAGCTTTTAAAAGGAAAATAATGCATTTTTGAGAAAAAGAACCAAAGCCCAAATATCACGAAAACACATAATGAAATTATTTTGTTTTGAAATTCTTTCATTTGTTGTAACTATTTGTCCAAACTGCTTTTTGTATTAGTTTAATTTTACTATTAACAGATTGTCTTATGGAAACTATTTTATGTTCATGTCCTTCTGATTGGCTAAATGCCTCAAAAGCTTGTACTTCCCTCGGAAAAGATCTTAGTGATCCACTGTGGATATATGTCCATATACAGGACTCTGGCTGTATTTCAGGGGAGAGAATTGGGATATTATTGGGGGGAAAAAAAAATCTATTACAGGAGTAAATTCAAGTAGAAAGTTTCTGATTATCTCAGGTTGACATGGGAATGCATAAATATTCCACTCAATAGAAAATTTCAAAGTGAAACCTACAGAAAATATTGGTATTCCAGCTTTTTATTTTAATACTGAATTATTTGCATTTCCATTACTCTAGGAATCTGATAACATGTTCTACAATCCACACATCTGTGAATGCAGGATTTAGGGTGTATATTTCTAAGTGTTTATGCAGGCTTTTTATAGCTATTCCTGGGCAGGTCTCTTCATATTTTAATGTTTTCTCACACACTTCTTGCAGAATTTTAATAATTCTTCACTCTCTGTGCTAGTGCTTTATTATGCTCAGATATAAGGCTCCAGCTTAGCTCTGCTTTCCCTCTGTATATTCTACCCACAGATCTATCCACCTTAGCACCCTACTAACTTTTCAAATTCTCCCAAGTCCCTCATGAGTCTTCTGAATACGAGTAAGAGTTAATTCTTCTCCTATATCTGCATTCCATTTCCACTGCCATCTCTGTCACAGAGCAGATACATAAGCAGGAACACCAGCTTCACGTTAAGAGTTAAACACACAAGATTCTACCACTTTCCTATGGGAGACTTTTGAATGATGCAATAGATCTCAGCGTTGGGAGGATTTTCTTTAATAATCTGCGTTGTTTGTTGTTTTATTTGATAGCTGTTAATTAAATACCCCTTTTGACCTCCATATAAATGTCTTTTACTCTTCAGTGTTTCTGTCCCTGAATAACTATAAACAGTTACTAATTCCTTGATTTTTCTTCTAGTTCAAGTGGTGAATTCTTTCTTGCCAAAAAGGCAATCAATGCTATGGAAGGTGGTGAAAAGTGAAAGAGGGTTGTTCTCTACTGAAAAAGACAAGTTACTTTAAATTGCAAGGAAAACATAATTATAGATAATTACCACAGATTACATTTTCTACATACATGCACTAATTAAATCACCTATTAGATGATTATATTTTTATAGATTTTTTTTACTATTTGGCATTACATATGATAAATCAAATACACAATAAATGAAAAATGACAGCATCTATCAAAATTATCCTCAGAAATGTTTAATTATTGACAAACATAATAAGAAAATTCCTGAAGTATTAAGGGAGAAAAGCAGTAGTCTTTATCTACCTCCAGTCAACTGTGAAGCTAACTCAATAAACACAGAAGTTTTTGTTCCAAATATATTCTGTTATTTGCTACTAAAACCTTGTGGCCATAAGAAACCAGGTCATATAGTTCCCATGTTAGCTTAGGTCAGCTCTTAATCATTGTGCAAAGCATATACGAAAAGGTAAAAAAATAGAGAAGAAAACAATCCAGGGTTTACCTGTCATGTATGGGATCACTTATTTATTTAAAAGATGTAAGATCCATAACCAGAAACAATGTTTAGAGTGTATTACATACCAGACTAATTTAGAAAACCTACAGGGAACACAGTATTGTGTCTTTTACAGGCTTTCAGGGATGGACAAAAGATTGATGTCTCATACACTCCCCTCTCAAATTTTACTAAATCCATTGGCTTGTAATGGCTAGATTAAAATATGCTAAACTATCAGAGGTTTCTTGAGATAAGCATTCTCCTTATATATGAACATTCCACCACAGGTGCACATTTTTAGTTCTCTCTTTTGGCTTGCTTGGTGGTTTAAAACAATGGTACTTAGGTACTTACTTTTGTAGGCAACTTGGGAAAGAAAAAGAATTAATTCTATTCATCTCGCAACACTTTCTTCTTAAAACAACACTTATTAAAACAAAGAGAAATAACCAAGCTTCTCTTTTTCCCTTCCTTCATGACCCTCCAAAAGTTCCCTTATCTTCTAGCGTGTTTTGATTGAATCTGAAAAATAATTGGTGCAGCTCATACTTTGTACCTTAAGTTCCTTTCTACGTGCTGATCACAAGAGGATCTTTCAGGCTTCAGTTCATTTTGGATTAAATCCCTAATTTCTCACTTTAGAAAGTAACAGTAATGATTTCTACTATCTGGCTAATGACAATTTAGCACTGTCACCATGTGAGATATTGTATCCTTGTTGTCCTGTTTCTGCCAAAAATTTTATCATAATAAATGCAATAGAATAAGGGGCTTCTTTTTATGTTGGCGTACCTAACAGCTGTTTATTTTGATCATGGAATTGATTCTTCAAAGCCTCCAACTTTTTCACAAACAGCAATCTGGTTTTAATTAAAATGTTTGTAGAGAAACTTGCTATAATAATAACTGAGATTCCTGCTAAATCCTACATTTTGAATTTTCTGGTCATGACGTTCACTCTAGTTCCTATGTCTGGATCTTGAGGTACTTTGGAGGTAGTTTAGTGAAACCGGGAACAGATACGTGGATCAGCTGGAGGTGGAAATTGAGAGGAAAGTTTTGCAGTCACATTGCAAACATGCTGTAACACCTCCAGTTTAGCTGGATTAGATTGTGGTGGCTATGTTTCTTCCCTTACTGAGCACTGGATAAAAGAAGCAGTGGCCTCCACTTAGCGGTGCCTCTGACACAAGTCTGGCATCGAGGCCACACAATCAGCTTGCAGCTTGTTTTACTCAGAAGCAGTGAGGCAAAAGGAAGGCAGCCAAGTTGCCCAGCCTGCACTAATGACAGGGAAGCCAAGGAAAAAATATTACAGTAAACAGCAACTTTGCCTAGTGGTGGATAAACCCTGGTAGTCACTGCTGGAAATAGCATCCCTAACATCTACTGCTCCATAACTCCTTTCGGTCTTCATGATATCTCAGCCATTTCTGCCTCTGGAGCATTTTAAACCCAGTATCACCCCTAACACCTTGTATTTCGACTCAACACGTTCCTGTTTCATCCCCAACATAGACCGAAATCTCGGTGTCACTTTAGACTTTATTATACACACAGCTATGACTACTTCAGTGTCAACCCAGTCCCAGAATACCATTATTCAACATCATCACATTTTGTTTCTCCAGATTCCTTCCATAAGGACTAAGTGGGGGGGGAAAAAAATTTCTCACTAGCAGGCATAATTAATTTTGTGTTTGTTTTTAAAATAATCAGCTAATTAGTGGTGTGACATAGTTCATTTGTGACTTTAAAAATATTTATGATCCTTTATGATTTGATTCTATGCTTTGGAGGAAAATAACTTTACAGTGTTTAAGAGTGTAGAACATTGCCAATTTTCTTAAAAAGATTTGGGCTGCTGGACTAAACCTGCCCTAATAGCTGGCAATCCATGATTCAGATCAATCTTATGCATAGGAAGAGTAGAACAGAGTTATCTTAGGTGTGTGTTCTTCTAGGTATGCTAGGTAAGTTTGAAAAACATTATAACATCTATTTTGGGAATTCTCCTTCTCCTTGCACTGCTGCAGCAGTAAGTGGAGCAGAAACCAAATTTGGGCTTTGAAAACTGAACTCTTCAGATAAAGTCATGAAGGTGCAGGTGTTTTATGAATTATTTCCAGTATTAGATAACACTTATCACCAAAATAAACCTCCTATGCCTCATCTATACTAAAATCATAAGAACATTAAAAAAAAAAAATAGAACCCCACCCGTTTCCCTCTACAGCCACATTATAAGTACTTAATCCAACATGGATGGTAACATAAAGCAACTCTAATTTATAACCCTGTAAAGCCGCTCCACCTCAATGAGACGAATACCACTTTCGAAGAAAATAAAAAAAAACCAAAACAAAACCAAAAACCCCTACTGTCATTATAATACCTGCAGAGTGATACCACTAACAGACCTGGCTGTTTGTTTCTAAGGCAGAACAGCTGTGCAACAGACTGTCTGAACAGTCCCTATTACAGAATGCAACATGGATCACTGACACAAAGGAAGCACTACACCAGCTGGCTTTCTGTCTTAGAGCATTTCTATTCCTAGATGATTTACCTGTTCTCAGTCCTGTCACCTTAGCACTTCTACTACTCAATTAAAAAATGATGCTGCTGGATTCTCTCTGCTGTAAATTAGATATGTTATTTTTCAGATCAAATTGGCTACTTTTTTTTAACTTTGCAATACATGACTTATTTTTAAACTTATAAAAGCTGCTTGATTATTTATTTGTGGTATATTTTGTTCTCTTGTAGAGTTTAGATCAGAAAAAATCTTTTCTAATGTATTCATATGCAGTGATCTACATTTCCTAATCATAATCATGTCAGCAAAAGTGGAGCTGCTCTTAGGATAACATTTTAGTCTAGAAAATGATTTCCCTTTAAAATGGATTCAATGGACATGATGATATAAAAAGAAGATGCAAAATTACACACAACAGTTTGCATAATCAAAACAGATATGTTTTGTATTCAGGCAAGATTTCTTTTTGCTATATTAAATGGAAGAAAATAGACCTTTTGGAATTCTGCAAGTGTGCTATGGCTGTAAATGCAGTAGCAGTGGCATTCCAGTAGGATTATGAAGAGGATGTACAGAACTTAAAAAAAGGATTCAGCCAAGATAGAGAGGGATAATGTGAAAGGATGAATGGATTTTTTTTTTAAAACTAACAATAGTCCATTTATTTCAAATTGGAACTATACTTTATCTTCTACTTAGTAACTAAGGTTAAATTTATGAAAGCCTGAAACATGGAGGTGTATTCTTTTGTGTAGGAAATTTACCGTTCCTCTTTTAAATAAATGTGAGTTCAAATGAGATTGTAATGAGTGTAGAGCTTCATTCAGTAAATAATACCTAAGGTATATGCATACCTAAATTCAGAACAAAACCTGCACATCTTATGGAATAATGTTTGAAGTGCTCTGCAGGTGTGCCCTAGAGACACTGTTGCTCAGGAGCAGACAAACTTCAAATTAACATTTCTCTTCCCTAATGAACAATAATCTTGACTCAACACATCAAAATAACATATTACAAATGGCTACAAAAAGTAGTGGTTTTTTCAAGGATGATGTGAGGATAACGTTGTGACAGTCATGTGAAGATTATTTAATGAAAAACTAACCTCTTAATATTTAATGATTTGAATTAATCAGTGTTGAAGCTAGCCATGGGGCGGGGGTTCTGTCCCATGAAATTTTACAAGATTTCAGTTCTTCTTCTTCTTGTGTCTTACGAACAAATCAGAACTTTGCAAAGTGACTATGAAAAGGAAGAAAGAGAATAGCTGGTAGGCTGCATGTCAGGCAACCCAATTGGTTTACAGAGCACCCAGGTTCAAGTTCCTTATCTACCAGTCTTCCAGTGCTTGGCCAGCCTAGATAAATTTTAAGTGTCTCTTAAGAAGAAGGGTTACTAAGCTGCTGTTGAAAATGGTAAGTAATGGAGGAGTAAACCATAGCAAGGAGAGGAGAAAATGGACTCTAAAACTTTACAACCAAACATTGATCTTGTGTCTCTGAACGCCTGAGAAACAAGGGTTCCTTACTAACATGCACATTTTCAGTATTCTTTTCAGTATTACAATCAAAACCCCTTTTTCCTTGGATGAAGATGACACCAGCTTTTACTCCTTAGCAAAAATAACTGGGACAACAAAGGAAATTTTGACTTAATAGGAACTTTTCCTCTTAAGTGACATCTTTGTATGGGTGGAAATTATTTCTTCCAGTGTACTCACAAGTCAATTTTTGAGCATTGATTTAAAAATGAGAAGTAGCACAGTGTCTAGAAGTAAATGTTTAATGTATATCTCTGATCTATACACAAATGCCTTCATTTATGAGTCATGGGAAGAGTCATCATTAGAAGATAATCACAAAGGCTCAAAGAAAGGTTGTATTAACACAGCCTCCTTACCATGGCGTGAAAACAGCTGTACCCTTGAGTCTGTTGCTCAGACCTGAAAGGGATCAAATATTTTAAGTGCACACAGGTTTGATGTATGAAGGCACCAACCAAAGCCAACTTATTTCTGTTATTCACTAATCACTAAAAGACATAACCTTACTTTTACTGCTTCCAAATACTAGTGATTAAGAATTTACCTCAGGTATCTGACCTCAATTGCAATGATTACTGTCTGCTTCACAGTGTTTACTGCATTTAAATTCATAGTGCCATTGTGAGATAAAAAATTACAATTGTTCCTGCAAATGAAGAGCTAGTAGATTTTAAGATTAATGACAAAATTCTAGAAATTATTTAGTTGCTTAAATCCTACTGAGTTCAAGGAGCTGAAATTTATCTTTTGAGGGTATATGTCAGGAGTGATGGGCAGGATTCATCTCACTTAACTTTAAACTGTCTAAGCAATTTGTCAGCTCTCCCTCTACAGAAATGCAGGGCTACAAATCTCTAGAGAACAATTCATTCTTTCCCCATGCAGGATCTAAACTAGATGAATGAATTATTTTTTAGAGCAATTTTATTCTCCTCTGACTACAGAAAGAGCCTAAATAGCTGGCATAAAATGCACATTGAACATAGTCAAAGGTAAATGAAAAGAATCCTACCTGGTGGATACCACAGAAGTTTTAAGAGATTTAAGCCATGTTAATGACTGCTCCAAATAAACAGGAGGGGTCCTCAGCCATTGTAATGTGCTTCTACTGTATCTAAATTGAAAAAGTCAAACTGGCCAGGAGACTACTGAGGCACAGAAATGGGATGTACTTCTCCTCCCACCAGAAAACAAAAAAGAAACAATTGTGATAATAAGCCTCAAAGGACTTAAAACATTTATGGCTGCCTAGGCCTTCCCTTGTGATTTCTGAAACCCGTGTGTCTAGCCACCTTGTGACTTGAAACCCCTAAAGTGAAGCTGCCCAAGCTGTGTTGGAGTAGCCTGCATTCTTCCTCCTTTGCAGTGGGAGTTAATTTCTTAGTTATGAAAATTTCAAGTAATTGAAACCCTTTAATTCTCATGTAATTTTAAAATCATTTCCCTCAAGGTTTTTACCCCTGGACAACCATTAGCAGACGTATGTAAAATGAGTATTTCTTGTTTCAGTCCTGTTTTAATGGCTGGGCATTTGCAAAATTAAAAAGATATCATTACAATAGATAATGACTGTTGTAATTGCTTGTAGTCTCAACAGAGACTTTTACTGGGAAAAATATGTCTTACCCTTACGCTACTACATCTTGCCTCTAGCCCACAATCATGACAGGATATGAACATGAGACACATAGTGCTACCATTCTGCGAATAAAGGTTTTTCCGGCCCCTGGCAGTCTGGTACCCCCAGCACTAAATTAACTAATTAAAAAAAATATATTGACAACAACATCTACTGCTTACTAAAGGGCTGTGTTCATAAAATGGAAGGGGTTTCCTTCTAGCAAAAAAAAAAAGGAATCTATATTTCATTACTGTTGCACACTGTGGTGTGACTGATTGGTTGTTGCAGAGCTAATAAAAAGATGACTACTTGCAGCTGATAGCATATCCTATTTCCATCTAATTTGATGGTTTTCTGCTGGGCTGATGGGAACCTGTAATCACAAAACATTGAAGATTCAGCTATTTCAAAGCCTGGGTGCAATTTCTACTGTTTTCTGACTATTTAGCCTCACTTCTTAGAAATCCAACCTCTTACTATTTGTTATGAAGATAGTCATTAAAGTGTACACTAACACTTTCTATCTTATTTAAAATCTACTGTCTCCAACCAAACATATGAGATTAAATACTATCTTTTTATGCCAGAGATAATTATCATTTTTAATTCTTGTTATTAGTGCCTAATGTCTCTAGGCAATGCACTATTAATAAACAAAGAAGACAGTCTCTGCCTTAACGGACTTCTGAATACCAGCTGAAGGTAGAAAATCAAAGAAAGTGAGGGCAATTGTTGCACTATGCCAGAATTATCACAGACAGCTTCCGAAAAGAATTTATACCTTGAAACCTTATTTATTTTTTAACCTATTTTTAATACAGAACCTGGGAGCAGGTTCTGTAAATCCATGGTAGACACTTTTAAAAGCCAGTGTGTTAAACTAACAATTACTTGGAAATGCAGTGGACCCAAAGTTTCTGATGGCTAAATGTAGCCAGATATTCCCCACTTAGTTACACAAATACAATAGATATGAACATACCCTAATGGCTGCCTATATAGCTGTTGTCAGACAGTAGTGAGGTGGTAACAACAAAGCTAAATCAATGCTATTTTAATTATTCCTTCTATGCCAATTAAAATATGGTCTTGAAACATAATGCATAAATATTTCTAGATCTTTTTTTCTTCTGGACCTGAAAACTTTCCACCGAGCCATAGGAATCATCAGATCTATACACAGTCTCAAAATCCCAAAGCTAAGCACATGATTGTGTTCCTGAACTGGTCTCATATTAGTTGCGTGCCTTTTCACTTTCTCAGTTTAAAATATCACTGGCAAAGTTATCTTAATGACTTCTCAGCCACTAAGATCTAGCATAGATTTCCTTTTCATTTACACCTTTATATACACATAATACAATATCTATGTGTATGCAAGCTATTATGGTTCAGCAGCCAAGAACTACCAGGTTCAGAAAGTCAAGATAGTTTGAAAGAACTCTTCCAAACTTTTCTTTCAAAACTAGTCACGCATTTGAACTAGTCTACCAAACATCAGTCTTTTATTAACATTAGACCCCTTAAAAACTGATGTACAAAATGCATAGGAAATATGTGGTAATTTTGAAACTACAAATAAACAATACCTGTGTTAGTGGATTAGTGGGTTTTGTATTGTACCTAAATTCTCATGCCTTAAAGCATCTTAAAACAGAATTGGGGAACAAAGCTGGTGAAAGAGCTGGAAGGCATGTCTTATGAGGAGTGGCTTTGGGTTTGGGTTTGTCTAGTTTTGAGAAAAGGCAGCTGAGGGGTGACCTCATTGCTCTCTACAGCTTCCTGAGGAGGGGAAGAGGAGAGGGCGGTGCTGGTCTCTTCTGTCTGGGATCCAGTGATAGGACTTGTGGGAATGGTTCAAAGCTGCGTCAGGGGAGATTCAGACTAGATATCAGGAAGCACTTCTTTACCGAGAGGGTGGTTGAACACTGGAACACGCTTCCTAGCGAGGTGGTTGATGCCCCAAGCCTGTCAGTGTTTAGAAGGCATTTGGACAATGCCCTTAATAACATGCTTCACCTTTTGGTCAGCCCTGAATTGGTCAGCAAGTTGAACAAGATGATCGTTGTAGGTCCCTTCCAATTGAACTATTCTGTTCTGTTCTATTCCTAAGATTAAACCAGAAGATTTTACAATAGCAGTCCCCACAGGTTGCTTAAATAATAGCAAATATCATCAGTTTCTGCACATTTTCCTAAAAATATTTATTTCCGTCTGTCTTTTTTTATAATCTATAAAGTAGCAGCAGAGGTATTACCAATAGCTTAACTTTACAGCGATCTATAACTGACTTCTGAAAACTAGTTGCAGTCTGTCTTGCTCCAGTGGTTGACTCAAATGAACAAGAAAGTTTCTGTGTTGACAACCTGGGAGAATGCATTGTTCCTAGATCACTGCAAATTGCATACTTTCCTTTTACAGGAACAATTTTCCTACTTAAATTTTGAAAATATTTCAGATTTTTTTCTGTGGATATGCAGAACTTGGACACTGAAACCAATGCAGCGTCCTTTCTAATTGTTGACCTTTCTCCTTGCTATTCGAAAGGTCAAAAATACTTGAACTCAAATTACAGGTAATCAAAACCAACAAAACCAAAATAATTCATGCACTTCTCTCTTCAATATACATTGTGTTACTGCCTCAGCAGAGGAAACTGATTTATATTTGCCTAATTGGGTTTGCTCAACACAGCTCTGACTTAATGGTTTCTTTATAGAATTTACTCATTTCCAAAAGAGTCACAGCAAGAGACATAAATGGGTGGAGTTTAAATTTATTCATAAGTAATAAAGAGAAAAGGAATGAGAGGACATCAAAATGGTATTTCAGGCACTTCAAATACTGAGATTTTGTGGAAATTTAGTGTAAAACTATTACCTTCCAAAGATACAAAGAAAGCATAACTTTATTTGCACTGAGGTAGCACATGTAGCTTTTAAGAGGTACCAGGCTGGGTACCAAAACTGTAAAATGCTGTTCTGTAAACAGAACAGTGTTGATAGGGATGACTCATATTATTACCAGAATTCCCTTATGCAAAATTAGACTTATTTCTCGTGAAATGTTCCATTGAATGTGACTATCAGTTAACAAAGTATGAAATAAGGTATTTCTTGGATAGTTTTTCCTGTGGCCTTGAATATGAAAATTGTGGCTTGTAATTATTTAAAAAAAATGTTACTACAACTTTGCAACATACCTTTTTATGTTCAAAATGGTATCTAAACATGCCCTATTATTCATCTATAAATCCTATATCAGCGTGTCAAATACTGGGGACAGTTTATATTGTTGCTATATGTTAACTCAATCTAGCAAGTGACTGTGAGGATGCATAGTGTTCTGAAGTGAGAATCACAGAATCACAGAATGGCAAGGGTTGGAAGGGACCTCGGGAGATCATCTAGTCCAACCCTCCTGAAGAAGATGACTGGACTGCAGTGGACCACCTCAAGCCAGCTGTTCAGCCACAGTAAGCTACTGAGACCTTGAGCAGAGGGCTGTACTAAACAGGATTACACACTTTTGGGTCAAAGACGACTTGTACTTTGCGGTGGGGCCAGAGAGGAAGGACAGGAAACTTTCTGCCTGCATAAATGTACATAGACATGTAATTTGGCAAAAAGGATTTATCTTGAAATTTTTACATGGTCAGATCTATACCAAGGAAATGGGAAGTATTTCTCTACTTCCACATCTAGGTATATGACCTAGCAAAGTCTGATGGTGGTCAGGATAAGATATTGAAATTAACTACAGCCCTCTGCACCCAGCTTTGCACAACTTCTCTCTTGCATGAATAATTTTTTTGTGTCCCCATTCTGGGACTGCAATGGAATCTGCAGTCACTGGCTTCTTCAAGAAACAGAATTAAATGTCTGAGTGAAGCAAGGTGTTATAAAAACTAGTGCTATGAAGTTGAACGTATGTGACAACTTTCAAGTATCAGAACAGGCAAGTAAAAAGAAAAGAAAAAAAATCACTTATAGAATTAATTGAAAATCCTATGATGTTTTTGATGAAAGCCAGAAATGAGGAAGAGTTAAAGATGGGTGAGTGGAAGGAAGGGAAGCATATCTAACTTATGGCTGGAGAAATTAGGTGGAAACAAGTATAGTAAACCTTATAAAAAGGAAGAGCTTGATTAATTAAGAGCTTGAGAAAATCCCTGAAACAGAAAGCTGTGGACTACAGGAAACCATGCTGGTCAGAGTAGAAGAGTGCAAGAATTCATGGGTGCTGCAAGAAACCCAGCTTGCTCTGGAGCAATTAAACATCAAGTCCACAAAGTTGACAGACAGAATTCTATTCTACGGCCTAGAGCGCAAACTTTTGGAATGGGTTTAAGAATACTACAGTCCCTTTCTATTTCTGCTAATGACTTTCCATGGTGGTCTTTTTCCCCTTTTGGTGCGTCGGTTTCCTCATTTGTAGTATAGGAATAAGGATCCTATCCTTTTTTCAAGCATTCCTAATAAAATATACTGAAAGCCAGTTACTATTAATATTATTGCTGCTGTACTGAGATAAATTCTGTTCTAGAATTTGTAAGTCTCTCATATCTACCACCTTTGCTATCAGTGGAATTATAGCAGCATAGGTCCTGGAGAGTTTGTTGATAATAACTGCAAATTGGTTAATTTTAATTTTTAAAATGGGAATTTTGGCAAAAGTGAATGGAGAAACTACAGTTTAATTGTATGACCAGATCTATGTAATGGCTTGCCAATAACATTCTCTCCAGCCACAGCCTCTTGTCACTGTCCCTACCCTGGCTTGCACGCTTGCCTAATCGCTTGGTGAGGCAATTAAATTTGCTAACCCAGCAGAAAACTAATCTGGGGTGGGAAGGCAGGGGGAGGAAGCAGGGGGAACAGGACCATCCTTTTCAGTGGTAACAAGCTGTTAGATTGGCTCAACTGCATCGTATAACCACACCGTGATTTTTATGCTTGGCAAAGTATTTAGATTCTTGTTCATCAAAGCAATTAAAAGTGTGTCTAAATTGAAGCATATGAGCAATCTCACGTATATTCAGTAGAATATTTACCTTTACACCTAGGTTTTATATGCCTTCCCATTTATATAAGTGTTTTGGTAACTGGCTGGGATTGTTCACGTGCTTGAAATTAAGCACATTTTTAAGAGCAGTGCTGGATTAAAATTAATAGGGTTTGGAACTTCATTCTGTGGTGCTATACATGGAGTTACTCAGAGTCTTTGCTCATTTGTAGTCAGTTCAACTATATGCTCACTTCTAATTCCTTCAAAGTCCTTTGTAAAAACTTATCCTTGTCGTTCATAACTATAGCATGCCATTTGCACGGCGTTTGAGACGTGCAGTGTCTAAAGAGTATGAGGCGTACCACTTCTGACTGGGATGCATTTGGCAGTTTTACATGAAAAGTTATTTTGATATCCATGTAGTTACAGGAGCTTTATTCTCTTTCTACGTGTTAAAAAGCCATAACAATGAAAATTAAATAAATATAATACTTTGTGGAGAAATCACTCAATTTTGTAAGCGAAACAGCTTTTGGCATAAAAAGCTTGGATCTTCAAAATGATTGAGTAAGATTTTCCCTGTTTATTTTGCAGATGGGTTTTCAGAGGTAGAAGAATGTAATTATAGGAAAAGCAGTCAAATGTGAGCTGGTTGAGGCATAAAGTGCAGCACTTAGAATAAGACAATTGCCTAAATTCCCTGATTGACAGATGGATGTCACATTAGATGAAAATGATAACAGATTTAGTGGACTGAAGAATAACTTCCTCTTGACAGTGCCCTGACCCCTAACCTACAGCCTGACTCCTGTTAGCTTCACTAACACAGGGTAATTGTCACAGGTGCAGGATAAAAGAAACCCCTACAGCAGCTACCAGTGGTCAGAGGCTTATTTCTTTTGATGACCAGAAATGCACTGTTGAGATATAGTCAAGAAGTCCTGACCTCTGTTGACCTTTCAGGGCATTAAAATTTAC
The DNA here is from genome assembly GCA_034008185.1 of Gorsachius magnificus. Taxonomy (NCBI): domain Eukaryota; kingdom Metazoa; phylum Chordata; class Aves; order Pelecaniformes; family Ardeidae; genus Gorsachius; species Gorsachius magnificus. The sequence goes on along the minus strand of CM067086.1, from coordinate 39,352,521 downwards.
CCCTGGGAAAAGGAAACTATATAAAAGGAAAATAGGCTGTTCTGACTAATGCAAAGCAATATTTTAACTGTGTAATAATTAAGTTGACAAACAAAGCAGAGTGATGGCAAAGTAATTTATTTTCATCAACACAAAAGCATGTTTCTTGCACAATTGTAACGTGGTTTCAACAAAGACCAGTACTGTACACTCAATAAGAGTTCATGGGTTTTATAATTATGAGTAAATTCTTTACCATGTCATACTCTGGATATGTGTACTATTCCAAAATGATTCTGTTGTATTTATATGCTAATAGTACCCTTTCAATAGAAGCCAGTTCTTTGAATTGTATTTAAATTTTAGGAAGGCAGAGGATTGTAACAGTATTTATAAATGACATGGTAGACAACTGTGAGACTTCACAAAAGTTTATACCTCCTTCTGTTAGAAAATAGAGTACATTTTATTCTTTTTTTCTTCAGCAACATGAATGGGGAATTCAGAAAACACAGAGCGACACAATGAGCTATGCAAATATATTTTATAATAGAAGAAAGAATATTATAGAAGAAAACAAAATGACTGTGTCTCCCATTAGAGTAAAGTCAATGCAGTAACCTGCCCATGTTGTTTTCTTTATGCATAGAAGAATGAATACTACATAGGGGAAAAAAAAAAAGAGAAATGACTGCACATCTCATTAAAGTGAAGTCAATGCATTAAAAGCCTGCCTGTGTTTTCAAAATGTTTCATCTTGGAAAATGAAACAAAACAAAACAAAACAAACCCCATAATCAACTTCTTAAACACCTGACAACAATGAATTGGTGTATTCAATTATTGTGTTTATTGGTGCTTAATACCGGGACCATCCAAATATTTATTCACTAAATATGAAGGAACAAAAACAATGTTCTAAATACAATAGACTTACTGGGATCAAGTTTCTGTTCAGAACAGTAGAGCTCTAAAAGACCCCTATGCAAAAGGCACAAATTACTCTAAAATTCGTTGAAGGTTCTTATTAAGGTCATAGGTCTTGCCCTGTGGTTATTATTCATCCACAAAATGCTCTGATAAGTAATATGACACTAAATTAGTATACACAAGCCTTGGGATAATTGCGTAAAGAAAATAAAAAGATCAAGTTACCCCAAAAGGAGTATTATATAGGTAGACAACTTCAGTCCACTGCAAAAGGTGTAGTAGAATCCATCTGGGTTTATTCTGATACACGTTATTAAATGATAAAAAAATATAAGACTATTCCGATGTAACTTATTGTCATGAACACTTGCAATAATAACGCCTGCCTTCAGATTACCATCTTTTCAAATGTGATGAGATCATCAGGTAACAGTGTAAGATATGAAGGCTTAGCACACTGTGTTGTTAGCACATTAAAAAAAAGAAATTGCTGGGATAATTAACAACTACCTATTTGTCTGTAGGCTGCATTCATTATGCCTGCACAAATTGGAGGTCTCCAAAATCTGTGCAGTAAAATTTACTCTTTGTTCAGGAAGTTCCCCTTGGATTTGGGTAAAATTCTGGTTTGCTGTGTCTATTGTAATTGTGACAGGCAGTTGACATGTCTCATAGTCTAAATGTAGTGGCAAGCAGGGGGTGGTACAATGATGAAAAAAACTGCCATTCATTCTTGTGCAAAGGAAAGGTGTTTCTTAGCATATTCCAACCTATGTTCAGTCTAGAGTTGGGTCTCTGAGGTTGAAGGTCAAATCTGTGAGGTCAAAGCTATTTCTTGTCAATCTTCGTTCACTAATGACACATGAATTGGAAATTAGAACAAAGTAAGTAAAACGAATAGCCAGAAGGTGAGTGTCTGTTTTATTACTCAGAAGAGCTGGGAAATCTGGCCAATTGTTGCCCTATGTGGCTTGAATGACAGTTGTTAAGTTGAAAAAGGGACAGTGTGATGGGAATGCCACTTTAAATCTCAATTACCTCCTCCACTCCAATCAGCTTGGTAGAGCTTTAATGAAGTGCAATTCTCTGTCCTTTTCCTCATACTTCTATCTCCAGAATAAGCCTCACATTCAAGTTTGACAGCAGTACAATCAGTTTTCCATTCATCACTGGCCCTGTTTTAACCCTGCTGAAAAAGGGCCTAATGTACGTGGCAGTGATGGCAATTAGGCAGAAAAGTAATATTAGAAACAGACAAAAGCCTGAGTCTTTTAGCATTACAGGTGTTTTTTTTTTTTTTTTATAGCCCTTTCTAGACATAAAGGAACAGGCAGTTTTTAAGTTCCCTTCTTCAGTCTTCTCTTAAGCTGAAAGTCCAACGATTTCAAGATTCAATTAATTAGAGACATGGAGAGCCAAAGAACAAGGTAAAAGCTACGTTCCTTCTAACTGAAGACACACTTAGTAATTGGCCTCTTATTAAAATGGATATCTTCTGGGTGTATGTTTAATAAGGTTGATAAAAGTCGTCATTTCCTCATTAGGACAGTGGGTGAATATACTCTGAGTGCTCGTGTTTAGAAAAGAAGGGAACAAATATAAAAATAGTGCTCTCTTAAAATGTAGGAATGTAAAATATTAAACCGGAGAAGCCTGGGACTGAAACTCTGGGGCAGGAAGAGAGGAAATTACTGTGTGTCTATGTGTACGCAAACACAAGAAAAGCAAAGGGAAAGGAGTTTACTGGGCGCTTCACTTTCTCATTTCATCTGAATAGGCAAAATATAGAAAGCCTTTGAGCTCCACGACACGGACTGCCACTGCCTTGTTAACATGACTTTTTGTCTGGAGGGACAAGGTAGGGGAAGCAGGTTACAAGACATTTCTCTTTTAATATGCAGTTTACACCTACCGTTCCTCTGCTTAATCGTTTTCTATTTATGTCATATGAGAATTGTGTGCATACTGACGCATGCAATCTGAAACACACATACTCCGGATTAGAGCGCCTGCGTTTTTCTTTGTTTTGGGGGGTTTTTTCCCCCTTTTTTTTTTTCTTTTTTTGGTTTTCGTTGGGTTATATAAGTTTCCCTAACAGTTCTTTTTATGCCAATTTTTTAAAATGTCAGCAAGGTTGGGGTGGGTTTTTTGTTTTGTTTTGTTTGATAGATTCCACAGGAACATGTGGCACTGGTGCAAGGATCTCGTTTAAGAGAATGGGCGTTTGGAGGTAAAAAAAAAAAAAAAAAAACCACCAAAAAAACCCACCCCCACGCAGCAATTAGGCGGCTCTTGCCGCTCATTGGGGATGTGACACAAGTGGGTGATAGTGGCTTTCACCTCTCGCACTCCCTTCTCCCCTGCCTGATTCCTAGAACAATCCCTGTCAGAAACACTCTTTGAAAAAGGCTGCATTAGACAATGGCTCTTCACCCTTATTTTACGCTTTAAGTAGTGGAGCAGAATGCTGTAAGGGGCTGCAAACAAGGCGTAATCTGAGAAAGACGCGCAGGCATTGTTATAACTGTGAAAACCAGAAGAACCCCTTTCAGAGCCATGACTGAAAGTGCTATGAAGACCTTTAGTCCTTTGCACTCTCCCAATCACCAATTAGACAAACATTAACATCAATTAAGCTGTTATACGGCACAGGTTCCATATAATTACCTTAATGGGTTGACGCTTTCTTTAGCAGCAATTTCTTAAACAAACTTCATCTTTTGTGCAACAGGCTAAGAAAATTTTCAGCAGGGAGCATTTCCTTTTGTCAAGTTTTCTAAAGAGACAGCTGAATTGTTCTATTTAACAACAAACACCTTCACTAAGGACCCTCGTCTTGTCCCCGTTCCCACCACATTTGACTACTAGGCTCAAAGCTTATTAACCATCAGAGACAAAAAAACTGACTAGCCAGGGGAGCACAGACACATGCAGGGAGGGCAGTACACAAAGAGCCTGTGAGCCTGGCACTGGTTTGCAAGCAGACCCTAGGAGAAAGCACCAATTGAATTAGTTGCCTATTTAGTATCCAAAGAGCCAGATCTGTCCTTACCAAAGGCACAAAGAAAACGAAATAGAAAAACAGGATCTTGCTCATAAAACAAGACAAATCTGTCTAATTTATTTTGTACCAGTAAGTGCTAATTAAATGCAAGCTACTCAGATTCTTCCTGTTCCTGCATCACCTAATTCTCTTAGAATCATGACAATGCTAGCCTGATTTTTCCCCCTGTTTAACAAACATTCATTTGAAATGTACTCAAATACAGCTATAAAATGCAACCCTTATATCACTTCTATTTTTATTTTATATTCTATCCTGGTGTTTTTACTTCGCTGTGAACATACTTGGGGAGGGTGAAAATGGGGGCGGGGGGGCAGAGGGATGAAAAAGAACTTGGCAGAAACAAGTCCTTAAACTATCCTTCTCCATGATGAAGAACAAATGCCTTGAGGTGCCTATGGTGACCTATAATTGTTTTCTGAGAGCCAATGTATATAATCAAATTTTACTGCAATTGATTGAAAGTCAAAGAAATAACCTATTTGAATAAAAATAATACTAATAAAAAAGTACAAAGGGAAACCTTGCAATGGAAAAGGAATCTGTTAGGCACACATGAGTGCTTATAAAATGTGGTGGGTGGTTGTTTTTTTTTTTGCTGCTCATTCTACTCAGGAGATACTGTCTGGTCACAACAATATGATAGCCGGTAGCCAATTCATTCTACATATTTAAGGTCAGGGTCTGGGTGTTATGTACAAGTGCTTGGTCCATTTAATCTCAATCTAGTGAACACCAAAAACCACATTGGGTCAAGGGCTCAAGGCCACAAAATTAAAAGGCAACTATGAGCTTACATGTACTCTTTAACCTCAGACCAGAGCCAGCGATGACCAAAGTCACAGAGGAATAGCCATTTGAAAGGATTAAATATAGACACTGAAATATAGTTATACAGTTAAAGTTATGCTTATATAGTGAGACAATTAAAGTTACGCTTGATCTGTTTGGGATAGTATAATAAAAAAATTATAGGATGAGCATCAGAGATACTTTTCTATACATAAATGATACTAGTTGTGTAATGGTCATAAAACCATATCTTTGATAGGTTAATTTTTATTAGTTTCTTCAGAAAACTGAAAAAGAAATTTAAAACAGGTACTTATGCATAGACATGAACTGCTGCCATGATCAGATGGCACTAGGAACAAAATCCTCACATGCATTTCTGCACTTAGTCCACTGAAGATCTGAACTACTAAACTGAAGCTCACCAAATTTATAGTTTATGCCCTCAGTACTGGGACAGCACTATCTCAATATGAAATACAGCTACTGGTATGTCTCCACTGATTTTGAATCCTTTACGGTAAAACTTTATTATAATATTTCCTGTGCTTTACCGTTTAATTAATTTCTTCCCATACATGTCACCACACTAATCGACTTCATAGACAAAAATGTGTCTAATTTTTCTTTAAGAAGCCACTTCACTCTTAGAATCATAGAATCATAGAGTGTTTTGCGTTGGAAGGGACATCTAGTCCAACCCCCCTGCAGTGAGCAGGGACACTGCTAACTAGATCAGGTTGCTCAGAGCCCCGTCCAACCTGGCCTTGAATGTTCTTATTTGTCTCCTGAGAGCCTTTTGAAACTGCACCAGCAAGCTTGATGGCCAAATTTCTCACCATATAGACTAAATCATGTTAGAATTACATCTCTGTCTTGACTGCAGGTCTGACCACACTATGGGTTTTATTTAGGAGTTGCACAGTATTTACTTCAGATGAGCCTGGCAAACAGTTGAGTAAGGATTTTTAGTTTCTTCACAACCTTTCAGATGTAAAGCATAGGGATTACTAATGGGAAAAATTAGTAATAATTTAACCCTTGGTCCCAGGAGATTGTAGATTAACACCATCTAGAAGGTTTACACTACCCACTACCCTAGTATTTAGGGAATTATATTTACTTTACTCACTTTTTCCTAAACTCCTTGGACTGAAATGAAGAGGGGGAGGAAAAGGAATTGGCTCCTTTAGCAAAGATTCAGAACAGGAGTTTAACTTCTATATCCTGAAACACCATCTGAAGGAGTCTGTCACTTGCCACTGGGAGCCTGATGAATCTGCTATCATGAAGTCAGATAAAGTGAATGCCCTGCTCCCTCCAGTGCCTGGATGGTGACCAGAGATCTTGCCTCCATGTAGGTGTCAATGGCCAGAACTATAAAAACATAGATTTACAAAGCTTCAACAGTATTCTCTTCCTTGCATGAAGAAGGTGCTGCAGTTAAAATTGTATGATGAAAAGAAAGGGTTCAGCACTGGTTTCTGCTTATGAGGACTTACGGTGTTTGCTAAAATTTGAAGTCTTTGTTACTGGGAAAGCAGTGTTAACTGGCTTCCTGCATACATGCTGGTGAAATTGTGGTCCTTCATTTTTATTGTGTCTGTCTCTCTCTCACATGTGTCCCAAGAAGTCTCATGAGCACAGGAAACCCATTCTACCAGTAAAATAAAACAGAAGTTCTACCATCTAAGAAACTAGTTATTCTTTAGGAATTTCTGGTATTCCTAATAAGAAACACAGGAAATTTATCTCAGAAAATGAAATACAGTATAATTGAGATTGTTATGCATCTTATCTGCCAGAGTAACGTTCCTATCCTTGCATATGCTAAGCAAGGACACTAAACTAAGTAGAGCTTGTGACTACTTTTAGACTCATAAGCTAAGAAACCACTACCTGGTTGATTGCAATAGGTGAGGTAGGAAAATTAAACAAAACAAAGGAGCCTAGCAGTGCATAAAGGGTTTTTTTTCCAGTGAGCATGGCAGGTGTTGTAATGGGTAACAGGAATATAGCTTACATGAACATTGACACCTCTCTGAGAGGGGAAACAACTCAATCAAATATCTGACTGGATATCATTAATAGATTACACAGCCTTGAAGAAAAGATTCCTTGCTTACCTACCCAATTGAAATCCAACTCATTTCATCACATACACCACTCTGGGAAGTCTGTTTCAAGAGAGGCCTATTCCTGTCTTTTTCTTTTTTTTTTTTTTCTCCAAAATAAGAATGTGTTGTTAGATTGTGCAAACAGGGAAGAAACATTTACCTTTCAATACGCCTGAGATTGCAACATCTTGCAGTTTGAATACTGAAGAGACAACCAGGAGTATGCATAATGAAGCCAATGCCTTCCTCACCCCAACCATCAAGTTCTTTCCTTAGTTTTCAAGAACCAGAGGCTTTTGCCTTTCAAGTTTATATAAATGCTTTTCAGCTTTGACATCAATATTTCAAATGAGGTTTTTTTTTTTTAATGACATGGTATGACTTTGTATTATCCAAATTCCTACATGTTGTTACATAACTTGCATTTATTGCATCTGCTAATTTCAACTTCACCCAAAATACTAGCAAGATAAGATTTTCATGAAGTAAAAGTTGTTTTGCGGTGGAAATTATAAACAGGGGTAGATCATGCCTGCTCCTAATGGCAGGGCGTTGCAAATCAACCTCTAATGTAAATCAAAAAAGCACAGGATCAAGACTGGTTTAATGTGATACTTTGAGTTGTGAGCTACAGGGGCTGAAGAACTGATCCACATTTGCTTTCACTGTTACTTACACTAATACAGCAGAAAAGTTCAGAAGACAATCGAGCTGGTAGATAGGATTCTGAGCTCCCAATTCAGTTCTCTACGAGAAAGCAAGAATCTTTCTAAGTAGCAAAACATGCAGAGCACTACAGTAAACTTTAAACATTAAGTATATTCCTACATTTTAAAGTCTTTTTTGCATAGCGTGTGCCAGTATATAAATTTGAAAACAGGCACAATTAATCTTACACAGACATATATAAACAGATTGATGGAATGCACCTGCATGTCATTTAGATATTCCTCACCCTGTGATATATCTGCCATGTACAGGAGAGGGAGCAGGAGTTAGAACTACTACAGTAAATTTAAATTAATCCTGGACAATTTTCTGTCACATAAGTGCACTGCTTCAGCTTGGTACTGACAGAAGTAAGTACCTTACCTACAGCACAGTTGTGAATTTGGACTATTACGATCAGTAATATTTTAGATAACATTAAAATGTTCTTTACTCTTTAATTTTTACTTCAACTACAAACTTGAAAGGTAAATGCAACTTAACTTTCTTTGCACTCAGAATTCCTCCACCCAAGTTCTCTTAGCAATACCCCAGCTGACACTGGTGGCATTTCCCAGAATGCCCAACTGTTTGTAAGCATTGATCCTACCAGGGAATGACACATAGCTTCTGTTGACTCTGGGGGTCAGGTGGTTTCTTTTCTCAGCTGGTTATGAAAAACTGTCCTAGGATGAAAAGATTTAAGTATCAATACACAGTCTGGAAGATGCAGTCAAGCTACATATACTGCATATCTGAACCATATTCTTTAGAAGCTTCTTAATTATTTATTGAATTCTCTCCCAATAAAGTTGTAATCCATCTACAATAGAGTCATACCTCAAATAAAAGGCTGATAGAGTTTGAGGGCTGATTGAATTATGGTAGCAAACTCCAGCATTCTGTAAATTGCTAGGAAATCCTCTGGAAAATTAATATGAAGGGAAACTTTAATATATTAAATGTATTTAAAAAAACAGTCATATGAAAGTTGCCCAGAGAGGTTGTGGCATTTCCATCCTTGGAGATATTCAGAAGCTATCGGGACATGTGCCTGGGCAATGAGGTCTAGGTGACCCTGCTTTTGCAGGGGGTTGGACGAGACGACCTCTGGAGGTCCCTTCTACCTAAACCGATCTGTGATTCTGTGAAACAAGAGGAGGGTAAATAAATGCTCCTAATGTTTTGCCTGAACTACAGAGCATGCTTCTACCCCCTTCTTCACTCCTTCATTCTACTTCCTTTAGTTGCCTATTATTGCTTTCTGATAAACGTTTCTCTCAAAGAATTTAACTGAGGTAAAAATCTGTAACTATTAATTGTTGAAAAAAAAGAGAAAGATATTTAAACATACATAAGTGCTTAAAACATTCCCATTGTTATTAATAGTTAACAGTATTTTCCATCCTTTACTGTAGATTAATGAAATAAGATGAATAAAACAACTTACTTTTATATTCCTAGATAACGGATTAGAATGATGTGAAGGAAAATAAATCATAGGACCATCTTTTAAAAGGATTGTTGCACATTTTTTTCTTAGTACAATGACACAAAGGGGTCTTAATAACAGAGTAACTTTCTGTAGTAGGAAGAAAGTGAAGCAATTGAAATTTATTTTTCTGATAATGTAATATCCCACCATGGGCCCAGTCCTGTAACCATGTTTGTGTTTTGTCTCACTGGAGTCAGATAGTTTGTTTTGAAAATAATGTTTACAAAACTTTGGGTCCTAACCACTTTTCTTTCCTCCAATTCCTTGTGCCATTTACAGATGTGCAACCCATTCAGTGTAACATACATCCGTGTGAGATGGTTCACACAGAACGTGAGGTTTTTGGAGCCCTTGGCTGATGAGCTTGTTTTTACTGCTCAAACAGCATGAAACTTGCAATTTTGTATGGAGGTTTTGCTGTATGTATTTTCCATAAACAAGATCATAAAGCTTACATCAGTTTCAGACTTCTCCTCTAGAAGTGTTTATAATGGGATATCTGTAATAAATGGCTTTTTGATAGTAATTAGACAGAGAAACAGTGGCAAATCCTGATGCTACTCATATTTCTTATTTATGCAAAACCAAATATACCTAAATGAAGAAAAACTGTCTTTAGTGTTTCAAAAGTTCTTATTAAGAGCTTGGGATGAGACTTCCTATAACGTTACATCAGTGAAAATATTGAGGAGTAATTAATTTTTCTTCCTGCACTGCTATATGAGAAAAAAAAATTGTGCAACATCAATGTATTGCACTTCGTAAACACAGTGTCTTAGTATTAGGATCTGAAATATTACAATGATAATTATTTCACCAATGAATGTGTGAGAGATTTTAAAATAAGAGAGACATCATAAAGACATTGTTAACCTATTCTGAAAGCAATGATTCTTCATAAATAGTCTCATTCAAAAGCACTTTTGCTTCTGCCAGGCTTCCATGCTTTTCAAATTCAGCTAATCCTGGTTAATAACAGGACTTTTGAAGGTTTCTCCAGAATTCCAAAGCTTTTGTGAGATATATGTACATATAAAAACCGATGCAGTTTCCAAATACTGGTGCATGTTATCTATAGATTTCTGTTTTAGAGCACTCATTAAGGAACAACTAAACAGGTAAGGAGAAACAAAGTTGAACTAGTTTGTTCAATACTATGGATATGCATATGTGGTATTAAAGGGCATGTAAGTGCAAAAAAATTCCTTGAAGATATTAAAAATATATTAATAAAGCAAGGTGGAGTAATTTTTGAAAATAAGTATAATCTCATTGAGTAGTTGATATCAAATAACTTTTCCCATGCACATGCATCTCTTATTACCTTGGCAGAACCTTTTTAACTTCTCTTTACAGTGAAATTTTCTGAGAAAAATACTGTGTATCTGGATGTTGCCTGGTGTAATACTACCTCTAGCTGGGACTACATAATACAAATCTTTAAAATAATAATAGGTGTTCAGATTCAGATTTCTCATTATGCACTTTTATTTTTTGCCTCTTTTTAGGCTCCGCATAATATGTACCGTGCAAAAGCCTATAGTGAAGAAGTCTACTGGCAGCCTCTTTGAATAGAACGCTGGTGTCCCAATATCTCATGAGGGTAGGCACCTCCACCTGAAAAAAGTGGTAATTGGATTTTAATACGTCTTTAATTTTTATTGAGAACTTTCAAGTTGAAACTTTCAACAATTTTGAAAGAGCTATTAACTGTTTGAATAAACATCTGGTCTTACAGCAAGGTAACCTCTTGCTGACATTGAATACTACTTGGAAGCATAATAAAAATGTGGACCTGTTAAAATTTGAAAATTAAAGGATTCTGCTTTGTCTCCGATAGTCAGTCATTTTGTGAATTATTTTTTCCATCAGCTCTATGTCCAGTGTATTATTGTGTTACTCTGAGATAGGATTTTAAAGTTTTCTGTTGAAAACTTGGTTAAATCTGATTGTAAAAACAAATCTAATCTACTCCTTAAATATATTTGATGTTAATCTTTAACATTCTAGAGTATCCCTATCCATGTGCACTCTGTTTTTTTAGATTGGTGAGTTTTTAGAATAGGGCTCATCTATTTGGTTGATTACCACCGAGGTTTCCTTTTGGTCACTTTTGTGGTAAGTATCATAAATAATAAAACATTTAGTGCCAAAAAAACACTATAAATATTTCACTGAAATATTCTGTACCTATGATGATGATTTGATAAAGTACTTAGAGCACCTAATAAAATCTGTGAGGGAAAAAAAACCCTTATTCATTACAACGTCCAACTTCACGTAGACTTGTTTTCCCCAAAACAACTAAAATAATTCAGTATGGTATGAGTTGCAAAAACAAACATATGAAAACCTTCAAAAGGATCCACATGGATAGGTCATTAGGACTGCATGGCCTCATATAGTTCGTTAAAATTCTCAGAGGTTAGTTTATGTCTTGATACTTTAATAAACAGTTTCAGCTTTGGTGAAAGCTGGAAAGCTTAATCCATTAAGAGCCATTCAGAACCAAAACAAACAAACAAAGCTTTAACCACTTCAGTGACAACAGCACAGAACAAACAAGCAGTCTCCTTCGAAAATCCCAGCAATTTTAGGATCAATAGCCTCACTCTGTGTTTCTAAGTGATGAAAGCTAGAAAATCTCTGCTGTCGGCTCTTTTCAAAAATGTTTCTGGCAAAGATATAGTTGCAAATTTGATGAGTTTAGTTTAGTAATACCCATGTAGTCTAGAAGGCTGACTTAAGTACTATCACCGGTCACAACAAAAACAAACTAACTCAAACATCACTTTTAGCTGAAATTTCCTCTCTGTACCCTTAATTTACAATGTTAAAATACCTTTCAACATCTCTTCCAAGGCCTTATACTTAGAGTTTTTTGATTATTTTTCTATTTACCAGCAGTAGGATTTTTTTTTCTTTTTATATAGGGAACTTAAAAAAATATTAGAAACATTTTTGTGAATGTAAAACCAGTACAGTGACTTAATCTACTAAAGAATGTAAGGCCATTTCAAAGTCCATTTAACCTGATCTGCCAATATGGATAAGCAAATCAGCAAATACATCTATATACACAGAAAGAACAAAAATAAACTTTTTTCCTTTATAAGATTAAAAGCCTGTTAGGCCCTTTTAAAACACTGCCATTGTATATTGACTTTCATGAAAATAGCGTTTACTTCCTTTTACTTAGTCCAGACTTACATCATTCAGCAGAGCTAGCCAGTTTGTATTTTACCCATAAATTATCTAGAAGCTTTTTGTTTCCTGTTTTTAAATACAATAATAGTTGTTATTTTGTTTTTTATTTAAATTTCATGTTTACCCTTAATTATAAATTCAGAAGTAAAATAGGAGGACTATTTAATTTTTAGCCAGTTTGTATTTTACCCATAAATTATCTAAGCTTTAAATTATATATACTTACTTAGGTAGTCAAAAGACTCTGTAGGGATTGCCTGTATATGTCTACAAGCTAATTTATCTACTAAGGGCTGTTGGTTTTTCTGTAATCATCAGACTTTATAATTGTATTTTTAATATTAAATCAATAGCATAGAACGCTGTCAATATGAGAAATATTAGCAGTAAAGCAGAACGTGTCCCTGAATTCTTGTTTACAGATCACACAGTCTACCCAAACTTTTCACTAGAAAGGCATGAAGTCAGAATAACATTTAAAATATGTGGCTTTACACAGGGACACTCTGTTGTTTAGTCCTGATTCATTAAGATGCTTGATGCGTAAGTGAGTTGTCAAACGATATGTGGGTGGCTGTAATGGCAGCATGTAGGTTTGTATGGAAAACAAGTATGGCACTGTGAAGATTTTTTCTCCCTTTCATCATATAGGTACTCACATGTAACACTTGTGAGGGGTCTGCTAAGAACCTTGCTGTCAAATGAACTAATTCACCAGAAACACATGTGAGTTTAAAACAAAGTTCTCCAAAGGCAGGGAAAAAAAAAATCAAACCACCTAGACTTTCTGTAGCCTAACCAAGTGACAGACACATAGACAACTTCATTGCTGCCAGAACAACACTCCGCACAGCCCACCAGCAAGCTATTTGTCACTGCTACAAGAATATCCTCCGCAACTTGGCATCAGGGTCCCTGGGTAGCCAACTGTGCTTGCACAGTGCTGGAAGTGCTGTCCAATAACAGGGAGGAAAATGATCAGAGGATCTCATTATTATTACAAAATGTGTTATTGTATGAAAAACATATCTTTATAGCCATAAACATGGAAACTTTATAGGAAAATACCAATTTGCAGAATACCAGAAAACTGTGTTCTATATGAGTTTATGGAAAGACTGTGATTAACTCCACTTCCTTTTCTCTCTCTCCAGTCCTCCTGTCCATCAAAAATGAGACTGTGTGCCACTCATCTGGTGTAATATGGTAGGCTTTTTATGATTGCTCATAGAAATTAGGTGTTAAAATAATCTCTGGCATTATGCCATTATGCATTATCCCAGAGCTGGGCATGGCTGAATAACTGTGCAGGTATAATGTTTAATTTTCACGTAAGATGGTAGAAAGGCACATTTCACTTGTAGCAGATCTTCAGACCCTGCTGGTTTTAGTGTGAAACACAGTCACATATTGCTATTTACAAAGGTCAAGTCCTTTCATTCTGCATTGTGTTGTGAGGTACAGTTCATCAGAAGACCAAAGCAGTACATCCTTTTATATAATCTTGGCCTAACCAGAAAAAAATCCCATTATTGTTGCATAAGGTCCTACAATATTGCAGCAGATCCTACATATTTACAAACGTATTAATGTTGGCTGCACTCTTTCAACTGTCTAATTATCATCCTCAGCCAATTGCTTTCATTGAACAGAGGGGTAGAAAAAAAGAAAAGCAGTCCATTTCCAATGGTTCTAGGAAGGTGAGTTAGGATAATGAAAAGTAATGACTATGAAGAACAGTAGAAACAGTTTCCTAAGAGAAACAGAGTAGAAATAAAGTAGCAGTAATTACGAGTTCTGATCTTTTAAAACATAAATAGAACAAAAGGATATCAAATAACAAAATAAGAATCAAAAGTAAGAAGAGGAGAGGGGGAAAACCCATTTCATAGGAAAAAGCCCATAGGAACCAGAGTAGTAATCAATTACATTAATTAACCAGGATGAATTTTTCAATGTTTGCCTTAACCTGGCCATTCCTTTTAACTCACAAATAATCTTACCATTAGAGCAGGATGTAACTTAAAAGGCATGTGTGGAAGTTCAAGAAAGACGAATATTCATTTATTTTGTGATTGTGACTTCATGCAAGGAGCATCAAGTAAAGAGCCCTCCCTTTATAGGCAGGTGGACATCCAAGGTACGGTGATGAGGGTAGAGAGCCAATGTAGTTCCATATGGCATATGAGTGAGATGTGCACAAAGCACATAGAACAGAACATTGACAAGTAGAGAGTGCCATAATGCTGATTACCATAGCATATATTGTACCCATTTTGTGCAAACTCATGAACTTTGTTCTATGAAACATATATTGGTAGCTGCACAAGATTACTCCCTTAATGTACGGCGTGGAAACCTAACTGAAGACACTAAGATCTCATTATTCAAATAAGCGCATGGGAGAGTTTGGTGTCATTTTTCTCATCCATGACCTTGGCAAGAGACTATTTTGTAACTGGAACAGTGCACTCAGAGCTCCTTACAAAAGGGGAAGAGACCATGAGGCTCTTATCGCTCAACCGATATCCCTCTTGACGTTGTAATGTTATAAGCATGAGAACAGGGCTTTGTACTGTCTTGACTTTTTTTAGTCTCTCTTCTTCTCTTATGTATAGTTCCTCCCCCATGCAGAATAAGAGGAGCTACTGGTGGGCATCCCTTCTAGGTCACAGAGATAAACCAATGATCAAAGAGCAAGAAGCATCCATAGACTAATACTTCATGGGAAGTAGTAGAGTTTTAGACTTTAAACTCATCATCAGATGCAGATAGAATTTGGAGAGGGGAAAAGGGGAAGACAAAATGAAAGATTGCTGTTACAAAACCATTCTGTAATACTAGTATAGATTTCTGCTTGTCATTACTTAAAGTGCATGAACAAACCTTAGATTCTTTCGGGCAATGTGATGATAGAAATCAGTATTTTCTTTTCTCTCTTTGGACATTTAATTTATAAAGATGGTCACTATTTGGCAGCATTTTAATAATTTATATAATATATCATACTGAAATTTCAAATATCAGTTCACACACACCCCAACTAGAGGCAGATGGGCTTTTATATTAGTGAATTTGAAAAAGATCTAACGAAGAGTTATTTCTTTTTGTCTCCTAAACTATTGAGACCTCTGTTCTATTAATGAATGACATTAAAAGAAATGGGCAAGCCTTATTAACATTAACAGCATTTAAGCACCCCAGATCCCTTCCTACTAAGGTTCTTTGAGGAGTTAAATTGACATTTAAAAAGAGTTTGTTCTTCACATATTGACACAAGAGTGGCATTGGGTCTTATCCTGGTGCTATCGAAGTTACTGACTTTTTACTACTGAATTCAGTCAGGTCTAATGGAAATACACAACTACACTTGGAGAATTTTTCAAAGTATTTGAAATTACAATGAAAAACAAAGTTGTGGCAACCTTTGCTACTGACATGGCTGCTCAAGCAGCTTTTATACTAGGGGCTTCAGATGCTATACTTCAAAGACTTCATCATCAAGCTCTGCCTTGCTGCCTGGCAAAAGAAAAGGAAGTCTTACTTTAGACCACAATGGAATGACTGGTGTGGTGCAAAAGGTCAACAAACACTACACAAGCCTGGCTGGGACTAAAGCTTAAAGGGGAAATCTTGCCAAGCAGGATTAAGGTGTCTATTCTTTCTTCTGTATGAGTCCAGTGTCAAGGGGAGTAAGACAAGCATATTAAAAGAAGAAAAAATGGTAATGGGATAAAAGAATCTTGCAAGTCAGATACCTTGCAAGAGACATGAAAACACTCAAACGTATATGAGAAGTTCAAAAAGCACACAGAAGAAGAGTTACAATTTCAAGTCAAATGAATCAAGGAAATGATCATAAATCCATGGTAGCACAAAAATTCCTGCAGAGTTGGTGTACGGTTTGCCTGTGCAGAGACACTGTATGGTAATCACATTTTTATTTTGAGAGGTACCATGAATGATATATTCATGCATTCAGTTAAAGAATGGGATTGACAAATATGTGGCTTGGGACGATGGGAAATATAGTTAATTGTATTCTTGGGAACAGAAGCATGCTGCTTCACACCAAACTGCCCTCACCAAACCAGACTTGCACAACAAGGGCTTATGATATACTTCAGTTCTGCTTGTTACGGAAAGGGTGGACAGTTATATCTAGACCTTTATTCTTTTGGTCCACTTCACTTACTTAACATATGCAAGGATAAGAATTAGACTGCTTGCTTATTGCAACAGTGGGGGTGTTTCCATAACTAAAATGTAAACATGTCTTCAGTACTTCCCACTCACCGATCATGGAGCTGCCTGGAGGTAGCCTGTGAGGAATGTTAAGCAGAATGAGAAATGAGAGACAAAGAAAACCAAGCCTCTCCACTGTGTAGGCACTTCACTGCAAGTGGTCTGCCTCCACTTATTTGGGTGACCTCAAACTACAGAGGTCTCTCCTGAGGCAGAGTTCCTGAGGAGACTCAGTATTTTTTAACTGCATGTGGAAAGGGAGAATCACAGAATGGCAAGGGTTGGAAGGGACCTCGGGAGATCATCTAGTCCAATCCCCCTGCTAAAGCAGGTTCTCCTAGAGCAGGTTGCACAGGACATCATCCAGGCAGGCTTTGAATATCTCCAGAGAAGGATACTCCACAGCCCCCCTGGGCAGCCTGTTCCAGTGCTCTGTCACCCTCAAGGTAAAGAAGTTCTTCCTCATATTCAACCGAAACGTCTTATGCTTCTGTTTGTGCCCATTGCCCCTTGTCCTGTCGCTGGGCACCACTGAGAAGAGTCTGGCTCCATCCTCATGACATCCACCCAAATGTCACCTGCCTTTTCTGTACTAACATAATGATTAGAACATTTAGTTGGGAAATGGATTGTCATCCACAGCTCCATTGCCTTAGGAGAGGACTTTAGTTATAGGGCTGTTGGTGTCTAGGGAGTCTCGCCCTGGACTCTGAGCTCTGTTTCTTAGTATCATACAATACTCACTCTTTGCAATTGTCCCCAGAATTTCAGAGGATATTTTCTAGTTCTGTGTCATGTCTCAGACCTAAAGAATAGGGATCCCATAGGAATAAAGGGGACTTTTGCTTACTCCTTTCAAATTCCAGGTAATTTATGACAGATTGGGAGACTCAGCAGGAGAGTCATAGGCATTACAGCTGCAACTGATATCAGCCACGAGCTGATATTTGTGAACAAGAAAAAGGAGCGAACCCCCTCATCTTTTACTTTTGACTTCTTGCTCCATCGTAATTATTTAAAGTTGCCACAGTTTTAAACAGAAGCCAAGAACAAGAAGAACAATACAGATCTTGACTATTAAAAAAGCAGTATATCAGATGCATTTTTTTTTTAAAAAAAAGGGCGCGTGCTCAGAATATAAAAGGTTCCTCTTTTGGAAAACTTTGCACAAGTCTGAGATACAAGAGCATTTGGACAAAGATCAAAAGTAATAAATCTCAAGCTATTCTTATGGATAAAATATAATTGTTGTGTACAGTTTCCACAATAATGTATACAAACACTTGTTGGACTAGAAAATGAAGATTCAGGATGCTAAACACTATCTAGCAGTAGTTTGTGAGAAAAAATGGGAAAATCAGCAAATTTAATGGGAGTAATATTCTGCTGCCAGTGCCTTTTCAACAAGGCAGAGGCAGGGTAACAGAAGAAGGAGATTTCCTGGAAATGTGCCAAATAACAAGCTGTTAATTAATATTCAACCCAACATCCAAAAACTTTGCTGCTTTCTATATAAGACTGCTTAAATGAAAAACTAGTGCACCTAAACAGTGCAACACAGGGATGTGTCCTGTAAAGGCAGTGCTTTATTCTGTCTGTTCTCACATCACATGCCACATCAGGCAATTACTCTCACAGATTCTGCAACTCCACAAGACACTCCCTGTCACTTCCAAACCCTCCAAATTCTTCAGAGTTACTGGGAGAAAGAGGGAGGAAGCACACAAATATTTCCAAAACTTCAGTGGCGAAAGAGGGAATAAGTTACAGGAGAGAAAAAATGAAGAGAAATTGAAATAATTCCTGAAGTGACCTTGACCTACAGTTATTGTTTCTTTAGAAGTGAGAACATGGAATGACTTTTGTGTATGTGTTTTGGTTTGGTTCAAGGAGGTAAGAGTTAGCTGCTGAAGTGAAGGAATGTGTGAAGTGTGCATAGTGCTGAAAGGTTGAAGTTTGGTTTCAAGCTTATCTGAAAGGGGAGGAGCAACTGAAGAACGAATGTGTCAAGATCTAAGAGACAGGGAAAATACAGCCTCCCTCTTAGATTTCTTCCTTGTTTCTGATTGTTGAATGTCAACACTACCTAAAGATATTTGAAGGGTGAACCTGGAAAGAAGTCTACATTTATTACTGTGGATAATATTAAATTAATTATTTTCTAAACATAGAGAGCGTATCCTACTCTATATATTTTTATATCATGACTGTAAATCATGTGAAGATATTCTTCTTTGAGGATACTCCAAAAGAAACAGCATATTTTGTCAATTTATATTGGGTTTTTAGTTTTTGTTTCAAATTCATCAAATCATTTTGCATGTTTATAACCAGCCCTATTCCAGAAAACATTTATACATACATATAAATATACTACTCATGCTGTGGAAATAATGCTAAGTATAAGCTCAGTGTTTTGATGAATCCAGGCCTAAGAACAGAAATGACTGTAAACATTCTGAAAACATCTTAAGAGGAAATGTTGTAGTGTATGAAGTGCAAAAACAACTAGCATGATATTCTTGGAATGCAATTATAGAGATAACATTATTGATCTGCTTATTAAATTCCAGAATGGAGACCAAGATAATTAAATTGCAATACTTTTTCTGCTTTCTCACTCTTACTTGAAGTTAGTCAATAATTGTATTCAATAAATCTTAACTATTACCAAATATATTTATATTTTCACTTAAAATTTGTTATTATATTTTATATTTACTCAGGTATGCCTGTACCATATTTGTCTATTACTCTATGCTGATCTACAAACACTTGCTCAATTCTCAGCTCATCACCACTGGCAAAGGACAGCAGTTGAATCCATGCTGTAAACTTGTGGTTCCTGGTCCAGTGCTTTAGGAGAAGAAATAAGTTTCCTTAAAGTAAGTTTTGAGTGTGTCACCATCTGGGTATATTGCACTAAAATGAGATGGAGGTAGAGCAGTTCACTCATACTTGGTAGTACTAAGTAATTCCTTACTCATTTAAAATGAGATTTCACTGGTTTAGAGATTATTTAAAAAAAAAAATACTTAGAGGCCTAAACCCTATTATTTCTGATATTGTCTTTCTTTTGTAAACTGGGCTTTCCTTCTAACTGTGATATTGCATATGTTTCAAAACATATTTTCTAAATCTCTTATCAAAAGGAAAAGTGAATAAATGTAGAATAATTTTCCCATAGTTCCAATAAGCAGCTCGCAAAAATTACTATTACCAGATCCAATAAGAAACTGGCCAATATTGCTATTACCAGACAAACTCGTAAAGGACATACCCTTGAACTGTGAAGGTATTGAGAATGGGTTGTAGGCTGTACACTACTAAAGGTATATACTACTCATCTGTTAACAGTTAGCTATCTGTACCGTTACATTTGTAAAAATCATTATCTTATCTAGGTGATAGGGGATGCTCTTTTCCATTTGCTGTAATTAGGACATGATCAATATGAAAGGTCAGCTGAGAAGAATGCATAGCAAAGGGGATAGCCCAGCCTTTCTATCTTAATTCAAAGTTCACATGTGATTTTCATGAAACTTTTAGTAAATATGTAATATATTTCCAGATAGGAATTGGAGATAGTCCTCAGCATTTAATTACAAAATATGCATCCATTACAGTCATTAGATATAGTCTTATAGAAATGTACGATGTATTTAGTATTTTAGACTTCAAGGTATGAAACACTTTCTTTAATAGGGACATATTGAAACAATGTCTTGCATCAAAAGAAGGTGCTTTTTTCCCTAAATCCCCTCTCTAACCCGCAGATCTCTTATAACACCCGAATATGGACTATAATCATGGTAAAGTTATTCTGTTTGCTAAAATGAGATTTACAATGGCATTGAGCACCTGCATCTCTTGGTAAAGACAGAGAGCCTCAGATATTCAACACCTCAATAGCATATTGTCATTTAGATAGCTACAAAATGCAACACATTCCAGTAAACACAAGGCTGATTTAATTTTGTCTCTGTTCACTTTATTGATTTAGTTGGAATACTGCTGAGTTTACAGTGCTGCTTACTAATTCCTGCCAGATTCTGCCTTCACTGCTCACACTGAGCATTATTTTACTCTCAGGGTAGTCCCATGGATCTCAATGGGACACCACCATGCAAGGCAGAGCAGGAGAATATGGTTCTGGCAGCAGACAGTTGTATACTGTTTTTTATACCAATCCTACTTTATTGTCCTAAAAGGACAATGTCCTTTTGTCTCCAAAAAGGAGAAAAAGAGGAGGTCTGTGTAAATCCTTTCTTTGCATTTCTACACACTGCAGAAATATTTACACATCCAAATTTTAATTTTGCAGTGGTGAAGATTACCTACTGGAACTGGTGAGAATATTTCAAGGGCTTATGGAATTATTACTATTTTTAAAGGGAATATTTGCTTTTGTGAGCAAAAATAATGCACTTAGAGACCTCTCTTCTGTGCGACCCCCTTTTTCTTGGTGCTTTGAGTTTAAGCAAGGATTTTTCTTTGTTAGAAAAAAATGACCAAATTTTAAAAAATATTAAACCCCATGTATTATGCTTCTGAGAATAGACTCTGTGAGTCTTTCTTACTTCTTACAGAGTGACTATGGAGTGATATAGCCCACACTGAACTGCTGTTCTTGTATCTTTTTTAATATCAAACCAGTTAGTAACATGAGAGCATCAACATAATTCTTATTAATTATACTTTCCTCGTTCTTCTGTGACTTTCATAATTATTTTTGTTGTTTTTTAATATAACTACCCTTGCACTTATGTCATAAAAAATTCTGCCTTTTTCTCTTTTTTAATATTTGTATTCAAGACAAACAACAGGAGGTTGAAATCAGGCCATTTAAAAGAAACATCTGCTGACATTTATTCATATGCTACATGTTCCACTTTCATCATTGAATGTAATGATAAACACACATTCCAGTCAATAATGGCAATTCCCAGCCAAGCTTTACAAATGGTCTCTTTAACACCTAAATTGACAGCTCGGGAGAATTTGAGATAGAAGCTAAATATGGTACATTTGGACAATATTTCCCTAAGCCTAGAATGACTGGAAGACTTTAACAAGCACATACACTGTGGGTATGTGGGTATAGTCTTGACTAATACAGGTAAATATCTCATTAGACTTTTGTGTTTTGTAAAAAACTACTGAGAAAAGATATTTTTTTTGAGGCACAACATTATATTCTTCCTTGAAAAAGAAATCTAATTATATTTCCTTTATACAGGAGAACTAATCTTAGTGGAAGCTGAAATTTGAAATAAGTTTGCTTTTTAAAAGAGAAATGTTTTGTCTGCTTTGGCTTATTTTTTCTTATATCAAGCTTGCTAATTGCTATTACATTAAAATAATTTCTATAAATTTGCTTTTAAAACAATATTGTCAAGAGTTAGGTGGATTCCTTAATTCACGTTTTTTGTGTAAGAATGTCTTAGGAGCTGCCATATTGCAAAATAAGGTCTTGTTTGAAAGCAGTGTTCCTCAGTTATGGGTAACCAAAGATGGTAAGTATAAAACTATTAGAGGTTTCACGGTAGGAAAAACCAGAAAATGTCTCATCACTTTGTATGTCTATAAATATATTATTCTGAAACAATAATGATCTCTTTTTGCATTTCTATGTATATTCTTTTCCATTTTAGTTCAGATTGATTAACCTTCTTATAACTGAATCATAAACTGATTTTAAGTCAAGCAGAAAATCACAGCTTTTCCAAACTCCTTCATGTGTGAATAGTTTCTCCTTTCAATACTCTTGTATAGTTCAAAACAGGTCATTCATTATTTAGCAAGAGGGGGGAAATTCTGCACACTACAAAATAATGAATGTAAAAATAATTATAGGATCACAAAGTTATCTTGTATAGCATAATGAAAAGTGTTAGACAAGAAGATAATGCTGCATCTCTTGATTGAAAGAAATTACTTTTCTGAAATCTGTTCAGTTTAGTTTATCATGTTACAATTGGTCCCATTTATCCTTATGAAGGACCGCAAATACTGAGGTTCATTTGAAAATCTTTTAATCCATAGACAATTCACTTGGTGTAGAGTGGCAAGAGTCACTGGTGGCAAAAGTTATGCACTTTGTGTCTGTCTATGGACTCAGCTCCGCAAATTTGTACTATCGGATGTAGGTTCATAGCTACCATTATTTGTGTTTACATTTCCTTTACTTTTCACTGACACAAAATGATTACTTGAAGCCTAAAGCAACATTAAGAGTCCATGCCTTTTAGCCTGAAAATCAATGAATTCACTATCTGACAGTGTTTGCAGCACTGCAACATAAATATATAAAATAATTCATGGATGTGTTCAATGAGAAGGTAATATATCCTGGGATGAGATTTCACAGGCCAGTGATCATAACCTTTTTGTTGTTACTTAAGCATCTTTAAAATATGCCAATGGACTGGAGGTTTGAGGATATTTTTCTTGAGATTTGCTGTTGTACAAAATAAGTTTGTTACTTTTATGAATCTGAATGAATCTTTACCTTGAAGCAAAATAAAATTACAATAGGACTTTTGACTTCTAAATTAATGGAATAGACAAATTCAGTAAAACATCTAGTTCAGTACCATTTAAATCTACAGGAGCACATGCTATATTGAAATACAAATCTGTATCCCACTGCAAGGCAAACCAGTGATCATAATGTGCTAATACTGTGTAAAAGTTAAATGATCTACAAGTGGACCATTAGGCAACCAGTGCATGAATCTATTTAAAGCTGGAATCTTTGATAAATCTTGGGAATGAATACCAGCTATCAGACATAAAACTGTGTGCATTTGCTAAGTGCTGCCTACCCAATTGCATGTGGTGCAAAAGGCAACTGTAGCCACAGTTTTTGCAATCGTCTAATTGTGGTTAGAGACAAGCCACAGTATGGCCTATAAGAAGATGGATCCTTTTGATTCTGTTAAATGATGAAATTCTCCACTGAAGTATTCAACCAAGTCATCTGGACTTTCTATTTATGAGGAGTTACCCCCAGATACATCAGAACAAATTCCATATCCCAGTGTTCTCTGTTAGAAAATGGTTTTTCCCTGGTTTTCTATATTAGCAATCATTTCTTTTCTTCACGAAATGTAGTGTTAGTAGCCATACCCCATTATCATGAACACTTAACTAGTTATGTAATGATTGCTCCAGTAAAGCAAGCTGTTCCAGAATCAGGAGTGAGGCATCGTCACTCTAAGACAAAATCTTATTCATGTTATAAGTCTTCTAAATCAAATTCAGGGATTACTTCTGAATGAGTAGTTTCTTTGTCAAAAGCTGATCTTTACCAGTCAAAGGTAAAAACAGAATAAAAAAAAAGAATCAGACAACATTTCTAGAAAGACAGAAAACATTAACTGTTGGGCCTTTTCCTTGGTCCTCATACTGTCCAAGTTAGAAGGTTTAAAGCCAAGTGAGTGTTTAATGTTCTAAAGAAATTTAGATGCTTCCAATATCTGGCTTGTCATCAAGAATCTGAGTAAAAGGATGTGATGGTCTTTTTAACTTAGAAAATGTCTGCCCTTTACATCATGTACCTTCCTCCACAATATGCTTGTAAAAGCTTTGTGCTGATCAAATTCTGTGTTCTAGATTAGAATATCTCAACTGTCTTCAGTTGAAAGATGTTCTGCATAAAATCCAGGGACCATCTTTTAGTTCCCCAGTGTTCATAACTGGTAAGCGAACATTTATATAGAAGCAGCCCAATCATTTTGCAAAATCATTATTTCATTCTTATATGTAAAAAATATTTTATTTAGGCTCTGAAAACAATTGACTAGCTGCTACTTTGCCAGCGTGCGGCCACTAATATACCAAGAAACTAGACAGGGTTGTTTATTTGTGCGTTTTGATTGGTTTTTTGCAGTTATTTCAAGGACTTTCAGAAGTTCTCAGGACCACTGCTGCCCACTTGGCTAAGATTGCTCTTATTTCAAGAAAATATTGAACATTAATGGACTGTCAACAGAGCTCACAGTGCTACCTCTGCTTGACGTAGAACACAGCGCCTGTGTGAGGCCAAGTGGCAGATATCTGCACAATTATCACTGTGTATTCATTTCAGGGACTATTCTCCACATACAGTTTTTCTTTTTAAACCCATTTAAATGGTAGATGGCATAAATCTGCAGGTTAGCCAAAGCTGTAGTCATTTATGGGTGAGTTTCCCCTCTTCAGGCTTTTTTTTTTTTAAGATAGAAAGGAAACATATGGACCCAAGTCTTTAAATGCTATTATTAGGCCAATATATAAGCATGGTTGTAATTATGTGGGGTTTTCTTCAGAAATTGCAAACAAATACTAAAATTCAGGTAAATTAACTTTGATTACCATGCTAATAAAAATGCTTATATTAAACTCATAAAGATTCCTCTGTCTTAATAATAAAAAAGAGAAAGTCAGAAGAACAAATTCTGCCAATGAATGTTTCATGACTTCTAAAAGGATATGTTTTCCAGTGTGCACTAGAAAGTTAATATGTTCTCAGAAGATTTCTTTAATTTAGTTGTTGCTAATTTATTCACACTAATACAGGAAAAAAATACTGCAAAATTTTTCATAACAAAAAACTGTGCATATCTCTGTGTTTTAGCTGGCATGTGGTTCTACACAGATGGTTTGGGGCTTTCTTTGCTGCAAAACAGATGGGCCTCCACTGTCCCTTACCAATCAAAAGAGAACTTGAAAATATAGGAATATCTTTACTTCCATTGTGTCCTGTAATTCAAGAAATTAAATGCCTAAATATATAAATATGACTTCCTGTGTAAAATGATGGAATATCATATGTTTAATTTAAACTATTTGTCTATATTTAATGTGAAAACTGTTGGGTGGTAGTGGTTTTCTTCCAAACAATAACTAAATATTACAAAAAGTATTGACTAGAATGAGAGCTATTGCTGTTAATCTTAGCTGTGTGATATTGTTGTATTTGTACTTTGCTGATACTGTTTAAATTTATTTTAGATGTGATACGATGTCATTCAAAATAATTACCAACTTAAGAGAGCAGCTTGTTGACAGATCATCTTTTATTATTTTGTTCACATACTGCACTGTATGACAGTAGCACAGACATTTATAGCGTGAATATCAACTAACTTCGTTTTGTTCTATAAGCATTTGCAACGGGAAGAAGAGTGTATTTGGGGTATTTTTTCCTATTAAATCACCATTTCCTGCCTCATTTTGGAGAACTGAGATGGGGCATCAAAAAATACTCCCGTGGCTATAATTAAGTGTCCCAGAGGACAGAGAAGGAATTAGTCTAGGGACCGATTCACCCTGAAATCCAAACACTGCCAGTACCAGAGGATTATATTTACTGATCATCATATTAGAAATTATGCAGATCATGTGAGTTTGGGCCCAAGTCTTCAGTACAGCTGCCCTTTATCTCACAGTTCCTGCCACCATTGCAGGTTTTATTACTTTTTGGCTAAATTTTCTGAGGGAATACTCTCTGAAAAGTGCTTTGTGATAAACCCCATAATGTTTTACGCCATACCTCAAAACCTCCACAAAACTAGATGAGGCTGCACATAGGCTCAGAAATCTTCTCACTTAGATCTGGCTGCAGTAGTCAGTTGAAATGCATAGACACTATAATGCTAAAATACATTATATCAGTTCCATATCTACACTTTAGCATAAGGCCATACAGTGCTTTTGAGCACATTGGACATTCCCTTTTAATGATGTTGTGTCATCTCAGTGACAGGCAGAGAAAAGTTCCTGAGTTATATACTTAGAAACATTCTTAGGTGACTTTTTTTTTTTTTTTTAACTGAGCTTTCTTCCAGCTATAGAAAATGAAGATAGTAATTTCAGAGGATTACATTAAGGTAATATATCTATTATAATGGTCCATGAATTATAACAGCATACCATTTCTATCTGTGCCTTGAAAATTACAAACCTAGTACTACTTAACTTCATTAATAATGTACACTTTTATGATCCAGTAGCCTTGGGTGGGAAGGAGTCACATCTTGCTGTGTCTAACAAAAAAAAAGGGGCAAGTCATCCAACTCGTTTTGATGTATGCTGATTTTGTTGGATGCATGGAACACTGAGCAACAGAACATCTTTTTTTTTCCTCTCCAATCTTCATTAATATTTATAGTTTAACTTTTATTTGGTACATATTGTGAAGAATATATTTTAACAGCAGACAGAGCTGGCTGCAATGCACCATCTCCTCTTGTGTAGGTGCAGAAAAACTTCTAATTGCAGGTGATATTGTTGGGTTTTTTATGTCAATCTGCTGGAGTTATTTTTTTAATTATAATTTAAAAGGGGAAGAGGAACAGATTAAATAGTCATATCACAACGTCAAAATAACTCTTTGAGATCCTGTACATATTAACATTTTTTGAGCAATTATACCCATGAACCTATAAAAATTAATTTGGTTATGCCAGGCATTCAGATTTAGGAATGATGTACTCCAGTTCATGACTGAGAGAGATTTTCATACAGGGGAAATATGAATTGCTATGCATCTTACAGTCCACTCTTCAAGTGAACTCTGCAGTGACACCGAGTAGTCTTGAGGCCCTTTCCATAGCCTTTCGGAATGCAAACATTGCATTCAGGATGAACACAGTAGACTATATAAATGGAAAAGAATTCTACAGTGGGAGAAGCAGAAAGGCTGAGGATTCCATAGTCACATAACTATTGTCAGAACCCAACAGGATTATTATACCTGTAATGTGGTGTGCTTCACTCTTAGATGGGACTTTATCACACTTCAGAAGCTTTTTTTGAGGAGTAGAGGAAGACCATTGCTGGGTACCAAGGGAAATTTATCTAGTCTTCATTGCAGAAAAGCTAATCAGGAACAGGGATTTGAGGAAGGATGGTGTCAAAGTCCATGTGGCATGTGGAAATTTGTGGGATAAAGAAAAGGAACTGCCTTTTCTTGTCAATTCATTAGGTAAAAGCAACACATAGTCCATTTAATCTGTCCTACTTTTTAATATACATATGCTAATAATCCCTTGGTAGTAATTAAGAATAGTTTCAGTCCTCAAAAGTAGATTTTTTTAAAGAAGTAGAAATGCTTAAACTGTGTTCACTGAATATGCAGTAATCAAATTCATAAAATTCTTCATGTAGTACACAACAGTATAATTATATACAAGTGAGTGGAGCACAGCTGAACTACTGACTCTTTTTTAGGACTCTCCTTGACATTTGGGTTTTTTACACTAAAATTGTTTGGCTCAGTTCATCAGTTATAAAGGTATAATATTTTTTTCTCTAAAACACAGCAAGGAATACAGAAATGTGCTGAATATTTTAGAAAATAAGTAGAATTACTATAATTTTTTATATTAACTTTTTGGAATATATTTCAAATTACAAATGGCACGGAAATTTCATATAAAAAAATCAAATACAATTAAAACAAGTGTCATTCTCCCCCCATTTGTACTATATTTGCCTTTCATAAAACCCTGTAAAGAAACATTTAGTCAACTAATAATTTAATAAATTTGACTTGTGATTCAAAGTGTTAAAACAAAGGATGTTTTTCCAGCACATGTAACACAAAAGGTTTTGCAGCACAGTTTCAGAACTCTTTCTTGGTAAGAAACCTTATCTAATCCTGTTTCATCCTTTAAAACTGCCTACACACTAATCTCAAGGGACAAATTTAATACTTTGCAACAAAGGGAATATAGCCCTTTCAGCTTGAATAGAGGAATTGTTAGGACACCACGTGAGGTATGTATAACATTATAATGCTGTCTTTTACTTGGCAAAGGAAAAACAGTCTTCTCTTGCAACCAAAAGATTAGACCTTCTTCCTTGGGTTAAATTTTTTGACCCGTGCTATATCCCAAGACACCTATTTTACTGTTGTATTTGGGTCTTCCACCTCTTGTGAAGTAAACACTGAGCAAATATAAGTAAACAGTTTGTTTTAGTTGAAGATAGAAAGGCACTATTTAATTGAGTTTTGATGATAGATGTGCTCCAAATGGTGCAAACATCTTTGACATGGTAAAATAATATTGTCTTATGGCATGTGTAACACTACATAAAGAAAACTAGCTTAGCGCTTTCTGAGTTTACAGTGTTTACATGAGAAATGACAAAAGAAAGCCAAGTGATCTAATGTGGAGAAGAACAAATAAAATTAGATAACTTAGTTCTTTGGTTATAAGGATAAATATTAATTTTCCTTATCAATTTTTAAAGACTAGTATTTGAATTTGTATTCAAATAACCTTTTTCTTATTTTCACATCTTACAGTTGTGTGCAGTTATTTCTTTTTATAATCTTGTCCAATATGTTATTTCTACATTCTAGATTACTCCATCTTTTTCAAAAAATACATGTATGTGAGCTTATGAGATATATTTACTAAAGATAAGCCTTTTCTTATCATGATGCAGATATAATTTAACATTCTAATTTAATGTACATCTCTTCACACAGCACATGTATTTTGTACCTATTATGCTGTATTAATTTAAAATATAGCAATAATACTTGGTTATGATAAAACATAGAATAATGTAGTAAATATAGCTGCAAACTATTTTTTTTTCCCCACACATAATATTCTAACAATGGAGTTTTGGAGAAACAGCAATGGGGTTACCAATTAGATTATACTGAATCTGTCTCTTTGCTATACTGAAATAGTAATTACTCCTCTCAAGAAAGAATTCCATGAACAAATATGTGGTCAATGGTGAAAGTTACTTTTTGCTCATGAAAAGACAGAATATTAAACTCTGAGATCACATGTAACTGATTATTGAAGTGATGGAACGATTTTTTTAAGAGCAGCCTGAAATCAAATACCAATCCTAAACTCGTCGGTAATGGTATCCAGTTCCTACAGGTTTCACCTGGATGATGTGGATTGTCTCACCACCATGTTGCCAAAACAGATTGTATTTTTCCAGTTCTTTTAATTCAGATTACATTTAAATGCAGAAGAACAACTCCAAGAACATTATTTTTTCTTTACATTGTATTGCAGTAAATTACAACCTGTGGATATATGTAAGAATCTTTCTGATTGGTTGCTTTTAAACAAATAATTTCCATAAGAGAGAACATCCTGCTGAGAATCTATTTCACTGTCTTTAATGCTTCTCATGGACACAAGTTGTAAACCCACTCTTGCTGGGATGTATAACAATTAACAAGACACTTAAACTCTTTGTATCCTAATGTTTCCCATTAAAGACACTAATTTTGGACCAAAGGATAAGAAGCCCTACATAAACACAGTGTTGTTTTCTTTGAAGCAGAACATGAACTGTGGTGGCACTGGGTGCTTTATTTGCTTATATATCTTAAGCACTGCCTTCTCTATAAAGACTCATCTTTTTTCTGTTTTAAGCAACTTATTCTTGACTGTGCCAAGAGTTGTGATCAATTGGGAAGCCAGCCTGTTTTCAATTCTTTTAAAGATAAAAGGTCTAGAAAAAAAGAACAGGCCTGATTATTTCCTGCATTGCTTCTTGCGGAGTTATTGTATCTGTATAGAGTGTATACAAAATGCTACCATTCTGATTTGTTGCATTTTGTACACACTTTATCCTTACCTGGTGGATTATTTAAAATGAAAGCAATGAGAAACCAGACCCACAGTTGTTACAGATAGAGTAATATGGTCTCATTTATTTCAAAGCTATTATGTGCACACTAAACCATGTTAGACGTATAGTCAGCTTAATTAACAAAAAAAGAGGGAAACATATGAGTACTAACTACAGTCTTTTGTAGCAGCAAGTGCAAAATACCCCGCCATATCAGAGTCAAACTCTCTAAGTCACAATCTAAAGCTGGGGAATTACACCTTACTACAGCAAATTCCAGTTTATGGTGACAGGAGAAAATTACCAAACTTAAACATAGTAAATTGTCTCTGTTTTCAGTGTAAATCGACTATATATCTGCACTTCTCATAAAAAAGGTAATGATTAAGACTTTTCACTGCTAATTGAGGTGCTTCTTGCTACTGAATAAACAAAGGGATTTTAAACATAAAGTGACAGTCTCCTTTATTTTGCTGGTTAGTGTCAGTAACATTGACTATTCCAAAATTTTTATCACAGAAGAATAGTGCAAAGCCCACTAAGATTGTAATAAATACAGGTAATTAAAATAACAAGGGAGCCAGGCTTGACAAAGTTTATCTCAGTAAAACTGCACTCATTAATATGTCTTCCTCTGCATTACCTTTGAGTTGCCTTTGACCTGTTATATCTAGGACAACAGACACACTAAAGAAAAAAAACCCAAAAAAATCCGTGGTCATCACACCTTTCTTTGTACTCACACAGCTGCATGGACAGCAGTTACAATATTTCTGCCATGATTTTCAAAAACACGCTGCAGATGAGATGTTTGCTAAAGATTTGACTCTTCTCTAGAAGCTTAATGAACTATCTCACACCAAATTATATGTGAGAGGACTGAGGACTATACAACTATAATTTTTTTCTGGGAGATGATTAAAAGTTATTCTCCATCAAATGTATTCATAAAGCATTCTTTTCTTGTGAATCTGAATGACACTAAAGGAAGTGAATTTGGATAAATTGGGATTACCAAGAGCTGGTGGGCAGTCTACATGACTGGAATGTTATAATCACAGATGTCCAGATGGATTAGAAAAAGGTCTCTAAAGATGTCACTTTATATTAGGCACCATCCACAAACAGTCTCAATTAATAACATATATATATGTATTCAGGCTTATTCTACAAAGCTGAGATAAATTATGAGGGAGGCTGACTTGAAGGAAAAGTTAAGATAGAAATATATGAAAGTAAATTGGCAAATTTTAAGAAGCAATTCTTGATGGCAAAAAATGTGGTTTCATAATCACAATGAAAATAACTTTGGCTAATATTTATCATGTGTACTGAAAAATCTATATTGATTTATGAACTATCAGTAAGAAAGCAAATGAAAAACAAATGAAAATAAATACAATTAATATAAATTCTACGTCAAAAGGGCAAAAAATTATCACAGGAACTGAAGACATCATGGAAGATTCCATGCCCAGCATAGCTTCTTGCAATATGAGGATTAAAAGAATGCTGGTAACAAAATAAACTATAGTAATGCTGCAAATGTACTACTAGATATTGCTGATTAAAAGAGTAAGACCACAGAAAGTATTTAGACTAATATTTCTAATGTTTTGGAAAGAAACTTGCTGACACACTTTTTCATAAGGAATAATGTAGTATTTCTAATCTGCTCTGCTAGGAATCCATACAAGCAAAAATCTACAAGGGATAATATTTATTTATCAGCATATACAAATTATTTCCATCATCTGAGTACATAGCCTCTTAGTAAAGCTTACTTTCCACAGTATGGAAATTCAGGAAGGGCAGAAATATTAAAACAGTGTAGCAAGAAGTGAAGCAATTGAGACTATAAAAGACCACTGACATTGTAATATAAAGAAAGCTTGTGAAAAAGCTGATAGGAAATTCAGTTGTCAAAGAATTAAGATAAAATAATTCCAGTCAGCATGAGTCTACAGAAAATATGTCTTTTCAGATAAAAGTAATTTCATTTTTTGACGAGACTTCAGATTTCATTTTTAGCAGTAATTGTATAAACGTAAGAGATTCCAGATTTGGTTAGACATTAATGAACTGGCCAACTGACAGATTCAAGAAATGGCTGTCAATGGAAAATAATTGTCAAATGGAGCATTTCTAGTGTGGTTCCATGGGGACTGGAACAAGTCCCAAAACTTTTCATCAGTGATACTTAAGTAATGTATCACCCCAATAAAATTTTAAGGTGAAACAAAACTTGGTAGAGTGATAAACAGATAAACAGTGAAAAGACAGAGTAATCTGATCCTTTTAGAGGGAAATATAAGGCAGAGAGGGACCGCCATGGTCCTCTTCTCTGAACTTTAATGTAGACACTAGCTGACTTCCCTGCATCAATGTATATGAACTAAAAGCCTAATTCACATAAAAATATCCAAGCATGTTTAAGAAAATGTTCCAAATAATCCACCGCACTGCAATAACCACTACTATCCTGAGCAAGTTGTTCCAGCAGTTACTTATTCTAATTTTTTGAAATGGGTGCTTTTATCTTGAGTCTGAATTTGTCTGGCTTCAGGTTGCAATGATGGTCTTGCAGTTATGGCAATGCAGTTTTCTGTGCGCTGAACCAGACTTGGAGGTATTTCTCTCTCCCTTTAGCATTAGACAGTTCGTGTTATTACTTCCCTACATGACGTAACTTCATGTTAGATAGGGTGAGTTTGGGGCTACATCTCAGGCCTAAAGTTTACCTGAGAGACTCAGACTATGTAATTGCCATTGTCAAAAATACGGTAGCTCGATCATGTTTCTGCTGACATGGGAAAAGACATGGCCTTTAGTATGATAAGGACAGCATTGGTCTATGCTGACCTACTTTGGAAAATGACAGTAGGCTTCATGCATCTAATTAGCTTTACTTTAGTTCCTGTGCAGAGATCCCAGCAATGAAAACACATGCAAATACACCTGTGTAAATAACAACAGAAATCAGAATGGGGCTTGGAAAAAACATTAAAAAACAGATAGAGAACTCATAAGGTTCTGCTTCATGGGAAGCAGAATTGAAACCTTTAAGGAGATATTATTGTTAGCCTAGCTAGGGGTACTTGTTTGGTAATTGAGTTTCTAAGCATTAGTTGGTCTTGTTTGATAATGATAATTTCTCACATTAAAAACTGGTTTAGAAAGATTGAGGATATTCAACTGTTACTAATTTCCGAATGAAAGCAAGAGTATTTAAGTGTTCTCTAGATGGATCAAAATAAATCAACTGAAGCCAAATGTTGAAGAGTATTCACTAGTCACCTGCAAAGCAAAGTGCTGCATTTAAATCTATAACACCTAATATTTTTCATTGGTTTCCATCCTCAATCCCTATGTAAATGTTGGAGAATCACTGGAGCCTATCAGACATGCAATTGGTATGGATTTCGTAAGAGGCTGAACTCTAAATGCACATGCTTTCTCTACTAGGCAAAAAGAGCTAAGGACAAAAGAAGAGACATTCCATTCTGGCACATGCTGTCTATGCTTAGGTTCTTGACCAAAACAAAAGATTTATTTTAATCCTTTTGAGAGTTGCAATATCTCAGCTTTCCTAAATGTCATTATGGTTTAAAACACATCAAGGGAACATTCAGCATCTCAGAGAATGATGCAGCTCAGCACTTGGCGAAGAACTTTGAATATAAACTAATTTTTATAATAATAATATAAAAAGAACTAATAATCTAACTTTATAAGCATGTGGACCCTCTTTGTAGAACCAGAGCACAAACAACTTTCACATTTCTGTTCTGTTCTTTGTTATTTACATAGTCACAAAATCTATACCCCAAGATCCAAATTTCTTACATGAAAATGATTTAAATAAGATTATTCAACTAGGTATAAATTAGCTGCCAATATTTTTTAAAAAGATAAACCACTGGATGGAGATAAAACTGAATAGGTACCTGAATCTATAGTGTCTTGAGGTAACAAGTCAGCTGCTTCTATGACTACAAAGGACAAAGATGCAGTTCTGTTTTCTTCAATCTCTAATTCACTCAAGATGAGAAACTGAGGTAAATTATACATGAAAGTCTGAGATCTATTAATTCTAAAATCTTTAGAGAAAAACTACCAATTAATTTCACTAACCATGAATAATTCTTTTTTTGTTAAATAAACCAGTCCAGCAAGGTCTCAAGTCAAGAAGTAAGCAATTGCCTATGATAGCAGACTGCCAGGGAACACAATGGTGATTACTTTGCTTACTTTGCTTTTAGTAGGAGGCTGTTTGTTTACACACAAATGATGCTTTCCTGAACAGTTTTCTTATTTATCCAGCACAGCTAATGGTTTTGCTTAAGCAATAACTTTTAACTTCCTAATTTTTGCATTTAACTCTTTTCAAATTTCTGTACAAAATTAACTTCACTCAAATCCAGATTAAAAGATAATCATTAAGTTCATCACTTTTCTAAGAGAAATAATGTAAAGATTAAGAACTTGAATAAAGATATGTAAGGTTATCTTTAATTTACACAATTAAATTGTGTGTCTTCTTATCTAGCAATAAGAAGTACCATAACTGGTTAGAGTACCACATTCTGGTTACATTACAAATTGCAAAGACTCTATAAAGAATAAATTTTGTCAACCAATAAACCCAAGCCAGTTTTAGCTTGGGAAAAACCTCTATGAGAACAAAATCACAGATGATTAAAAGTTATTTTAAATTATTAATCCAAAAATTTATATTCCCTTCAGATCTTCAGAAATATTTTTATTAAGAGGTGAGGGATTTATAAAGCCTCATTTGATATTTTTAAAGTCACCAATTTTTTACTAAATTAAAATAGTATTTGTCTGATTATCGGGTGCACTGGTGCAAAACTAGTTATAACAGACTTGTTAAACTAAAATAGTAGCAAAAGGGTAAATGAAAGGAAAATGAAACCTTGCTTGTGTTCTCAGTCAGTTCTTATTTTGTAATGCAAGTTTCTACTATTTTTCCCCATTGTCCGTACTGAAGAGAATATATAACTACAGAAAAATAAGTTGAATTCTATTCCAGATTGCACTGCATCAGCAAAATTGTTTAGTAAAGTCCTATTTCTCAAAGAAGGTTTACATCTTCATAGGGTTCCATAAAGCAGATGTCTTTGAAAATTATGAATGTGTATCTTAAGGACAGTATCTTTATTTTCTATTGGTATGCATGCTGATACCAGACTTTGATATCAAAAGTAGAATTTACAATGCTGGTTTTTCAAACGGGAGAGAAAAATGGACAGATTTAATCTTGAAAACATGAAGAAATAGTATGAAACTTCCCAATAATAGTTATAGGTAGCTATTTTCCAGGCTAGGACAGAATGATGACATTTTAAAATTTAAAATCTTTGCATAGCACCTGTAATACATCAGTCTGTCCAAGCACTTCCTCCAAACCAGCTAACCATTCTTCTGTTTTTTCCACTTCTACTACAGCTGCAAGAACCTGCATCCCTTTCATAAGCAACTAAACTTTTATCTTCACAAATGACCTGAATGGCCTTGTGGCAAAATGAAGCCTTAGGAAGCTTGTAAAAGAGAAAGAAAATCCTGCTGGGTTATAAGGTTGGTTCTTCCCTGTCAAGCCTAAGTGGATTCCATAGAAAATACAAATCAAACCTCCAAGTGAAAGTGATGGACTGAATGATTCAGGGCTTCCCTGCAATCTGCAGTACTTATGAAGCTTGCATATTTTGCATATCTGAACTTTACAGTTGTCCAGTAGAAATACCCATTAGCTACTTTGTGTGCAGCTAATGTCAGAAAAACTGGCAATTCTCTAATGAAAAAATAGGAGGAATAACTCCTTGAGATAGAATTGTTTCAATTTTAATACAGAAGCCATCACAGAATTAACCCCTAACATTTTTCCTATGAAAATTCACTGCTGGTGTATACTATTCCACATTTAAATTCCACAGATTACTATGAGGAAATAGACTCAGCTGTTTTAAGTTCTCTGTCTTGAGTAAATTATTAGTCTATACAATTACTTTGCTTAGTGTATTCACTTCAAGGAAAATTGGCGGTTCAATGCTTGAAATCTAATTAATAATATTTGGAGAAAATATTTTCCTACTATACATTTAGAAAGCAAGCAACATTACACCTCTAAGAATTTTTAAAATGCATCAAACAGAAATTTCCTAATAAGACGGATATTTCATCATCAGGAATATGAAAATCTGTATATCACAAATTAATTGTTTAGTTCTCTGCTTTTATATAAATTACTTGAAAATTGTGGCTTATATTCTTTTTTTAGCATTTTTTTAAATAAACAAGGTAGGAAAATTTTCCCCTGGGGCTTCATTAAGGCTTTATAAAAGCTTACAACAATTAAGATAGATTAAAACAATATATTTACATTGCTTCATTCAATGGTTCATCATGCTCTACCTTTTAAACAATGAAATACAATTAATAAATTGTTAGATCATTTTTTCTTGATTTATTTGAAAATGTTTCGGCATATTTTAACATATCATTTTTGAAGTAGCAAAATACTCTAATGTATAACATTAATAAGCGGTGATAGACTTTACTATAAATATTGCCTCTGCTGCCAAGTAAGTTACATACAAAGCAGAACATTGCAAACATCAGTTCACTCATTCTAGTGGCAATGAAAACATGGGCCTTTTGTACCATTATTTGTGTATGTTTTTTTCTGTGGCTACATGTTCTATTAAAATATCTACAAAGCAGCATTAAAATAGCAATGGCTCTGTTTGGAGTGTGTTTTTTTAATGCCAGCAGATTGTTGGTTGTAGGGTTTTACCAACATTTTTAGAGCTGCTAAAGTACATCCCTAAAGCTTCAATACGCTGTTATTTTATAGGTAGAGACTCTTAGTAAATAAAGGGTAAACAAAAGTGTTGAACGTGTTGAAATGGCATCTAAAATGGCTCTCTATCTAGTGCCTCACTCAAAAACCTTTTGATACAAATGGAAATTCTCTCACGGATGTCAGTTTTCTTTTAATTACACTTACTAAGATGGCAGTTTCTCAAAAAAAAGGGCTGATCAAAAAATAGGGTGGAAGTAAGTTCAGGTGCTCCATTTCTGTAGCGGAGCCTACAACCATTTGGTGAAAGCATAGCACCAGTGACGTTTCTGTGAATCCCAATCCTGTATGTCAGCTTTAGGCATGTTCTACTATTTTAAATCTCTCAGAACAGATGCATAAGAAGTAACAAGCTCATTGATCTTATTAAATATTGCATAGGCTCCGATTTATAAAACAGAGCTGCAGGTACAAAGGAAATTTATGGTTACAATTGCAACATCTCTGAAACACAAATTTCTTTATGCCATAGCATTTGAACAGGAATTTCAGGAATACAACTTTGGAATTAGATATCTAAATTCTTTTAATGTGTGCCACTAAAGGGACTTCATCATGAAAGGCAAAGTGTACATCTGTGAATTAAAAAAAAATAAAATGGGTGTAATAAAATGGTTAACCATAAGACAGCAACCAGGCTTTCTCTTTGCTTGTTCTCACTGCATTTCATTCATAGTGACTGTTGGCAGCACTCAGTGTGTGGGGTTTATATATGTATTTATAGATATATACATATTGCTTATATAGGAAGCATAGACACTTGAAAATAATTTTGTTTGCTGAAATCATTCTACAAAGGCTAACTTGTCCCCTTTAAAGCTGCAGCTTTTGAACTAGAGAGATCAGAACTGGGTTTGTCTCCAGATTTGTCCAAAAGTGCTCTATAAAAAAGAAAGCATATTTTTCTAAGCAGGCTCAAATAGTTGTGGTGAATGGAGTTAAATCCAGTTGGCAGCTGGTCACAAGTGGTGTTCCCCAGTACTCAGTACTGGGGTCAATTCTGTTTGATATCTTTATCAGTGATCTAGATGAGGGGATCAAAATGCACCCTCAGTAAGTTTGCAGACAACACCAAGTTGAGCAGGAGTATTGATCTGCTTGAGGGTAGGAAGGTTCTACAGAGGGATCTGTGTAGGCTGGATTGATGGGCCGAGGCCAATTATGAGAGTTTCAACAAGGCAAAGTGCTGGGTCCTGCACTTTGGTCACAACAACCCCATGCAACGCTACAGGCTTGGAGAAAGCTGCCTGGTGCAAAAGGACTTGGGGGTACTGGTCAACAACCAGCTGAATATGAGCCAGTAGTGTGCCCAGGTGCCCAAGAAGGCCAACAGTATCCTGGCTTGTATCAGAAATAGTGTGGGCAGCAGGAGCAGGGAAGTGGTCCCCCTGTACTGGGCACTGGTGAGGCCGCACCTTGAATGCTGTGTTCAGTTTTGGGCCCTTCAGTTCAAGAAAGACATTGAGGCACTGGAGCATGTCCAAAGAAGGGCAATGAAACTGGTGAGGGGTCTGGAGCACAAGTCCTGTGAGGAGCAGCTGAGGGAACTGGGGTTGTTTAGTCTGGAGAAAAGGAAGCTGAGGGGAGACCCTATTGCCCTCTACAACTATCTGAAAGGATGTTGTAGCAAGGTGGGCGTTGGTCTCTTCTCCCAAGTAACAAGAGATAGGACAAGAGGAAATGGCCTCAAGTTGTGCCACGGGAGGTTTAGATTAGATATTAAGAAAAATTTTTTCACCGAAAGTGTTGTCAAGTACTGGAACAGGCTGCCAGGGAAATGGTTGAGTTTTAAATACCCTGGAGGTATTTAAAAGACGAGTAGACAGGGTGCTTAGGGACATGGTTTAGTGGTGGACTTGGCAGTGCTAGATTAAGGGTTGAACTTGATGATCTTAAAGGTCTTTTCCAACCTAAACTATTCTATGATTCTTTGATGTAATTAAATTGAAAAAATATGCTTCTGTTCTAGGATTACCCAGACAAAGCTACAGATCCTACTGAGTCAGTCAAATTTGAAGCTCTAACACAACTCTTTTAGAATTAAAGGTCTTTGGCTCACATCAGTTTTGCAACTTCTGTTATAATGTTATAAGAAATTGTGTTCCTATAAGAAAAAGAAGAATTGTTTTGAGCGTTTAAGCCTTCTTAAGAACTGGATTATGAATGATTAAAATTAGAAGACTAAATTGACTATTGAACCTTTAAACTCACACATCCTCATTTTAGACACTTCTGTGTCTGATGAACTAGACTGACAACAGAATGAGATAAAAATCCAATTTAAGTATCAGTCCCTGCAATGCAATTAATTTAGTGTTAAGATGGAACATTAGTATATTTTGTAGTAGAAGTTAGAACACTTTGGTAGCGTCATGACACTTACTACATCTATCTCAATAACTACCACAGCTTTTCTAAAGAAAATATTGTGTTTAAAAACAAAAAATCTGCAAACTGAAAAATTAATAGGTCTTTTTATACTAAATTGTCACCAACCAGATTGGATATTGATTAAAAGAAAAAACAAATTTCCAGCAGCTTCTGTGAACTAGGATGATCTATATATGTCTACAAACATGTACCTGATTCGGCCGCAGAAGCTGGAGGCAACCAAGAATAGCTTGTATTTGACATAGAACCTGTGAAAATGAGATCAGAGTTAAACTCCAGAGATTTCAAGATGACTGAGGATGACTTGTCATTTACAGTACCACAGCTGCATTTAACAGAAGAAAAAATAAACCAAACTATAGCAGATAATTTAAGAGGAATAACTAAGGTCGTGGCAGGGAACAAATATGTTGTCTCCTGTTCCTTCTCTGTCACAGACTCCAACTACAAATACTAGCCCATGTAATGTTAGACAATGCGGAAGAAAAATGTTGGACAGATGGATCCACAATGGCACCTACCAGCATACAGCAAATTCCAGCAAGAATACAGGTGTTCATGCTTAAACTTGCCAGGTAGCCAGGAAATATCGGGGGGGGGGGGGGGGAGGGGGGGAATAATCATGCTGAACAGAGGAAGGAGAGAGGAAGAATGATCCTCTTCAGTGCTGCTCCCTTAGACTTCAGCCTCTGTAAATTAGCATGACAGATGTATGATCTGGGAATTTTTCCAGATTATTTTTTAAGAAATTAAAGCATTCAGCACTGGTTATGCTAGGAATGTTTTGGTTTTACTTTTTTTTTCTTATTTTGATTTGTCCCAATACCATGAATACTTACAGATCCACCCTGATCCCACCCTTGATAACTTGAGAATTTGGACAATTAGACCTGGTTGCAAAGATTCAAAGAGCAAAACTTGCTTTTCTTATTTCTGTTCCACAAACCCCAAAATCTATTCCACAAGAAAGTGTTTGGATTGATATGTATAAATTAACAATGTAGAGGTGCAGGTCTACCTCTGAAATTTGCTGAAAGAGGAAATTGCTAATGCAAGTGTTTTGAGTGCAACTCATGGCCAGAGCATAATTTATTTAGATAGTTGTTTTTCTAATGCACTCTAAGAAGCTGATATCCATGCTCCCAAGCAATTATAATCATAGAAAGAAACACACGCCCACACATTTGTATGTAAAGGGGAACACCATTAACAAATTTTGGTGAGTAGGTCACACGGCAGCACTGTTAATGTAGGTATTTAAACCTCTTTAAGCCTCTAAAGAAACCTCCTTCATGCTATTTTTATTTGTATTACAGCAAACTTGGAAGTATCAAAAGAGATCAGAGTTCTGTTGCACTAGATGTTGTAAAAAATGGATGTCAAGGTGTAAATAGTCGAAGAGTATAAACAGTAATTATTTGCATTGTAATGTTGCCTACAGGCCACAACCTTCAGGTGCTGCAGAAATGAAGCAGAGACATGGCCCTTCTTCAAAATGTATTATAAACTAAGTAAATAATACAGTTAGCAAGCAAATACAACAAATGAGAAATACTATTCCTGTGTTCTTGATGACAAACTAAGCTATGAGAAAATTGATAGCTAAATCTATATTATGATGTCTTTGAACAATTATTTTGCATAGCTTCTTGAAGAAATAGGCTCACAAAACTGTCTACCTGCATGTGTGTTCTTGAGTAAAGTGCCCCAGCTTCCTAAATACAAATTGGTGGGAGTATGCACAACTACTTAAGTCCTGAAGCTGTAAAGTGGTTAGAGCTTAAGTCTCAAAGAGATTTTCAAAGCAGTCTTTTTCCCATCTGTTTTGCTTATTGGATTTAATTCATTTAATCAAATCAAGTCTCATGTGAAGGAATGGAAATAACTCACCATATACCCAGGAATTTTTTCACCTATTGTAGCTGCCTGAAAGATAGAAAGCTAAACTAACCAGCAGTCTGGGCTCCCTGTATATTTAAGAGAGCAATACAAATATTCCAGAGGGTGAGTCATCCTTCTTAAAACTAGGATGATTGACACTGTAGAATTGCTTTTCCTTCTTTAATTACAGAGGGAACCCTGACCAGCTCAGAATAGATACATACCTTTACATTGAGTAACATCAGGTGAGATTAATAGGAAGACAATTTCATTACATTGCATTAATGATGACATGAGTGGAACACTATTGGGGGGGGGGTGGTATAAATTTATTTAAGGAAGGAATTTGCACAGCAGAATAGGTTGAGATACTGAAGCATTCTCCATCCGGAAGTAAGCTGTTATATCTGGTTTATTTATCTTAAAGCAGATTAAAAAGGGATTTGTTGAGAGTATAGGAATATTTAAAATGAAAAAAAAAAGGCGATTTGTTACACTAAGAAAACAAAATCCAACATGGCTCAGTGAATGGAAAATGAAGAATTAGATATATTCAAATAAGACAAAAAATTCCATACTGAACATGACAACACAACTGGAACAAAGAACTTTTTCATAACTTCACTTTAAATAAAGATAGGATAACATTTTGAAGAGTATGCTATAATCCAAATAGGTTTCTTCCAGGGATCTAATCTAGCTTTAAAATCTCTTCCATCTTGGACGCCTGCCTGACCGCAAAATCTTGAATACCAGACATATTCAGATGACTCAAACTATAACATGATTAACAGGGAAATGGCCTTTGTGACAGAGGAGGCCTAATGTACAGTAAGCTTATCTAAACTATTGAGGCAAACAAATTCTCCCAGCAGCAGATGCTCCCCGCTTAAGTCCTGTATCCTTGCAGCTCCTGGAAAAAGCAAACATCTACTTTTTTTACTGAATTATATAACCTTTGAGATAGTTTTAATGTTGAGAGAGAGCCTCTGAGCTCATTCCCCAGTCAAACCCATCTATTTTGAAACCATGCCTGTTTGAGTGGAAGCGTGTCAAGCTCTTCTCACAGTGCTACAGAGACTCATAGAAAGAATTGATTTAAGCATGCGTTTCCATTTTAAAGGAGTGTTCAAGAAATACTAATTTTATCTGATCTCTGCTTTGAGCCTCTTCTTCTAAATTTGTCAGTGGTTTTCAATAGAACACGATTTTCTCTCTTATTTTATGTCACCTTTCAAAAATTCTGTGAATTTATTTCCCTTTGAATTGGTTTGCTCTACATGCAGCTTTTGATACCTCGTAAGTTTCTGTTAAACATTTGGGGTTTATGCAAAATGATATATTTTTAATTGCTGTATAGACACTGGGGTCTAGTCATCTCTCACACTGGACACCAGACTGTTAGAAGTCAGCTGTGTTCCATGATCAATACAATAAAAAGTTTTATGAATAGAATAATTACCTCCTTCTCTCTTTCTGTTCCTCAAATGTTTATTATATGTCTACTTTTTACACCACAGATACATTTCAAGGAGCCTATGAGAAAAGCTTGAGACAGCTCAGTTTCAAACTGTGTCCTGGTTATTGCTTTGTAAATTAAAGCATAGATTCTAACGTGTTGTTTATTTTTTTGTTTGGGTTTTTTTTTTTTGTTTCTTTTTTTAACACAGCTATTGCTGTAATGACACTGGGAAAATATGTCTGTTTATTGTAGACCAAATAGTTTCCTTAAAACATTCTAAACACATGCAAAAGTTCATGATGCATAATGATTTGAGTATTTCTTTTAGGTAGGTGTTCTGTATTTCAGAGGATCCATATGCGCTACAAACAGTGAACAATCAGGAACACTCACTGATTATGATATGATTTTTTTTTGGCAGCCTCTTTCTGTTGCTCTGACAGAATTGTAGTGATGCATTAGTCATTTGCATAGAAAAGATCTTGGTCCATGACAGTCATTTATTGGTGGTGCCATCTGCACTTTTTGTGAGTAGATTATAAGATAAAAAAGTATATTTGGTTCACTGGTACTTTAAAAATTTGGATGCAGTCCTAGTCCTTTTCAGCTAACACTTAAAAAATAAATAAAAAGCATAATTTGCTTCTTATTAGGAACTAAAGCTTAAGAATTAATTAGAAGGACTGAAATAAAAATTCAATTGAATCATAAAATATCTCACTAAGACCCCTGAGTTTTTCACTTTATCTCAAGGCACTCAGATTGCTGTAATATATATTTCCACGTGTATTTCAAAATGCCCATCATTCTTCCTGGAGCTATTTACATAAATTGTCTTGTGCAAAACCCCAGTCCTAAGAGCAGTAAAACTATGTTCCTCCTCCTTGAGGTCTTCTTATTTGTATGATCATTTTGTACACATTTCAGGACAAATCTAATTTCAATAAGAAAATAGTCTTTTTCTGACTGCAGGTGTCTGCAAATGGAAAGAATCATACTCAATTCGATTACTGGTAGAAACAAATTCCATAACTGAGTATTCTTCTCTGTGACTGCTCTGATCCTATTAAGTGCACTCTAGAGGATGGAAATTTAAGAAGCATCGTCTGTTGCTGTTGCCATGATAAGACTCATGGAGTTTGCAGATCGTTGAATTAATTAGGCTCAGGCTCATGCAGGGCTTTTTAGATTAGTGAGCATGTACTGAATCCAGAACTAGAGCAAAAAAAAAATATCTCACATTTTCAGGCTGATTTACAGAAATACTTACAATCCTTTGTGGTTTATGAAAAACAGACCACTGAAGATCCAATCTAACAGAACACCTTACCTCAGAATAAACTACATAGTGCCTTTTGCTAGATACAAACTTGAGGATTCCCTGATGTTCAGATATTTAAATGAAGAACAGAAAGTGAAATTTTGACTGCAGTGAAAAACAACAGAACTCTCCTTTACCTAATTGTATTGGGATTTCTAGCATGGATTTTAAAGCAAAACAACTTTATGTTCTGAAAAAGTGAAAAA
Organism: Gorsachius magnificus; assembly: GCA_034008185.1. Classification (NCBI taxonomy): domain Eukaryota; kingdom Metazoa; phylum Chordata; class Aves; order Pelecaniformes; family Ardeidae; genus Gorsachius; species Gorsachius magnificus. Next base: position 39,308,241 of record CM067086.1, on the reverse strand, counting down.
AATTAAGCACCATTCTCTAACAGTAATCAATATGTGTCAGGCATAGGAGCTCAACAGAATTTATTCTATGGTCACAGAGTAAAACAATAACTCTTGAGATTTAGTAAGCAGAGATAAAGGAGTATTGCTTCCACTCAGATTCATCCTGATAAATGTATTCCGTTTCCATTAGTTTTTCAGATGCACAGTACACAGTAATTGATGAAATAATTTCTCAGCTAAGTTGCAGCATTCATGTCTGAAACGTATACCCAAACTCCAACAGATTTTTCAGTCTTATCTATTCTTCCCATCTGAGAAAGGAACTTTTTCCTATGCATTTAGCAATACCTCTTCTGTTTTAGGGATGATATTGTGAATCTACTGAAAGTACAAGCTTCTTGCACTGCAGAATAGGAAAAGTTTGCCTGAGATATGATAGGCAAATGACAAGACATCTAAGATTTTAGATTATTGTTTCAAAACATTTCTGACAAGTACTTAGGAGCTTATTGCACAGTTCTCTGTCATTTTATTTAAATAAAAATAATTTCGAGCTACATGTATTTTTGTCCTGTTTTCAGCTGGGATAGAGTTAATTTTCTTCCTAGTAGCTGATAATAGTGATGTGGTTTGGATTTAGGATGAGAACAATGTTGATAACTCACCGATGTTTTAGTTGTTGCTGAGCACTGCTTACACTAAGTCAAGGACTTTTCAGCTTCTCATATGGCCCTGCCAGTGAGGAGGCTGGAGGTGCACAAGAAGTTGGGAGGGGACACAACCAGGACAGCTGACCCAAACTGGCCAAAGTGATATTCCGTACCATGTGACATCATGCTGAAGAAAACTGGGGGGAGTTGGCCAGGGGGCATGGCTGCTGCTTGGGAACTGGATGGGCATCGGTCAGCAGGTGGTGAGCAATTGCATTGTACATCACTTGGTTTGTATATTCTTTTATCATTATTATTATTTTCCCTTCCTTTTCTGTCCTATTAAACTGTCTTTTATCTCAACCCATGAGTTTTACCTTTCTTCCTGTTCTCTCTCCCATCCCACTGTGGACGGTGCTGAGTGAACGGCTGTGCGGTGTTTAGCTGCCTGCCGGTTTAAGCCACGACAGTCTCAAAGCTTTAGAACATAAAAACCTGATGAATATTCAATCAATAATTTAAATTATAAACATTTCAAAATAAAAAAATAATTTCCTGAATATTTAAGAACACATTTATACCCCAGTTTAGGGATGAATTATTTTTTAATCACTCCGTTAATACGGAGTGGGAAAGCTAAATTAGATAGATGGCTACATCTAATCTAGATTCACTAAGGAAAACAGTGATTTAATGATGATTTTTCTTGATTTTTTATGCATTTCAAATACAAGTTTTAAAAGTCTATATTGAACAGTAATACATTTTGAAAACACTATTCCCTCATCAGTAAATAACTAAGGCGGAATATGATTCCTTCTTCCACATGCCTATGGATTTTAAACTACAGAGAAATATTAAGAGCCATGATAGCTGCACTCCATTTCTGCCATTTACTTACTCATTTTTTTTAAAAAAAATCACATAACAAGTAATTTTCATTTTTCCTTTGCAGGACTTTGTTTAATCATCCACACCATAACTATAATATACATGTGCAAAGTACATGCTTCAGTTAGTGCTATAAATTTAATGAATACTTCTAAAGCATTCTGGGATTCTAAGAAGGAGGGACTCATGTAAGTATAGAATAGTAGTAGATGTCTTGCTTTCTTCTGCAAACAATGCTTAATTGCTCTTCCAAATATGCCTCTCCAAGGGAATGCAAGACATGTTTGAGGAACACAAGGGGGACCTTCTATTGTAGAATGCTCTGACAGGCTCTAAGCAAAGGGGTAATAATGGCTGAATTCACTTAAGAGAGGAGGGCAAAATAATATGGAAAAAATGACAGAATACCATTCTGTCACATCCTTCCCTTTTGTCTGAGGCAGAACTACAGGAACTAACAGCAACAAGGGGTCTTAGATAGTGACAAACCAGTATCAGAATGTTCCAATTTATTAGATTACACATTACCCATTAGGATATCTTTAACCTGCACAAATTTTGCAGCTGCATTGAAAAGGAATCAAACTTTTAAATGAAAACTATATCATGATTTTGAAATATATCTATAATTTTATTTAATTTTGGGGGAAAAGGGAAGATTATAGAATAAATTATAACGTTATAAATTTCAGCTTCCTTATACAACAAGTTTTTCCAGTGGATATTGTAACACTAATATTACAGCACAGAGACATTATCAATGCATACAAACATGAGTCAAAATAGAACCATATTGGGCAGTATAAAGCTTTGGAACATTCAACTAATGATAATGAAAACTAGCTTATAAAAATTCAAACAGCATTTTGTGAAACTATTATAAAGCTAGAAGCTTGGGAATTAGACAGAGTACCCACACAGCAGGAGAGTACAAATGAACACCTACGCAGATGGCTGCTATAAGAACTGAACAACCACCATTCTATATAATAGAAAGAAGCAAAATGAAGTGCCGATTGTAAGTGGTGCTTAACTTTATTAAGCTAAGAGAACACTATTACTGAAAGTCTGTACCTGACAAAGGGAAATTACTTTGTTGTAATCATGTTCATGAGCTGTCTTGTGCAGTCAAAGGCCTGCCATTCATTTAAATTAAACTGTAGCCTTTAAAATGTTAATTAGATGTTACAGCCAGATGCAATATTGAAGAACCTTTAATTTATAAGTTTCAACCATTTTTCTTGAAACATTCTCACATGTTTGTAACAGAACAACAGGCATGGATTTGTGACAATATCAAAAGACTAACTTACCATATATATCCCTTTTGTTGTCTTTGATAGCTCTTCTGTATACATTAATGAGTACATACAATAAATACCTCTTTGAAAGGTATATTTCTGAAGTTAAATTAGAAGACAGAACTTGACTGTATAATAATTTAAAAAATTATTTTTAAGACATTACTTTACCTAAGGTTAGAGAAAACCTAAATGAGAAAATCTACTTTTGCAGCTTTCCTTTACTTCACTGTACAAAATTCTTGAAGTATCCCCAATTTACACGGACAAATTCAACAGGGCCATTTGTAGTATAATGGCACCAACTGTTTATGAAAACAAAACTATTAGGCTGACAAAAGCATGTTCAAACAGCAGTATTGATACTAGTGTGAAGTACAAATTGAACCCTTCCATCCACCCAGAAACTAATCATAATGAGATTTGTGATACAGAATAGCGAGGCTCAGGGGATGATAAAATCTCTAAATGAGGAATAAGTTTTTACAGAGAACAAGCATCTGCATTTGCTAAGCTCAGATTTACATCATCATCAAAATTATTGACTACAAATTCTACTGTCCACTAAACTTTATTTTCAAAGGTGCTGAGCACCTGCTCTTCTCACTGATTTAAGCTTGATCATGGCTGTTCAGCACTCTAAAAATAAAAATTTCTCATTGCCATGACAACATTAATTAAAGAAGAAAAAAAGGTATGCCCAAAACTAACAAGTGACTGGGTTTTTACAAGACTGACTTAGGAAACAGAGAATGTAAACTTCAAACTGTTGTGTTTTGGACTCTCAGTTCTCATGTCTCGTATTTATTGTCCTGAAAATCACACTGCAGTATAACTTAGAACAGGCAGCTTTTGTGTAGACTTCTAATCTCCGTTACAGCTTAGAAAGATTTTTTTTTTCCTTTCTGTTCACGTCCTGTTTGACTTCAGTTGCTTGAAACTTACTTATTAGGTTGTTACTTTCACCAATGCCACAGCCTTAGAAGCTATAATCGTTACAGATAGTTGCGCATATATAATTGTATCTCACATAGAAGGAAAAATTCTGATAGAAGACTTATGAAGTTGGATATAACATTAAACTTATTTTCTTTGTATTCCTAGCAGTTCCCAGTTGATCCAGGTTTGAAGACACTGGGCTATTATTTGGATATTTGGGGTGAGGCAACAATGCTAGATTATGTATAACAGAGGAGACATTGCTGTGGTGCAATTCTGTAGTTCTATTGCTAGGTCTTGTAAACTATACAAATAGAGAATGAAAAAAAACTCAGAAGAAGAAAAACACAAAAAAAATGAAGAAAACCTTGGAGAAAACTTTTGTTTCATTGATTGTTTTTGCAGCAATAAAATTACATATCTTATCCAGGCTATAACTGGGAACGGGTTCTTCCTCTTACCCAGTCTTCATTGTTCTCTTTCAGGCAGCTACTTCCTAGCAATATTATAAAGCAAGCTCGGGTATTTCTGGACTGATTCCTATGTCTCTCTTGTCCCTATAGCCTCTTGTTGAACCACCTCGTTATAACACGTAATGAAATAAATCATCTCATCCGTGTCAGACATTTATAGAGCATCTAGGTGTTTTGTCAGACTTCCATGTCCATGACAGTCACATTATTGTGGTCCTTTTGCCTTATAAGATCTGATTCATGTGATGTGGTATGCAGTTACTCAGTAGAATTAGACTGGGGAGCTAACTTTAGTTCATGCATTTTAAGTATATGTAATAATAGCACAAACACTAGTTTACTGTCACTCCCTTTCTACACCTCTTGCTGACGTTTCCATAAAAGCAGTGCAGATTTATTATTCAAGTGGTTAGGTTGGTCTTGAATCCACAGTGCTGTTAACATTTTCATTTTAATAATTATCATGAAAATGAGGACACTGTGAATACAATATTTGTCAGATAAAAAAAAAAATCAACCATTCAGAAATGTATTTTTGCTTCCCTTTTTAGTTTCTTATTTTTAAAGGTGATAAAATATTATGTCAGCTCAAGAAAGCTAATCGCTTGGGTTAACTGGAAATTCTCCTCTCATAAAAGCGCTGCAGATACTTTTGGTAGAAATAATACATTTTTCTTCTTTTTATTTGAATGATCTTCCTTCTTTCTTCCCCCCTCCCCCAAACTTTCTCTTCTGAAAAGAACTTAGAGCAACATAGAATTCAGCAATATTTCCGGTACATGTTAGTGCTTGAATATTGTCACTTCTATATAAAGCAAATATTAGCCTTTTAAAGGAGTCATATTTCAAGGATCAGGTGGGAAGCACAGAAGTGTTGGATGCACCTCACTGCACTGCTGTTCGTCCTCAACACTTTGCACAATGTGAGAATGTTTAATAATTCCAACCCAGCCTACAGATAAGAATCTCTGGTGTCACATCACAACCGACAGTACTGGTGTGAGATTTGTAGTAAAACAATATTCCAGCTGTAGCTTTCATTTACAGAAATAAAACATCGGAGTGGAAGGGAGGTGTGTGGGGGAGAAGATAAACATTTTAGTCTTTTAGCACCATTTATACAAATTACAGTGAAGCTACTAAAAAGTGCATATTGAAAAGTAAGGAAAAAACTGAGCAATTAGAGCGTAGAGCTTGGTTTTTTATTTTGCTAGCTCTTTTAAAAAATTATCCAGTTAATATTAAACTTCTAAAGACATCCAAAGCAGGCAGATCACCAAATATAAATAACCTCTTTCCTAAATAAATTGTGTGGCAACTGTGGAGCAGGCAGTCCTATTTTTCTCCCATTAATCATTAGAAACTTCACATGCAGGAAAAGTCTCAGGGGATATTTCTGGCTGGGAAAAAGATCCTCCCTCCTCAGTTCTAATCAGTCCATCCCATCTGTAATGGTTTTAGAAATTGTTAATGACATAAAGTGACAGTCGAAGGGCTTTTTGGTCTGTCAGTATAGGGTTTCTGTGAGCTCTCTAACAAACTACTACGTACAGTTCTCAAAGCTTCTGGAAAATGATCTGGATTACAAGGGAATAAATATGATATGCTAGCAATCACAATCAGGAACTGAAAAGAAAGGCTTCCTTAATGCTGTTCTTTCAACTATAATGGTACTAAGATAAATCTGGCTGTGAGACAAACCGTGTAAGAGGGTTACTAACACTTAGAATATAGGTCTATATTACAGAATATGTAAAATATACAAGCATCTGAATAAGAAGCTAAGAATGGGAACTTAAACAAGCCTTTTGTTAATTTTATTTGATTCTGAATGCAGCTGTAATTCTAAAACCTAGCACTTATGCATAAAGACTAAGTGGAATAGTTTTATATTAAGAGCATACAACATAGATTGGAGGTCTCTGTGTGTGCACATATCTACCTATTTAGAAAGTATTTACAATATTTAAAGATAAATGTGGACCCAGGCTCTGAAGACTTTCCTTGATCAAAACTTACTGTTTGTTGGACAGCAATGCATAATTTGACCCTATTGACATAAAAAAAAAATTTATTCCATTTCTTTCTAAAGCTGGAGAATTAAGCTCCCTGAATCTCACAATGTGATACTGAATTCAATTATTTCATATGTCAGACCAAGGATAACAGCTAGCAAAAGTTTAAACCATTGCCATTTGAAATGTAATGCAAAATTCCACTAGAAGATCAAGATTCTTAATATTACTTTTAGTTCTACATAACCCAAGTAGATCAGATTCTGATCTTTCACAACCAAAACAATCCTTCTTCTCTAACTGATAAAAAGTAATGAAGGTTTTACATGAAGGAACTCAGAATCCGGCCAGCTATGTATGCCTGAATAACGTATACATATTTGCAAATATGAATCATGTTGGAGTAGGTTAATGATTGATATGGAAATGGAAATCTGCCAATTTTTTAAGACAAATTTTACTATTCTACAGCTAAACATTCTCTTTCCTATTATTTTTTTATTTTTCAGAAAATTCATTTCATTAGTGCGCCAGAGAAATTGATGTTTCAAAGACTGACATACATGCTAAGATGCACTAAGGTGCAGAAACGCTCCATCCTCCTCATTCGTTGACAGCCAAAACTTTTAAAAACTACCTGCAAGTGATCTCTGAAAGCCTATATACTTCTGTATTTGTTTCCCAATTTCCTCCTCATAGAAATATTTTATCATATTACAATGTAAGATAGGAAATATTAAAATATCAGTTCCTGAGAATTCACATGCAACATGCCACTGGATGAGCTGCTGCATGGCCCTTGGCAATGTGATACTGGCAGCTGAAATTCAAACAGGAAGCTTTTTCTGGACACAGCTTACTCTTCACCTCTTAGTTAAACATCACCATCTTCAGGCAGTGATATCCCAACAATTTAATTGTGTCACTCAGATGCTGTCTTCAGTAAAAGCAGTGTTTTAAATACTCAGTAGATGCCAAACATCATAATTAATATCTTGGAAGATATCACCATATTTCATTTAAATTGCATATTCAACCACAAAATATCAACCTAATCTAAAGTGTTACCATAGTAATCTAGGAATGATAGGGTTATCATCATACCTCTCTGTCTGTTTACTCCACAAGCTATTGCAACTTAGACGGAAGATCTCCAGGCTCAAGTTGTCATAAATATTCTTCAGCTACTCCTCAGTACCCTGGGTTTGCATAGATCCTTCAGTTATTTCTATAAGTCATCAGCTAGGACAGATCAGTATTTTCTCAGCTGAAGTCGCAAGTCACTGCTCACTTATGCTACAAGAGAACATGCATTAGGACTTTTTTGGGGGGGTGGCGGGGTAGGTAAGGATTATGAGCAATTTTAAGAATCAGTTGCTGGGTCAGCCTCCTCTTGCAAAGCCCAGTTTCTCTTTATTTTCTCTTTCTTCATTAGCTTCATCATATAGTTCTTCAGTGTAACTGTGATTTCCATCAGATTTTTGAGACTCAAATGCTGGCTTCCACCCACAAGATTTCACCTTTCTTACTGTGTACTTAACCCTCAGCAAGTGTCTGAAACTCCCTATACATTATGCATACCTGAATAAATCATGCTGCTCTTCTTCTCAGTGACATCTTTTATCTATTTTTTATTCACCCTCTATTATTAGGCATAATATTTCTGCCAAGTAACTTCATGTTGGAAGGTCAAAACACTGTTTTCATGCTGCTGAATTTGCTCACTCCCATGACCTTCCTGGTCAAACCCTCAAACCTTTACTTTGACACTTAATTTCTTCATATACTGGGGGTTGGGGGGTGGGGAGCAGGAATTTTTATTCTACCTCTGCTTCTCCTCTTTTTCTAATTCTTTTTCTGCCTTCGTTGCAGAAGGACTTAAATAAGCAATAAAACTTCTCTATATACATATGCACTGCATTTGGTCAGCAACATATACATCTTGTGAATTTGGATGCTAACACAGTTTCAGTTATTTGCTTCCATAAGCAAGCCTAGTTATCATTAATAGTAGTAGGGGGGGAAAAGTTAGCAGCTACATTGGAAATACTTATCTTGATCACTAATGAGTAAAATCAGAAGGAAAAAAGTTTGTACCAAGGAAGTGAAATATGACATTTTCTAATAATTTTGACTTTATGCTAGAGTTGATTATTAAAGAAACACCTTCTATTTGTCTTGCATTTTCTGTAACTTCGATCATTCTACAATAATTATCAATAAAGTATATTAAATATAAGAAGTCTCATTAGTATTTCTTTATTTTGGTAGTAGTTCTAATTCTCTATAAAAAGAAAACCTAATCAAGTCAACATTATATTGGACTTGGTGGCTAGTATTGTTTCTTCCAGTCTTATCTAGACCAGTAAAATATAGGGAGAACCACACTGTCAAAAATTCCCTGGTTATTGCCATCTGTACCACTCCACTAGGACTTTTTTTCTGGGTATAATGCAGAAGATCAGCTTTGTCTTATGTGCTGTGTTATTTTAAAAAGCATGAAAAATTTAATCTACCACTCTCTTGTTATTCTCATTTTCCATCATTCCTTCAGAAACATTATTTGATGCCTCCTCTCATTCCAGTCTCCCTCTTTCTACTCTGCCCTCAATCATTAATTTTCACTCTCTGCACCTCACTCCTTATGTCAGGATCTCACAATCCTAGCTGTTGACTAAACACCTACCCACATTCAGCATTTTGACCTACCTTCTTGATCTCTTACGAATGTGTAGCTGGCACTTTAAATTAGCATGATCAAAACAGATCTTTTGATATCCACATTACGCCTTTCTGCTTACTAAGTTCTCTATCAACACCTAGACCACCCCTTACTTGATGTTAAACAGCCTCAAGATTTGCACATATCAACTTTATTCATAGGAAATTCTGTTAAAATTTAAAAGAAAAGGAGCATTGACTCTTAAATCACAGGTCTTCTGTGATAGCCATAGAAACATATCTATTTCACACTAGTTAAATATTGTAAGCTGAGACCTCAATCTTTTTTTTTTTTTTTGTAAGCTTCGTTCAATTTGTTTGCCCTCCTACCCTCCTGTTGCTGTCTGCCTTTCTTTCCAACCTACCATGTCCTTTTTGATATCTGGGGTTTAAATTCTTTAAGTCAGAGAACGTCCACAGAATAGTTTACTACAATGGTAACATAATTTTTGTATGAGATTCTGAGGTGTAACAGTAGAAATAAAAAAAATATTGAAGTGTGTGAACTAGGTCCATTATCTGGTTTTAGAATGTTATTGATCATTCTAAATTGAACTTTGGAACAATTTAAAAATTGGTTACTGTTAACATAAAGATAAATTAAAGAGTCCTGTGGAGCAACTCATAGTGGACAGAAGAAACACAAATCCTACAGACCACCTTGATTTTCAGTAAGACCTATTTTGAAAATTTAAACAATGCTGGTTGTGCTGGCCCTCAGCAAAAAGCTCTATTTCATCCTCAAAGTTCTTGTGACATGCTTTATGGTGACCTCCTACTCAGATCTGTGAAACAAATGCAGAAGATGTTAATATTTTTTCTTCCTTTTTGTATGACAGTGACATTTTATGTTAATTTCATCTGCTCCTTGAGCTCTCAGAGCCAAAACATTCTGTGGGAGGCAGAATGATGTCATTTTAGTCATAGCATAATTTTTCAGCTGCTAGAACAAGACATATTGTGGCATATTCTTCAGTACTTTTTAAAAGTAGTGAAATATAAACTTAAGGTGATATATTTATGCATGAGGGGGTTACACTGCCTTTTTCAGCTCTCAGAGCTAAATAGCAGGTTTAAAGTGACATCTTTCCTCCTCCACCAAATATTTTTGCTTTGAAGCTTAAGGACACAAAATAACCTTGACCAAGTAATACCATTTCCAATTACTGTAACTACAAGATGGTAAATTGAAGTATTAATTTTGTGTTGCATTTGAGTCAGCTACTTAATTTAAATATCCAGAAGAGACTGTCCATAGGATACATTGGTCATTTTGTTAGCAAGTCAAAAAAAAAAGTGAAAATAAGATGTAAGTAAAATCACTAAAATCCCGCTAGGACTAAACAGATTAGGACTAGTAATCATCACAGAGGATACAATAAACAACTGCTGCATTGCTAGCTCTGTGTTGGAGCCAGGGAAAGAACAAAACCAATGGGTCTCTCTAGTCAGATTTTCAAAGGAAACACAAATGTTAAGCAATGCAGAACAGCAGTGCCACTGTCTTTCAATGTATTCTGTTTCATTTGGTTCAATGTTACATTTCTGTTATTTGCAATATACACTGAGTTGAAAAACTGTTCCTAGGAAGCAATACTTAAAATGTGCACACAAGGAGGTAGGAAGCATTGAAGATTTATCTTTTTAAGTTGAACTTTTTTTCTAGTCAAGTTTAAAATCAAAGCTATTACTTCATTAGCAACACATTTTTGCAGGTCATTAGCAAAGATGCATGTATTTAAAACAGTTCATTCACACTCAAAAAGTGGCTGCTCCTTTGCATTCATTCAGAAAGTATTCCAAGCTTCTGTAGAATCGTAGAATCATAGAACTGTTTAGGTTGGAAAAGACCTTTAAGATCATCAGGTCCAATCGTTAACCTAACCCTGTCATCCCACCACTAAACCATATCCCTAAGCACCTCGTCCACCCATCTTTTAAATACCTCCAGGGGTGGGGACTCAACCACTTCCCTGGGCAGCCCATTCCAGTGCCTGACAACCCTTTCATTGAGAAAGTTTTTCCTAATGTCCAACCTAAACCTGCCCTGGCGCAACTTGAGGCCATTTCCCCTCGTCTTATCTCCCTTACCTGGGAGAGGAGACCAAAACCCACCTCACTACACCCTCCTTTCAGGTTCTGTAGTGACAACAGAGTAATAAATCATGATGAAGAAATGCATTTTAACGTAATTGTTCTCCCCAAGTTATCTGCTTCCACTGGCTGTGCACAGGGTGTTAGGCACTGCTTGCTCCAGGCGAACTGAGCGGTCACAGTCACTGAGCGTGTGACAGTGAATGATTGCACAGTGGTATCACCTAGGCAAGAAGGTAGGCATGATCTGTGCAGTCTGGCCACTTATCCCTCCTTGTCTTCTCCTATCCTCTGACTCTGCAGTACCATGGGGAAAATAAGAATAGGCAGGTAGACAATAAAAACACCACCACCACTCCCAAAACAGCCCCCTCTTTTCTCAATTCAAATATTGCTTTTCTGTTTCAGGTATAGGGAGTAAACTTTCACGTGGGACTCAGCATGTGCTTCCTAATGCCAAAAGATGTATTAGTAATGGGGCAGGGGAATATTTACTGCCTTTACTGTTTATTTGGAACAAGATATGCTACCTGCAGATTAACTGAATACAATCTGAGATCCAGGAAGCATCAAAACTCTTGGCAACATTAGTGTTTCTTTGTGCTCAGGGGAATTAAAACAGTCTCTTTTTTGTTGCTTACTATCAGAAAGCCACTGAGTCAGAAGTTTTTCCTTATAATTTCTCTCCTTTCCAGTATACCTGTACTGCAATGCCTAAAACGTTGGTGAACTTTGTAACTCACAGCACAAGATTATTTCAAAGGCCATGGTCTGTATACAGAGAGAGCGCCATTGTACTTTAAATAACCACCAAATTTTTATTGTATTCTTTTTTTACTAGTAATATAATTCCAATACTAAATATTTTCTATTAGTCATTTGGATGGACTCTTTTTCTCAGTCAGTAACATATCTGAGATATGATAACTCATGATGATCTCCTACTACTTTTGAATAGAGTAAGGGGGGAAAACAATGATGTGCATCTTTTTTCAGAGAAGTACATACTACACGTTTACGTACAAGGTTGAATTATATTGCTACTTGTTTTTTCACCTATTTGAACTAATAAGAGTTCAGAACAAAAGCCTCAATTTTCAGCTTTGGGTCATTCAGAAATCTAAAGCTGAATGCAAACAGCCCTTAACTATGTTGTTGTAAATCCTCCATAAGCCCGTATCTTTCAGAAAAAGAGTCCAGTGGACAGATATTCAAAATGACTAAATTCCAGGCACCTAACTCTTCCTTGGTGAAGTTTTCTGTAATCAAATTCTAGATAGTAACATGTTTAAAACAGAGGAGTAATTCCAGCCAAAAAAAAATATTCCTAGTTATTGAAAGTATGGCTATTTCATAGAAGGCATAATTATCACTTGTAGCTTACATTTTTTTCTCTAATAAAGTGTCACACAGACTATATACTAATGGGCAAACTGTACTCACTAACCTTTTAATACTTTACCCTTTTGTACAAAGACTGAACATTATTAGGTAATGAAAGAGTGTATGAGAAAGTAGTAGATTATTTATGATAGAAACAAAATGAAACTAATGGGACAAGATTTGAAATCTGTGATGCATGAAAGGTGCTATAGAGGCAGCTTTGGCACCATGACAAATAAAGATAAAGACTCAGTGGGAAGCAACAGTGTGAACATGACTATGAAGAAGAAAGAATAGATTTACTGAATGAATCCTTACCATCTGGTGTTTATTTAATATACAATGAAGGTCAAATGGCTAGTGATCCCTTTTTCTATAGTCCAGTGACCAAAAGAATGGGAAGAATCAATGAATTTATCAATATGTCTGGAAATGTTTCACCATATGATCTGATTGAGTCAATATTATTGGAGCAACATATTCATTACTATTTCAGATATGGTTTGGAAGAGGCTCTATGGGTAAGAATTACATTCATTTTTTCCCCTCTGTCAGAAGTTCCATCAAAACGCATTTCATTGTGTAAAAGCAGATGCACTTAAAGAAGTAAAATTTATCCAGTAACATTTAAGAAGCTTGCAAAACAGAATTATATCTCACAAGTCAGAAACAGAGTAGTTTGTGCTAAGCTCTGTGAAATGTTTTTCTCCTTTGTTTCATTCTTTTCTTTTCTGCTAGTTTGAATACACATCTGTTTTATGTAATTATACCACAGGGACATATTAAATTTTAGTGAAATATGTTTATTAGGCATTATATATAAACAGCATACGCTAAGAGTAAATCTTATGTATATTTAACAGTATTATTTTACATAACATTCTGTCTTCTTGGAGGTTCTCACAGTTCTATACTTTCCTTCTCTAACACACCTGTTTCCATAATATTAGCCCATACTATAATGCAACTGCCCTTGTTGACTGGAATTAGCTACTAGATTCATACACCAGATAGTAAATCTGGTGAAAGATTTTAGTTTAGGTTTTCAAGCAAGTATCAATGCAAGAGACTTTTTAAAAAATAAGCAGTCAAATGGCTAAAAATATTCTTCTATCAACCTCCAAACCAGACCATTAAAAGGTGTAATTTAAGACTGTATACCTTAAAAACATCCTTCAAACAATACCTTAAAAATTTGGAAAGGATGCTAACTAGGCGTTTGCAAGATTAACCACTGGAACTCCTGAATCCTGTTTTCATCTCTATTACCCATTTGTTTTCTGCCCTTGAGTAAATAATTTTTTTCTTTAACTACTTTCAAGGTGGGTATAATAATAAATATGCCACAGGATCATAGTGAGCTCTCATTTTTTATAAAATACTTTGAAATCCTTGAACAGAAAAAAACCACATACATGCTACTTCAGCAGTGACCTGATTTCTACTCACCAAAAATCCACAAAAAGTCTTACTTTTAATTAGGACATGATTAATCTTGAATTAAAAATGTAGATTTTGTTATGATTTTTCATCAGTGTGGATATATCACAGCCAATAGTTCAGAGTTAACTATATACACAACCTGTTTGTTGTTCTGCCCTTGTATTTCACAAATGAAACTCAGGTCTCATTTGTACCATATTTTAACTCAAAAATTATAAATACAAGAAAACCAGGAATAGTAAATAGGTCCTGCCCTCTACCGGTGAAATTCCCACTCTAATTAACTGGATTTCTGGCAATGGGTGGAAAACATGGTGTATTGGGTTTCTGTGGCAAGGTCTTGGTAGTGGGGGGGCTACAGTGGGGGCTTCTGTGAGAAGCTGCTAGAAGTATTCCCTGTGTCCGCTGCTGGCCAAGGCCAAGCCAATCAGCAACAGTGGAAGCGCCTCTGTGATAACATATTTAAGAAGGGAAAAAAAAAAACGTCTGCGGCTCAGTAGCCGGAGAGAGAAGATAAGTGAGAGGATGCAAGAGAAAAGAGCCCTGCAGACACAAAGGTCAGTGAAGAAGGAGAGGAGGAGGTGCTCCAGGCGCCGGAGCAGAGATTCCCCTGCAGCCCGTGGTGAAGACCATGGTGGGGCAGGCTGTCCCCCTGCAGCCCATGGAGGTCCACGGTGGAGCAGATCTCCACCTGTAGCCCGTGGAGGACCCCGCGCCGGAGAAGGTGGATGCCCAAAGGGAGGAGGCTGTGATCCCATGGGAAGCCTGCGCTAGATCAGGTTCCTGGCAAGCCATTGCGGACCCGTGGGGGGAGGAGCCCACGCCGAAGCAGGTTTGCCAGCAGAACTTGTGACCCCGCAGGGGACCCAATGCTGGAGCAGTCTCCTCCTGAGGGACTGCACCCCGTGGAAATTATTGGCCCATGCTGGAGCAGTTTGTGAAGAACTGTAGCCCATGGGAAGGACTCACGTTGGAGAAGTTCGTGGAGGACTGTCTCCCGTGAGCGGGACCCCACGCATGAGCAGGGGAAGAGTCCTCTCCCTAGGGAAGAAGCGGCAGAGACGACGTGTGATGAACTGACCCCAACCCCCATTCCCGTCCCCCTGTGCCACTGGGGGGGAGTGAAGTTGAGCCCAGAAAGAAGGGAGGGGTGGGGGGAAAGGTTTTTAAGATCTAGCAGTTTTTCTCCTCTCCTTCTCTGATTTTGACTGATAATAAATTAATTATTTCTTTCCAGTTGAGTCTGTTTTGCCCATGATGGTAACTGATAAAATGATCTCTCCCTGTCTTTATCTCGACCCACGAGCCTTTTGATTTACTTTTCTCTCCTCTGTCTGGTTAGAGGGGAGTGATAGAGCGGCTTTGGTGGGCCCCTGGTGTCCAGCCAGGGTTAAACCACGACACATGGTAACCCATAGAGTACTGCTATCTTAAGGTATTTACAAGGTTCTTAAATAAGCAGAAGTAAAAATGCAAATTCAAAGATGAGTCATTTCCCTATGAAAATATGAAAAATTAAATGAAACAATGCCTAAGAAGACCTTAGAAGTGAATTTTGGAAACATGGAAAAAACTCAGTCAACACCAATGACTACTCATCAAACCTCTCTTCCTCACTCTTCTTAATCATGTCCTATCCATCCTCTTCCCCCCTACTTATATTAAATCTCAATGAGTTGTTTACCCTAACATGTATCTGATTACATTGGAAAATGGCTGGTATCACTTAACATCTATACAATCTGCCAGTCCAAGCTAGGATCAGCCACAGAGATTAATGTTGTGTGTTCACCTAGTTTCTCAGCTCCAGCTATACAAATCTTTCCTACTTTAAGCCATCTTTCAAAGCTTCTGACAAAAGCATTCTCAACTTGGATATAATGAGGATGCATCTTGGACAATCAACCAAATTGCTGCCATTTTCCATTCTTTTACTTTTTTTCCACTCTCTCATTTTATCTAGATAACATACTTTTATCAGAAACCTACCTAGGGTAGGACACCTGTGAGATATCCTTTTAATAATCTTAATAAAATCAATTCTAGGTTTCCTATTCCAGCACTGTGCCTTGTTTGACTCAGCAAAACATACCAACCCCCTTTTTTTTTTAATCACCAAAGGAAGATCTTAGTTGTGTAAGCCCTCTCCTGCAAGCCCTGGGATATTTTTACCCAAGAAAGCCTAAACAAATTTAATGAATTTTCTTTTGCCTATCCTCCATCCACTTTATACTTTCTGAAACATTTGGTGTTCATCAACACATGTAGCTATCTCTTCTCTGTTGCTATGCTGAGGAGGACACAGTTAAGGACCTGATTTTACAATGCTGCCACTTCTACTAAGGGACTAGCTTATAATATCAGAAAAGATAATCAAGCACAAGGCAAGTTATATCATTTTCTGTCTTTTTTCCTAGTGAGAGCTTTCAGTAGTAATGGTGAAAGGCAGTTCACAAAATGTCATCCATTCACACTTCATTACTTCGAAGTCAAGATGTGCAAGAACAGAGGCTATGTAGGGCAAGATCAGGCCCAAATTCAGAATCCCTTTTACTGTTCCTCCCTGGTCCCTCAGTGACTTAGAATTTCACCTCTGCTGCAGAGATAGAGATCTCTCCCTGTTACTTTGTAGTATTATATGCCAGCAACATATTTCAGCTCAATCAACAAACTTCATGTCAGCAGCAGGTGACAGGTTTCTTGTTCTTAAGATTGTCCTAATGACACTTTCTGTTGCTGTTGCTTAGGTTTATGTTTATGCAAGTGCTGTGAATGTGAGGTGTTAATCAGCAGCTCTAATTACTAGGGTGGAATGAACATTCTAGGATTGACTTCATTTGGTTTTCATAAACAAGGTTTACCTGAGGCTTTGTTCACACAGAAATAAATTTAAAATGATAGAAAGCCAGCCTATAGTCCCTTGAAATCATCTTTAATCTATGTGGTCCCTTGCCGATAATTTTAGTTGAAACTTATTTTTTTCTATCAGAAGCAAAAGGGGAAATTAGTAGTTAGTGAGCCAGAAGAAGGTTCTTGAAAAGAGTTAAATTCCTACCTCATTTGTATAATATCTCCTAATTTGGATATAAACTCCAGTAGTTTAGGCGCCAAGGAAGATCTGGAAAATCTGGTGAGCTAATGACCTCATCATAGGTGTGGCCACTCTACAACAATTAATACAGAAAAAGGGTCATGTAAAACATTGAACTGATCTTGACAAACTGCTATGGATATGGAGATTGGGTAGGTATGAAGAATTGCTGAAAAATTTTAAAATTGGCACAGCTCTCATAGTCTGTGATGGGGAAGACACAGTGGGGGATCAAAAAAAAAAGAATGATAAATCTGGGGTGAACGTATGTGCTTTTCTAAGAGAAAATTCAGCTTATCAGGAAAATGGAACTTTAGTGATTATATAGGAGTACATAAACACATTTCATCTGAATGCAGCCTCTATATTTTGCATTGCCCTAAAGTCAAATATAATTAAGATAAATATTTAATATTTCCAAAAGGTCCATATTTTTATATATATATGTGTGTGTGTGTGTGTGTGTATCTCCAGATACTGTGTTTAGATTTTCATAAGAATCAGTTCAATGGCTTAGTACAGGGGGAAGAAACGGGTCTATAATGGGACGGGTGAAAGTGCAAACTCCAAAAATTATATATTAGATTAGCACATATTTAGGTGAGTGTGATTATAACATCTCTAATGCAATATCCAAACACTGCAAACATACAAAAAGCTCTACATTTCTAGATTGTTAAAAAGTACAGATATAGCTGGTTTTTTTCTTCTTTCTAATAAATGAGTAAGAGGATGCAAAGGAAGAGGCTTCTAGGATCTAGGAAAGCCAACCAGGTTGCCCACATACATCACAACAATACAATCATGTGCTCTCACTGACTACATTTACAATGTAGTGGATTCTCTTTACCGTCCCATTTTCTACTTTTTTAAGTCTGAAGCACAGGCTGACTGGAGCTGGGACATACTAGGAGACTCTCCTTTTGTTACAAGATGAAAGGTTTTTCAGTGTTCTCTTCCTAGTTCCCACTGTAATTTTTCAAATAAGTTCTCAGCATCTGATTATGCAGAACCCTAAATCACTTTAAATCATTACCACAAGTTACATTATTTGTTTCTTGTATCAATCACCACTATATAACAAATGGGTATCATATCCATATAAAAATTAGCATAAAGAATATCTTGAACCATTATATCCAAGATGTTTATTATTATTTTTACTCTCATAGTGCTGAAGATGATAAGGAATACTTACTTTTTACTATGGGGTGCCATGTGTTTCTCTTACTTTGGATCATGTGTTACACAGTAATGGGGTTTATCAATCAAAAGAGTAATCAGACTTATTCATTATCCAAATAATTCAGATGATACAGCATTTTGTTTGCAGGAGGACCAACCCACTTAAATTTTATTCTCATGGTGTGAATCCCAGGCAGGCAGAACTCAGAACAAAACACCATTCTCTTGATTCCCAGTCTGATAATCCCACAGGGTTTACAACCCACTATCCTGCACGGTTTCAGTTCAGCACCACTGGCATCCATTCCTTGAACACTGTCTTCAGACATATGCTATACTTAGGGCCACAAAGAATGTTTGGAAAGGATCTTTTCCCATAATAGCAGCTCAAGATCTCTTTCCAAACTTTCACAAAAGGAGGACTATGAATCTTTCCAACAGCCAGCAGAACAAACAGAAATACTTCACTCCCCTTCCTAGTCTGGTTTTACTGTATCCATAAATACTATAAGATTTTTACCTGGTAAATTTGGAGTGAAATTCACTTGCTTCATTTCAGAGTAGAGGAAATCTTACAATTACGTGTTTATCTAAACAATACACTTCCTCCCATGCTGATGGTATTGAATGAGATTGCATGTTTTCTTGGAAGAAAGATAAATGAAAATAGGCCATGGATCAGAAGTGCCTACTGGCACCACGCCATGAAAATATCTTCCTTCACTACTTCCCTTCCCACTGTACAATTCAATTCTGTGTCACTCCAAATATCATTCATTGTTCTCTCATTGCCTTGCACTTTCCTTGTGAGGATCCTATGCATTTTCTATTTAGTACATTAGTCTACTATAACTTTGACGTATATTTACTATTGTTGACCTTATTTTACAAGAGAAGCAATAAAGTAACAAATAGTTTGATTTGTTTGATTTGCCATATCTATGAAAGAAGAAAAATTCAGTTATCCTCTCAGAGAACTGGACACTGTCTTCTGCTAGGAATTACCTTTCTCAAGAAACTTATCTTCTAAATTACTTCCTTCAAGATATCTTCCCTTTCTCTTGGGGAATGCATTCTTCTTTCATGTAATGTATAAGAGAGAAAGAAGATAATGCCCATAGAAGCTCTTTTCCATTTAGGTTTTCATACTATAATACTACTGCAATATATAAATGTCTTTATGTTAATTCAGGGTGAAATTACACATTAGAGCTGCCAAAAGAGGGAAAATGGCCTTCACCTCTGCATCTTTCTTCTCCATTTTGCTGGACCTTGAATTTTATGTTTTAAGTTTTTAAGAGAACTTGGAAGGGGGCATATACTTTTATTTAGACAACCATCAGTGTTTTTCAGTTAAAAAGCAAATTAAACTCTTCTAATATTGATTTTAGGTTTTTACAGTAAAGCCCTAGAAGAGTCATGATGGTAAGCAGTTTCATTAAGAACATGTCCTGCAACCGAGATGGTGTATTTTGAAAAGGTCTGAAGTGACTTAGAACAGAAAACACACTGAAAATTAAAAGCTGTATCTCTGTTCAAAAAAGTAACTATAGTTAAGAACTTGATACCAAGAATGTAAGGTGTCTAACTACGTAGCTAGATGACTACTCAGATATTCTAAAGTGCTGGGTAGATGTTATTCTGTTGTCAAGTCAAATACCAAACAGGCAAAGATAACGCCTAATTTTAAAATCCCACTAAGCCTTTATCAGCATTAGTCAAGGATTAAAAAAATCCACACGTGCAACATCTATGTAACCATTACAAAAGTATTTGCTAGTATTTGCAGAGTTTTGGGTCTCAGACCACTCAGAAACTAAGTTTCTGTAGCTTAACGAGTTAATGCACATCAATTGATACATGTAAGAAAACACCAATCTAAATTCAATCTAAATTCATGGCAGTTGTGAGGTAATTCAACTTAAACTTCTTTCACTGAATACACAGGTCAACAGGCACTACAATCATAGCTGGAATGCACATAGCCACTTACCAAGCAGTAGTAAATCCACTGTGGCTGAGCCCTTAAGGAGTTTCCAGACTTTTATTAAATATCAGATATTGCATTGTGATGTAAATATTTAGTTCTTCATTTCTATAGAGGATTATATGTAGGTAAATTCCAGGCTAAATGCCCAGCTAGCCAGCTCAGAGACTGTGACTCCCACAACCATCAGACCAATTCTTATTAATGTAATTCTTGAATCTGATACAATTTTGTTTGCTTTTTTTTTCCTTTAAATTGAGTACAGGTATCAGTGACTCCAACTAACAGAAAGTGAACAAAACTGTATTAGGAGGACAGCACATATAGTTTCTGGTTGCAAGAGATCTTCAAGTTACACCAGCAGTTCAAGGAGGTGATGTGACAGTTGATGAAAGACAAGGCACAGAGGGAGATGTCTGACTTTTACTTAAATAACAGAAGTATCTTTATATGATGTTCATTAAAGCCAATTCAAATATTCCTACTTACATTTAAACGTATGTATATAAATCACATGTAAAAAGTCTTCACAAAATTCAGAAGTTCTGCACTCTCCTATCTAAGTAGCTTTGTTCTTAATACAAGGACTGGTCTCTGAAAATGCGCACTCTTCTGTTAATCATTAAAATGAATTAAATTGCACTCAAACACAGGCCAAATAACCACAATCTATTGTGATTAAGGTGTATGGAAGAAGAAGACGAAAAGAAAAAGCTTCTCCATCAGGGCTGCTACTGTTGCAGTAACAGGGAAATGTATATTTTGTCTTGCAAAATTCAAAGACAATTCAGGACAAATTTTCTGTTTAGATGGAATAGACAGGGGAAGCTGAAGCCTATTTTAGGTGACCATTGATCATCCAAATGTCATGAAACAGAAGATCATGACCTTTTTTCATAAACTACAGCATTTCAGACAATAAGATTTGCCTGGTCAGATAATGAATATTCATGTTTACTTTTATAGCAAGAATTGTGTTCTCCGTATTTTGCTCCTGTCTCTATGTAAACAACAGCTGTGACTTTTTTTTAATTATTTTTTTTTTTAAACTTAAATGCTTATTCTTCTCTATCAGTAAGAACACCATCAAGGAAACTGCATTCTCTAGGCAAATGTTGCAGTGTTTCTGGACAGTGGAGGTAACACTGCTGAGCTTTGGTTCATTACTAAAGAAGAAATATCAAAAATTATAATCCATATAAGGGTTAAGTTCTCTTCACCTATTAACACAGTATACTAAACATTTCTAAGAAATTCAGAAGAATTAGTCAAACCTAAGCTGCAAGAGTAACTGCCCCAATACACCTTTGAAAACAGAGTTGAGGAGAGCCGGCTCCAGAGCTCTTAGAACAGCCTGGTCACCAGGACTGTTCCTCAAAAATCCCTTCCTGCATCTCCCTGGAAGGTAATAAATATTTTTAAGGAATATATTGTCTGTCCTTCCCTTTCTGTTCCTTTTTTTTTTCCCCCTCTATTTATACTTACACATAGTTTGCTTTATGTGCAGGATTTTGATGACTTGTCAGAGACACTCAGATGTATTTGGAGAAACATTGCCCCAGCAAAAACCCTCATCAAGTAGAGATAACAGATGGAAACGAAACAAACAATTTCCTGATCTAAGCAGGCAAATTCAGGATTTGGTTTACAGTACAGGGAGCTGGGACTTCTAATGAATTCACCCACTGAATTCTTCTGTGAAAGCATGACATGGGCTCCCCCCAAGTGATTTAATTTTCATTAGCACAGTATTGTTAAATGAAACATGTAAAATATGCTGGCCTCAAATTCTCTGTGTGAAAATGGCAAGAAATGAGAAACTTCTTTGGAATCAAACTTCCCCTTTATCATAGCAATCCTCATTGCAAACAAAACTATGTATCTTTTTTTTTTTTGCTATACTAAAAGCTTTGTTCTCCTTCTAATGAAAAAATATTGGCCAGAGTATATTTCTTTGCTTGATTTAATTTTTTTTTTAAAGCTGAAAATAGAAATATTAGAGGAAATAGGAAATAGAAGCTCTTTGTTTTGTAAAAGGTTTAGTATCCCTGGCACCCTGTACCATAACTTTTTTTCTTTAAGAGTATCAGAAGCAGCTGAAGAAGAAATCATTATAAAGTTGCATTTATATTCTGTGCCTGGTATGATCAGATCCTGGCTCTGATGTTCTGAATTGTCACAGCAAAGCCCTACTGAAATTTCTCAACCTTACTGTTTCTGAATTGGTTCTGATATCTGCATACTAAAACACTTCATCTAGTTCCAAGATAACCGAGCTTACCGATGGAGAATGTGTCTCGGGAGGAACAATGAAAGGGCATTAGAGAACTAAACGCGCTTGGCTGATTCTATCTGAATTCTTAGTCAAAGCTAAATCAAAATCCAGACCTCTGAGCCTGGGTTTGAGAAGCAGGCCAGTAAAAAAGATATTGTAAATTACATTTGTACTTCTGAAAATATAGTGGGTTTATGTAAAAGAACTAAACCAGAAAATATCTTTTTTTCTGTTCATATTTCAAATCAAAATGAACTACCCTGAAGGATTTCTTCAAGACCTGTATTTACCTAAAATATTTAAGCCATCACTGAAACATAATGCAGTAGGTTTTTTTAAGGTTACTAACAAGTTATAAAATAACATTAACTAACGAATTGGGAGAAGAATTTTCCAAACAAAGAAATTAATGTGTACCAGATAAAAATATTAGCATTTTTCATTATCATTCTTCAAAACAGAAAACTTTTTCTTTTTGGAATTTCTGAACTGACACAAATGTCTTTAAAAAGGGCAATTAGTGACAAGTGACTATGAAGAACCCTGTGTTGAGAAGCTGAGCCTAAGCCTCTTGAAGATTCTCCATGTAAACAAGTCAGACCACATCACTCATTATCCCTCTTTTGTTTACTGGGAGAAAAGTTCAAACTATTTAATGAGAGGATTACCCATACTTCAACTCCATTGAAAAAGATTAATTGATATTTTCCTGTTAGGGGTTTAACCACTTGGATTTGGCCTCATATCCCCTATTGTTACTGATGCTGTGATCAGCAGAGCAAAGTTGCTTAAACGTTAGACAAACTTCGCAGCATAAATTACACAAACTAATTTATGTTAAAGTTTGGGGAGCATCTAAGCCTGAAGAACTTCTATTAGCTCCTCAGGTGTTCAGAAAAAATAGCTGTTAGAAAATAAAATGCTTTATGAAGAAGTATCTCATCTTTATACAGAATTTTATAGCATATTAAAGCATTTGGATTCAGTATAGCAATTGTGCTACTATGAGAAAAATATGTAACATATAATAAAGTCAGCACTACTAGTACTATTGACATTTCATTTTAATGTGGTTGTTTTCTAATTACATTTAGGGGGTGGGGGGAGCAGGGCCGTGAATCTCTAAATATATTTTTTCTTCAAAGCCTTACAAATTTTCCAAAAAATGAGTGTCTTGTGGACATATGGCTGCATATTTGGATAACACCATTTGCATTTTCAAACTTGCAATATTTTTAACCACTCATTTGGCTTTTGCTTTCAGAAAAGCAGACAGTTAGTGCATTCATTTGAAACGATTTAGTCTCTTTAACTCTTTAAAAAAGACAAGAAGGGAAAGTATTTGTATTCATGAATCATTTAGCATATATGTTTGTGTTTATGTTTGAAAATGTAAACTGATAATATGATATAGATTTATTGAGTAAAAAAGCAAAGATCTTGTAAA
Source organism: Gorsachius magnificus (assembly GCA_034008185.1). Taxonomy (NCBI): domain Eukaryota; kingdom Metazoa; phylum Chordata; class Aves; order Pelecaniformes; family Ardeidae; genus Gorsachius; species Gorsachius magnificus. The sequence continues at coordinate 39,284,364 of CM067086.1, read as the reverse complement.
TATTAGCAAACTTCATAGATATTAAGAGGAAAGTAACACCATAAAACACATAAGACTTACTTAAAGAGAAAGTGTTAGCATTAGGGAAAAAAACTAAAACAGTGAACCTAAATGGGAGTAGTTAGGGCATGATTATATAGGTTTCAATCCCACAAAGAATGCATGCTTGAAATAAAACTGGGAGATATCAGCCCTCAAGAAACAACATTCCCCATTCTTCTAGTGCCTAATAAATATACAGTATTTACAATTACTGATTCTGTTCTAAAAAAGATTTTCACTTGTATGTATCCTATTCAGTAGTAGAAAAAGTATGATGTCTATTAATAAAAGAAACAAGATGGTTGACAAAATAACACTTCTCCAAAACACAAAACCGAAATATTGTCAACAGCAACAGTTGAAAGAAAGGAGAAAATGTTCAGGGTTCCTACAAATAAGACAGGAGAATATATTTTAAAACATGCTACAAGTGAAATGGTAATTTAAAAACTGAAAATAATTTTTGACGCAGTTTTAAGGTACCTAAAAAGCACATCAGAAGAATTGCAAAAATTTTGGTAATTTTCAGTTCTCAAGACTGGAGAAAATGTTATTATAAATTATAGCTAAAAAAATCTTATGATGTAACATCCAGATGTTTAATGCATAAAATAAATTTAAAAATCAACTAATTTTCTTTTAAAAATCGGTGTAGAAAATTCCAACAATTTCAGAATAATCATCTTTAATGTACAGATTCTAAACTCTATATATGCTAAAATATGCAATAGTCTGAAATTTGTAATATTGTGCATACATTTGGACATATTGCAGACATATTTGGACATATTGTGGACATATTTGGAATATTTCAGGTTTTTTTCTTAATTGACATACTATATGGATACTTATATTTTCAAGAAACAGCAATCTGCTGCTTCTTGAATTATGTTTTTTAATGTGTGTATCTAATTATTACTTATTTATTAATTTTAGCAGAAGTTTAATTAATTAGCAGCTGATGCAAAGTATGACAAAAGTAAATACAAGCACTTACATTACTTCTGATATTGAACAAGTACAAATTTTATTGACCCTGATCCTCACAAATGTAGTTAACCTTATTGATTAACTCAAGCACACTGAAATAGAGTGAAAAATGTTTTACCACAAGCCACTATAGTATGACCACTATGTCAGCTATTTCAGCCTTCAAGACTTAAATGCACAGCCTACATTGAACATATTGATTTTCCTAAATAGTCCCCCTATAATAAATACTACATTATCACTGCAAGTCTCTGCAGACATGTTAGGTGATCAGAGAGTGGAGCCGTAATCAGAGGAAGTTCTGTGAAAGATAATCTTTCTTTATTCTCCTCCTCTGAGAAATTAGGTGGAGAGGAAGCAAGGGACAGCAGCAAGCACCATAGTTGTTCCGATAAAATCTGCTCTTAGATTATGAAATATGTCATCTTAACACTTCAGCTTTTATCCTTCCAAAGGCAAAAGTTTTCAGAAACACGTACAAATGTAATTAACATCATTCCTATGCTTTTGCTACTGTAAGGCCAAGTTATTGCTAAAAATATCCAAGATGTAGCAGAAAAACACTTAGAAAGATAAAATAGCTTGTAATAGAATTAATACATATAAATTGAAAAAAAATAATCTTGTTGGTTGGTCATATTAGAGCTAATATATTTATTATCTTGCAACATTATTATTTTGAGGTTATAATTTGCTTTTTTATATACTATGGTTAAGAATTATGTGTGTAAAGAAAGAAGACAAGAGCTTACAGGTCATGACATTTTCTAGCCTAAATTATAAAACCTTCTCAATTTTTTGAAAACTTCAAATGTACCTAATCTTGCTATGAAAAGACAAGACAAAACCAGAAGGAATACAAGACTTTAACAAAACAGAAGACAGATGTCCAGAAATTATCAATTGCTAAAGCACACAGATTGTGATTAAATTTTAATGTGGCTTTTAACTTAAGTAAAGATTTTGCTTATCGAAGAGAAAGAATCCCAGAGAAAATATTGTTATTGATTTCATCATTTTAGATGTAACTGATCCTTTAAGTAATTTTTCTTGGTTTCAGTGTCACTTTTTAAGTGTCTGCTTAGACTGAGGAAATCATTAGAGGGCATGTTCATTTAAAATTCTGAGTCTAATGCATAAATTGTTCTCCAGCGCACTCAAAGTCACATCTGTTTAAAACAAAACACAGCATTCAATGTGCTGAGTAAAATCAAAACATAACAGTAGAATGGTTAGAGAGAGTTAACTTAAGGAAATGAAATGGCATGAAAAAGTTTTTGATTGATTTAGAGAATGATTGTGTGCTTTTAAAAAATATATTGATTATCTTTAATGTGTTGAGAAAGAAAGCATAACTTGTACTATAACATGACAGTCTCACATATGGTGAAATACATACATGGCCTCACATGGCTTTTTAGTAGAGCTGTATCAGGATGGAGGTTGCCCATTTCACATAAGCAAGATGCAGTGGCTTGGTTTGTTTTTTGTTAAACAAGTAGAAACTGAATTATGATGTTGCCACACTGATAAAGAAGCAGTCCTTATTGTTCTGTCAATAAAATTAATTGCTAAAATTGAGGAGCCATAATAGCCACTATCATGTTCTGATGTTTCATAAATATTTAACTGTGTAAGACTCGAGGTCAAAAGGGCTAATTCAGTTTAGTTTCCTGAACAGTCATGCAAAATTGACTACTTAGAAAGTGAAGTGAATAATAATGACAGATCTTCATATATACAGTGTTCTTTGATACAGACACACCATCTCCATTTACTCCATAGATTTAACATAGTCTATTTGTAAATAACACTTGTTGATTTTACGTAAAGAATTCTGTTCGAGTCAGATACCTGCTGCCCTTAAGCTTAACAACTTCATGTCTTGTAAAACAGAAAAATAGCCATGAAACTAAAATCTTCTGTGACATTACATCTAAACCAATTCTCAACATGTTTTTCAGGAAGTTTTATGTGTAAAGCCAATATGGAGAGATAGGATCCACCCAATCCTCTTTTCAGAAGAATGAACTAATCCATAATTCATAAGAAGTCCTAGACTTTGACAGGGGGACACGTAAACATTGGTCCAGTTAGAATGTCATTCCAAAAAGCTACTTAATATCAGGCTTTTCTGATCCTACAGCTCACCTTTCCTCAAGACTCCTTACATCAATATTTTACTGAAATTCCCACCTTGTCACACTTTGCTTTTCCTCCGCATTTTATATTAGATCTGTGAAAATAGAATGGCGCACAGAATAGTTTGGTGGCCACATTCCAGTATGAATTTCACTGAAAGTTCAAATATATAAAATATATTACATTGACAAAAGGCACAGAACATTTTTTTTAAATTATTTTTGCCTTCACACTTTCCTTTATCATTTCTTGCATTACATAGAAGGTCCCTGAAAGCAACCTGTTCCTACTTATTCCTGAAAAACTGATGACTAATCAAAATTATGATTTGTAAAATACAATATGTCCAAAAGTTACAGTAAAGAACACAAAGAAGTAATCATGTTAACTTAGAATGAGAGCTTTCACCAAACTAAAGGAAAGGTCAGATGAGAGGAGTTCAACATTCTCCATTATGCAACTCCTTTATGATCTACTCTTGTGGCAAAGAAGTAGTAACTCATCTAATTTTCTTCCTGCTCTATATGTCAGCTTCGTGAACTAGCAAATACACTTTAGCCCTGAATATGAAATAAACAGCAGAGAGGAGCAACCATGATTACTATAAAAAACATTTAGGTTTAAGGATCTTCAAGAAACACTGCCTGGCCACAAAAAAGTCAATATCGAACAATTTACCATATAGGGTATTTAGAACAATGTAGCTGTTTCATTTTTCCATTACAGAAAAACATTGTGGACTTCAGTGTGGTACACATGTCAATTAATATTATGCTTCTAATGATACCCACAGTTACTCAATACAAGCAGCAATTATAGAGCAGTGCAGTGAGTAGCTTTTTAGACTCTGGTAACACTCAAGCTCTGAATGGCAAGAGTGGTTTATGGGAAGATTTCACAAAGCACATGAAAACAAAACAAAATCAGATAACTCTCCAAGACAAGACGTCTGTCATGTGTCTGATATTTAACTCAAAGCCTCTAGTGGCATTTTCTTCATGTAAATTAAATATCTCTGAATTGCCTATATTACCAAATAAAACATTATGAGTAACTCTTGCATCTCTGGAGCTCCCTCTCCTGTTTACGGTCAGCAAACAGCCTTGGTTTCTGTTAGGGTAACCCAGACACTTTCATGGGTCTCAATCAGGTTAGGCCCATGTGATCTGACTTTCACAAATTAGAGGAATTTTTCCAACAGTGGTTCTACTCAAATTTAATGACAAAAGGTTGCGTGACAATCTACTGGCATTTGTGTAGAAAACAGAGAATAGCATTCATTTCACCATAGAAAAACCTTGGAAAACTATTGAGGAAACTTCCAAAAAGTCATTCATTAAGTGCGTGCAAATGCCCATACCAGAATTGAGAAACTGATCTCCGGCAAACACAGGAGCTTTTTTTTTTTTTTTTTCAATTTTAAAGTTTTCTTTAGAATATGTGTCTACTAAACAGTTGGCCTCAATGGTTGCATTGTCCCATTATTGATGAGGCATACGAGACCTATTTTCAGAGTTGCTTGACATTTTTCCTTATGTGGTTGCTTTCAGTTAATTGTAACTTTGCCAGACTCACTGGTTTAGGCTGTAATTTTTCATGCTGACTGTCTAATTTAGGCTGATAATTCTGAAACAATTAAACTAAAACAGTTTTAGCCATTTCCAAGAACAAGGAGACATCAATTTCTTCTAATTTCAATTCCTTGACTAAATGCTGTTCTAAATGTCATGTACTAGAATCACATTACACTTAGTTCTGCACTGACAGAAAAAATGGTGATCCACGCCCCAAGAAGCTTATATTCTAAGTGATCAACAAACCAGGTACAGAAACCAATGAAGAAATACATGGTAACAAGGAAACACTGTTGGACACCATGATAGGCAGTGCCAACAAAACACCAAAATTAACTTTAATCCAAATTCGCTTTGCCTCATTTCAGTCTTGAAAATGGGTGATATTACTCTTATCTCTACTATAAAACAAATAAAAATAAATAAATAGAAATGTTAGCAGAAGAACTTTGAGAAAACATTTTTTTGTTCTTTAAAACAGAAATGGAATAGTATGGTCTGAAAGGAAAACAATATCAAATAGCACCATCCGTTGTATACACACAATTGCACCATTCAAGGGATAAAAGGAAGATTGCATGTACCTACCCGTAATGAAGCAAGCTAAGGAAATTGACCTGTCCACAGGGTTTTCAGTGCTATGGTTGCTGCATGAGTTTCTAGTGAGATTATTTAAGTGAACCATCTTGCTTTGGGTGGACAAACATTTTGTAAAATTCTTAAAATCTGCAGGACAACCATAGACCTTTCTAATAAAATTGGGGGTTTATTTTGAAAACAAACTCTCCAGCGCATGTTCAGCACTACGCATTTCAGTCTCCTCATAAAGTGAAACCTGTTCCACAAAATCTGCTCACAGCATTTTTCAGATAAGCTACCATGTGATGAAATTGCGCTTCACACATAACTAAATTTCAACTCAAAATTCAGATGTTTTGAGCTGCATCAGACAAAGCTATGTTATATCCTGATAGCATATCATTTACATTGGTAAGAGAGTTTTCCTTGTTTTTCAAACATATATTTACAGAGAAAAATATTTTATTGTGTACTCTGATTATTTGTCGAGCCTCAATAGGGATTGGAGCCCCATCGAGTTGAGTGCTATAAAAGCACAGAGCAAAAGGAAATCTTTGAGTCAAAGCACTTACATGCTATGAATAACAGAACAGTCAGAAAAGAAAGGAGAAAAAACTAATTTTTCAAGATCATATACCAAAGATAGTTGTTCAGACTTCCTAGATAGTAGATCACTCTGCCTACTACTTTCAGCTATGTCAGTTGTGGGGATTTATTCTTTACTACCTCTGCTGCAGGAACACAGTACCTTATCAAAGCAAATAAAGCCTTGTTTGAAAAGGTGATCTGCATAAACAAAAATAAAGCAATTCACGTTCCCACCATTAATGCTAGGGAGTGATTTCTAGAAATTCAGAATTTTCAAAATTTTCTAAGAACAATTCTGGCAAATATTTTCAAAGTTAATGCTTCAGTGCAATGACTTTTTAGAATAGCCAAAATTAACTAAAAAAAAAATCTAAGTTTTTGAAACAGGTAACTGAAATATACTACTCATTTGAGTATGAAAATATTTCCTGACCAAAGAGAAGATAATTTTTCTCAATATTGGAACTTCCAGTTAGCTCATATCAGATTTGTACAGATTATAGGAAGCTGTAAATTCCTTTAAGATTCCTTCTCTCGCTCCCTAAGTAACCCAATTCCCATGCTTTAGAAAGCCTATTAAAATGTGCTAATATTCACTTCACCAGCTATGTTCATTGTAACACGCATCCATGTATTTCAAGTGCATAGGCTGACTCTCATACAAGACTATGAAGAATGGATGTACAAAAAAGGTTGTGATGGAGCATCTCAGGCATCACAAAAATAGCAATAAAAAAATTTCTTGGTTTTCAGAACAGCTTGTCTGTAATATTCTACCAGTAATATTTTAGTAGGGCAATAGATGAACATATCAGTTTAGATTAATTTGTATAATGGCACATTTAAGAGACTGACTTTTTGAAGTTTGTTCCATCTCCACGTGTAATTTTTGGCTCCAGCATAATCACTGCCGTACTGTCTTCTTGCACATGGTAAACTAGCCATCTGGATAGTGTGTCAGCATTAATGTTTTCACACCCTCAGCTTCCTGTGCTAAATGAAGTCAAATTCTTGAATTATGGCAGCCCACCTGCATATAATTTTTTCCATAGTCTGTGACTATAACTTTTCTTCCCAGAAAAGTACAACTAATTATTATTATTCTGAAACCTGTGAGGTTTTGAAGGTCTAGGAGTTAATTGCACTTTTAATTTTCTATAGAGAGGGGACTGACAAGACTGTAGCCTAAGGTCAAAAAGGATTCAACATCTCTTGTGAGCCCTTTCAGGTTCACTGTCCCCATTCATTTTTCAAGTATTCATAGGGCAATTTCGACAGATCACTTTCACACCTGTGAGACTGTAGCTGGTATTGCAGAATTGTGTCTTGGTTTCTATTTCATTCTGGACACCAGACTGGCTTTGACTCCATTTGTGTGTGCTTGCATTATGTTAAGAAACAGATTGCTGGAGAGAAAAGTACTCAAAGCATGATGTGGAATTTTTCATTTCATATCTTGAGGATTTTCTTTGTGTTTGAGACACATAAAATGGAACGGAAGCTGTGAAGAAGGAAAATTCAGCAGAAGATAAATTTCTGGTTCTAAACCAAAACCCTTGAACCGGGATGTAAATTTAAAAGCTTTCTAAGACATGGTTATAGTTCCAAAGAAATACAGTGCTTTGGGAAGTTGTCGGTAGTGATTCTAATAGTGGCATAGATTGTTATTCAGATTCTCCTCTCAGAGTTCAATACCTCTCTTTTGAACTACCTACTTTGTTTTTTAACCTACTAAAGCAGATAACCCCAAATGTAAGTGTATAAAGAAAGTATAAGACTATTTACAAAAGGTAACATTCCTTGGAGGTTTACTTCTGTAGGTTTTTCAGCAGGTAACTCAGGCCAAGATGACATTTAGATGTCGAAGTGTCCCTTTCTTCCACTAACTATAAAAAAGCTTGGGTGATTGAAGATTTTTTTTCTCCTAGTTCTTGACTAAATCATAACTTCAGTGGAACATTAATAAGGAAGCTGACAACCCAAAAAAAGAGTTTGGTGGTTTCATAATAATATATTCCCTTGCAGGCGGAGAAAGATCCCAAACCTGCTGTTTTTTCCGCAGTCGCAGTTAGAATTAAATGCCTGGAAAAAGGAAACTGAAGCAGCTCAGTCAGCTGGGCAGAGGGATGACAGACATCTCTCTACAAAATTTTGACTCAGCCTTCGCATTTAGAGTAAGGAAGGAGCTCCAGAAAGGAGGATTTCAAGCAGAAAGGAGAAAATTATGTGGGTTTTCACAGGTAATAGATCCAACTTCAAGCAAAACAATCAAGGCCCAATTTCATAGCTCAAAGCCCAACTCCATAGATCCAACTTCAAGCGAAACAATCATGTATAAAGTTTGGGCTGAGTATGACTGACATGTATGGCTCAAACAAGCAATAGGAAGTGCAACCATCGCATAGGATTTCTTTTCTATTGCCTAGAAATCTTAATCATAAAACATTCCCTCACAGAGGCTTTACCGACAAAGTGCCTTCCTCACACTTCTCACCTTATCTTTTAATCTTAAGAAACTAATGCTGTTACTATTTATTTAGTCCTAGCATATTATATTCACATCTACTTGTTGTTCCAAACCTGCTCTCTATCCTTATTTGACTTTTATTGATTATTAATAGCAAAAAAATACAGGGGAAGAGAAGAATTAGTCGTAGGAAGGGAGTGAAAACACAATATAGGGATGATCAAATACCCACAGGAATCAGTCAGTCCTTCCATTGACTCCACTGGGTTTGGAATCAGTCCAATTCTAATTATTCCTTAGTGTCAGTACCTTTCATTGGAGACACATAAAGGTATTCTAGTCCTCACTGAAATCTAAGGTAGGATGAAGGGTAGATAATATAAGCTTGGGGGCAATTCAGACACTACAAACATTCTCTTAAATAAGAAAACCAACAGTCTGGGGGGGTATGCTATCATCTGTTCTCATTTCATGAAGGTACAATTTCAAAATGTTGCAGCAGTTTCCCTTACAGTCCAAATTCCAGTTTTTTGATTCTCTGCCTCTACCCAAACCAAGCATCAAATGTGTAATTTCTGAAACAGTGTAGCATTTCAATCACCCTCAGGGTCTTTTAGTTGGAGTATGTCACATTAAGTTGTCTTCACCAAAGAGCTCCTACAGAGCTAAAAGTTGCTCAGGTACTCTAAACTGCCTTCTGAGACTTTCTTGACTGTATGGGGAGGTAGCATCCGAAATCAGCCACCAAAACTTTAGTAGCAGTGCTTCCTTTTCCACAATCCAGTGAATCACTCATTCCTGCCACTGACATATGTGAATAAAGTTTTCTATCTTACTACAACTAAAAATCTCTCCCATACTGGGAATTGCACCATGTTTTAACAGTGTAGTGAAGCGTAAGTTATGCATATTCACCAGGAAGATGACTAAAAATACCATTACCCAAAAAAAAAATCAGGCACATTAATATGTTCATAGAGTAAATATTAGAAAGGCCTGCCTATCAATCTATGTGAAAGATTTGCAAACTTTTTCACCTTTACCTTTTTCTTAACCTACGCTGTATATGGCAGTATATATTGTTTCCTATTAACAAAAACAACAGGGCAGAGATAATTTTTATATTTTTATGAACATTTAGAATAACTCTAAATCATTCAGAAATTACATTATACATTTACCTATTTGTATGTGCATGTGTCTCAAATACACATATGTATATAGAAATGCACATAAAACTAAAATGTGTAATGTTCCTTGACACATTATGAATTTGTAACCTTTTTCATTGCCAGAAGATTAGCTTCTGAAAAATACAAAACTGACAGTGGAAAACACATTAGTATGTAATACAGCCCCAGACAAAACTGGAAGATAATGAGTTACATTACATTTTTCATGGTTTTAATTATATGTTCATCCTTTACAACTCCTGATTCAACAGTTCTTCAGATTCTTACCAAAACACATAACAAAACTAAACTGCAAACATGTATGCTTGCAAAATCAGGCTCCTGTTAATCCCATGAGCAAGAGTACTTCTGACATTCAAAGAAGCCAATCCTTCCTATCAGTGGCAGACTTTAAAATTTGTAAGACTATATTCATCTCTAGGACCTAGAAATTTGTGGCGCTGTGTGAAAAATACCTTTTTTGTTTCAATTACATTATTTTTCAGTAATATAGACATTACCTCAGGACAGTGTTGCAAAAAAAAAGAGATAAAAGGTTACTTTCAATAAGAATACACTAAAATAACAGAGGGAAAAGAGCAGGGTCAAATCGGTTTTGCCTCTTTCTCCCAAAACTGGCAGAAGCATCTTTACATAAAAAGTCATGATGGAGTTTCCAGGAGAATATTCCAAGCTTCAAGAAGGTGGAACCGTGGAGCTGTTAAACAAACCAGCACCGATGGGAAATAATTGTTTTTATATTTTTCACCTGCAACTCACTGCAGTGACCTCTCCACAGGTAGCCGACCAGACTCAGTACAGCTTTTGAATCAATCTTACATCAGAGAATGTGTCTGGCACTCATGGAGAGGTTGGTCTTGAGACTGGCAAAGAAACCAATGACTCTTTGAATATTCAAGAGATGGGGAGGCCACACCTCTTTCATTTCCTTTGATTAACCAAATCTTTAGCCTCTTAGAAATTATGATGTTTCACAATTTACATAGTGTACTACATGTAATTTTTAAAGTGATTTTCCCTGCCACAGTTTATCTTGTCTGGCACTGATCAGATTTTCTATTTTCCTGTGTAAACAGGTTAACATTTAAGATATCCTTTTAAAAAGGACTCCTTTGGAATATGTGTAAATTCATGCTTTGCACATCAATGGGATGCTCAATCTTTTTTTATTCTCTCTTGATTATTGGAAAAACAGCAAGCTCTGAACATAAATATAATTTAAATATTTTTGAAAGCTAGCAGTTTACATACTGTTAACAGGTAGGGGTGCTCAAAATTAGATGTTTTCTGTTGCAAACAAGGTTAAAACGACAAAGTGGGATTTTGTAAGAATCTTAGGCTCTTGTTACATGCATTTTAGGTCAGATACTGTTTGCTGTGAGAGAACAGTGGTTTATTGTGAAGTTGTCAATTTAAATTAAATTACAACTTTTGAGAAACTAACTTGCAAACTTAAAGCAGTCATATGATAGTATGCATTACATCTTCAGCCCATTAAGGAATACTAAAGTAAGGAAACCAAAGACAGAAAATACTGGTTCAAATTTCAAGCCACAATAAGTGTGAATATACCCTCAATTTAATAAAATGTATAATGCAACTTCCTGAGGCTTAAATTTCTTACAATTGCTCTTGGAATGGGCACTTGTTTTCCCATTATTGGCTACTTTAATCTACTTAGGCCCTAGTTGTCTCATTTAAAGATCACTTTATAGTATTGGGTGATGTGCATCTGAGGTCTGTGTTCCACTATTGCCTGATGCAACAACACAACAGTTTACAAATTTCTGAACTTGATCTGAAAGCTGATTTAAAAATCTATACAGACAATCAAATTTCCTTGAAAAATAACACACAAGGAAATGAAGTAAATTTAGTTTCAGGAGACAGGAAGAAAGCCAAGACTGAAAAGTAAAGATCTAGAAGCAAATGGGCACTAGCAGTGACCATGTTCGAAACCCATCCCTCCCCAGAGAAAATTAGAAGAGGGCAAGGAAGACAGGCTTTGGAAAAGTAGAATGTTTGTGCTTTTCTTTCCAGCAGACTGCATTAAATATTCAGCAAAAGGCGGGGATCAGTTTACATTACTCTTCTTGTTTCTCGTGTATCGGCTGACAGGTGCTGTAAACATACATAGACAAACATGGTCCTATTCTTGCAGTGCTCCAATAACTGAGGGCAGAAATACTTTTTTTTCCTGCAGCAGCCACATTTTGATGCTTGCAGCCATAATACGTTAAGAACAAGGTTTCATTCACTGGTAGAAAAAAACCACTTTTTTTGTCCTACTGTATAATACAATATTTAATTCTTAGACTCATAGAGTAGGAAGATGCTCTGCAGTTAATTTGAAAGTACCTTTGTGTGGTTTTATGGGGAGCTTCATAAATAATTATTTCAGTGAAACTCCTCCCTGGTACTTCATAACAGTTCAAAATCCTATAAAAACCTCTCAGGTCAACTTTTAGGTTGTAGAGCTTGAGGAAAAGCACAGACCAGTGTGAAACAGTTGACCTTGGCCAAAAGATGGGAACTAGTATTTAAAACATTCACTCATTCATGTTTAAGAGATGTCATGGTAAATAAATAATGACTGTTTACACTTAGTCCTAAGTGTCTTCTTTTTCCACACTATAGGCAGCTATTTGGCTGAGATGGTATCATTCACTGATCTAATCACACTGTACCTTTTTTCTCACTTGAATTGTACTTTTGGCTGTCACTTGCTCTTTTGAACAAAGGTTTACTCTATTAAAAGATATCATAATACCATCTCTTTTTTTTTTACTCAATTGATATTCAAATCAATAACGATAAGGGCAATCTTTTCTTTGTACCTAGAAAAATGTGCCATCTGCATTTGGCTTCTGATATTCTGCTGTGAGCAAAATTTAAGCATAAGGAAGTGTTTAAGACTCCCCTTAAGTTAAACTGCAATTCTAAGTATTTTATAATCTTCATAACAGTCAGAGCCAGTAAAATCGACCCTGTATATTTTTATTTCATCTCTGCTGGATCATATGATATTTAATAATTGGTTCTGGCACCTTGTTGCAAATTATTATAACTTTGAGATTCAACAGTTTTATTGAACATATGGGCAGCACAGTCTCAGAACATATATATGATACAGACTATCAAGGGGACCTTCTGTCATGTTTTGGTGAGCTTTAAAGGGTCAGGTAAATTTTGTTGGGTAGATTTGTGCTGTGTTTCCACATTCTTTGTTTTGTGTTTATTTTAGTGAGCTACTTCTTTTTTTTTTTTTTCCCTGTGTTAAAATTCTTTCCTGTAAAGAGTGGCTCCACCCACAACTGCATTTGATATTGATGCGCACTATTATGTCAGGCCTCTAAGCAGTAAGTGAAAAGCAGCAGCTGGAAAGAGCAGGAAAGACAATCTTTGGTCCTTAGTGCATGAGTTTTCTATCACATGGTACCATATTGTATCAGTGTTTGTTTCAGTTAACACTACCTAAAGTTGCTGAAAGCAGAAGACCTCATCGTATCAATGAAAATCAACATGCTTAAGACATCTCATTATTGATAGTGTACTTGATGAAAATTTGATAAAAAAATTCAAATGACCATTTAAGAAGCATATATGCTCTGCAGTATATTTATGTCTGGAAAACCAACATAGATTCTTGCAACACAATTCCTTAAAGTAACGCTATCTTGGTGCAGCTCTTGCTTCTGCATCCATACCTAATCTGATTTTCATTTATGAGTCCATATTGTTTGCTGTATTAAACTATACATGAATAGAAACAATTGTCCATTCCCTGAATATGCAAATGTCCCATAGATTTCAGTGGGAAATGTGTGTGTGAAAGAAATAATATCCAGCCATTACGTAGATTATACGCAAATAATTGCATAACAAGTTGTACTGAAAAATAAAGAGATGGCTTGCTGATACATGTATGTGCGTGTGTGTGTGTATCTTAAAAAAGGAAGCCTATCTTCCTAAAACTTCTTAACTGTAAATGGTTCATTTTATCTTAATTCTGCTAAAAAGCTCATCACCATATTAGCTCCTCTATTGCCTCTATCAAGGTTATGAAGATGAAGAAATAGGAGCTTAATCAGCATTTACACATTTTTCAGTACTTACTTTTACTATGTCTGTTGCATTTTTATTCTTTTTTTTTTTAAATCCTTCCCTTAGACTCATTTATAGAATTATATACAGAGGAAATACCAAAAGAAAAACATCTTGTGGTTTTTGTACCCTTTGCTTTTTATTGGCACATATTCAATTGACATTCACAGCTAAGGTTGGGAAGTATTAGGATAGTCATCTGTGAAAGTAAATTAGGTAAATTCTATGAAGGAATTTGAATAGCAGTTTAAAGGCCTATGTATACCTGATACGTTCCACAGAAGATGAATAAATACTTAAAGTACTGGGGAACAGAATAATTGTACCCTTAGGCAGTAAAGCTCTTATTAGAACATGAACTATTTTTCTGATTACTTGCCTGGCATAATTTGAACCAGTAGGTGGAGTGCTTGCTAATAATAATTGCATGTACAGATCTTGTTAGTATACACTAAGGGCAAGATACTTTTCATATTATAAACTGCTAAAATCGTATTTGCTTTAAGCTTCTTGTAGTGGTATAATTAACTAGAAATAGCATTAAAAGGGCAGAGATAAAATATGCATAGACCTACAGCTATCTTTCAGAAAACAGAAGCAAACACAGTTTGGAAAAGCCAAACATCATTCAGAAGAGGTCATTTGAAAAAATATTAAGCATAACTTGATGACTGGAAAGCTGGTTTTTGTTGTTGTTTTGGCTTATTTTTGTTGCTTTTTTTTTTTTTTTTTTAATCAAGATACTTTTTCAAGCACATCTCAAATTCCAAAGATTATAAATCTTCCATGGTATAGTTTCACTGAAATCCAACAATTTACACACCAGCAGACACATAGGACCGTCATTATAATCTAGAGGTATTTCTATAATGTAATGTAAGTTCAGAGAAGAGGAGTGTTAACTACTACTTTACAAACTTCATTTTTTCAAAAGTTCCTATTTCAGAGCAGCCTATGGGCACCTGAAAAGTGCCAAAGATGTTGGTAGGAAAGCTTCCCTAAAGGCTGTACTTTTGACTACATGCCAAAAAAATTAAGCCTTAAAGTGCCAAACGGCAAAGGCCATCTAGGTTCTTTTCTTAGAGATGAGCGTCCTCACCTTCAGGTAACAAAATGATACCTATGTTTATTCACATTTTCATTTTACTCTCCAGTTCAAGAACTGTTATAAGTGTAAAGGAAAAGTTCTAAAGAAAATTAGATTGTACCTCAAAAACCATGTGTAGTGATACAAAATGCCCAAAATCTCTCCTAAAAAACCCTTCCATATATTGTGGTGAACTATTTCAGTCAAACACAGAACTGAACATGTGTCCTATATGAGTGAGTGCTCTAACTTCTAAAAGACTACACATATGGAATTGCCACGATTTAAAACTTTCAATTATTCTTTTTGAAAGAAAAATCTTCCCCCTTTCCTCATTTTTTTAAATGGAGGTCTTCAGCAGCTAACTCTAGGAAATGGTTTAGCTCTGGAAACTCAAGGGGAGAATGCTACCTCCAGGCTAGCCCAGTCTAAGATTTGCGGTCCCATAGAAAGACAATATTTGATGTGTACTTCCCGTTTTCAGGTACCCAACGACTGCTTTAGGTGTTTTTCTACTCATCTCATGAGCTATGGTGCATCCCGTTGTTAGGTACAGAAATCTAGTAATATGTAGAGGGTATGTCCTTTTGTGAACCTAGACCCTTTGAACCAGTTCTTATATGAAGAAGGGATCTTCACTTGCAAGTGCTTATAATTGAAATCGGTTATTTGTTCTGACCTCTGGAGGATTCCTCACATTTTGCCTTCAAGGGACTTGAGGTACTTAATCATACCTGCCTAGTGCCAAGAACACCTTCATGTTTTGGTGAGGATAGCAGTTAGTTTCCACCAAAATGAAAGTGGGTGTCACAAATCAAGCATTCTTTCTCCCAAGTGCCTGAAAGTTACTCAATGACTAAACCTCATCTTGTTACATGCCTGAAAAAACTGTGATCCTTGTAAAGTGCAGTGCACCTCCTATAGTCTTCTAAGAGACAAAATAAAATGGTGTCTTGCTTTCATATCATTGCCTTTTCTGTGAAATGCAAGCAACAGTTTCCTTTTCCTCCATTGCCTATGGGAGACTAATTGTACATTTCCTTTTTTTCAAGGAGATACCCTACAGAATGACTTAAGTGTAGGAGGGTCACTTTCTATCCTTTCCATTGAACCTTTGAGAAGAGAAAACCATAAGAAAACATGACGACTAGGCAAAATGTTGGAGTGTTAACTTAGAAGAAACATGTGAGTTCTAATCCCTTGATTCAAGGCCTGTTTATGCATTTCATGTTAAATCTAAACAACCATAGAAACAACTTCAGCTTATGTGTATTTATATTAACTCTGGGAATTGTTAGAATTGCAAAGAAAAAACATAAACAGAAAATACAATAAACTTCAAATAGTAACAATAGAGTAAAAATTCTTATTTTCTTTCTGATTTACATAGATGATGCATATTGTGGTGTGCACAAAGATGGAACAAAGAAAAAGCTTCATTTGTTCTGCAAACATTTTAAGTGAAGAAGCAGACTGAAGCTTTCAATCTGCTTAGACAACTGAAGCTTCCAATTGATATTTGAGTGCCCTACAGTAGTGAAACCTGTTGGTCCAAAATTCATTCTTAGTTTTGCACAGTCAACTCTCACATACCTTTCAGATATCTTTTGGTATCTGCTCTAAAAGAACACAGAAGACTCTTCTCAGTGGTGCCCAGTGACAAGACAAGGGGCAATGGGCACAAACTGAAGCATAAGAGGTTTCAGTTGAATATGAGAAAGAACTTCTTTACCTTGAGGGTGACAGAGCACTGAAACAGGCTGCCCAGGGAGGTTGTGGAGTCTCCTTCTCTGGAGATATTCAAAGCCTGCCTGGATGATGTCCTGTGCAACCTGCTCTAGGTGAACCTGCTTTAGCAGGGGTGTTGGACTAGATGATCTCCAGAAGTCCCTTCCAACCCTTGCCATTCTGTGATTGTGTGATTCTGTGAAGACAGAAGACTGAATAATAGTGCTAAAGAATGAATTTTCTCCTTTGTACCAAAGCCATGTTTCTCAGAGCTGAGTGAGGAAATCTTGAGATTGTCTTACCACAAATCACACCCTGAGTCCTACTATTTGAACAGATATATTTCCACTGCTGTTTTATTCAAGCCTACTCTACTGTTTTTCAAGGCCTATTATCTTATGGTTTATCATAGGCAGAATACAGCATTCCTAGTGATGTGGAAACAGACTTACTCTTACAGTTTGAGTCTTGAAGGACATCTATGTGAGTCTGCACCTGACCGGGCCAAATAGGTAAACTCAGATTATTCATCTTCCAAGACTGGCGCCAGGCACTGAAGGATGCACTGGGACAGTTACTTTCTATAGTAATGTGAAGTACACTTACAGTTCATTATTATTTGATTAGATTTTGTGACCATTAAATGTTTTCACGGACTTAATTCTTTTTTAAGAAGTCATAGACATGTTCTTATTATATGCCATCTTACCTCTATGCAAATATCACTAATTTCTAAGCACTGTACAAAGACTATATACCAACATATATTTTCCATACTGTATATGCATATTTTAACATGTTTACAGTTAAGTTAGGAGTCAATCAAATAAACTCAGGTCAAGCTCTGAACTTTCTGAGGTAATATCTGGTTATCAATATAGCTTATTTGGATGTGACTTCTAGTCTAAAATTTCAAGAGTGCAGATTGCCATGAGGTACCAATCTTTAGCCTCTAGATAACTTTCTTCCCAGCTGAGAAAAAAAATCATTCAGAAAAAGGCACATTTCTCCTAATCTAAATCATTAAATTAGGATGCACTTACTTTTTAGAATTTCTGTGCCTGTTATTTAAAGATTATTGCATGGGGAACCCATTTAATAAGTTATCTAAAATCTACATAAAGTATTATGCAATACTGACACACAACATACCTGTAACAGATGAATACAGTATCAATATTACTCACACAGAAGTTCCTAAGATGTGCATTAAGTGAAGCAGCAACTTTCTTAGAGGAAGCCTACTTTGGCTTACAACCATAGAGGGACACAGTCAGGCAACTCTGTCAAAGCGTCCATAGCACTTCAGTCTAGTCAAAACTCATTGTTTCATCTCCTCACCCCATCTCCAGCCTGAGAACCCCGAGAAGCGAGGAAAACTGGCATTTTAGTTTCCCACACCACAATCATTCCATTTAGAAGAGGTTGTGTCCGTCGTGCACAGGTGTGCATTTGAAAAAAGATGACTGGTTAATCCACAGAATAATCTCTTACGAGTCCTTTACACCTTCCCCTGCCTGTGCCAACGCTCAGCTGTCTGCGTTCAGCTGCATGTTGGATTTCCCCAGTGCTCTGTTCCATGAATCGTGACAAGGTGATGATTGTCATACTACCTGCTTTGCTGGCTTTGGAACAAAGGACTGTGCGCCACAAATCCTCCATATGTATCACGTAGCATATTAGAAATTAATAATTTTCTGATTTTTTTCCCCATTCCAAAAATCAAAGCAGTAGGGTCATAGATTCCTTCATGAAAACATACTGATCTCATTTACTCACTGAAATTTATTAATGAAACGACAGGCGCTGCCTGAGTGGTTTAAATCCTGCTGAAGTTGTAGGTCCAGTATGCTAAGCACAATTTTCAGGAAGGCACGAAGCATTAATTTTGCTGTGGCTCCCAATGTCACCTCAGTTTCTAGTATGATCCAAAAGCCTTGTAGATATGCACCTGAAAGGTCTTTTCTGCTTTTACATACTCCTCAGTCCTCTACCCCTCCCCCCATTATTTATCTCATTTTATTCTGCATGTGTCATTGCTTATGTACACACTTAACATATTTTTATTCCTCTCATTTGAAAAAAAATATTCTGAGTTCACTTGCTTTTTTGTCAGTTGTCATTCATTTTACCTTGTTTTGCTTGCTTCAGTATGTTACTTCCCCTTATATTGTGAACTATGTCATCTGTGCCAATGTACATCCCTTGATAGTGAGTATGCAGTAGACTTTACTGAGAAATAGAAAAGAGAAGTGTTAGCCACTGCTCTCACCAAGATTATATTCTCTCTTAATAGAAGCTGTTGATAGATCCTGCGAGGCTACAACACTTAGGGTGTTGACTTGTAGAATGAAATCCTCTACACACAAGCACAGCAAAATATTTTGGTGAAAAGTAATTATCAGAAATAGTGACACGAGTAAATTAGTTAACTACATTTCAGCAGGAAGCTTGAGTTACCCCTGCCCGTTCTTGTTCCAGACCCATCTAAAATCAGCAGTTCAGCTTAATGATGTCACAACATTTGCCAGGCTGTGGGCACTGAAGAGAAGACGTGAAAATACTCCCACTGAATCAGATCCCCTCCTCTCACTAAGCGCAGTTAAACAGCCCATCTGTCTCACATTGGAACTGTTATCTTTGAAACATCATTCTATTATTACCACAGTGGTTCTAAAAAACTGTCCTTAATTTTAGACATCTTACAAACAAGTTTTTAAATTCTCTGGATATTGTTAACCTAGATCTTAAACACTGACACTGAACAATGCTAGGAAGCTGCTCTCGGTAGGGTATGGCTCAAGTACTGTACATCACCATTCATTTACCAAGGGTAACCTTTTGTGAAATAGAGATATCCTACATTAAAAAAAATCACAACAAAGAATCCGACCCCTCCCTAATCTCTAATATTTTTGAAAGTGTGAATTGAAGAGGACTGAGAGACAGATGGGTCTGGATGATCAAGTTACCTGTTATAGCGGCACATCTGCCAGGGCAGTCAATCACCGTGATGTCTCTGACAGGTCGATGGAGACTGAGTACGAAAGGCTAATGCAGAGAGAAGCTGAGGAAGGGCTGCCCTCCTGCCTGTCTCTTGGGTTTGACTGGTCTGAAAGCTGCACTTGAATTTGCTCCGGTTAAAAAAAAAAGAAATCTGTCTGTGGCACACAAATCCTAGGAAAAAGGCTCCAGTCACAATAAAAAAATCCTAGTGCATTAAGCAAGCGTAATTGTGAAATAGATCCATTCTTGGGTTTGTTTGGGGCTTTTTTGTTTCAGGAATCAATCAGAAATGGAAAAAAGGTGGATTAATATAAATATATTTTGGCAAAATATTTCACAAAAAGATGATGATAAATAT